>CM074727.1:146005476-146605476 GCA_037306005.1 Rhinophrynus dorsalis
TGGAACCAGAAGTGTGTCCTGTCCTTGTATTACAGAATGGTCTCCTTTTGACCCCATTTCTAGATGAAGTTCTGCAGGATTACCAGCAGGGCTATCCCTTTGTACCCGCACTCAGGAGGGAGAAACCTGGCATGACGGCCCAAGACAGCACGGCATCTTGGGTTATCGTTACATCAGTCCTTAAGGGAAGGTAACTTCCCTGGTCCACTGGTCTTTAAGGGTTTAATAATGTTTGTTTGTGTGCGTGTGCGTGCTACCCCTCGTCCTCAAGAGTTACCAACAGTGTATGTATTTAGGATATCCCTGAATCAGTGCAGGTGGATTCAGTAAAATGACTGAGCCACTGATTGATTGCCCTGTGCTGAAGCAGAGATTTCTCAAAAACATGCACTGTTGGTTACCCCTGGTATATAATATATATATCCATACAAAAAGATTTTTCTTTGTTGTCCAATACAGGTTACTGGTAACTCTGGGTAGGCGATCCACCCCTTTAATTGCAGGCAGGAACAATTCTAGAATTGTATGCAGGGGGTGGAGCCTTCCTTCCCTCCTTGGCTGCAGCTAGCCAACCAGCTCCAGAAAGATTTGTTCCTTGGTGAAGACACTAGGCAAGAGAACAGTTCTGCTATAGTTTTAGAAACTTTCTTTTTTGTGTGTTAGAAATGGAATGCCACCATTAGGCGGATTACCATAACTGACAATGCACTTAGATGTGGCTAGCTCAGTAACCAGGTGCTTTTTGTGGACCTTAAGCCCTGGGGAGAAAATCTTGGCTACAAGTTCTTTCCTCAGGTGTTGCCCACCGAGGCTTCTTCTTAATACATGGTAGACTGAAGACAGAAGATCTGCAGGAAAGGTGACTTTGAGTGCTGCAGGTCCACATGTCCCACAGTGCCCCTCTGCACAGGGGTTTACCTTTGGATTTCCTGTTGCACACTCCTGCACTCATTGCGTATATTTGTATGTCTGTTGGGTGTTTGGAGCAGGTTTATGTGGTACTTTAACCCTTTAGCTGCTGGTTTTGCATCTTTTGGGGGGGTTTCTGATACTTTTCCTACTGATTCAGTGTTTTTTGGGTATCTTAACAAGTTTTAGTGACTTTTTATGCACTTTTATTTTACTGTTTCAATTTTGTAAGATTTGAGTTTGCTTTACAGCAGCAGTTCTCAACCTTTCTAGTGCTGCGACCCTTTGATAAAATTTCCCAAGTTGTGGAGACCCCTACCAGTAAAATTATTTTCGTTGCTCCTTCATCACTGTAATTTTGCTACTGTTATGAATCGAAATATAAATATCTGATGGTTTTAGGCGACCCCTGGCAAATCTTCATTCTACCCACAAAGGGGTCCCGACCCACAGGTTGAGAACCACTGCTTTACAGTATAGGCACCATTGCTCCATTCACTCCTATGGGACTGTACAGTGTGGGACATATCTCTGCAACCGCTCCACCTAGCAACTTCAGAGATGGCTCATTTTACCTTTTCTGCCCTTTGTCTATCATCCGGTTCATGTTTCTAGTGTGTTGGGGGGCTCAGGGGGCTTCGGGCACTGTTTGGGTACAGCGCTTGCTTTGTGGGCTCGTTTCTGATTGGCTCCTACCGCGTCAGCCATTTTGTGCCATTTCCAGAACGAGTATCCTACGCCGGACTTGGACTTCTCTCCTTTGCTAATTAACCCTTCACCTGCCAGATAACTCTATTTTAGCGATTTCTGGGGTGAAACTTTAATCCTACACACTGTACTTGGGTGATTTCTTATACTGTAAGGTTATTTGACACTGTGAGAATGGGGCCAGACCTAAGACTAAGGATGCTGGGGTCTCTGTATCCCCTATTGTGCACTGCTCTTCATGTCAGTCAGGGTTACCTAGAGAATTCTCAGGTCATTTATGGCCAGCATATTCTGATGTCCCTGAGAGTCTCCCAGGGACCTCCAGACATGCATTAGAGCCAGTTTGGATGCAGGAGTTCAAGGCTGCTACCAGGGACCTTAGGTCTACATTGCATCTCTTTCCATCCTATTTACAAGGGGTCTTCCATTCTTGGCAGACCCCCTCCTCCGTCAAGTCTTCCCTGCCAAAACCTCAGGGAGTACCTGGCGTATCATATTCCTCTGAGAAGGAACTGCTGGTGGATTCAGATGTTGAGGAATGTTCTGCTTTGGGCGCCTCTCAGTTTTATGGGGATCCTTTTGAGGCAGATCCTGAGCCCTTGGCTGAGGGCCTGATCAGGGCTGTTTTGAATACCCTTAACATTCCCTTAGTTCAGGATGTTCCTTCTGATCCCTCTGATGTGTTTCAGGAGCCTAAAAAGCCCCTTACTTGCTTTCCACCTAACCCCACTCTTGACCACCTTGTGTCTGAAGAGTGGAAATCCCCAGACAGGAAACCTTCTGTGTCCAAGAAATTTGCCAAGCTTTATCCCTTCTCTGAGACAGCGCTTGCTCAGTGGGTTCATCCTCCCAAAGTGGATGCTCCTATCTCCAGGCTATCTAAGTCTACTGTCTTACCAGTTTCTGATGCGTCCGCTCTGAAGGACTGGACTGACAAGAAACTTGAGGTCTCCCTCAAGTCCATTTTTGCCACTGCTGGTTCTGCCATGCGTCCAGCATTCGCTGCAGCATGGGTTAACCGAGCCATTGCGGTCTGGACTGAACAGCTCACCCTGGCTGTCTGTCAGGTTGCTCCTACTTCAAATATGTTGCGCCTTCTTGCCAACATTTCTGCGGCACAGCACTATGTTTCTGCTGCCTTATTTGATGCCATCCGTTTAGTTGCTAGGGTTTTCACCATGTCTGTTGTTGCCAGACGGGCTCTTTGGCTCAAGATCTGGTCTGCTGACACTGCTTCCAAGAAAGCATTGCTCTCCTTACCTTTTCAAGGTACTTCTTTGTTTGGATCTTAAAGATCTGATCAGTGAGGCCACAGGGTGTAAGAGTACCCTTCTACCCTTAGTTCCCAGAAAGAAAACGCCGCTTAAGCGTAATCGGTATTTTTGTTCCTTTCAGAATGAGACACGTTCGGCGAACCAGACGGTTCCCTCAGCTACGCGTGCCTCCTCCAAGCCCAAACAGCAATGGAAGCCCAAGGTCTCCTCCAAGCCCAAGGCTTCCAAGCCTTCTTAGGCATGACTCGCCAAACCCAGGTCCCCACTCTGCTGTGGGTGGTCGCCTGAGTTACTACTACAGCATCTGGGAGGATTCAGAGGCAGACCTGTGGGTTTTACAGGTGGTAACAGAAGGGTACAGGATCCTTTTCATCTCTCTTCCTCCCTTTTGCTTCTTTCCTTCTCATACGCCTCAGGGAGAGGAGAAACTCCGGCTGTTCAACAGCGCTGTTCAGGCTCTTCTGGATAAGGATGTTCTAGAGCCGGTTCCAGTTCAGGACAGAGGTATGGGTTTTTACTCAAACCTCTTTGTAGTCTCCAAAAAGGACAGCGGTTGTCGCCCCATTTTGATATTGAAGGATCTCAGTTTGAAGGAGTCTTTACGGACAGTGACTGCTGCTATGTCCCCGGGGGAATTCCTTGCATCTCTGGATCTTCAGGACGTGTATTTACACATTGCCATTCATCCAAAGAGCCGGCAGTATCTCAGATTTGCCTGCGACCGAGGGAATTTTCAGTTTTCAGCTCTTCCATTTTGTCTGACTACAGCTCCTCAAGTTTTCAACCGTGTCCTGGGAGCCTTAGTGTCTGTTCTCCATTGGGACGGCATCAGAGTTACTCCATACATGGACGACCTGCTTCTGAAAGCCCCCTCTGCAGAACTTCTTCATCAGCAGGTTCAGCAATGCATTCACGCTCTCACCCATCATGGGTGGGTCATCAACATGGACAAGTCAGATCTTGTCCCATCCCAGCATCTGGTCTTCCTGGGCCTTCTCTTCGACACTCAGAAGAGCATGGTGTTTCTCACAGATGAGGTAGTTCACCAGATCGCCCACAGGATTTCTGCGGTTCTGGCTCAAGATCCAGTTCCAGCCAAGAAGCTGTCCTCTCTAGTGGGGAAATTCATCTCCACCATAGAAGCGGTCCTGTCTGCCATGGCGCACACCAGGGAACTCCAGAGGTTCGTGATCCAGGTTTGCAGGGGTCAGCCGGACCTTCTGAAGATGTCAGTGTCCTTCCCTCTTCATGTGGAACTGAGTTTGTCATGGTGGCGTGACCTCTCCAATCTGCTAAAAGGCAAGTGCTTCCTGGTATCCTTCTGGACCACAGTGATGACAGATGCCAGCCTCTCCAGCTGGGGAGAGGTCCTGGGTCACCTGAGTGCTCAGGGTCAGTGGGCTCTGGAGAAATCTCTCCTTCCCATCAACATGTTGGAGCTTTGGGCGATATTTCATGCCCTTTGTCATTGGACATCTCAGCTGAAAGATTGTTCAGACCAGGTACAATCCGACAACACCACGCCCGTGGCTTACATCAACAAGCAGGGCGGAACAAGAAGTCTCACCGCTTGGTTAGAGGCCAAGGCTATTTTGTCCTGGGCAGAAGAACGCGTTCCTGCCATATCCGCAGTGCACATTCCTGGGGTAGACAATGTCATGGCAGACTTCCTCAGTCGACACACAGTGGGCAGCAGAGAGTGGGAGCTGCACCCAGAGGTGTTCACCCTCATTGTTCAGAAGTGGGGTCTTCCTTACATCGACCTGATGGCGAAAAGACACAACAGGAAGGCACCGAGGTTCTTCTGTCAGTGGAGGGACCCTCTAGCCTCGGCAGTGGATGCAATGTCCATTCCTTGGTTATTTCCTCTGGCCTACATCTTTCCTTCCCACCCCCCCACCCCCATTGTTGCACAGAGTGTTACAGAAATTGTTACTGGAACGCTGTCCAGTCATTCTGATTGCTCTGTACTGGCCTCTCCAAGCTTGGTTCCCGGAGCTCCTGAATCTGTCAGTGGCGGAGCCATTCCAGCTCCCTTGCCGTCCGGATCTTCTTCTACAGGGTTACCTGTGGAAAGAGGATGTTCATCGCCTATCTTTGACGGCTTGGAAATTGAATCCTCGATATTGAAGAAGAAAGATTTTTCTTCTGTGGTGGTGGCTACTATGCTCAGTGCCCGCAAACCTGTTTCTTCCAAGATCTACCATCGTGTCTGGTCGACCTTTCTATCTTGGTGTGCTGACAAACACCTGTCTCAGGAATATGATCTGCCTGCGGTCCTGGCCTTTTTGCAGGACGGTGTGGATAAGGGTCTCAGTTTGAGTTCCCTTAAGGTTATGACTTCTGCTCTATCTGTTTTCTTTCAGAGGCACATTGCCATCCTTTCTGATGTCAAGATTTTCTTCCAGGGCGTTGCTCATGCTCATCCTGCCTTCAAGAATCCTGCTCCTCCTTGGGATCTTAACTTGGTTTTGGGTGTTCTTCAGCACCCTCCATTTGAATCTTTGGCTACTATTCCTCTACGCTTATTGACATGGAAAATGCGTTTCTCCTGTCGACTGTGGTTTAGGAGTTCCACATCAATCAGGAGATTGTGGTGCCTTCTTTCTGCCCTGACCCTACCTCTGACAAGGAGAGAGATCTCCACTTGTTAGACGTGGTGCATTGTCTCAAGTTTTATGTACATCGCACTGAGTCTATCAGGCATTCTGACACGCTGTTCGTCATTCCTGAGGGTCCCAGGGCAGTGACTATTGCGTCCTGGATCAAGTCCATATCACAGTTCCCGTGATTCCGCTGTCACTCTCTGCTGTGGTGCTCTCTCATTAGCGGAGCTTGATTGGCCCGCCCAGAGTTTCCCTTCATATACTGGGCCTCTGGCACCTGTCAGGTGCCCTTTCGTGGTGTTCCCGTACCTGTGCATTCGTTGCTGTATTCCTGCGTTCCTGTGTACCAGTTCGGCCCGTCTGACTACTCTTGTTGTTCCTGCTCTGTGATTGACCCGGCTTGGCTGACGACCCTGCTCCGTGATTGACCCGGCTTGGCTGATGTTCCTTCTCTGTGATTGACCCGGCTTGGCTGACGCTTCTGCTCCGTGATTGACCCGGTTTGGCTGACGTTCCTGCTCCGTGATTGACCTGGTTTGGCTGGCGTTCCTGCTCCGTGACCTGCTTCCTGTGTTCCTGCGAGATTCTGATACATGTCGCCTGGCGACATTCAGAACTGTGCTTGCAGTGCTGTGCAGACTGATCACTTACTTTACCCTTGCAGAGCTTTTTACCTCCGCTGCTGAGCCTGTCTGTGAACACTTGCTGAGCTTGTTGCCTCCGTTACCGAGCCTGTCCGTCAACACTTGTTGAGCTTGTTACCTCCGGTACTGAGCTTGTCATTAACACTTGCTGAGCTTGTTGCCTCCACTACCGAGCCTGTCCGTTAACACTAGCAGAGCAATCGTGGTCTCCGTTTACGGTGCCTCCACCTTACACCTTTGCAGTTGTCGCACCGCGTGGTGCTATTGGGCATTCCGTTAGCTCTTGCAGTGTGTGTCTCCGTTACAGCACTGGAAGGGTGTCTTGGCTCTGGTCTCATTCAGCTCGCAGTGTTGTACCATCATTACCGCACCAGTAGAGTGCGACTGGCTCAAGTTACATTAGCTCGTGCAGTGTCTCTGACTTCGTTACCGCACATAAGGGGTGCTATTGGCTCCGGTCCCATTTGCTCTTGCAGTGTCTCTACTCCGTTACCGCACCGAGGGGTGCTATTGGCTCTGTCTCCAGTCAGCTCTTTCTATACTATTGGGTATATCACGGAACGCCTGATCTTGTAGTGATTCAGTTCAGTCTCGCTGCTAAGCGCTTTCCATCTGCACCACTACCTGGACTGTTTTACCATCTACTGGGCGTTGGCTAATCACACCACAATAGAGACTGATTATTTGTATTGGGCATTAACCCTTGTACCTCTATTGATTCCTGTAGTACAGCAATATTGTTCCTAGCCATATTTGGCCTGTAAGACATCCATTATACT
This sequence comes from Rhinophrynus dorsalis, assembly GCA_037306005.1. Lineage (NCBI taxonomy): Eukaryota > Metazoa > Chordata > Amphibia > Anura > Rhinophrynidae > Rhinophrynus > Rhinophrynus dorsalis. Next base: position 146,012,397 of record CM074727.1, read on the forward strand.
TGTCTATATACATGCTATTACCTATTCTAGCCCCTAGGGGGCAGTGTTCCTTGTTTTCCCTCAATAAAACTGTGTTTTATTTTAACCTCTGGTCTGAGTGTCGTAAAAATCGTTACAGTACGAAAGGGCCATGACCTCAGACAGTAAAGGTGATGGTAATACACAGAACCTCCATTGGAGGATGGATGTGCATGAGCAACGCTTGGACCAGTTGGCACTGGCCATGCAGACATTACTGGAACGTACGGTACACCTTGATAAACCTAACCAAAATCCGGTGGTCCCCCCAGTTCCAACACCGGATAATCATGCTGGGTTGTCTGCTGCTCCTCCCAGAGGTCTAACGGTAGCGGCGCCGTTATCGTTGAGATACAATGGCGAACCTACCCTATGCAGGGGGTTATCAACCAATTAGAGATATTCTTGGAACTGACACCTCATGCCTTCCCTAACGACCGTAGCAAGGTGGGGTTCATGATATCTCTATTAACAGGTAAAGCCCTGGCGTGGGCTAATCCCTTATGGGAGAATGCTAAACCCTGTACTCAGAACTTCAACGAGTTTATAAGGAAGTTCCGGAGAGTGTTTGAGGTACCTGGTAGAGCCGCCTCTGCTGCCAAAAGATTGATGGAAATACAAATGGGCGATCGTACAGTGGGCGATTATGCCATAGAATTTCAGACATTGGCAGCAGAGGTAGGATGGAATAACAAGGCACTTGTGGCAGCCTTTGCTCAGGGGTTGTCTGACTCAATCAAAGATTAAATTGCTGCCAGAGATGTACCCAGTGACTTAGATGAATATATCGATTATGTCATGCTCATTCATTCTCGTATCCGTGAAAGGCGCCTGGCCAGAAGGGCAAAATCCAGAAACTATGGGCACGGCAGTCCTTTAAACCCACCCTCGCCTCCCATACCTCCTGACCGAGCATCTGAACCGGGTGAACCAATGCAACTCGGGTTCACTAGACTTACAAAGGAGGAACGGGCACACCGTAAAAGGCAGGGTTTATGTTTATATTGTGGCAAAGCTGGGCACTTACTACGCACATGTCCGGTACGGCCGGGAAACGCACACACCTAGGGTACCTTGGGGGGCAGGTCCTAGGTGGTGTACAATCGTCCCCAGACTCTTGTACACAGAAACCCACCATCCAGGTGAGATTTTCCCTGGCCGACCAATCTGTGGAGGTATTTGCTCTGGGGGACTCTGGTGCAGCAGGGTACTTCATGGATCGTTCCTTTGACGAACTGCACAATATTCCGTTGATTAAAAGGGACACTCCGCTAGCCATTGAAGCCATTGACGGTAGACCTTTAGAACTGGCATTTATCACTATGGAAACGACTCCTATCACTATGTCTATTGGGGCTCTCCACAAGGAGGAGGTATGTTTTCAAATAATACATTCACCACATCATGCGGTCATTCTGGGGTTCCCATGGTTATTGTTACACAATCCCCAGTTTGATTGGCAAAGATGTGAGGTGAAATCATGGTCTGAGTATTATACTAAACACTGTTTGTCGCACCCGGTCAAGATTCTGTGTACCTCTCCCTCCGTGCCAACTGAATATTGCAAATTCAGTGACGTATTCAGTAAGGGAGAGGCTAGCGCATTGCAGCAGCACAGACCGTATGATTGCGCTATTGATTTGCCTCCGGGGGTGGTGCCTCCCAGGGGTCAGACATACCCTTTGTCCTGCGATGAGAACAAGGCCATGGAGGACTACATTGAGGATGCCCTCAAGAGGGGAATCATACGCAAGTCATCCTCACCGGCTGGTGCCGGATTCTTTTTCGTGAACAATTAAAATGGTGAACTAAGACCATGTATTGACTACCGGGGATTGAATAAGCTCATGTCCAAGAATGCATATCCTATACCACTCATTACGGAGTTATTTGACAGGTTGAAGGGCTCTTCTATATTTACTAAACTCGATCTGCGGGCAGCATAGAACCTGATAAGAATTAAGGCTGGAGATGAGTGGAAAACTGCATTCAATACCAGGTCAGGGCACTCATCTAAGGCGGCTGGGCACATTGGGAGGGATCAGTTAATATGGTCTCTCTCACAAGTATTTTGGTGGCCCTCCCTTAGAGCCGATTGTTCCGCATTTACTGCAGCCTGTGCCACCTGTGCTCGTGCTAAGACCCCCAGACATCTCCCAGTGGGCTTACTCCAACCATTGCCTAATGGTGAACGCCCATGGTCCCACATATCTATTGATTTTCTGGGATAATTGCTGGTGTCTAGGGGATATACATTTATCCTGATGGTGGTCGACAGGTTCTCTAAGATGGCTCACTTCGTGCCCCTCTCTGGTCTTCATTCGGCCCAGGAGTTGGCAGTAGTTTTTGCCAGAGAGGTATTCCGCTTGAATGGGGTCCCCAGAGTGGTAGTGTCGGACCGAGGTAGTCAGTTCGTGTCTAGATTCTGGAGGGCATTCTGTAGCCACATGGGCATACAATTGTCTTTTTCCTCTGCATACCATCCCCAGACCAATGGGGCCGCTGATCGTGCCAATCAGGGACTGGAGCAGTTTCTGCGCTGCTTTGTGACTGATCATCAGGACAATTGGGCTGACCTGTTGCCGTGGACAGAGTTTGCCAGGAATTGTGCAGTTAATTCATCGTCCGGGAACTCCCCGTTCCTTATCAATTATGGGTTCCAGCCGTGTTTGCTCCCGGACTCATTTCAGTCGCAGCAGATTCCAGCTCTGGACGAGCATATTGAGCAGCTCCGCTCCACTTGGGCACAGGTTCAGAGGACCCTCAGCCAGTCCTTCCAGTGACATCAGCGGCATGCCAACCGTAGACGGCTGTCAGCGGTCTCCTTCCAGGTTGGGGACAGGGTATGGCTCTCCTCCAGAAATCTCAATCTGCAAGTGCCATCCAACAAGTTGGCTCCCCGGTTCATTGGTCCGTTCAAAATCATCCGCAAGGTTAACCCTGTTTCGTAAGCCCTGGAACTCCCGGCATCTATGCGCATTCACAATGTGTTCCATGTGTCTCTATAGAAGCCCTTGGTATGCAACAGTTATACTACCACTCCGGTGGTTCCCGGGCCGGTGGACGTTCAGGGCCAAGAGGAGTACGAAGTTCAGAGCATTATTGATTCTAGGAGGTTTAGAGGGAAATTGCAGTATCTGGTCCACTGGAAAGGTTATGGGTCTGAAGAGCGTTCTTGGGTCGACCAGAGGGACCTTCATGCCCAAAGGTTATTGCGCAATTTTCACTCTAAATATCCTCAGAAACCTAGACCCTCTTCCAGGGGAGGGGGTCTTTGAGAGGGGTGTACTATCACGGTTCCCGTGATTCCGCTGTCACTCTCTGCTGTGGTGCTCTCTCATTGGCGGAGCTTGATTGGCCCGCTCAGGGTGTCCCTTCATATACTGGGCTTCTGGCGCCTGTCAGGTGCCCTTTCGTGGTGTTCCCGTACCTGTGCATTCGTTGCTGTGTTCCTGCTTTCCTGTGTACCGATTCGGCCTGTCTGACTACTCTTCTTGTTCCTGCTCTGTGATTGACCCGGCTTGGCTGACGACCCTGCTCCGTGATTGACCCGGCTTGGCTGACGTTCCTGCTCCGTGATTGACCAGGCTTGGCTGACGTTCCTGCTCCGTGATTGACCTGGTTTGGCTGGTGTTCCTGCTCTGTGACCTGCTTCCTGTGTTCCTGCGAGATTCTGATACACGTCGCCTGGCGACATTCGGAACTGTGCTTGCAGTGCTGTGCAGACTGATCACTTACTTTACCTTTGCAGAGCTTTTTGCCTCCGCTGCTGAGCCTGTCTGTGAACACTTGCTGAGCTCGTTGCCTCCATTACCAAGCCTGTCCGTGAACACTTGCTGAGCTTGTTGCCTCTGTTACCGAGCCTGTCCGTCAACACTTGCTGAGCTTGTTACCTCCGATACTGAGCCCGTCATTAACACTTGCTGAGCTTGTTGCCTCCATTACCGAGCCTGTTCGTTAACACTAGCAGAGCAATCGTGGTCTCTGTTTACGGTGCCTCCACCTTACACCTTTGCAGTTGTCGCACCGCGTGGTGCTATTGGGCATTCCGTTAGCTCTTGCAGTGCGTGTCTCCGTTACGGCACTGTAAGGGTGTCTTGGCTCTGGTCTCATTCAGCTCGCAGTGTTGTACCATCATTACCGCACCAGTAGAGTGCGACTGGCTCAAGTTACATTAGCTCGTGCAGTGTCTCTGACTCCGTTACCGCACCTAAGGGGTGCTATAGGCTCCGGTCCCATTTTGCTCTTGCAGTGTCTCTGACTCCGTTACTGCACCGAGGGGTGCTATTGGCTCCAGTCCCATTTGCTCTTGCAGTGTCTCTACTCCATTACCGCACCGAGGGGTGCTATTGGCTCTGTCTCTAGTCAGCTCTTGCTATACTATTGGGTATATCACGGAATGCCTGATCTTGTAGTGAAACAGTTCAGTCTTACTGCTAAGCGCTTTCCATCTGCACCACTACCTGGACTGGTTTACCATCTACTGGGCGTTGGCTAATCACACCACAACAGAGACTGATTATTTGTATTGGGCATTAACCCTTGTACCTCTATTGATTCCTGTAGTACAGCAATATTGTTCCTAGCCATATTGGGCCTGTAAGACATCCATTATACTTGTCTATATACGTGCTATTACCTATTCTAGCCCCTAGGGGGCAGTGTTCCTTGTTTCCCCTCAATAAAACTGTGTTTTATTTTAACCTCTGGTCTGAGTGTTGTAAAAACTGTTACAGTACACCATTTGTAAGGCTTACGAGCTGTGGAAGAAGCCTGTTCCCTTCCGGGTCATGGCTCATTCTATGAGATCTATTGGGGACTCTTGGGCTTACAAGAATCAGGTCTCCCTGCTGAACATTTGTGCAAGGCGGCCACTTGGTTGTCTGTGCACACCTTTTCGAAGCACTACTGTGTTGATGTGCTGGCTTCGGCTGACGCCAGTTTTGTGAGGAAAATCCTGGAGGCAGTCTTGCCTGTCTAAGATTTTCTTCCGTTCTTGTGCTTCCTTCACTTTTGATCCCCGTTGGCTCTAGTGTGCTGTGTATCAGTTGGGGTGTTGGTACCCCTGTTCAGTGTCCATTGACACTTCATTAGTTGTTGGGCTCTCTTTGATCTGATGGTTCATATCTGCTCTGGTGACTTTGGGGGTCTTGCACCTGGTCCTTGCCTTACTTCCTGCCTCTGGGAAACTCAATGGTTGGACATCCTAGAGTTACCAATAACCTCTATTGGATGACAGAGAAAAGAGGATTTTAGTCTTACCTGTTAAATCCTTTTCTCTTAGTCCATACAGGTTACTGGTCTTCCACCCTGTCAAGGGACCATGCTTGGCTCTCCAGTGGCAGACTGTGGGGGTCCTTCGGGGTCATGCTCACAGGAGTCTTCTTTCCCTTCTACTGTCTAGTGAATAGTTAGTATCTTAAATCTTTCTGGAGCTGGTTGGCTAGCTGCAGCCAAGGGTGAAGGTAGGCTCCACCCCCTGCATACAATTCTAGAATTGTTCCTGCCTACAATTAAAGGGGTGGGTCACCTACCCAGAGTTACCAGTAACCTGTATGGACTAAGAGAAAAGGATTTAACAGGCAAGACTAAAATCTCTTATTTCATAAACGTTTCAGCCCAAACTTGGGCTTCCGTAAGGTAGGGCTGAAATGTTGATTATATATATTTGCTCCTTTTTCACTTTGTAAACAACCTGTGTGCACCATCTTTCCACGTAAACACAGAAAATATAGTGGTATAAGTTTCTCTATCTATATTAAAGTAATATAGAACAGAAAAAAAAATCAAAAGGCAACTACTATCCCACATTAACCATGGAGAAGATGGTCAATACGAACATGAACATACACATACAGTAAACAAGAGACCGCCTGACTAGAGAAATAAATATAAATAGATGTATATCCTATGTTCAAGGAATGGAAATAGAGAGTAAGGGTATAAAGACTTTATTGTCCAAAATATCTATATAGACAAAACAAATATATATAATACACGCAGTAGTGTGAAAAAGTCTTAGGCAGGTATGAAAAAAGGCTGTAAAGTAAGAATGCTTGCAAGAATAGACATATTAATAGTTTATTTTTATCAATTACAAAATGCATAGTGAGTGAACAGAAGAAAAATCTAAATCAAAACAATAGTTGGTGTGACTGCCCTTTGCTTCAAAACAGCATCAAAATTTCTAGGTACACTTGCACAAAATCAGGGATTTTGTAGGCATATAGGGCTAGATTCTGTTGCAGGTGCTGAATGTTAACTCCTGTTTTTTCAAACATTTTCCTATTGAAGTCTATGGGGAAAACTGGAGATAAAAGCAGTGAAAAAATATCACCTGAAATAGAATCCAGCCCATAGTCAGGTGTATGATTAAACAATGATACCAAACCGGTGATAATGAGCATCAATTTAATATGTAGGTTGAAACACAATCATTAACTGAAACAGAAAAAGCTTTGTAGGAGGAATAAAATTGGGTGAGGAACAGCCAAACTCAGTTAACAAGGTGAGGTTGCTGAAAACAGTTTAATGTCAAAAGTCATACACCATGGCAAGAATGAGCACAGCAACAAGACACAAGGTAGTTATACTGCATCAGCAAGGTCTCTCCCAGTCAGAAATTTCAAGACAGACAGGGGTTTCCAGATGTGCTGTCCAAGCTCTTTTTAAGAAGCACAAAGAAACAGGCAACACTGAGGACCGTAGACGCAGTTGTCAACCAAGGAAACTTAGTGCAGTAGATAAAAGACATAGCATGATTACTTACTTTTGCAATCGGAAGATGTCCAGCAGTGCCATCAGTTCAGAATTGGCAGAAAACAGTGGGATCCTATTAAACCCATCTACTGTCCATAGAAGTCTGGTCAGAAGTGATCTTCATGGAAGACTTGCAGCCAAAAAGCCATACCTCCGACATGGAAACAAGGCCAAGCGACTCAATTATGCATGAAAACATAGAAACTGTGGTGCAGAAAAATGGCAGCAGGTACTCTGGACTGATGAGTCAAAATTTCACATATTTTGCTGTAGCAGAAGGCATTCTCAGCGGCCGTCCATGTCCTCATGCGAACCAGGCCTGCTCCATAGATTGACGTGGAGTGGGGTCTGGGTTCTGATGCATCTCGTGTCATGCATCACGTTCTGGCACGAGATTGTAATATGTTTCAGGCCTCTGTTTTGTACTGTTTGGAGCTGATAGCTCCACCCATCTACCTCTTGGCTTGCCTGTTAAAAGTGAACTGGATCTCTATCCAGTTACCTACCCTTACGTTGGTGTTCAGTGCAGTTCTAGTTCCTGTTGCTCCTGTATCCTGTGTATGACCCGGCTTGTCTGACTTTCCATTCTGTTGCTGACCTGTGACTCTGTCTGACCATTCTACATGTGCGCTCCTTTGGCTTTAGACATCCAATCCAGTGCGGTCCTGTGGCTCTGGCTGACTACCTGCTCCGTGTATGATCCTAGGTTGTCTGACTATCCAACCTGGTGCTGACCTGGGGCTCTGTCCAACTATCCTCCCAGTGTTGCCTACTACTATTGGACGTCCTATCTGGTGCAGACCCGTGGCTCTGGCTAACTAACTGCTCCGTGTATGAACCTGGCTTCTCTGACTATCCTAACTGGTGTTGACCTGTGGCTCTGTCTGTTTACTCCGCTTGTGGCTCCTTTACCTACAGACACCCATCCTGGTGCAGACCTGGGACTCTGGCAGACTCTGGCCTTGCTGACTGCAGGCGTGAGTCAGTAGTCTCCATTGTTGCTATCCTGATAAGAGACAAGCTCTTTATTACTGACTGCAGGCTTGAGTCAGTAATCTCCTCTGTTGCCCTTTACGGGAGACTGTAGTTTCATTGTTGCGTTACTCTTCGATTCCTGAGACTACCAGCTGGCTTCGGCCTAGTCTCCAGCAGTGTGGTTGACCCGTCGGCAGGCTCCTATTGTTGATAGAGTCTCTAGCCTCTCTAGTCACCCTCTGCTTGTACTGTCATACTTACTTGCATTTGCTTCTTATTAATATTTTAATGAAGGTGAATTTAACTATACCGTCTGACTCCTTGTCTTGCTTGAAAACCGTAACAGCTGGAGAGAGGTACAAGAATGAGTGTCTGCAGGCAACAGTGCATTATGGTGGAGGTTTCTTGCAAGTTTGGGGCTGCATTTCTGCAAATAGAGTTTGGGATTTGGTCAGAATTAATGGTCTCCTCAATGCTGAGAAGTATGTATGTATGCGTGTATGTATATTTTTATTTATATAGCACCACCTTATGTACTTGGCAATTTACAATTTACATTTAGTACAATATGTGTAGTGATTAAGTGCTTATATAGACAATCATAATGGAAACACCAGGTGAGTATATATTAGGATAAAAGGTCCCTGCCCCGTAGAGCTTACAATCTAATTATAGGATAGGTGACATACAGATACAAGCTGATAGAGGAGGAAGTGTATTTCTTGCATATGAGATAATGTTTCCCTATTATGGCAGTGCTGCATTTAAGAGGTGCTCTTTTAGGTTGGATCTGAAGTTGTTGAAGGTTGAGGCTTGGCGAATACTGGGTGGTAGGGAGTTCCAGAGGTAGGGAACAGTGAGGGATAAAGCCTTCAGTCGTGAAACAGCGATAGTGGTTAAAGGGGCAGAGAGTCATCCACCATGTGTGGTGCGTAGTGGATATGTAGGTACATGGCGGGATATCAAAGATGAAATATAAGGTGGGGGACAAGTTATGGAGAGCCTTGAAGGTATTGAGGAGGATTTTTAATGTAATGCACTACTTTATGGGAAGCCATTAAAGTGATTTTAAAAGTGGTGGGGTGAATACTGTTCTGGAGGAGAAGAAGAGTACTCTGGTTGCCAAATTAAGAACTGAGTGGAGAGGAGCGATATGGTTAGCAGGCAGACCAATAAGTAAAGAGTTGCAGTAGTCCAGGAGAGAAAGGATAAGAGCATGCATGAGGGTTTCTGTTGTAGAGTGAGAGAGGAATGGCAGGATTTTTACTATATTCCAAAGAAAGAAGTGACAGTTTTTGGTTACTTCATTAATATGGGTGGTGAAGGAAAGAGAGTCCAAAATTACCCAGAGGCAGCATGCCTTGTCTACAAGGTAAATTGTGGAGCCCTCAACAGTTATAGAAAATGGAGATGTTGTGCATGATTAGGAGGAAAGATAAGAAGCTCAGTTTTAAACATGATAAATTTTAAGTGACGATGAGCCATCCAGGAAGAAATAGCAGTAAGGCAATTTGAGACCTGCTGCTGTATTTCAGGTGATATTGAGGGTATGGAGAGATATGTTTGCGTATTATCTGCGTAGAGATGGTAGTTAAATCCAAAGATTTTATCAGGGGCTCCAGGGAGAGGGTATACAGAGAAAAGAGAAGAAAGAGGTCCCAGAGCAGAGCCTTGCAGTACGCCTACTGAGAGGGGGATCAGAGGTGAGGAGGTGTTTCCGTATGTCACAGAGAAAGACCGTTGAGAGAAATAGGATAGAAATCAGGAATGTGCCAGGACACAGATGCCAAGTGATTGGAGTACCTGAGAGAGAAGGGTATAGTCGACTGTGTTGATTGCTGCTGATAGGTCTAGGAAGATAAGAAGAGAATATTGGCCATTTTTTTTTTCAATATGGAGATCATTGTTACTTTCATAAGGGCAGTTTCTGTAGAGAAAGTGGGCCAAAAGCCAGACTGCAGCAGGTCCAGAGTGTTATGGGAGATGAGGTAGGTAAGTAGGCGAGAGTAGGCTAGGCCCTCAAGGAGCTTAGAGGCAAAGGGCAAGAGAGACACAGGGCTGTAGTTGGATGGGGAGGTGGGGTCTAATTAACTTTTTGTTCCGGCAGTCTCTACTGTGCATGACTGCATCGTTCCGGCAGTCTCTACTATGCATGACTGCATTGTTCCGGCAGTCTCTACTGCGCATGACTGCATTGTTCCGGTAGTCTGTACTGCGCATAACTACATCGTTCCGGCAGTCTCTACTGCGCATGACTGCATCATTCCGGTAGACTCTACTGTGCATGACTGCATCGTTCCAGAGTCTCTACTGCGCATGACTGCATTGTCCCGCCAGTCTCTACTCCGCATGACTGCATCATTCCGGTAGTCTCTACTCCGCATGACTGCATCGTTCCGCCAGTCTCTACTCCGCATGACTGCATCGTTCTGGTAGTCTCTACTGTGCATGACTGCATTGTTCCTGCAGTCTCTACTGCGCATGACTGCATCGTTCCGGCAGTCTCTACTGTGCATGACTGCATCATTCCGGCAGTCTCTACTGTGCATGACTGCATCGTTCCAGAGTCTCTACTGCGCATGACTGCATTGTCCCGCCAGTCTCTACTCCGCATGACTGCATTATTCCGGTAGTCTCTACTGTGCATGACTGCATCGTTCCGCCAGTCTCTACTCCGCATGACTGCATCGTTCTGGTAGTCTCTACTGTGCATGACTGCATCGTTCCGGCAGTCTCTACTGCGCATGACTGCATCGTTCCGGCAGTCTCTACTGCGCATGACTGCATCATTCCGGGAGTCTCTACTGTGCATGACTGCATCGTTCCAGGAGTCTCTACTGCGCATGACTACATGGAGAGGGTATACAGAGAAAAGAGAAGAAAGAGGTCCCAGAGCAGAGCCTTGCAGTACGCCTACTGAGAGGGGGATCGGAGGTGAGGAGGTGTTTCCGTATGTCACAGAGAAAGACCGTTGAGAGAAATAGGATAGAAATCAGGAATGTGCCAGGACACAGATGCCAAGTGATTGGAGTACCTGAGAGAGAAGGGTATAGTCGACTGTGTTGATTGCTGCTGATAGGTCTAGGAAGATAAGAAGAGAATATTGGCCATTTTTTTTTTCAACATGGAGATCATTTGTTACTTTCATAAGGGCAGTTTCTGTAGAGAAAGTGGGCCAAAAGCCAGACTGCAGCGGGTCCAGAGTGTTATGGGAGATGAGGTAGGTAAGTAGGCAAGAGTAGGCTAGGCCCTCAAGGAGCTTAGAGGCAAAGGGCAAGAGAGACACAGGGCTGTAGTTGGATGGGGAGGTGGGGTCTAATTAACTTTTTGTTCCGGCAGTCTCTACTGTGCATGACGGCATCGTTCCGGCAGTCTCTACTATGCATGACTGCATTGTTCCGGCAGTCTCTACTGCGCATGACTGCATTGTTCCGGTAGTCTGTACTGCGCATAACTATATCGTTCCGGCAGTCTCTACTGAGCATGACTGCATCGTTCCGGTAGACTCTACTGCGCATGACTGCATCGTTCCAGAGTCTCTACTGCGCATGACTGCATTGTCCCGCCAGTCTCTACTCCGCATGACTGCATCATTCCGGTAGTCTCTACTGTGCATGACTGCATTGTCCCGCCAGTCTCTACTGCGCATGACTGCATTGTCCCGCCAGTCTCTACTCCGCATGACTGCATCATTCCGGTAGTCTCTACTGTGCATGACTGCATCGTTCCGGCAGTCTCTACTATGCATGACTGCATCGTTCAGGCAGTCTCTACTGTGCATGACTGCATCATTCCGGTAGTCTCTACTGTGCATGACTGCATCATTCCGGTAGTCTCTACTGTGCATGACTGCATCGTTCCGGCAGTCTCTACTGTGCATGACTGCATCATTCCGGTAGTCTCTACTGTGCATGACTGCATCGTTCCGGCAGTCTCTACTGTGCATGACTGCATCGTTCCGCCAGTCTCTACTCCGCATGACTGCATCGTTCTGGTAGTCTCTACTGTGCATGGCTGCATCGTTCCGGCAGTCTCTACTGCGCATGACTGCATCGTTCCGGCAGTCTCTACTATGCATGACTGCATTGTTCCGGCAGTCTCTACTGCGCATGACTGCATTGTTCCGGTAGTCTGTACTGCGCATAACTACATCGTTCCGGCAGTCTCTACTGCGCATGACTGCATCATTCCGGTAGACTCTACTGTGCATGACTGCATCGTTCCAGAGTCTCTACTGCGCATGACTGCATTGTCCCGCCAGTCTCTACTCCGCATGACTGCATCATTCCGGTAGTCTCTACTGTGCATGACTGCATCGTTCCGCCAGTCTCTACTCCGCATGACTGCATCGTTCTGGTAGTCTCTACTGTGCATGACTGCATTGTTCCTGCAGTCTCTACTGCGCATGACTGCATCGTTCCGGCAGTCTCTACTGTGCATGACTGCATCATTCCGGCAGTCTCTACTGTGCATGACTGCATCGTTCCAGAGTCTCTACTGCGCATGACTGCATTGTCCCGCCAGTCTCTACTCCGCATGACTGCATTATTCCGGTAGTCTCTACTGTGCATGACTGCATCGTTCCGCCAGTCTCTACTCAGCATGACTGCATCGTTCTGGTAGTCTCTACTGTGCATGACTGCATCGTTCCGGCAGTCTCTACTGCGCATGACTGCATCGTTCCGGCAGTCTCTACTGCGCATGACTGCATCATTCCGGGAGTCTCTACTGTGCATGACTGCATCGTTCCAGGAGTCTCTACTGCGCATGACTACATGGAGAGGGTATACAGAGAAAAGAGAAGAAAGAGGTCCCAGAGCAGAGCCTTGCAGTACACCTACTGAGAGGGGGATCGGAGGTGAGGAGGTGTTTCCGTATGTCACAGAGAAAGACCGTTGAGAGAAATAGGATAGAAATCAGGAATGTGCCAGGACACAGATGCCAAGTGATTGGAGTACCTGAGAGAGAAGGGTATAGTCGACTGTGTTGATTGCTGCTGATAGGTCTAGGAAGATAAGAAGAGAATATTGGCCATTTTTTTTTTCAACATGGAGATCATTTGTTACTTTCATAAGGGCAGTTTCTGTAGAGAAAGTGGGCCAAAAGCCAGACTGCAGCGGGTCCAGAGTGTTATGGGAGATGAGGTAGGTAAGTAGGCAAGAGTAGGCTAGGCCCTCAAGGAGCTTAGAGGCAAAGGGCAAGAGAGACACAGGGCTGTAGTTGGATGGGGAGGTGGGGTCTAATTAACTTTTTGTTCCGGCAGTCTCTACTGTGCATGACAGCATCGTTCCGGCAGTCTCTACTATGCATGACTGCATTGTTCCGGCAGTCTCTACTGCGCATGACTGCATTGTTCCGGTAGTCTGTACTGCGCATAACTATATCGTTCCGGCAGTCTCTACTGAGCATGACTGCATCGTTCCGGTAGACTCTACTGCGCATGACTGCATCGTTCCAGAGTCTCTACTGCGCATGACTGCATTGTCCCGCCAGTCTCTACTCCGCATGACTGCATCATTCCGGTAGTCTCTACTGTGCATGACTGCATTGTCCCGCCAGTCTCTACCGCGCATGACTGCATTGTCCCGCCAGTCTCTACTCCGCATGACTGCATCATTCCGGTAGTCTCTACTGTGCATGACTGCATCGTTCCGGCAGTCTCTACTATGCATGACTGCATCGTTCAGGCAGTCTCTACTGTGCATGACTGCATCATTCCGGTAGTCTCTACTGTGCATGACTGCATCATTCCGGTAGTCTCTACTGTGCATGACTGCATCGTTCCGGCAGTCTCTACTGTGCATGACTGCATCATTCCGGTAGTCTCTACTGTGCATGACTGCATCGTTACGGCAGTCTCTACTGTGCATGACTGCATCGTTCCGCCAGTCTCTACTCCGCATGACTGCATCGTTCTGGTAGTCTCTACTGTGCATGGCTGCATCGTTCCGGCAGTCTCTACTGTGCATGACTGCATCGTTCCGGCAGTCTCTACTGCGCATGACTGCATCATTCCGGCAGTCTCTACTGTGCATGACTGCATCATTCCGGGAGTCTCTACTGCGCATGACTACATCGTTCCGGCAGTCTCTACTGCACATGACTGCATCATTCCGGCAGTCTCTACTGTGCATGACTGCATCGTTCCGGTAGTCTCTACTGCACATGACTGCATCGTTCTGGGAGTCTCTACTGCACATGACTGCATCGTTCCGGCAGTCTCTACTGTGCATGACTGCATCGTTCAGGCAGTCTCTACTGTGCATGACTGCATCGTTCCGGTAGTCTCTACTGTGCATGACTGCATCGTTCCGGAGTCTCTACTGTGCATGACTGCATCGTTCCGGTAGTCTCTACTGTGCATGACTGCATCGTTCCGGAGTCTCTACTGTGCATGACTGCATCGTTCCGGGAGTCTCTACTGCACATGACTGCATCGTTCCGGGAGTCTCTACTGCGCATGACTGCATCATTCCGGGAGTCTCTACTGCGCATGTGCGGTTGCGCACACAGGGAGCTTCACAGGCTAGCACTTTATATTACTCAGATTTGTTTTGACTATATAGATATTTGGGTCTATAAAGTCTTTATACCCTTACTCCCTATTTCCATTCTTTGAATATAGGATATACATCGATTTATTTTTATTTCTCCATCAGGCGCTCTCCTGTTTACTATACATGTCTTTTCACATGGATTTGTGCGCATAATTTGATATTGTGATTGACAGCAAGGCTAGTGACTTCAATTTGTAGTAAATGCACAGACTTTGGTACATCTATTTTATATATCATCATCATCATCATCTCCAGCCATTGTATATCCACTGCAGGATTAAGGTCTCCTCAGCAAGCCTCCAACAACTTCGGTCCTTTGCCTTTTGTCGCCACTGTGTACCAATAAATTAGGTAATTTCATCTACTTATCTTGTCTTTGGTCTTATTCTTGGGCTTTTTTTATCAAGCGGAATACATCCCAAAATTAGTTTGGTCCATCCGCCATCAGATCTTCTTGCTATGTGGCCTATCCATTTCCATTTCAGGTGCTTTACCCTTGTAGTTACATCATAGACCTTTGCTTGCTGACTAATCCACTGCACGTTTTTCAGTCTTCTTTTGTTGTTTAGAATTCACTACTCCATACTTCTCTGTGTAACCAGGGCCGGCGCTGCCATTAAGGCAGAACAGGCAGCTGCCTTAGGGCGCCGCAATGGAGGGGCTCCAAAAAGAGGGAAGCTTTTTTTTTTTTTTTTTTTTTTAATATATATATATCTGCCTGGGTCTCTCTGCGGAGTGTCACATAGACTCCACGAGGGAGCGCTTGTTAGTGTAAATCAGCGCTCCCTCGCATTGTCAATGTGACATACCGCAGACAGACCAGGGCTCTGTAATAATACAGAGCGCTGGGAAATGACATAATCTCCCAGCGCTCTGCATTACTGAGAGCAGCGCGTGGGAGCTTCAGCTCTGTGCCGAAGGAGGCACAGAGCTCTAAGTTGTGGCACGCCGCTAGACCACCAGGGACTCAAGGTAGGGGATGAAGGGAGCATTGTGGAAGGGGCATTGTGGAGATGAAGGGGCATTATGGAAGGGTCAATGTGGAGATGAAGGGGCAATGTGGAGATAAGGGGGCATTGTGGAGGTGAAGGGAGAATTGTGGAAGGGGCATTGTGGAAATGAAGGGGCAATGTGGACATGAAGGGAGCATTGTGGAAGGGGCATTGTGGAGATGAAGGGAGCATTGTGGAAGGGGCATTGTGGAGATAAGGGGGCATTGTGGAGATGAAGGGAGCATTGTGGAGATAAGGGGGCATTGTGGAGATGAAGGGGCAATGTGGAGATAAGGGGGCATTGTGGAGATGAAGGGGCATTGTGGAGATAAGGGGGCATTGTGGAGATGAAGGGAGCATTGTGGAGATGAAGGGAGCATTGTGGAGATAAGGGGGCATTGTGGAGATGAAGGGGCAATGTGGAGATAAGGGGGCATTGTGGAGATGAAGGGGCATTGTGGAGATAAGGGGGCATTGTGGAGACGAAGGGGCATTGTGGAGATAAGGGGGCATTGTGGAGGTGAAGGGAGAATTGTGGAAGGGGCATTGTGGAAATGAAGGGGCAATGTGGACATGAAGGGAGCATTGTGGAAGGGGCATTGTGGAGATGAAGGGAGCATTGTGGAGATGAAGGGGGCATTGCGGAGATGAAGGGGCATTGTGGAGATGAAGGGGCAATGTGGAGATAAGGGGGCATTGTGGAGATGAAGGGGCAATGTGGAGATAAGGGGGCATTGTGGAGGTGAAGGGAGAATTGTGGAAGGGGCAATGTAGAGATGAAGGGGGCATTGTGGAGGTGAAGGGAGAATTGTGGAAGGGGCAATGTAGAGATGAAGGGGGCATTGTGGAAGGGGCAATGTGGAGGTGGGGAGAGTGTGGAGGTGAATATGTGGGCGGGGGCAGGGGATTGTGGCAAGGTTGAGGGGGGCATCAAAATGCACTTCGCCTGTGTATACAAAAATCCTTGCACCGGCCCTGTGTGTAACCTTACGTTTTTGTATGGCTTTGGCATTCAAGGGATAGTAATACTTCATTTTAACTTTATTTTATTTTGTAGGCATTAAAAAAACATGAAGAATGATATAAGTCTTATCTCTGAAACCTTTATGGTTTATGAGATATTCACAAACAAAGTATCCCCCCCTGTTCAACCAGATCAGAAGGGAGGTGCCCAGGTAGACTGCAGAGAGGGACAATCTTCAATTAAGATAAGGGAAAAAGCTGAAAAACTTGTCAAGGGGGGAAGGGCTTTCATTGTTTTCATACAAAGAAAATTGTCCCCTTCTGTTATCTGTACTGTCATACAACCAGACTCACATCTGAGAAGAGATGGCTTACACTAGGTAAAAGGGGCGGGAGGGGCACTTTGCTTGTGAATATCTCATAAACCATAAAGGTTTGAGAGATAAGACTTATATCATTCTTCGTGTTTTTTTAATGCCTACAAAATAAAATAAAGTTAAAAGGAAGTATTACTATCCCTTTAAGTGTCCATGTTTCACAGCCATACGTAAGGACTGTGAGGACACACTGGTCAAAAACCTTTTGCTTGAGGCAGAGTGTTAAATTTGTCTTAAAGACAGTTACTACTAAGTTTTCCCAATGCTTGTCATCCCACTTTTATTCGTCGCTAAATTTCTATGATGGTGTTTCCATCTGTTTACATTTCCTGTCCAAGGTAAACATACCTGTTCTCTTCGTCTAGTTCTTGTCCATCTACTGTGATATTCCTTGTTATGGTTAATGTGTTATACATGACTTGCGTTTTGTTGATATTCATTCTTCTTATATACACTCACACACTCAACACAAACATACAATACCTGTCTAATACCATTGCTCCACTACTTCCTTTCTTTAGTGATAATACAGGGCATAATGTATAAGAGAGCTATAGAGGGATTAATGTGAGTAGTGAAAGTTTATCTCACTTTAGTGTTGAGGTGGGCAAAATAAGACTTATAGACTGACTTTCCATGGTCTTTCCATCTATGTACTTACTGCATTACTGCTGGACCACTGTTGGGCAACCTGAAGTGGCTGTGTTGTAGACTACAATTCCCATCTTTCCTGATAATGGAAGCTGCAGTCCACAATAGCTGGGGGTCTTGTTGCCCAACCCTTGGCTAGACAGAAGAAAGTCACTTCTAAACAGCATATCACTGGTGCAATAGGGGTTATGCACTAAGGCAAGCTAAAGACAATACTTAGATTGTAAGCTCTTCAGGGAAGGGTCCTTTCATCCTCATGTATACTTACCTGTTGTTCCCCTTCTGATTGTCTTTATAAGCACTTAATCACCACACTTATTGTACCCCTTCTATATCAAATATAAACTGTAAAGTGCCAAGTACACTGCTTGGCGCTTTATAAATAAAATATACAATACAATACAAAAAGAGGTGATAAAGATAAGACTTCTTCAGTGATATCACTTCTCCAGTTCCTATGTTATTCTATGGAACCAATGCGCTAAGATCTCCACTGCTGGAGAAATCTTAGTGCATAGGCTCCATAGAATAACATAGGAACTGGAGAAGTGATATCACTGGAGATGTAATCCCCACTGTAATAACTCTTTATTACACCTTCTCCCCCAGTGATTCTCTCTTCCAGAGCAGAGATAGGCTGAATGTATACAGTTACTGTGCAACAATGAATTGACCTTTTGAATGTCAGACAGTAATCCAACACATTGCAATGCATTGGATACCTCTTTTGCACTCAAAGGGTTAACAGTTCATAGCCTGTGATTAAACAGCCAGACATAACCTGTTATTTTCACTATGTATTGCCCTATTTAAATCAATGAAAATTGTAATTTGTTCCCTATGGGGCAGTTGGTATGCTCCAGAAATGCAGTACTATCTTATTACATGAGCATAGTGTGAGGCTAGCGTAGTAAAGAGAACTGGGGGAGGTGCATTAAAGGGGAACATTCACATCAGGAAAAATTTTGAGCACTTGTTTAATCAACTAAGAAGCATCAGGCAAATGTGCTCTCTCTTTTTTTTGTAACTTACTTTTTAAGATATTCAACTTCAAAGTTATCAACTTCCACATACTGAGGCATGATGTAGCTGTGGCACGGCTCTCAGGACTTCCCAGCAGTCTGTCATTCTCCTCCCAGCTGCCCCCGGGAGTGCGTTCACGCTTCACTTCGGTGTGGTGTGAACGGCTCGTAGCGTTACAGGAAGCGGCGATTAGCATTATACTGAGGTTGCAGTAGTAGTATTATGAGGTTGCAACCTCAGTATAATGCTAATCAACGCTTCCTGTAACGCTAGGAGCCGTTCACACCACACCGAAGTGAAGCGTGAACGTGCATCCGGGGGCAGCTGGGAGGGAGGTGGGAGGAGAATGACAGGCTGCTGGGAAGTCCTGAGAGCCGTGCCGCAGCTACAGTATGCGGAAGTGGATAACTTTGAAGTTGAATATCTTAAAAAGTAAGTTACAAAAAAAAGAGAGAGCACGTTTGCCTAATGCTTCTTAGCTGATTAAACAAGTGCTCAAAAGTTTTCGCGATGTGAATGTTCCCCTTTAAGGTGTGAAAAAGGTAGAGAAATATCCAACTGCCTTTTGGAGTCAGGAATGAATTTTTCTACCCTGTAACACTTGATATACAGTTACATGTATATTGTAAGGTTTACCCTCCTGAGAACAACAAGAGTACTCCCACTGCTGAGAAGTGTTTTACTCAAAAGTTATTGTAGCTCAAACTTGACTTTTTTAGGTGCAGTATCTCAATGGCCTGAAATTATACAATGGCGGTATTGCCATATCATCCTATGGAAAGTTCTGGTCAATTGACCATAAACTTCCACAGGATGGTGTAACAACAATAATAGTTTTCTAAAAATCTCAGGGGGGGCTGCACCCAGGGGACAGGTGGGCCGCGTTTTACCCACAGGTCACACATTGGGTGCCCCTGGTCCAACATCTTTCCAGATGTAGAAATGTTGGTGGATAAATGCCTTAGAAAAACATAGGAATTAGAGAATTTATCTCATAGAGAAGTTATCTCCTGATTATTCGACCCTTACCACACCTTAGTGAATAGCAATACCGGGGTATTTCTGGAACAAACCCACAGAACCATATTTGGAGACCACTCCGTCAGCTGAGGGGTTAGAAGCCCAATATAAATTATAGAGAATTTGTATTTTATCTCATTTGGTGCATTTATTTGCTCCAGATTTGATTGAGGGGGTTTATGCCTAAAGGTACCATGCAACGCCTCCTAGAGGAGACCAGGACTGACAGATGTCTGTAAGCAAAGATGTCTGCACTGTTGCCTGGCCGTCAGTCTCGGCAGAAGTAGGATTTCTCACTAATGTGGTAATTATGCTGGATAATACTACTATTGTTAAGCTTATCGCTACATGCCTAATTGTTGTGGGGGGACTATATTTGGGTTGATAGCTCCCCTTTAATTTTTTTTTACACTATGCATGCACATTTGAGATCCCTCAATCATTCCAGGAGTTAAAAGCCCCATTTAAACCTATGGGAATTTTTATTTCTCTAATATAGTGTAGTTGGTTTGCTCCAGGATTGCACCTGTATTGAACTGCATTGTTGATATCATAGGAGGACTATTAGGAGCCTCAGCATAAAATCACATTTTAAATAATGGATGAAAGCATGGTCTTGCACATTCATGAGGGTCTTATTACATATAAAGATAGCTGTAGAAACAGCACCCCTACTCTTATTATATATTCATAAGCTGAGCGTGCTGGTTCCTCCCAAATGTTATTTTATTATTTATGAGCTGTTGTGCAACTGGCTCATAAATTAAAAAATAACATTAGGTTAGAACCATTACGTTCAGTTTATGAATACATAATCCAGGTAGGGGTGTGGTTTCTATATGTATCTTAATATGTAATAAGATTCTCATGAATAGAGAAGCAGTGCATGGGCGTGCCTTCCAATACAATATTTGGAATATGTAATGAGACAGTGGGCGTGGCTAAGGCTGCACTGTGTTGGTGGCTTGGTACGGGCCGGAGAGTAGGGGCAAAGAGAGAAGAATCTGGGGACAGCGCAGGTTCCGAGACCCGGAAAGAGGGGAGGACTTGGGGAGAGTGTAAGGAAGGAAGGCGGAACCGGAGAGGCTGGTCGTGGTGCCAGGGCCGGTTCCCGTGGTGAGGAGGAAGCCGGCCTGGGGGAGTGGAGGAAGGAGCTGCCCGGAGAGAAGAAGAAGGACGCGGCTGCAGGTAAGAGGCACATCCGAGCAGAGGTGTGCAGCCATGTACGCAGATGTGCATCTATACATCGGGACATAGCTGTCAATATACCTATTCGTTACACTAACCCTTTGCATAGGATACCTCTCTGGCACTCATAGGGTTATTAACCCTTTGAGTGCCAATGCATTGGATACTCCTTCGGCACCCAAAGGGTTACGGATAGACCTTTAGTATGCAAAGGATCAATTGGCGTTAATATACACAGTCTGTACATTTACCTTTTAAGGATATACTTAGTATCAGTTGGTATAAATATTCATAGTCTGTATGTTAACCCTTTAAAGATATTTCTTTAAAATACTTAGTATCGATTGGAATTAATATACATAGGCTATATATATTTTTTTTTCTATACCTACTATCAATTAGCATTAATATACCTAGGATGTAGATTACCTTTAACATACTTAGTCTGTACAATAACTCTTTAAGGACCAGAGAGGTGTGACTCTCATTGCTTCACAGTTCAATGCACACCTCTCTGGATCTTAAAGGGTTAATATAAACTGCACTGTAATGATAAATGGTAATGTACAGTACTCCCTAGTAATATACAGGAATGCATAGTGATCATTACTGTTTGATGATGTACAGGACTGTGTGTTGTTTTATGATAATACAGTAGGCTCTCTAGGATTATATAGCAATGTATTGGGCTCTGCAGTAATGCATAGTAATCCAGTGGACTCTGCTGGAACTGTTCCGTGATACAATAGGCAGTGTCTCACTGTGCAGCGGTGCCCTGGGCAGTGTCTCACTGTGCAGCGGTGCCCTGGGCAGTGTCTCACTGTGCAGCGGTGCCCTGGGCAGTGTCTCACTGTGCAGCGGTGCCCTGGGCAGTGTCTCACTGTGCATCGGTGCCCTGGGCAGTGTCGCACTGTACAGCGGTGCCCTGGGCAGTGTCTCACTGTGCATCGGTGCCCTGGGCAGTGTCGCACTGTGCATCGGTGCCCTGGGCAGTGTCGCACTGTACAGTGGTGCCCTGGGCAGTGTCGCACTGTACAGCGGTGCCCTGGGCAGTGTCGCACTGTACAGCGGTGCCCTGGGCAGTGTCGCACTGTACAGCGGTGCCCTGGGCTGTTTAGCACTGTATAGCGGTGCACTGGGCTGTGGCTCACCTGTTCAGAGTTGGCTTGAGCAGTGTCTCACCGTATAGCGGTACCCTGCGCTGTGTGCACTGTGCCCTGCAGTAATGCACAGCAATGCACAAAGATCTGCAGTACCGTCCAGCAGTGAGTTGAACTGTACCGTGCTGTCCAGCTGTGCACTCAGCTGTGCAGTACTGTGCAGTGATGCATTGGGCTCTTCCATTTTGTACTGTACTGTACAGGGCTGTGCTGTATTGCACTGTATATTGATTAACTAGCTACTGCCATATTGTATGTCACTGCTCGGGGAACTGAGGTACTGTTGTAGATACATGGGAATCATTTGTTCTGTAAGTGGAGCCACTGGGCTCTGTGCTACTACATGTTGATGTAAAGGGCTTTTCAATGCTGTTTGCTGCAAGGTAATGCATTGGGTTCTGGATTGATGTACTGCTTTGCACAAATACTGTAGAGGCTGGGGAGTCCAAGTGGGACAATGCATAAGACTCTGCAGTACTGTATTGCACTTTGATTGACAATGCTGTGCTGTTCTGTACTATACAGGGCACTGCAGTGCCTTACAGCATTACATTGGGTGTAGCAGTACTGTCTTTGTACAGAGCTCAGCAGTGATGATCAGCAGTCTGCATTTCTAAGTGCTCTGTAGCCATGTGCCCTAGCATGCAGATTAGACTGACGGCTTTGATGACTGCACAATAAAGAGGATGTGCAGGGTTTACACGCTTACTACTGCTGCTGTTGGGTCCTGATTTTGAAAAGGAAAGTGTTGCTGTCTTCATCGAGCCCTCTGTGTGACCCTACATTGATGGCATTGCAGGAATCAATTCTGATGCCCAGCTCCTGTGCACTTTGTAGGGAATACAGGTGTCTGTATGTATATGTACTGAATATAACAATTATCATGTATATTAACCCACTGGATGCAAGATGCAATGCCTTGGTGACCTTCCTAGTATGTAAATGGTTAAACCTGTACAGGAAACCAGTCACACTCCCTGTGAAAACATATATATATATATATATATATATATATATATAAATATAAAAAAGATTGTGAAACAATGTAGAAAAACCTGCTGCTATAGCATATGGAGCACTCAGAACTGCAGTGAGACTGCAATGTTGTATAAATAGTTGTGCTTTTACAATCGCTGACAGAAAAATCCATGGAAACAAACTCAGCTAACTCCCTGTGATGGACATAAAAATGTAATATATAAAATGTGTGCAGATGAAAATAAATTAAAGGGGCAGTAATAGTTGAATAAAAATGCAGCTCCGATTGATTCTCATATATCGAGGGTCAAGGGGGACAGGGTTTTCTTTATACTCAGTGGACAAAGATTGTCCCTCTCTGCCCGCTGTCTGGTCCCAGGACCGGATTCCACATTTGGGGGGAGGTGGCTGAGCGGGAGGGAGGGGGAAAATTTAGAATTCAATTACTCTTGACCGACAAAACGTTGCAATACAGAGTTACACGACCCTCGTTATATGAGGAACATTCGGAGCTACATTTTTATTCAACTATTACTATCACTTTAATAAAACGTGTGCACAATTTAACTTTACACATTATTCAGCTGCAGAATATGTAATGTAAAAATAAGTTGGACCTGCCCCTTTAAGTCCAGCAAAGGACCCCCTATTTTGATAAAAATTCTTAACCCTTTGAGTGTCTGAGGGATGTCCAATACATTACAAAGCAATGTATTGGACACTCCTTTTGTCACTCAAAGGGTTAATAGTGGCTGAAACCGATAACTTAACTCTTTGGTGCTAGAGGTGTCCAGCATCTAATGCATTGGTGGGCAACCTGAGACCTTTCAGCTGTTTAGGACAATTTCCATCATCCTGGGCTGGCTACCTGGGGATAATGGAAATTGCAGTCCTCTACAGCTGAAGGGCCTCAGGTTATAGATGGGCAACCTAATGGGTTAAAGAGTAGGTGTTAAGGTATGTGTGCAGTGAGGAAAATGAAAGACGATGTGTGATTTTGGTGGTAGAAATAGTATTGTGCTAGAGGGGAATGATCTCCTCTTCCCTCGTTACCAGGATACAGACTGTAGGCCGCATCTGAAGCCTCTGCACGTAGTCTGCTGCCCATCACTGCTTTAGTGAAAAAGAGAGATTTTATATTCTTAAAACTGTACAAAACCTGTTAGATGAATGACTCTTCATCATTATTTGTAAATGTGTTTTTGTATGGATATACAAATATACCAAAATGGACTAATCTCATATCCAAAGTATGCCTTTAGAATAAGTGGCCTTTAACTATTTAAGGACCAGATGGGTATTCAACACACTGCTTCTCAAGCCCTCTGTTCCTTAAAGGATTAAAGGGATAGTAATATTTCACAATAAAAGCAGCTCTAATTAATCTTCATAGTATTTGGGCCATGGAGAGTGTTATTTCAATACTGTCAGAGTTGTAGTTCAAGAGTAATTGAATGATAAAGTATCCCCCTCCCTCCCCTTTTACTGATTTAACACTGCTCACCTCAGAGCAGCAAGACTGTCCCTCACTGCGATCTATCTGGACAATCTTCAGTGAGCATAAGGAAAAACTGAAAAACCTGTCAAGGGGGCAGGGTTTTCCTTATGATCACAGTAAGAAGATTGTCCCTTGCTGTGAGCTGTCCAGATGGCTTACACTAGGTAAAAGGGGCGGGAGGGGGATACTGCTGTTTTTGTGAAACATTACTACGCCTTTAATTTAACCGTGCAAAAAAGAAAA
Source organism: Rhinophrynus dorsalis (assembly GCA_037306005.1). Lineage (NCBI taxonomy): Eukaryota > Metazoa > Chordata > Amphibia > Anura > Rhinophrynidae > Rhinophrynus > Rhinophrynus dorsalis. The sequence goes on from CM074727.1 coordinate 146,036,799, forward strand.
AAGTGGTTCCGCTTTATTCGTATAAAGGTGCAGTTATAGGACTAATGATAATCAATGAACAAGTCAATTAGAATACTGATTATATATGTAACAGACAACTATTCTCAAACTGCTCTGAAGCCTAGTGGCCTATTAGTTTGAGTGGCTGCTAATTAGACTTAAAAAAGTGCTTTGTTAACCCTTTGAGTTGTTGCGTACCCCTCTGGCACTCAAGGGGTTGGCCACAATCTGGTGTCAGGCAGGCTGCGTTTGGCCTATGGGCCACACAGTGGACACTTTGGCATTTAACAATTTAAAAAAGTTTCTATGATTTTGAATATGGGTGGGACTTTTTCCATGTGTCTTATCTCATATGGACTATCGTCTGTAGTGAAACATGACCAGTGATTCTCAACTCAGTTATCAGGACACACCAATAGATCATGTTTTAACGATAACCTCTATTAGCACAGAAAGATCAATCACAATGGATGAGTGACTGATTACCAACCTGTCATCAAGTTTGGATATACTGAAAATCTGATTTTGGTATGTCTTGAGGATTGAAGACAAACGTTGACAATCGAGTGCTAATCTTTGCTAAAAAAATTAAGCTGACTGTCACTGTAAGAATCATTCATTTATATTGTTATGGCTTTCTTTTAAAGGGATAGTAATGCTTCGTTTTATCTTTATTTTGTAGGCATTAAAAAAACATGAAGAACGATATAAGTCTTATCTCTCAAACCTTTATGGTTTAAGAGATATTCACAAGCAAAGTATCCCCCCCTGTTCAGGCAGATCAGAAGGGAGGTGCCCAGGTAGACTGCAGAGAGGGACAATCTTCAATTAAGATAAGGGAAAAAGCTGAAAAACGTGTCAAGAGGGGAAGGGCTTTCATTGTTTTCCTGCAAAGAAGATTGTCCCTTGCCGTTATCTGTCTAGTCTTGCAACCAGATTCACATCTGAGAAGAGATGGCTTACACTAGGAAAAAGGGACGTGAGGGGGAAACTTTGCTTGTGAATATCTCTTAAACCATAAAGGTTTGAGAGATAAGACTTGTATCGTTCTTCATGTTTTTTTTAATACCTACAAAATAAAATAAAGATAAAACAAAGTATTACTATCCCTTTAAGAGGAAAAAATCTGATGGGTTAAGTCTGCCCAAGAGTGTATTAGATATAATCTGTACTGAGTAAATAAAATGAAAGGTAAGCAACAGCAGTAAAGTAAAAAAATAGTATGATTAGGATGCCCAGGGAATTACCGTAGAAGAAAACAATACATAAGCAAGTCCTGGGATATGTGATGCTCTAACAATCAGTAATTAACTGAATCTACAAATAAACTAAATATAGTGCTGGTTTAGGGCAGAGGTGGCAAATTCCAGACTGCTGGGTCTGGTACAGCCCTCAGGTTGATTTAATCTGGCCCAATGGTGTCTACTAGGGATGTACGAATACTGATACTTTCCTGCAGGTACTCACCGATACCAATCACCGATACTTCCCACTCGTTAGCCGACCCAGGTACCCTACCCCCCTCATACTTTACCACCCACTCATAACGTCCACCTTCCCTCCCCCCTGGTCTGGAACCCAATTGGTATAATTTTTATGATTTTATTGTATGAAACTAATAAAAGTATGTTCCCCCCTTGATGACACTCTCTTTTTTGTGATGCCTATGCCTTCTGTGGAGGGAATTGTCTCCACTAACACTGCTACTTTTTCCCATTTTCCCCTGGGGAACGTTCTCTCCCATCTGTTAGCGCCTTGAAGTTGGGATGGGGTGTGGGTCTGCCTCGGCGAGGATGCTACCCACATTGCCGATTCAGCCTCATACCTCACGTTCTAAGTCAGTCTCCCTGCAATCGAAGGTGTCAGTACATTGGGATTACTCCCCCGCCAACAAACAGAACATGAGACCACCCACACCTCACCCGTAGAGGCTAAATGGGCTGCCTACGCCATCACACCACTGGGTGTCCGCTATTTTTTTTCTTGTTGTCTTGTATGATAGGAGTTGGGGTGCTTAAAAAAAAACACACCCCCAGCTTCTAACAAAACAAACCAAACAAAAAAAATACATAAATGTGTATAAAATTTATACCAGTTGATTAAAGCAGACCTGTCATGTTTCCACTTTACCCACAAAGCTTCCTTACAGTGCTAATGTTATATAACAAACTACCCGTGCTTCAGCTCCACATTGCAGAGAGTGACAGCCTCCATCTTGATTATGTCATAATAATGGCTGCCAGCTCTGCAGAGGGACAGCAATGCTAATATTTTTTCTTTGGCTCACCCCTTTTACAATCCATCCTCTTCATGTTCTGTTATACATTTTGTTCCCAAAATCAAACAAACATCAGACTCATGCTGGGCAGCACCAACATGAGGCTGGCGAAGCAGGGAGCAGGGTGGCAAGGTATCTGTTACGGCATCAGAACAGTATGCACGAGTGCAAGTACTCGTGCAACTGTTCAGTATCGGCACCAATACAGATACAGGTATTGGTATTGGTGCATCCCTAGTGTCTACTGAACACTTACAGAAGTGTCACTATGTGGTAAAAATAATAGCTTCTGTCTCTCTCTAACCAGAGGAAGACATGCGTTTACCACAAAACTTGTGTAATACAGTGTATGAGTATAGCAGTACAGAAAGAGACAGAATTGATACATTCTCTGGTCAGCAGCTGTTAATGTTGTGTGAGATCAACATAGCAAGTGCAGGCAGACAAAGGCCTGGATTCCACTGCAGTTCATAACGCCATCAAGAGTTCTATCTACAAGTTTCCCCATTGACTTCATTGTGAATCTGCTGGATAAAAACAGTTGATAATACTTATCAACTGCAATGTTGTCTAGGCCACAATTCTCTCATTTTCACTTACATATCGGTGAAGGGGGGTTACTAATGGGGCAGGGGTATTAGGGGTTCTTTGTGTGTTTATAATAAATATATTACACACACGCACATCTGGGGTTATGCTCTAAGGCAGTGATTCTCAACCAGGGTGCCGTCGCACTCTGGTGTGCCACGAACATCAACTTAGGGTTCCCCATGTTTTCTATGAAGACTAACAAAAATGGACTTTTAAATAAAGATTTATAGGAATTGTTATGCAGAATATGTTTAGTTTTGTTATTATGATTGTAAGACCTAATAATAACTGAATATTTATGTATTGTACCCTTCTTATGCCCTTGATAAAGTACATTAAATATGTTAGGGGTGCCCCGAATGTTCTAGATTGTGTGTTAGGGGTGCCCCGAACAAAAAATGATTGAGAACCACTGCTGTAAGGTGTGATAAAGAGGACATGACTTCTCCAGTGATATCACTTCTCTAGTTCTTATGTCATTCTATGGAGCCCCTCGGCTCTGGCCCATTCAAGATGTTGGCTGTCTCTTGGCCTGCTTGGCTATGGCATGTTTCTGCCCCCCCACTTTAGTGTTTCTTGTGACCCAGCCCTCGACTCTGGTGTATCTTGTGGGCCCAACCCTCAGCTGTGGTGTGTCTCGTGGCTCCTCTCCGGCTCTGGAGTGTCCTGTGGGCCTGCCCCCCCAGTCTAGCATGTCCTGTGACCAAGCCTCCAGGTTCTGGCACTGAAAGGGTTAATATATGATCCTCAGTCTAAACAGGTGCAATTGTGGAGCAAACCAACTGCACCATATAGGATAATTTGAACTACCCATTGATTTAAATGGTCATTTTAACACCTTCAATGCTAGATGATCTCCAATGCACAATATGTTGGAGACACATCTATCATTCAAGGGGTTAAAATGATTATTTAAACCATTTGGGATCTGAAGGATTTTTGTTTTATACCCTGTGGAGTGGATGGTTTGCCCAGAATCTCAGTTGTTCAGATTGCGGAATACAGACCTTAGGTTCCATTAACCCCTTCCCGACAATGGTTGTACATGTACGTCCCTCAGGAACTGTCACTTAGTGACAGAGGACATACATGTATGTCGCGGGAGTCCAGGTCCCCGCACAGATTGCATTAGCAAAAGAAAAAAAAAAAATCCTAGCCGGGCATTAAGTGACGGCCACATGTGCGCGCGGCTGGTCACTAAGGGGTTAAGGGAAGTTTATCATAGTGACCTAATTTCAACAGACTGGTGTACCAGTGTCTGAATATATATAGTGATATGTGCATGCGAGGTGATGCCTGCTGTTTGCTATTTTGTCATACGGTGCTTGCTGTGGGCTATAGAGATATTGAAATTCTGGTACTTTGGCTCTGTGATTATTTAATATTCTATGACAGGTTGCCATATTTTAAGAATATGCAGTTTTAGGATTATGACGAACCACATTGGCTTCTCTTGGTGTATTCATGCAATTCTAATTAGACCAGGCCTTGTAGGAAGAATTTACTGGGCTGCCTTGTATGTCTTTGTAAGCCACTACTTCAGTCTTTGTTGTACTTTGAGCAATGCTTTGCTCACCTGTATGGCACTGAATTGGTTAACTGAATGGTAATTTTGCATGGTATATCTCCCCAAACCATAGTGGGAAATGAGCCTAGATAGGTAGCCCACCACGTAAGGGTTTTGGGGTGGGTAAGTGGAGTGACATCCCCTCCCAATTTGACAAGGTGGATGCTGGGATGTTATTTTAATTATTTATTTCTTACACTAGTTGGACATAGAGGAAGGCTATTTTTGTATTGATAAAGGGTAATGTCGGATGTTTCTGATCATGGGGTCACCATATAGTCAGGCAGCAGACCAGGGGAGCCTGCGCCCCCTATTACCACTGACCCTACTATAAAATAACAGGCACATCAATTGCCCATGCAGATAGGGTTTGTGTACACAATTCAGGATTTTGTGTATATTAACTCATGTTTTAGGTGTTGGCGTTCTTTTAGAGATGTTTGTGCTAGAATTGCTGACCCTGCTTCTTTTGTGGGCATCTGCAAAGTTATCCCTGCACAAAGAGTTGGGCAGGGGGAACTCAGGACTTTCATGATGCCACTCCTGCTATCAGTCGGCCAAAAGTTGCCACTGGGTGAGGTGATCAAAGATAGCTACAGCCCTTCCCTGCCTCACACTGTAACCCAAACATCTGGGTTGAGTGAGAGGGCTCGGAATGTTGTGTCATTGAAGATATATGCTATGATGGGGATGGCGTCCTGAAATCTCTCACATGACAAGGATGTTCTGGTTACAGCGAGAGGTAGGGGAGTATTTTGGCTCCCTTCAGTCACATTTATTGAATTTCCATCACTAGCAGCTCAGTGATCATAGGGGGTCGTCAGGTAGGTACTGATTTCCCCCTCCCTCCCCATTGAGGTCTGATTGCCATGGGGCTACAATCACCTGATCATGGGCCCCGGTTGTGATCAGCTATCACTTTCTCTGACAGCTGATCACAAGAAAATGTGTGATCTGCTGTCAGTTAGATTGCTCCCCATGAAGTGATGTGAACAGCTATGATCAGGGTCACATTAAACCCATCAAAGATTTCAATGAAGTCCCTTGGGTTTCAACAGAAAAAAATAATTGTATATAATATTACTAGTGTAAAACCTGTGTACACGGGCCAAAGTCTGGATAATGTTAAGAGGCCGCTACCTCACTGCTCCACGCCATGCAGTCACTCGTCGTCTCACTCACGTGATGCAATCATGCGCAGCAGAGACTGCGCATGACTGCATTGTGACAAACATCCTAGTGAATTATTATATAGTATTAATAATAAAAATAAATAGTAAAAAACTAAACCAAAAAACCTAGAAACAAATATTGTGACAAGCACCCATTGAGAACTAACAAGATAAAGTGTCTTGTTCTGAGGCATGGTGGCCTCTCAGTGGTGCTGTAAGTCACATTTTTCATTCCCATGTGCCATTGCAGTGAGAAAATTTCCATATCCATATCAGACTGCAATCAAATATGTGATCTGCTGTCAGTGAGATTGCTCCCCATGAAGTGATGTGATCAGCTATGATCAGGGTCACACTAAACCCATCACAGCATTCCATGCCCCTTGTGATTTAACAGAAAAATAATTGTATGTAATACTATTAAAATGAAATAATTATTAAAATGAAAATAAATGGTAAAACACTAAACCATATACTGTACATATTTGCTATATGGTATCCCATTTCAAGGGATGTAGAAATATTAAACATATTCAATAGAAATGTTAAACATATTCAAATTGATGATTAGAGATGCTCACCTAAGCGGGACTGGTATCCTACCTATTGTACAAGCTATTTTTTTTTTATTATAGAACTTTTTTATTTTATTTTAAGCATAATATAACAAACATTGACAGCACATTCACATTTTTATATTGCATGATGTACACTGATATAAGGCAGATTTGCCCAACAACTGCTCATTGAGCTTAACATAGAACATAGCCCCTCCATATCCTCAATGAGACACATAACACACTGTGATTTGTGACTCCAACAGAGAGCCGATCGTACTTTAAACTAGAAACCTAAACAAAATTACTGTGTGTCCATAAATTAAGGATGTGGGTTGTCAATTCTGGATCGCCAAAGAATAGTGCTGTACGTCTCCCACACACAGACACACACAGCTCCCCCAGAGTCATCCCTAGGTTGGTGAGTCTGGTTGTCTCAGTTCCCTCTCATCCATCCACTTAGTGTGTTTGAAGCAGGTGTAGAACTTGGTCTGTTGTGTGGTGGGTAGTGTGAGAATGAAAGGCTCACAAACCCTGATGAACGTTTTCCCCTGGATCTCTTTGTTTGGGTACAATTTAGCTTGCAAGTGTGATACACAGAGAAGAAATATCCTGAAGCATATCACCCTGATACTGCCCAGATGACAGTCAAACTAAGAAATGCAAGGCAATTCCTCTCTAAGGAAGCAGCCAACCCCAAATATATGTTTTGGCCGCCTTGTGAGTGAAGGCACTCGTTAGCAAGAGGTCCACGTCTGTATTCCCCAAGAAGGTCCAAAATGTACATCTGGGGTTAATTGTTGCTCCTGTTTGACATGAATTTGCCCGGCATTTAATGAGTGGACTGTCGTCTGGGCAGGATCAGTATGATATGCTTCAGGATATGTACTTCTCTGTGTATGGCATTTGTGAGCTTATGTGATTGCACTGTGTATGTAATATATAATATAGAATGAGAGAGAGTACACACATATAATAATATAAGCCAGTGTAAATTCTGCACTAAGAAGCTGCGTGCATGTAGAACGTCTGCCAGTTTGTATATTTTACTTAAAGGGATAGTAATGTTTCATAATAAAAGCAGCTCTAATTAATCATCATAGTATTTGGACTTTGGAGAGTGTTATTTCGATTCTGTCAGAGTTGTAGTTCAAGAGTAATTCAATGACAAAGTATCCCCCTCCAGCACCTCTTACTGATGTAACACTGCTCAGCCAGATCAGAAGGGAGGTGCCCAGGTAGACTGCAGAGAGGGGGGGACATGGTTTTCATTGTTCTCATAGGAAGAAGATTGTCCCCTTCTGTTATCTGTCTGGTCTGTGGACTGCATTCCACATCTGAGAAGAGATTTCTTACACTAGGTAAAAGGGGCGGGAGGGGAAACTTTGCTTGTGAATATCTCTCAAACCATAAAGGTTTGAGAGATAAGACTTATATCGTTCTTCATGTTTTTTTTAATGCCTACAAAATAAAATAAAGATAAAACAAAGTATTCCTATCCCTTTAACATCAATATGGCACTTGCTGATTTCATATCTACTTCACTAAGTTTAAATCAGTTCTTATCTCTCTTTCAAGCCATGTGTTTGGAGAACGGACATATTTTCCTTATGATATCATGCATTGTCTCTGGCACGCAACATTTATAATGTAATTAACATTTGTTTTATGAACAAGTCCTGGACAAGACTGAGGTAGATACTATGGGCAGAATGCATGAAACATTCACAATAAATATTTACAGGATATTTTTGATGGCAAAATTATTAGCACCAAAATGTTACTGAATTGTGAATGTTTTTTTTTCAGAATTGGCGGACGTTTGTGCTTATTTTTGAGAATGCATTTCAAATAGTGGGTGTGGCTAAAATGTCCACAGTTTTGTGAGAGGCTGAGAGATTGTGCCTAATTCAAGAACACTACAGGAAGGGAGCGCCCACAGATCCACATGAAGCATGGAGCCAGTCAGGATAACTTAAAAACTTCACATTTTTATTTAGAAAACATTTTTTGTTAAAAAAATTATATCACCAAGCAACAATCACAGTTGATGGTATATGGAAGATCACATTTGTACGATCCGCCTAACGCGTTTCGTAAAGCGCGTTAGGCAGATCATACAAATGTGATCTTCCATATCCCATCAACCATGATTGTTGCTCGGTGATATAATTTAAAAAAAAAAAATTTCTAAATAAAAATTTGAGGTTTTTAAGTTATCCTGACTGGCTCCATGCTTCGTGTGGATCTGTCGACGCTCCCTTCCTGTAGTCTTCACGTTTGTTGAAACCTTGAGCTGAGGTTGTGGGGGGCAGCACCGGATCTGCGGGAGCCTTTTGACCGGGTGAGTCTGCTGCTAAAATACCCTGCACCCGTATTGTTTGAGCCACCTTTATAGTTGTATATAGACAGAAAATAGAAAGAAGCTCACAGCGCTAACTCATCATAAAATATCCATATAATAAATATAAATTAAAGGGGAACTACCACCCCGCAATAACTTAACATGCATTCATTCTTCATCTGGCGACTAGCTGCTTAGTAGTGCTAGTCGCCAGAAATATTACCCGGTTCCAAAGATTTTGCCGTTTTACCGATGCTCACAGGAGCAGGAAGCACGGACATCTCGTCACAGGGACGTCCGTGCGCCTGCGCTGTCAGTCCCTTTTGGAGCCAAGTGGTAGTTCCCCTTTAAATATAAATAGAAAGATGAAAGATATAGATAGCAGCAAGAAATGAGAGGGTTCTCCAGTCCCTCTGACATTTGGCCTTACCCCAAGTGAAAACACATGCAAACAAACAGATCTGCTCTCCTCTATATACTGTGAATGATGTGTGCCCTGTAATAGGCATATATAAGAATCCTAAGTAAAATAAGTGAGAATTTCGTCCCACAAATTGGCCAATACGTGTGTAAGCTTACCAACCACGCCAAGGTATCTCACTTTATGGTCAGTCCTACTCTAATACACCTACAAATACTATCTAAATTAAAAACCTAAAGGAAGAAGCTATTTCTGAAACGCGTCGACAGGGACCATTACAGGGCACACAGTATTCACAGTATATAGAGGAGCGCAGATCTGTTTGTATGTGTTTATAGTTGTATATATAGTTTGTTGCTGTCCAGATTGTGCCTAATTCAGCAAAGCAATTAGCGCACATTTTTATGTCTGGGTAACTTTGCCATTAATTTAGGCACATTCAGTAACTTTTCCATTAACTTAGGTTCATTCACTAACTGCTGCTAATTTAGGGGTATTCGATAACTGTGCTGTTAGTTTAGGAGCGTAGGCTATTCAGTATCAAGATGTTAGCATATCTCCTGCATCAAAACAAGCAATTTCAACTAGCGAATACATTTATGGCTGTAAAAAAATTATAGAAAGCTCCACTTTCTTGCATTCCGCCATAAGGTCCTTATTCATCAAGCATAAAGATGTGCAGTTCTGGAGCAAACAAACTGCACTAGAGGCAAATTGAAAAGTAGAAAGCTCCCATTGATTTTAACCCTTTGAGCGGCAGAGGGGTACAAAATGTGATGCGTTATGTACCCCCTCTGGAGCTCAAATGGTTAATGGGTCTTTGAATCCCCTGTATGCTACAGAGGTCTCCAGCACATTGATTTTTGATTCAATAGCATTCAAGGAGTTCAAAGCCCTATTTCATTCAATGGGATTTTTAACTCCTTAGTGACAGATGACTTACCTGGTAAGTCCAGGAAGTCATTCGCTATAATGGAAAAAAAACCCTATCATTAAGGGGTTAATTTCCCCCAAAGGGTTGTAGTTGTTTTGCTCCAGCGTTCCACCCTTTAGCTTGGTGAATAAGGTGCTAAATGTATCTGAGCCTGCATGACCACAGAATGCGGGAAATTATGTTCTGTATGAATACAAGGAGATATCAGTTATGTGGACCAGACTCAGTTTACTAGTCAGATAAAGGTTCTTAAAGCAACTTAAAGGGATAATAATACTTAAATGTTTATAGGGTTCATTTCCCTGAGTAAAGCAAGGGTACACCAATTGCTGAAAAGTGATTTACTCAAACATTATTACAGCTGAAACTTAGGTGAATTATCACAGTAGCCTGAAATTTCCCAGTGTTGCTGTTGCTACACCATCCTATGGAGATTTATGGTCAACTGACCAGAGCTGTCCATAGGATGGTGTAGCAACAGCGCCACTCTACAATTTCAGGCCACTTTGATACTGCACCTAAAAAATTCAAGTTTGAGCTGTAATAACTTTTGAATAAAACATCTTTTAGCAGTAGGAGTACCCTTGTTTTACTAAAATATATATATTTTTCATCCCTTGTTTTACTACAATATATATTTTTTGCATATTTAGTATTACTGGCCCTTTAACACCACCTAATAATAAAAGCTAATTTAATTTAATTTGGAAAGAATTTCCCGGCTACTGATTGTTTGTTGCCAGACTCTAGGGGCTAGATTCTATTGCAGGAGATAAATGTGAATACCCGTGTTATCAAATATTTTCCTACTGAAGTCTATGGGGAAGCCTGGCGATAAAAGCAGATACAATTATCACCTGCAATAGAATCCAGCTCTAGGATGCCAAACTCCTTCTGAAGTTTTCCTTCTCAATTAGAAGTTTTCAGTGTGTGTGAGGGGGGGGGGGTGCTTTGAGGTCCTGGAAAAAGAATCATGTCTACCTCCATGGACATGGTACTCAATACTAATTAAAGAATTCGTTTCAGGAATAAATAATTTCATAACTGAATAGCAGGGATCATTTTTTATGATCAGTCTGGGCAGATTAAATGAGGCAGTGTGAGTCCCATAAAAGACTCTTTTAACTGTTTGAGCTCATTGGAAACTTGAAGTCATCTTTGCTTTCTCACCTCTTTATCACACCTTAGTGCATAACCCCAGTGTCTCTTGGGACACAGGCAAGCATTTAAAAGGGTAATTTATAGACCTGTACTGCCCCATTAAAGCAAATGGTAGTTACTATTCAAAAGTCCAAAGGTGTTAGTGTTCCTTTGATTCTTTAAAGTGATAGTAATGTCTAAAAAAAGTTTTTTGCATTTAGAGGAGCTTAAAAAGCTGATCTAAATGCAAAAACACGTATCTCTCAAACCACTATGGTTTAAGAGATACAGGCGTTTAAAGTTTGATTTCTCCTACTGACAGCTGTAAAGCTGTCAGCGAGAGATCCATGTCGGTCGACACGGAGGTGCTTGAGAAGTGCCGGGATCTCTTTACTTACACGGAATCCCTTCATTGGAATGGTCTAAAACGTGTGCCTAGTGTTCAGGCACACGTTTTAGACCATTCCAATGAAGGGATTCCATCAGTAGGAGAAATCAAACTTTAAACGCCCGTATCTCTTAAACCATAGCGGTTTGAGAGATACGTTTTTTTGCATCTAGATCAGCTTTTTAAGCTCTTCCAAATGCAAAAAAAAGTTTTTTTTAGACATTACTAACACTTTAAGTGCCAGAGAGATATCCAAAGTGTTTCAAAGCAATGTGTTGGATAACTCTGGCAATTAAAGGGTTAAAGCGGAACTTTCAGATAAAAGCCAGTCGTCATGCATTCATTAAATGCATGGCGACTAGCTTGAAAATAGATGTATTACCAAAAAAATACTTGTATGTAAAGGAATCTGTCCCGTTTCGGGACTGACGGGCAGGTTAGTGCGGTCTGTGCGCCTGCACTGTCAGTCTCTTGCTGTGACCATATGGTGCAAAGCAGTCTACTCTATGGAGACCGGGACTGACGGGCAGGTTAGTGTGGTCTGTGCTACTGCGCTGTCAGTCTCTTCTGGTGACCATATGGTGCAAAGCAGTCTACTCTATGGAAACCGGGACTGACGGGCAGGTTAGTGTGGTCTGTGCTACTGCGCTGTCAGTCTCTTCTGGTGACCATATGGTGCAAAGCAGTCTACTCTATGGAGACCTGGACTGACGGGCAGGTTAGTGCGGTCTGTGCACCTGCGCTGTCAGTCTCTTCTGGTGACCATATGGTGCAAAGCAGTCTACTCTATGGAGACCTGGACTGACGGGCAGGTTAGTGCGGTCTGTGCACCTGCGCTGTCAGTCTCTTCTGGTGACCATATGGTGCAAAGCAGTCTACTCTGTGGAGACCAGGACTGACGGGCAGGTTAGTGCGGTCTGTGCACCTGCGCTGTCAGTCTCTTCTGGTGACCATATGGTGCAAAGCAGTCTACTCTGTGGAGACCAGGACTGATGGGCAGGTTAGTGCGGTCTGTGCGCCTGCACTGTCAGTCCCTTCCGGTGACCATATGGTGCAAAGCAGTCTACTCTATGGAGACCGGGACTGACGGGCAGGTTAGTGTGGTCTGTGCGCCTGCACTGTCAGTCCCTTCCGGTGACCATATGGTGCAAAGCAGTCTACTCTATGGAGACCGGGACTGACGGGCAGGTTAGTGCGGTCTGTGCGCCTGCACTGTCAGTCCCTTCCGGTGACCATATGGTGCAAAGCAGTCTACTCTATGGAGACCGGGACTGACGGGCAGGTTAGTGTGGTCTGTGCTACTGTGCTGTCAGTCTCTTCTGGTGACCATATGGTGCAAAGCAGTCTACTCTATGGAGACCGGGACTGACGGGCAGGTTAGTGTGGTCTGTGCTACTGCGCTGTAAGTCTCTTCTGGTGACCATATGGTGCAAAGCAGTCTACTCTGTGGAGACCAGGACTGACGGGCAGGTTAGTGCGGTCTGTGCGCCTGCACCGTCAGTCTCTTCTGGTGACCATATGGTGCAAAGCAGTCTACTCTATGGAGACCGGGACTGACGGCGCATGTGCACAGACAAGATGTCTGCTCTCTAGCCTCAGTTCCGGTCTCCAAACGGGACGGATTCCTTTAGAAACAAGTATTTTTTCTTGGTAAGACAAACATTTTCAAGCTAGTCGCCATGCATATATTGAATGCATAGTGACTTGCTATTATCTGAACGTTCCATTTAAACAGGAACACCCCCCCCCAAAAAAAAATGGTTTGTAAAAATTAAAGAATGCCTTGCATCTGTCAACAACCCATTTTTTGCTCCCAGAATTGCATTTATCTAGTTTTAGCTTCTGGAGATAAACACGTTTATTTAAACCTTATGGAGGCATCCGGTTGGTGTTATAGAAGTGTCATCTATTTTGGAAGTGTAAATATAGTAGCCCTAATGTTTGTAAAGATTCGTGCAGTTGTTAATGTTGTTATGAAACTCAGTATAATGTTTTCATTCTATATTCAGGATACTTTGTAGCTGCGTGAGTCTGAGAGATGACTTTGTATCGAGTTTTCTGATACTGGATATCATTCTGCACATGCTTGTCCAGTTGGCCTTTCCTGCTGGCTGGCTGCCTCAGTCCTGAAACAAGACTCTTGTTCTTTTAGCAGGAGAGAGGTTGGGGTGTGGAGACCCCCCGCTCTCCTTTGTGTGTTTGCAATTCCCAGTGTAACCGCACCTTGCATTTCAGTTCTGAAATAAACTCCATGTGACTCCTGTATGTGTATGTGGAACGCAGTACTGAAGGACCGGGGAGAATGAGGTTTATACTGACTGTGTTATTGAAGGGATTTTAACTTCTTACAGCAGTGCTTTATCAGTGAGATTACTAAGCTAATACAATTCTGGGGTAAACCAGCTTGCACCATAGGGAACACATACAACTTCCAAAAATTTCCATTCATTTAAAAGAGTATTTAACCCCTTAACGACCCATGACGTGCATGTACGTCATGAGGTTGCGGTTCCTAAAGGACCAAGGACATACATTTACATTGTGGAATTCTGGGCTCCCCACGTGGCCGCACACCATTCGGGGAGTCCGGAATCAGATGGGTTAAAAAAAATGCTTCGTGGTCCTTAAAGGGATAGTAATACTTCGTTTTAACTTTATTTTATTTTGTAGGCATTAAAAAAACATGAAGAACGATATAAGTCTTATCTCTCAAACCTTTATGGTTTAAGAGATATTCACAAGCAAAGTTTTCCCCTCCCATCCCTTTTACCTAGTGTAAGTCATCTCTTCTCAGATGTGGAATCCAGTCCATAGACCAGACAGATAACAGCAGGGGACAATCTTCTTCCTATGAGAACAATGAAAGCCGTGCCCCCCTTGACAGGCTTTTCAGGTTTTTCCCTTATCTTAATTGAAGATTGTCCCTCTCTGCAGTCTACCTGCGCACCTCCCTTCTGATCTGGCTGAGCAGTGTTACATCAGTAAAAGGGGCAGGAGGAGGATACTTTGTCATTGAATTACTCTTGAACTACAACTCTGACAGAACTGAAATAACACTCTCCAAAGTCCAAATACTATGATGATTAATTAGAGCTGGTTTTATTATGAAACATTACTATCCCTTTAAGTGACTGTCGCGTGCGTGAGCGGCCGGTCCCTAAGGGGTTAACACTTTGAATGCCAGATGGGATACACAGTGCATTACATAGTAACATAGTTGATACCTAAACTCCCCTGTTGATCCAGAGGAAGACAAAAAAACACCAAAACATTGATGCCATTTCCAATTAAGCCCCAAGTGGGTAACAAATTCCTCCCTGGGTCAACAACCCATCTGACTTGTTATAATTCTCAATATTGTTCTGTGCTACACAGGTATCCATTGCTTTTTTGAAAGCAGTTACAGTATTTGCAGACACAACATCCTGAGGCAAATAATTCCATAGCTTTACCTCCCTTACTGTAAAAACCCATGCCTTTGTTTTATTTGAAAGAGCCTTTCCTGTAGTCTTAATGGATGACCTTTCGTTCTTAGATTAGCTGTTTGCGTAAATAATTAATTGGATAGTTCTTTGTATTGACCTTGAATATATGTGTAAATGGTAATCCTGTCACCCCTTAGATGTCTCTAATGTAAACAAACCCAGTTTGGCTAGTCTCTCTTTTTATATATATATATGTATCTACGTGTTTGTGGTTATATATATTCACGTGTATTTTTGTGCGTGTGTGTGCACATGTATTCATGTCTCTGTGTGTATATTTATATATCTATCTAAATTATTCATGTCTCTGTGTGTGTAGATGTATTCTTTATACACAAACACACATTGCATACATATACACGTACATACCCTCAAACCGCTATAAAGGAAGAAAACAACAAGAAAAAAACCCACTAGGGTAAAAGCATACCTCCCAACATTTCAAATTGCCAAACAGGGACACTTGTGTTTTAGGGGGTGTTGCCGGGGGCGTGGCTGGTAGGGAGGGCAGTACCGAGAATTTTTAGGCTATTTCATGACCTATTGACACCTCCTTGTGTGACCTAATAAATTACTTACAACAAGACCAAAGTATTTTATTTACACAGACTAATTTATAAACAAATATACTGATGTTTTACCCCTTAACGACCCTTGACGGTCATAGTATGTCAAGGGTCGATTTCATTTAACGACCAATGACGTACTATGACTGTCATCGAATTCCAGGCTCCCCCCGCGGCTGCACGCCGTTCAGGGAGTCCAGAACGCAATGGAGAAATTAAAAAAAATTGCTCCATGGTCGTTCAGTCGGGTCGTGGCGTGGATTCCCCGGTCCTTAAGGGGTTAAACAAACAGTAATGTGAGTTTTATTGCTGTAGAACAATATGATACACTTATATATACACCTCACCAGTCTGATCTCCTAAAAAGAGGGACAGAGGGATTTGGGTCTAAAGAGGGACTGTTCTGACTAATGAGGGACACTTAGGAGGTATGTAAAAGCCTTAATAATCTTATTATGAGACATGTATGGAAATACCAATAATGGCTTCACATGGTTGACTTCTGTACCATGTCGTTCATGTAGAAACTAAAAATGTTGGCTTTTTTAAGTGCTACAGTGAAGCAAGGTTTTTCTATCATCCCATTCTATCAATATAAACAGAAGTGACAAAATTTCAGGGAAAACTCTTCTACTTGCAATAATTGGTGGTGATATCCCTTTGAGTGCCAGTGAAGCAATGCATTGAATACCCCTCTGGCACTCAAACGTTTAAAGGAGCAGTAAACTTTTTAAATAACCTGTATGTTCTAGAGTTTTTCTTGCCGAGTAAAACAATGGTACCACCATTACGGTCAGTGGTTTTGTGAAATGTTATAACAGTTCAATTATTAGGAGGTGAATTATAGTGTCATTACTTCCTGAAAGTTCAAATTGACAGGCATGTCTCAGCAGTTTCTATCACATTCTGTGGAGAACTATTTATCATTGACTCACCTCTCCTAGAGAGTGCGACAGAATAACTAATTGGAGTCTGACCACTAGAGGGCACTGTTATTGTTTAAAAAAAAAAAGAGAAAAAAAAACAGAGTTTGAACTGTAATAATTCTGAAAATATGCATCTCCCAGTAGTGGGAGAACCTTGTTTACTCAACAGGAAAAGCCCTACTATGTATACATATATACTTTTATTTTATATAACAAAAGTTTGCTTCTCTTTTAATGTGGTTTCATTAACACCCATACTACAGGTTTATAGCTTCATTATCATAATGTAGGAGGAAAGTTGTAGCAAGCTGTGTCTTTGCGACAGTTGCAGAGGATGTTGCCCATGTTTAATGTCCCATGGGACAAGATTCCAACTCATCATTCTGATCATGCCTTTGCTGTCCCTGTGACAGTGTTGCCCATGGAAAGGCTCCTAAGAGTTTTTTTTTTCTCTGCCTCAGAGAAAATTACTTTCTTGGGTAGAGACCATTGAAATGTATTTAAATACGGGGATTTCTATCCAAACATGCATTCTGTAAATCAAACTGTTTATCTGCAGCAGCTAATGTCAAAAAACATTTTTTTTATTCTTCACTCTATGAGTAAGCTGGCATTATAGACTACAGCTGTCCATACTAAGTGATAGGGACAGCACCGACTGCTGGCCAGAATAGAAAACTGCAGTTTAAAGGGATAGTAATATTTAAAATGTAAAAAAATATATGTTGTAGGGTTTATCCTCCTGAGTAAAACAAGGGGACTCCCACTGCTCAGAGATATTTTATTAAAAAATTATAACAGTTCAAACTTTAATTTTTTAGATGCAATATCACAGTGACCTGAAAATTTACAGTGGCGCTGTTGCTACACCATCCTATGGACTTCTCTGGTCTATAGACCATAAATCTCCATAGGATGGTGTAGTTACAGCTCCACTGTAAATTTTCAGGCTACTGTGATATTGCACCTACAAAATTCAAGTTTTATCTGTTATCGTTTTTTAATAAAATGTCTCTCAGCAGTGGGAGTACCCTTATTTTATTCGGGGACATAAACCCTGCAACATATATTTTTTTACATCTTAAGTATTACTATCCCTTTAACCTCTTTAGGATTATTGGTGTACGCAATGCATTGTGATGCTGTAATTACTAATGAATTAAACATTTTGCAGCAGGAAAAGCCTTGTAACATATTATGTATATTTCATAAAAATGGTACATTTTTAAATCAGTGGGAGTTTTCATATGACCTCTATGTTGCAGTTGGCATGCCCCAGGCTTCACTTTATCTTCCTGAATAAAGAACAATAGGTCATCCATTAAGACTAGAGGAAAGGTACTTTTGACTAAAACAAAGGCAGGCATTTTTTACAGTAAGGGCAGTACAGTTTTGGAATTCTTTTCCTCCAGATGCTGTGCTTGCAGATCCTGTAACTGCTTTCAAAATAGTATTGGATACCTATCTATCACAGAACAATATTTAGAATTATGACAAAGCAGATAGTATGTTGATCCAGGGAACTATCTCACTGCCATTTGGAGTCATCATCTCCACTTTATCACCTCTTTATCACGTCTTAGTGCATAACCCCCGTCCTCTTCTTGGGTCTCAGTAAATGCTGTATAATCATGCTACAATTTTTCTGTGCCATTGAATTGGCTCATGACTTTGATTCTAATTATAAAATGTTCATTGTGGCAGAAGCTAGGAAGGTACAATTCTGGAACATGCAAACTGAACCATATTCTGTCAGAGTTGTTGTTCAAGAGTAATTCAATGACAAAGTATCCCCCTCCCACCCCTTTTACTGATGTAACACTGTTCAGCCAGATCAGAAGGGAGGTGCCCAGGTAGATTGCAGAGAGGGACAATCTTCAATTAAGATAAGGGAAAAACCTGAAAAGCTTGTCAAGGGGGCAGGGTTTTCATTGTTCTCATAGGAAGAAGATTGTCCCCTGCTGTTATCTGTCTGGTCTATGGACTGCATTCCCCATCTGAGAAGAGATGGCTTACACTAGGTAAAAGGGGCGGGAGGGGAAACTTTGCTTGTGAATATCTGTCAAACCATAAAGGTTTGAGAGATAAGACTTACATCATTCTTCATGTTTTCTTAATGCCTACAAAATAAAATAAAGATAAAACGAAGTATTACTATCCCTTTAAATAACCATTAAAGCGGAACTTTCATGTATTTTAATGTGCCACCCAAATAATTTTTAATATATCGTTAAAGGGGAACTTTCACCCCGCAATAACTTAAGGTTAACTTATTGCACACCTGGCGACTAGCTGCTTAGTAGCGCTAGTCGCCAGCAATATTACCCGGTTCTTCAGATATTGGCTTTTTGCCGATGGTGACAGGAGCAGGAAGCACGGACGTCTCTTCACAGTGACGTCCATGCACCTGCGCTGTCACTCCCTTTTGCACCGTGTGGTGCAAAAGGGACTGACAGCGCAGGCGCACGGACGTCACTGTGAAGAGACGTCCGTGCTTCCTGCTCCTGTCACCATCGGCAAAAAGCCGATATCTGAAGAACCGGGTAATATTGCTGGCGACTAGCGCTACTAAGCAGCTAGTCGCCAGGTGTGCAATAAGTTAACCTTAAGTTATTGCGGGGTGAAAGTTCCCCTTTAAGCATATCCATATTTGCATTAGCTTTAGCAAGTCTGGCATTATTTAGAAATGTAACTTCTTCTTAGACTCCCCAGCAGATGACAATGCAGACATCTTGCCAAAGAGGCACCTGTGTGCGTGCGCTGTCCATCCCTGTCTCCTCTATGATTGGCAAGAGGGAGTTGCATTGTACCGCATGGTACAGAAAGGGACTGATTGCGCAGGTGCACATATGCCGCTACATCAAGATTCCTGCCGGAGAGTATCCGAAGAAGTTGAATTTCTAAATAATGCCAGACTTGCTGAGGATAATACAAGTATGGATATGCTTAACGCTATATTAAAAATGATTTGGGGGGCACATTAAAATACATTAAAGTTCCGCTTTAACATGCACCATGTTAGAGATATCCCTGCTTGAACACACACAAGACAAGGAGGGCTTCTCCCAGTGCACGTGGCACCAAACTGGAGACCAAACAAGCCATTGATTGTTGCAAATCACATTGTAGGTAGCACTGGACTGTCTTTCCATGAGAATTCGGCCCTTCACCCTGAGACATTGCGATCTGGGTCAAACCCTGGGAATTCCCTGGTATGCTGTCTGGATGCTAGAGAGGTCTCAGTGAACTGCTTTGCAATGTGTTGAGACCTCTCTAGTACCCAAGGAGGTGTTATTTTCTGTAAGTGCACACATGCACTGAGAGTTGGGATCTGATCCCAATCCCCCCTTAAGTGGAACAGGGACTTAGTAGGAATCCTGACATGACTTTTTCTCATCCCCTGGTATCATTTCCTTCTCACTTGAATACACAGCAGGGAGAGATTATCACTGGCCTAGATGTGTGATCCTCTGCTCACATCCTCTTACAGACGTGAAGAGGGGTGGGGGGTGTTGATATAATTTAAAAGAAAAAAGACTTGAGTTCATCAGGTTGAACCTTCAGCTTCAGGTTCCTCATTATTCAGAATAGGCAACCTGCTTAGTTAACGGATTCCTCATCTTTACCTTGAAAAAAAAAAATATAAAACCAAGATAAATATAATCCTGTTTGTTTCCCAGAGGATGTCACTATTTAGATCAGGAGAACCTTATTCTATTGTATAGATCACTGGCTTTAAAGGGGAACTTTATTTCATACTTATTTCATTGTTTGTCCTTTATTTTTTTAATCCCTATTATTGTTGTTATTATTATTATTATTGAGAAATAAGCATTTAACCCCTTAAGGACCAGCGGTCCCAGGGTGTGCGGTCCTTTAAGGACCAGATAGGGAAGTCCGACGTGCCACCCCATGTGACTGATCACGTGTGTCGGCACGCCGAACAAGGGACTGAAAGAGATCGCTCCGGTCTTGGAGCTATCAACTTCAGTCCCCGGTATTACTCAACGCATTACCAGGATCATCACTGGTCCTTAAGTGCCGGTCCAGAGTGACGGTCCGGGTACGTCAATGGTCCTTAAGGGGTTAAAATGTAACTACATGGCATCACTACTGAGCTGTACCGCAGGCTGTCAATCTTCGGCTCTACTCCCCTGTTATGCCTTGTTCCCTCCTGCTCCTTTCCCTGTAGAATCCTCCATGTGACCTGGCACACTCTCTTGCCAGTGCACATCCAGATCATTGTAGAAGGTTAATTTGTTGCCATAATACAACAGACAGGGATTCATATATGTGGTAAATTAATTTTTGTTTATTGTATGTACTGGGTATAAATCAGGCCAATAAAAACTGGTATTGCCACTTGGATAACAAAATAGCATTATCTACAAATGAATTCTTCATAAGCACGGTCTACAAAGTGTGCCTGCCTCTCAGGTGCACTTTGTAGACCATTCTAATTAAGTATTTATTTGTAGGCCACGCTATTTCGGCTCTTCTGAAGAGCCATCTGGTCAAATGACCAGAATTTCGATCTGTGAGCTAGAGCACTGACGTCTGTAAAAGGGGCTTTTTAAAGGGAAGGAGGGACTTTTAAAGCGTATACATCTCAAAAATGTACATCTTTAAGCAACGGGATTTACTTCATTTCATTTGTTTTGCTCATATGAACAATATTAAACCTTCTTAAAGGGATAGTAATACTTCATTTTATCTTTATTTTATTTTGTAGGCATTAAAAAAAACATGAAGAACGATATGTCTTATCTCTCAAACCTTTATGGTTTGACAGATATTCACAAGCAAAGTTTCCCCTCCCGCCCCTTTTACCTAGTATAAATCATCTCTTCTCAGATGTGGAATCCAGTCCGTAGACTACACAGATAACAGCAGGGGACAATCTTCTTCCTATGAGAACAATGAAAGCCCTGCCCCCCTTGACAAGTTTTTCAGGATTTTCCCTTATCTTAATTGAAGATTGTCCCTCTCTGCAGTCTACCTGGGCACCTCCCTTCTGCTCTGGCTGAACAGTGTTACATCAGTAAAAGGGGCAGGAGGGGGATATTTTATCATTCAATTACTCTTGAATTACAACTCTGACAGAATTGAAATAACACACTCCAAAGTCCACATACTGTGATGATTAATTAGAGCTGCTTTTATTATGAAACATTACTGTCCCTCTAAATCCAGGTATTACTATCCCTTTAATGGAAAAGGGGTGATGCATGATTACAGTGCTGATGAGCTTAATTTTGTACTGCATATTCTGCAAGTGTATAATATGTAGAATCAAATTACCTATGCTTTTTATTGTATTTTTTCTATTTTCACCATTTTTTTTTTACACACTTTTATATCCATGACACTCTGCCCCCTTGATCTGTTTCCATGGAGATTTCTGTAACTAACTGTGAAAGCAGGGAGAGTAACACTATTCCTGCAGCAGAAATCCTGTCTCCAGTCTATTAAATACAGCATACAAATCAGAGCTGATATTCACCTAGGTTATACCAGGTTGATGACCCGGAACCATTTTATTATCTGGTATTAACTGAGACCAGCACAGCAATAAAATATTGCATACTACTAGCAATACACCGTTACAGACTGAAGTGACCCAGTATATTTTGTTTTTTTAGAAAATTGCCCAAATCCAGAGCATTCAGTTCTGTAGGAATAGCAGTGGCATAACAATAGGGGCAACCGGGCCAATTGCAGGGGTTGCCCCCTGCGTCCCCCACCCAGCATGGACTTTTAGCGGTTGAGCTCTTCCTCTATAGTAATAAAGAGGACTGGGAGATGACATCTCCCAGCGCTCTTCATTAATGGAGAGAAAACCGCACGGGACCTCCAGCTCTTAACAGAGGTCTGTTCAGAAGGAGGCACAGACCTGCCAAGCCACAGGACCACCAGGGAGGTAGGAGATTGCCCCCCAACTCTCCACATTTCCCCCAGTGTAAATGTGGAGAGAAGGACATTGGGGGCAATGTGGAGAGTTGGGGGAAATGTCGAGAGGTGGATATTAGGGGCAATGTAGAGAGGTGGATATTAGGGGCAATGTAGAGAGGAGGACATTGGGGACAATGTGGAGAGGAGGACAATGTGGAGAGTTGGGGAAATGTGGAGAGGTGGATATTGGGGACAATATGGAGAGGAGAACATTGGGGACAATATGGATAGGAGGAGGACATTGGGGACAATGTGGAGAGGAGGACATTGGGGGCAGTGTGGAGAGGAGGGCATTGGGGGCAATGTGAAGAAGAGGTTTTTGGGGCAGTGTGGAGAGGAGGACATTGGGGACAATATGGAGAGTTGGGGGCAATGTGGAAAGGTGGACATTGGGGGCAATGTGGATATACTCAATGGGGTCAATGTGGTCAGATGCAATGTGCACCTGGGCCTGGTGAATTCTAGTCATGCCTCAGAAGAATAGTGTTACAATGTATCAATATCCTTGCTTTCACAGTCCCTGGTGGAAAGCTCTTTGGAAATGGAGATCGGGGGCTCACTGTCAGGGACATAAAAGTTTTTTTTTTTTTTTTTGTTTTTTGTTTTTTTTTTGTTTTTTTAAAAGTATAGGTAGTTTGAGTTTACATATTATGACTTACAGAATATGTAAGTTCAAAAAAGTTTACTGTTCCTTTAAATACCATGTACTCCAAGCTATCATCTTTAAATATGCTTACTGTTCCTTTACATTGCATGTACTCCATGCTAGCTTAACTGTGCTTTGTGCTGGACTCTAGGGACCCTTATCACAGCAAACTTGATATGGTTTATCAGAAGTGATAGTGCAGTATTGTCTCCAACTTGCTTGACATTATTGGCTTTTTAAATAGGAGACGGGTCTGTACTAATCTCAATAAGTCTCTGTTTTAAAGGGATAGTAATACTTCATTTTAACTTTATTTTATTTTGTAGGCATTAAAAAAACATGAAGAATGATATAAGTCTTATCTCTCAAACCTTTATGGTTTAAGAGATATTCACAAACAAAGTATCCCCCCCCTGTTCAACCATATCAGAAGGGAGATGCCCAGGTAGACTGCAGAGAGGGACAATCTTCAATTAAGATAATGGAAAAAGCTGATAAACTTGTCAAGGGGGGAAGGGCTTTCATTGTTTTCATACAAAGAAAATTGTCCCCTTCTGTTATCTGTACTGTCATACAACCAGACTCACATCTGAGAAGAGATGGCTTACACTAGGAAAAAGGGGCGGGGAGGGGAACTTTGCTTGTGAATATCTCATAAACCATAAAGGTTTGAGAGATAAGACTTATATCATTCTTCATGTTTTTTTAATGCCTACAAAATAAAATAAAGTTAAAACGAAGTGTTACTATCCCTTTAAGTCTTTGAGTTTCAAAGCGGTATCCAATTCATTGAAAAATGTTAAAGGGTTAGTAATGTCGATATATTAAAAAATGTTAAATTGCAGCTATTAGAAAAATAAACTAAACAACCCCAGTCCCATCTCTCAGCCTTTATGGTTTGAGAGATATAGGAGGCTAAAGTTCCCCCCTCCCTCCTCTTTCCCTGACGTCAGCTGTAAGCTGACTCCAGGATATCCTGGTCCCAGGACAAGCAGGTGGCTCTTCAGCAGAGCCAAAATAGCACAAAGTAAAAAGAAATACTTCATTGTAAAGGTCTACAAGGTGTGCCTGCAAACCAGGCACACTTTGTAGACCGTTCTGATGAAGTATTTATTTTTACATTGCGCTATTTCGGCTCTGCTGAAGAGCCGCCTTGAAACGGCCAACTCAAATCTCCTGCTGTCCGCTTTACAGCTGACACTAGGGAAAGGGGAGGGAAGGGGGTAGATTTAGCCTTCTATATCTCTCTAACCATAAAGGTTTGAGAGATGGGACTGGGGTCATTTAGTTTATTTTTCTAATAGCTGCAATATGACATTTTTTAATATATTGACATTACTAACCCTTTAAAGGGGATCTATCACCCCCAGACAAGTTAGTCTTAATAGTTAGACTATATAGCGAATATGCATAAAACTGTATTAATTTCATTTTTAAATTGCTGTTTGGGCGAAATCGAAGGAATAAATTCTCCCCTGCACCCTGCTTCCAGACAGAAAGCAGTTACCTGCTCTGTACCCCAGTCTGTCACTCTTCCTCTTCTCCCCTCCCTCTATCCAGCCTCCTCCAATGACGGAATCCTTCTGCTTGTAAGCTGGAGTGCTCTCATTGGCCAGAGACTGCTCCAGCTTACAGGCAGAAAGCCTCCGTCATTGGACAAGGCTGTACAGAGGGAGGAGAGCAGAGGAAGAGTGACAAACTGCGGTACAGGTCAGGTAACCGCCATCTGTCCGGAAGCAGTGCAGAGCAGCATTTATTCCTTCAATTTCACCCAAATAGCAATTTAAAAAAACAAATGAATACAGTTTTATGCTTATTCACTATATAATCTAACTATTGAGTCTAACTTGTATAGAGGTGATAGATCCCCTTGAACTCTTGTATCTAACTGCACAAGCAAAATGAAGGCCTATTTCACACAGATAATCCCAGCTCGGTGATTGTGCACTGATAATGTCTCCTGTGCTGAAAGTAAGCTGCTTGCTCTACGTGAGCTCATCAAAGTCCTTCATGCCACAGTGTTACTGTTCTCACACAGAAAGGCAGCAACTTTGCAGCAGGGCCAGGGCTGGATTTACATCTCAGGAGCCTGTAGGCACAGAAATTTGAACCCCCCCCCCCCCCATACCATCTGCACTGGATACCTCCACAATGCTCCTAATCTCCACGTTGCCCCCCCCATCATCTCATATATCGCCCTCACATTGCCCCCATCATTTCCATATACCATATTGCCCTCACACTGCCCCCATCAGCTCCACATTGCCCTCACAATGCCCCCCATCATCTCCATATTGCCCTCACATTGCCCCCCACCCCAGCTCCAACTTGCCCCCACCATCTCCACATTGCCCCCCATTGGCTCCAACTTGCTCCCCATTAGCTCCACATTGCCCCCCATTAGCTCCACATTGCCCTCACATTGCCTCCCCCCGTTCTCCGTTTCCTACCTCCCTGGTAGGAGATCTGTATGTGCCTCCTTTGGCACAGTCTTGTACCTGATGGAGCTCCCGCGCGGTCTCCTATTCAGGAATGCAGAGCGCTGGGAGATGATGTAATCTCCCAGCGCTATGCATTCCTAAAGAGGCGACGAGGGAGCTCCATCAGGTACAAGACTCGGGGGTGGGCAATGTGAGTGGGGGCCGCCGGCGCAGCCAGCGAGGTGGCTAGTTCTTTAAAAAAAAAAAAAAAAAATCCAAATGGCAGGCGCCCCTCTTTGTCGTGCGCCTGTACGCAGGTGCCTACTTTGCCTAATGGCAAATCCGGCCCTGAGCAGGGCAGATCTGCATGGCGGACTATGGGGTAATCAGCAGACCTTTCACACAAGCAACATTGCAGGTTGCAATAATCATCTCAACCTCCCATGAAGGACCGACTCATGTGGCCATCAATTACTATTCAGCTGACGACCACATAGGACAGCTGTCACATCTTCACATTGGCAGAAAAGTGAGTTCAAAACATGGGAGATATGTAGTAGCCCTCTGCTATATCTCTGTCTGTCTACTTTCTACTGTGTGAGGACCCTTACCAAATGTTTTTTGTATTGAACAGTCTGCATATGCAATAAACATGAACAAGTTCAGGAATCTAACATTAATGGAGCAAAAAAGTATATTGTGTAGCTCTTTTCCGGTTACGTAAACAAAGGTACTTCCACTGCTGAGAGATGCATATTCCAGAGTTATTTCAGTTTAAATTCTTGTTTATTTGCTTTCTCCTTTTCATTAACAGTGCCCTCTAGTGGTCAGATTCCAATTAGCAATTCTGTTGTTATAGAAACTGCTGACATGCTGTCAGAACTTTTAGGAAGTAGTCACACTGTAATTCACTTCCTTACAACACAAACTGTTGTAAAATTTGAATAAAACAACTGAAAGAGGTGGGAGTGCCCTTGTTTTAGTTAGCAAGATAATCCTTATAACATACGGTTGTCATATAAAAATCGTTTACTACTCCTTTAAATAAATATTTATACAGATGTTTAATTGGAGTACACGATATTTAAATGGCAGTGATCACCCCTGAAGCCAGTTTCAGCAGGCACGGTCCATAATATGTGCCCACTAGGTGTTTGTGTCTTTGGGTTGCAGGTGGATTTGTCTGGGGGGTGATGGCATATCTGGCCTACACAAACCAGGCACACTTTGTAGACTGTTCCAATTAAGTATTTATTTGTAGATCCAGCTATTTCGGCTCTGCTTTAGACCACCGCCTGGTCAAATGACCGGAATCTCCTGCTGTCAGTTAGAGCGCTGACTTCTGTTGAACGGCCTGGAGGGGGGAACTTTAGCCGGGTATATCTCTCAAACTATCAAGGTTTGAGAGACCAGACTTACATCAATTTTAATTCTTTTTTAATGCCTTCAATATTAAACGATGTTAAAATTAGATATTACTATCCCTTGTTGTACAAGTGAGGGAACCCTGGGGGTATCTTTTCAGAATCCCTGTCTAGCTCTCCCATTGGTTAACACTGGCACTCACAATGCAGCCCTGGCTTATTGGCAGGTGTGTTCCCAGGGGCACTATACATGTGATAGATAGGGTTGCGACCCAGCCGGTATTTTACCGGCAGACCAATAAAAAATCGGCTTCTGTCCAATGTTAAGTCTATGGAGGGAATGCCATGGCCGGTATTTTTTTGAAGAAAAGGTGGCAACCCTAGCGATAGTTGCCTTTTAAAGTGCATATAAACCCATTTCATTTTTAAATGGGGTGGAAAATGACAGGAGACTAATATTGTACTTCTGGCTCTGACACTTTTGGGATTTTTATATATATATATATATATATATATATATATATATATATATATATATATATATATTTATACACTTGTACCCTTTCACTGGCTCCTTGAACTCTTAGCTGTCACGTGAAAATTATCTTTAGCTTCTAAGTTTTCAATATTTTTGTCCATCCCTTTGTTACTGTTATTTTAGTAATACACTATTTATTTTGCTTATTTACTTGCCTTAATTGTGTGTACTTAAAGGATAGTAATTATTAAAATGTAACATTTTGAATAAAACAACTGACAGCGGTGGGAATGACCTTAGTTTTCTCAGCAGGAAAAGCTTATAACATAGGTTTTCATAAAAAAAAAAAAAAGTTTACTGCTCCTTTAAATAATTTTGAGATACACACATACACTCACTCACAGACAGAGACATACACAGACACTGCTTTGTTCTGTTTGAAGATGCTGTACAGTTGTGACCACACATATGCTGCAGGATCAGTAATTCATCCCCTTCAATGCTGGAGGGGTCTCCAACTGAAAGTGTTGCAGACCGCTGTAGCATCCAACTGGTTAATACAGCTCATCCTCCTGTATCACTCCTCTTCCCTGCCCCCCCCCCCCCTCTTTTCCTGATAAGACCATTACATCACCAGCTAATTTTGAATGCTGGCTGCAAATATTTGTCTTTGAAGTCAGATGAGGTGTTAGAGAGTGCCTTGTTGAAATAATCTCCCGGGCTCATACAGTACTTTGTTAATTTTTGAGCTTTATGATTGATCCACAAAGCATTCTAAAGAATTTGATAAGACAGACCTTTGAAATCTATTTTACATAAAGGATAGTGGATTCATGGGAAAAAAATATGCAGGAGGGTGAATGAGAGAGATGTGAAATTGTTCTATTAGAGGTTGGCCACAATATATGCCCCAGGGTGGTGAATGTCTACCTGTCTACCACAGAACAATATTGAGAATTATAACAAGTCAGATGGGTTGTTGATCCAGGGAGAAATTTGTTACCCACTTGGGGCTTAATTGGAAATGGCATCAATGTTGTGGTGTTTTTTGTCTTCCTCTGGATCAACAGGGGAGTTTAGGTATCAACTATATTACTATGTAATGCACTGTGTATCCCATCTGGCATTCAAAGTGTTAACCCCTTAGGGACCGGCCGCTCACGCACGCGACAGTCACTTAAAGTGATAGTAATGTTTCATAATAAAAGCAGCTCTAATTAATCTTCATAGTATTTGGACTTTGGAGAGTGTTATTTCAATACTGTCAGAGTTGTAGTTCAAGAGTAATTCAATGACAAAGTGTCCCCCTCCCACCCCTTTTACTGATGTAACACTGTTCAGCCAGAGCAGAAGGGGAGGTGCCCAGGTAGACTTCAGAGAGGGACAATCTTCAATTAAGATAAGGGAAAAACCTGAAAAACTTGTCAAGGGGGCAGGGCTTTCATTGTTCTCATAGGAAGAAGATTGTCCCCTGCATTCCACATCTGAGAAGAGATGGCTTACAATAGGTAAAAGGGGCGGGAGGGGAAACTTTGCTTGTGAATATCTCTTAAACCATAAAGGTTTGAGAGATAAGACTTATATCGTTCTTCATGTTTCTTTAATGCCTACAAAATAAAACAAAGATAAAACGAAGTATTACTATCCCTTTAAGAAATGATATAATTGTACCGCTTTGTAATTCCTTGTAAGATCACACCTGGAATGTGATGCGTTTCAGAGTAGTCAGTTTTAGACTTCCAGTGTGATGACAGTGCGCCCCCAGAAATGATCTGGTCAAAAAAACTCATGACATGCCATCACCGGTCCTCAACGCACTGCTAGTTGTAATGGTCCTGGCACATCCTTGGACCTTAAAGAATAACTATCACCCTAAATAAAGTCCCCCTCCAATAATTAGGCATATGACGATATGCTTCGAAACAGTGCTATTATTGTGCACAAGTACCGCGTTATGAAGAAATACTACTTCTTCTGAGACCGGCGGCCAGACTTGTGAGCAGACATCTTGGCTTGGCGATCCTGAGCTGTCCTTCCAGGTCTCCTTCATTGTACCTTAAGGTAACAGGAAGGGACTGATGGTGCAGGTGTGCAGACGCCTCTAAAGCAAGAAGTCTGGCCGTCAGTCTCAGAAGAAGAAGGATTTCTTCATAACGTGGTACCTCTGCTCGATAATAGCATTATTTCTAAGCTTATCGTCATATGCCTAATTATTGGGGGTCTTTATTTAGGGTGATAGTTCTGCTTTAAGGGGTTAAAGGGCTATACAAAAAATACAAGGGCAACTATAGTTTGATCCTATGCAAGGTGGGTCTTTGATGTGCAGCCCCCAAGATAGCTCCTATCAGTTGTTGAGCGGTGAGAGATGCATTTCATTTGACACACTTCAGACCTTACTAACATTCCGAGATTTAAAGGGATAGTAATGTTTCATAATAAAAGCAGCTCTAATTAATCATCATAGTATTTGGACTTTGGAGAGTGTTATTTCAATTTTGTCCGAGTCGTAGTTCAGGAGTAATTCAATGACAAAGTATCCCCCTCCCGCCCCTTTTACTGATGTAACATTGCTCAGCCAGATCAGAAGGGAGGTGCCCAGGTAGACTGCAGAGAGGGACAATCTTCAATTAAGATAAGGGAAAAACCTGAAAAACTTGTCAAGGGGGCAGGGCTTTCATTGTTCTCATAGGAAGAAGATTGTCCCCTTCTGTTATCTGTCTGGTCTACGGACTGGATTCCACATCTGAGAAGAGATGGCTTACACTAGGTAAAAGGGGCTGGTGGGGAAACTTTGCTTGTGAGTATCTCTCAAACCATAAAGGTTTGAGAGATAAGACTTATATCATTCTTCATGTTTTTTTAATGCCTACGAAATAAAATAAAGTTAAAACGAAGTATTACTATCCCTTTAACCCTTTGAGTGCCAGAGAGGTATGTGTTGGATACCTCTATGGCACTCAAAGGGTTAACTCTATGATGCAGTTGGTTTGGTCCAAAATGATTGCTCTTTTCTTTTGTGGAAGGAGCCGGGGTAAAATCCATAGTATCCATTAGGAGGGGTTGTACTATTAGGAAATGTTTGTTGGGCTCTGTTTACAGGAGTGACTGGTTTGTGTCACTGACGTTTTTTGAGAATAAAGGCATTTTGTTAACTTTTTTCATCAATTTTTTATGTGTTTTTTAATGAGATTTTTTCCTCCCCCATTTCTCCCAGAATCCCTTTCTCACTATAAAACAACTTTTCAAAAATGGTTTTAAAATACAAATAGACAAGTTATTAGTCCAAACATATTGAAACACATACTGTAAATGCATTATCATACTTGGGAATCTTCAGATCTGCTCCGGAGAGTGCGGGCTTTCAGAAAGAATTACTGGGTTTCCGGGGACAAAGGCTGATTCACCGGTGGGGGTGACTTACTTTTCCTTCCCACCCTGTTCCTCCCACTTCCCACCCACTTATTCTTCCCACCCTGTTCTGCCCACTTCTCACCCACTTCTGGCCTACTTTATAACACAAATATGATTAAGGCCTGCCCACCTGATTAAGCCCACCCCTTTTACTATACAAATTGTGTCATTAACATCCTCTGGTCGGCAGCACATAAGTGGGCTCAAGATGATCAAGTTCCCAGGTATGCACGCTATTAAATCAAAGTCCAGTGTGCTGCAACAACCTGTGAAATGAATAAACATCAAGGTGCTTCATTTATGTGAGACTGACGCAGAGTAGGGTTGCACCGATACCAATACTGGTATCGGTATCGGTGCTGATACCAGCATTTGCGCGAGTACTCGTACTCGCGCAAATGCGGCCGATGCCAGCACCGATACCCTGTGTCAGGGTTGGTGCTGCAGAGAGGGAGCCCGGGGAGCTGCTCACAATGCTCCCCGGTCGCCTCTCTCCCTCCTGCAGCGTCGGAGCGTTGCCGCGGGTTACCATGGCAACGCTCCGACGCTGACCTCTGTCGGGGCTTGCGAGAGAACAGCAAGTACCCGGCAGAGGAGGGTAAGGCAAGAAAAGGGGGATCAACAGAGGCAAGATGGGGCGTGAAGAGCAGGTGGTGAAAGAGACAGAGAGGTGGGTCAAGAGGGAGAAAAAGAGGCAAAAGGGACTAAGGGAGAAAAAAAGAGGCAAAAGGAGGGAGGATCAGGAGACAAAAGGAGGGGGATCAGGAGAGAGCGAGAGAGGCAAAAGGGTGGGATCAAGAGTCAAGGAGGGGGCCAAAGGGGGATCAAAAGGGAGAGAAAAAGCCAAGGCAAAAGGAGGGAGCTCAAGAGAGGGAGAATGAAGCAAAAGGTGGAAATCAAGAGGGAGAGAAAGAGGCAAAAGGGGAGAATCAAGAGTCAAGAGGTGGTGTGTGTATGTATGTGTGTGTGTATATATATTTCAAGTACTCACCGATACTTCCAAGTACCTAAAGTGTGTGTGTGTGTATATATATATATATATATATATATATATATATATATATATATATATATGTATGCTTTAGGTACTTGGAAAACTAGCAAATGACCACAAAAAAAGTATCGGTAATTGGTATAGGTGAGTACTTGAAAAAAGTATCGGTACTTGTACTCGGTCTTAAAAAATTGGTATCGGTGCATCTCTAACGCAGAGAGGGAAACATTGTGGCTGATTAACAACTGTACCATATAAAAATTACCACACTTGCCTTTGTCTTAACCCTTTGAGTGCCAGAGATGTATCTAGTGCATTGCATTGGATGCATTTTTGGCAATCAAAGGGTTAAATTGGGGTTTAAACCCCTTGAATGCTTGAACTTAGCAATGCGCAGGAGATCTCTCTAGCATTTAAGGGGTTAATGAACCCTTCAAGTGCCAGACAGGTATCTACCGCATTGCTCTGCAATGCGTTGGATACCTCTCTGACACTCAAAGGGTTAAAATCACCATTTAAAGCTTCAGGATGTTTTATTTCACACCTAGGATGTAGTTGACTTATTCTAGAATTATTCCAATATACTTGGTACAGAAGCCTAGAGAGGTTTATGTCTCTCGTGTGAACAGGGCCTACACATTATTTGTACTCTGTGTCTGTAGAGTGGAAGCTTGCTACAGGTTTGTGCAGATACATTCCAGGATCTGTTGCTTTTTCCATCGTTCTGTCCATGAACCATTTCTTGTCCTCGTTCAGCCTCTTGTAAGGAGTTTGCGGTTTGACATGGATCCTTTGTAAAACATTCTTGAGAAATGTAATTACTTAGAATTCCTGCTTGCAGATGTCAAACGTCCTGTGAGAAGTGGAGAGAAGTTGGTTCTTTTCTGCCATCAAAACCTGTTTCTATGGACAGCTCAAAGTTCACAACTACTAATAGGCACTGAGATTCATCAAAATAGATACTAATTAAGGTTTATATTACATCGCTGTTGAGAAGTGTTATCACTAGTTTTACCTAACAGATTCCAGCTGATGTCTGTGCTGAAGTTTGTAGAGAAATTCTTTGACAATATCAACTGCAGTGGAATCCAGGCCTGAGTTTAAAGGGATAGACATTTTTAAAACAAAATATTGCTAATATTGTAGATATTAATAATAGAAGTAGAATAACCTACCTCCCATCTCTCAAAACTTTATAGTTCGTATCATTTAAAGTCCCCCTTCCCTCCCCTTTGAGACGTCAGCGCTCTATGGGACAGAAGCGGATCCTGGTCATTTGACCGGTTGGCGGCTCTTCAGCAGAGCCGATATAGCTCTATTTAGAATTAAATACTTATTGGAACGGTCTACAAAGTGTGCCTGGTTTGCAAGCACACTTTGTAGACCATTTCAATGTTCAGTTGGTTTGCCCCAGAATTTGTCCTCTTTATCTTCCTGAATACTTCCCATCTGGCCAGATGCACAAACACAAGCATTATGCTGAAGACCTCTCTAGCACCCAGGGAGTTTTTTTTTGCTTGTCCATTATAGGCTGTATATGGTAATTCCTGTTAGATTGGAGGCGGGATCACATGGCGAGTGGGTGGAGCTATACATGGGGGCTACAGGTTCCTAGGATGCCTTGACAATGGGGAGTATGAGATGTACTTCCACCCATGACCATTTAGGGAAAATACAAATTTTCATTCCTTTAACCCTTTGAGTGCCAGAGAGGTACCCCTGTGACACTCAAAGGGTTAAATAAGTTGTTTAATCCCTTGAGTGCTAGAGAGGTCTCGCAATGCTTTGGAAAGCTTTCTAGCATTCGAGGGGTTAACCCTTTGAGTGCCAGAAAGGTATCCAATGCATTGCGCTGCAATGCATTGGATACACATCTGGCGCTCACAGGGTTAAAACCCGCATTGATGTCAATGTAATTTGTATTTTCCCTTCTATGGCGCTATTGTTGTGCTTGCGACTTTATAACCTTTCTATTTTTGCATAGATCTCCAGACTGTCCCTTCACAGTGACATATTTAGATGCTATGATTTTGTAAATTACAAAGTGTCGATAGCCAGCTCATTCTTGTTGTGGTATAAGAGGGTTAATCAGTGTTAAACTGTATATTTTAAACCACATTCTCAGCTTTTGTACATTCCCCTGACTGCTCAGGAGAGTTGAAACCTATACTTACATTCCTGGCTCTGACCACCAGCTTTTTTTGGGCATTGCCCGAAGTCTTTCTGTGCTGTAACTGCAACTTTCACTGTACATTGAATTATAATGTCCTCTGTTAACCTTTTGAGCGACAGAAGGGTACGCAATGCATTGCAGAGTACTACTCGGCACTCAAAGTGTTAAACAGCATTATGGTCTCTGGATTTGGTTGAGTCAAGGCGTTTTGTGTTCGGGTCCTTTTTTTTGGTCATTGGATGAACTCCATTGATGTTTTCAGTGGTAATTTCATACTAGATACTAGTGTAAAAGGCCGTGTACACGGGCCAAGGTCTGGGTGATATTAACCCTTTGAGTGCCAGTGCTTTGCAATGCGTTGCGTACTCCTGTGGCACTCAAAGGGTTAAGAGGCCGGTCCTGCTCTGCGCCCTGCCGCCAATGCTTGTCATGCACTGTAGAGACTGCCCGAAAGCACAGAATGCTCCCAGCATTCCTACACCTCCCAGCATTCTGTGCTCCCAGCATTCCTACACCTCCCAGCAGTCTGTGCTCACAGCATTCCTATACCTCCCAGCATTCTGTGCAATCGGGCAGTCTGTGCTGAGCATGACGGCTTCTGACAAACATCCTAGCGAATTATATATTGACTAATGTAAAAGCCTGTGTACACGGGCCAAGGGCCGGATGATGTTAACCCTTTGAGTGCCAGAGGGGTATGCAATGCATTGCTCTGCAATGCGTTGCCCACCCCTCTGGCACTCAAAGGGTTAAGAGGCTGGTGCTTCTCTGTATCCTGCCTCCAACTCAGTCATGCACTGTAGAGACTGCCCAAAAGCACAGAATGCTCCCAGCACAGAACCCCCAGCATTCCTACATCTCCCAGCATTCTGTGCGTTCGGGCAATCTCTACTGCGCATGACGGCTTCTGACAAACATCCTAGCGAATTATATATTGATATGGGCATTTACTGAATGCCTAACTTAACCCTTTAAAGACCAGAGCGGTCAGAAGTGCATTGTTAAGCAATGATCCGTAAAGGAATGCTAATATCTAAAAATTATGCCGTGTTGTTCTTAACCCCTTAACAACAGACGATGTGCCAGGACTGTCACCGCCCCCCCCCCTTTTAAAGGGATAGTAATGTCTGCAATAAAGTAGATCGCCGAGTCTTCACTATTGT
The DNA here is from genome assembly GCA_037306005.1 of Rhinophrynus dorsalis. NCBI lineage: Eukaryota > Metazoa > Chordata > Amphibia > Anura > Rhinophrynidae > Rhinophrynus > Rhinophrynus dorsalis. The sequence goes on from CM074727.1 coordinate 146,071,769, forward strand.
AAATCTAATACAGTTTGCTATGTTTAATAACTTACTTTTACGTAGTTCAAAATATATTAAATGTAGAAAAGGTCCCCCCCGTCCGCCCCTTCAGGCTGTCTCCCACTGAATCTGCAATCTGGTCCCGGGACTGGACGGATGAAGTGAGGGACAATCTTCAGTCAGTAAGTGTAAGGAAAATCCTGACCCCTTGACGAAGGAGAGCAAGATTTTCCTTTGCTTACTGAAGGCTGTCCCTCGCTGCAGCCATGCGGACCAGAGGGGCAGAAGGGGGATCTTTCTGCATTTAATGTATTTGGAGCTACATAAAAGTAAGTTGTTAAACATAGCGCAATGTGTTACATTTACAGTAGAGATGACTAGGCGATCTGCTTTATTGCGGTGTGACCCCTCTCAGACCTCCATGTGGTGTGCTGGTACACTTCACCAATGACGTGTGCGGCGCGCCAACAACAATCAAAGTGGTACTTAAGGGAAGGTTACTTTCCTGGACCACTGGTCATTAAGGGATTAAATAACTTGTATTCATGCAAGTCTCTGTAAAATTCTTATTTTTTGTTTTCTGAGGCTTAAAGGGATATTATTACTTAAAATGTAAACAACAAGGGTACTCAGCTGAGAAATGTTTTATTCAAAAGTTATTACAGCTGAAACTGGAATTATTTAGGTGCAGTATCACAGTGGCCTGAAACTGTTGTTGTTACACCATCCTATGGAGATTTATAGTCAACTGATCAGAGCTGTCTATAGGATGCTGTAGCAACAGCACCACTGTACAATTTCAGGCCAACGAGATACTGCACCTAAAAAATATTTAAGTTTGAGCTGTAATAACTTTTAAATAAAATATATTTCATCACTGGGAGTACCCTTGTTTTACTCAGGGGGATAAACACTACTAATATATATATACTAGTTGATAAGCCCGTTACACGGGCCACAGTGCCACTGCCAGCCGGTCGCGGGGAAGTCATGCGCAGTAGAGACTGGAGCGGGCAGTCTCTACTGCGCATGACTGCAGCACGCACAGCAGTCTCTACTGCGCATGACTGTGGCGTTACACACGTTTTAGCGAATTATTATATAGGATATATATATATATATATATATATGTGTGTATGTAAATAATTACATATTAAGTGTTATTATCCCTTTAAAATGTAGTCTTAGATATGCTCCCTGGGTTCTCACATTTCTGCGTTTTCCAGGGTGTCCATTTCAATAGCAATACTGATAGGGTGTCTAAGAAGTGATTGTTCTGCATTGTCTGTAAATGGACTTGTTTAAGGTAACAGCTTTTCTGAAGAGAAGAGCAGTAGGTGCTAATCTGCTAGATGGAAGTACATCAATTTTAAAATTACATACCTCAATTTCTTTTAAGGTTTATTTTAAAAGGATACTAATACTTATTAACAATAAACACACATCTTAATCTAAGGTAGAGGTGGGCAAAATTGCATCTAGCCTGCTTGCTCATTTATTATTTAGCAGAATACTTTGACATTTCCCTCATTTTCAAGTACTGTATGTCCCTGACACATCCAGCAGTACTGTCAGACAAATTAATATTCCTTTTAGCTTTTTCTGCAAAGTAAGAATGATACAGTTTTTCAGTACAAAAGTGAATGCATCACTGTTCCAGAGTAGAGATTGTAGGAACATCCTTTATGATACATTGTTCATCTCTGTGAATTGCCTGGTAGCCACCTCTTCCTGGCCTACCTCCTCTTGCTACTAGTACTATTACTACTGTTTGCCTGCCCTGCAACCACTCCCTTCCAGGCACATCCATACACAAAGTGAAGAGAAAATCCTTGTTTATGGCAGCGAGTTGCTGATTTTGTCAGCAGCCCAACTGCTCTTGTTTAATGTGAGGATTATGGGGTGACAGATGGAAAACTCAAGTGAATTTGCTGATTCATGAGTTACAAATATAAACAGTGATTAAGTGCTGTGCATCAGTCGCATTAATCTGTAAATGTCCTACTGTTGGGTTATGTAAAATGTCTCTTTACCCAGAATCCTCTTCAGTTCCAGAGTCACTTGTCCTTCTCCACCTGCTGCAGATACTTAGGACCGTATTCAGTAAGACATGTGCAGTTCTGGAGCAAACCACTTGCACTACAATGGGACGGGTGCAAGATCCCCTTGATTTAGTTATGGCCTTTAACCTCTTGAATGCTAGAGAGGTCTTCAATGCACTGAGAAGGGTAGGAGCTGGCAAACATTTGGCCACCCCTGATTTAAAGGCACACTAACACTTCCTAACATTAACCCTTTGAGTGCTTGAGAGGTATAAAATGTATTGTGTTGGAATGCTTTGGATACCTTCCTGTCAACCAGAGGGTAAAAACACCTACTTTTCTTAATCTGGACAGAAAATCTTAATGATCACTTTGAATCAATTCTGCATGATTTGTTCCCCAAAATGAATTATTATTATGTGCTGGATATCATTCCCATTGATATGGATATTATTCTTTGTTGCTGGTCTTAAGGAAGCCAATCTTCCTTCCTTAGATGAATTCAGTAGGAGGAGTATGGGGTACCGGAGTTTATCAACAAAAAACCTTGTCCACCTCCAATACCAGTGAAAGACATTTGAGGAACCCATCCACTAAGAATTGAGTCATACTGGCCATTTGGATTGTCTGCCTGGAATTAACCCTTTGATCGCCAGGGAGGTGAGCAAAGCATTGCTCTGCAATACTTTGCTCACCCCTATGGAGCTCAAAGGGTTAAGGTCAATGTAGGTTTCTTATTATTGCAATCCTCGAGAACCCCAATCTCTTCCCGCTGGTCTTCTTAATAAGGAAGGACGTTTTCAGTGGGAGTCTTTTAGAGTACTGGAGTCTGACATCAAATAATCATGTCTGCTTCCATGGACATTATTTCTAGTACTAATTGAAGATTGGTTTTGCTTAACCAGTCCAAGTATAATTGACTCATAGTGGCAATTAGCATTTTATGACCAGTTTAATAATTTAAGGACCATAGGAGAGTGCAGCAAATTGTGAAGCAATGCATTTCATAGCCCTCTGGAAGAGCAGTTATTACGTTTTACTGAGTAAGCTCCTAAGGGACTTGGGAATAAGCCTGGGAGTGCACTTTGCAGCCCAAAACGGACCCTAACCTCCTCAACTAGAACGGAAACTGGAAGTATGTGGCTCTCAGCTAGAAACTTTGTGGGTTGTGAGTGCAGCCTCCATAGACTCTCTGTGTTTTGGGCTTTCAAGCCTGAAGCAGGGATCTGTGGGGTCAGCATTGTGCAGGATAGAGACTGAAAGGAGTGTTACATTCGGACAAAAGGAGTGTTACTAGTGGGGTACCTCAGGGATCTGTACTGGGACCCATTCTTTTTAATATTTTTATTAGTGATATTGCAAGGTAAGGTATGCCTTTTTGCAGATGATACAAAGATGTGCAATAGGGTAGACACTCCAGGGGGAATAAACCAAATGACAAATGATTTGGGTAAATTAGAAGAATGGGCAACAGTGTGGCAGATGCAGTTTAACGTTGATAAATGTAAAATAATGCACTTGGGACATAAAAATCCAAAGGAAAAATATACTATTAAGGGTTCTGTACTGTCAGAGACATCAGAGGAAAGGGATTTGGGAGTAATTATCTCTAATAACTTAAAGGTAGGCAGGTGATGTAATAAAGCGATGGGGAATGCAAGCAGGGTGCTGGGTTGTATAGCTAGGGGCATTAGTAGCAGAAAAGGGGAAGTGATCATTCCACTCTACAGTTAGACCGCACAGTGTACAGTACTGGAGACCCCATCTCCAGAAGGATATAGATTCTCTAGAGGAAATTCAAAGAAGGGCTACTAAAATGGTGACTGGTTTACAGGAAAAGAAATATCAGGATAGACTAAATAATCTGAACATGTATAGCTTGGAGGAGAGAAGAGAGAGTGGGGATATGATTGAAACATTCAAATACAGGAAGGGATTCAACAAAGTGCAGGATGGAAGTATATTTCAAAGGAGTAAAAATGTTAGGACAAGAGGCCATATTCTAAAAATAGAGGGACACAGGTTTAGATGTAATGTAAGAAAGTTTTACTTCACTGAGAGGGTAGTAGATACGTGGAATAGCCTACCAGCATGAATGGTAGAAGTTAATACAGTGACAGAATGTAAGCATGCATGGGATAGGCATAAGGCTGTCCTTAACTTAATAAAAGACCAAGGATCAAAAAAGGTTTGAGGTTTTTACTGTAGGAAAATGGGCAGACTAGATGGGCTGAATGGTTCTTATCTGCCATCAAATTCTATGTTCCTGTGCTTCTGGACTGGGAGACTTACTTCTTTCAGTTCAGTCTCTTCTCAAGAGATGAACAAATGAGCCCTGAGATCTCTTTTCAGACCCCTGTTTTTCTCCCTTGTTGGCGTTCCAGTGCTCACAACATAAGGAGAGCAGCTCGGCTGCTAGGGCACTATCCTGGTGATGGCTGCCCTTTAGAGTTCCTTCACAGGGGCAGTATAAATTTGGCGGCCCTTGCTGCAGTTCTCTTGCCTGTTTCTCTCACTCACTTTCTCCTGCTTTCCACCACAGAAGGGGGCATGTCTGATGTCCAGACCACATGAGTGGCAGCTAGTATGATTGACTGGCTCCCACATGGACTGGTCATTCATTAGATCTTGGGTTAGCCAATAAAGGTATCATTTTTACTCTGCTATTCTCCTGCATTTTCTATGGCTAACACCATAGCTGGGAACTCTCCGGTTTTGCCCCGGAGACTGCTGATTTAACACTGTATTACCGGGTCTCCGGGGCAGAGTCTAATTTGCCGGATGTGGGGAGTTTCTGTTGAACCTCTGCCTACTTGTGTTCCATCCCACCCCCTTTCCTCCCACTCCTCGTCCTATTCTCCTACTTCCCTAGGCTATTCTGTCTATTTTTTTCTTTTTGTGTGGTTTTTTTTTGTTTTTGGTCACCCCCCCCCATTGTGATTAAGCCCCATCCCTTTTTGGGATGCAAATCTCATCATAGAGCTCCTCCAGTGGCTACCCTCTGGGTAGTCCATGTTGTAAAGTTCCCAGGTATGGCTAACACGGTACCAAGCTTCAAATCTTGAAAATGAGCATTGCAGACTGTCTGAATCCTTGTTGCATCTTTGATGCATTTCTGTGAGGTTGAGAATGCAGTAAATTTGCAGCACGATGCACTTTGGTGTATTCACACAAGGTGATAGTTGCTAATGTGAATGGCATCAAAGCTCATCATATTGCTTTTCACAACTGGCAACATCACTAAGGCAGCATCATTACATTGTTGCCACCAGAGTGACAGGGGCCTAGAGTTTTATTTTTAAGAAGCATTTAGTGTTTGTTTAAGGCAGAACTAGCAACACTAAAGGAGAGCTGCACTAAAGTGTGATAAATTGGAGATAATGTGTCTAATGATATCACTTCTACAATTTATGGAGGTTATGTACTAAAATGTCTCAAACTTGAGGGATCTTAGTGCATAAGCTGTATAGAATATCATAGGAACTGGAGAGTTTATCACACTGGAGAAGTTATCTCTGCTTTATCACCACTTTATCAAAACTTAATGCATCTCCCCTTAAATCAATTAACAAATCATTCCAGTTAAAGGGATAGTAATACTTCGTTTTATCTTTATTTTATTTTGTAGGCATTAAAAAAACATGAAGAACAATATAAGTCTTATCTCTCAGACCTTTATTGTTTGAGAGATATTCACAAGCAAAGTTTCCCCCTCACTGACCAAAACGGTCAAGTCTGCCATCTAGCTGTCAGATTTGGAATCCAGTCCACAGATCAACCGGTGGCTCTTCAGCAGAGCCCAGATCGGAAGATATAAAAATATCTATTTCATTGGAAGGGTCTAAAAAAGTGTGCTGCAAACCAGGCACACTTTGTAGACTATTCAAATAAAGTAGTTCTTCTTATATCTCGGCTCTGCTGTTGAGCCACGGCTGGTCTGCGGACCGGATTCCAAATCTGACAACTAGATGGCAGACTTGACCGTTTTGGTCAGTGAGGGGAAACTTTGGTCAGTGAGGGGAAACTTTGCTTGTGAATAAGACTTATTTCGTTCTTCATGTTTTTTTAATGCCTACAAAATAAAATAAAGATAAAACGAAGTATTACTATCCCTTTAAAATTAGATTGGACTATTCTGTACAAACTAGTACAGATTGATTCATGTCTAGAAAACACATGTATTACCTCAATCAAACTAAATGCATCTGTGAATATAAACACACTCAAAGGAATATATCGCCCACCAATACTCCAGACATAAATGTAAACGAATTGAACACAGACACAAATAACACACATATATATAAATCGCTTGTAAATTAAACACACATATATCACTCCTATATAACAGGCTTTGTTACCTGCCCTGTTTGCCTGTCACAAGGCTGTTTCTAGGAAATCTGAAGCCTGTGGCTAGAATTTTTTGCGGCTCAATTAATTGATTTTCTCGTTAGGTACTTAGAGGTATTAGTTAAACCAGACTGAAAGGTCTGTTGTTGGGCCTCCAGACGTCTTAGTTCCCACTCAGTATCATAGTCTTAAAGATGCAGTAAAGTAATCTTTTTAACCCTTTGAGTATCAGACAATGAATTGATACCCCTCTGGCGCTCAAAACTGCATGCAATAGAATGCGGCAGTTTTATAAAAAAATAAAAACAAAAAACAGTTTGAGCAGAAATAACTTTTGAGTGAAAACTCTCCCAAGCAGTAGAATTTCTAGTATACTTGCTTTACAGGAAAATAATTAAATCAGTACTACCATGTCACAAAATGTTTAGCTTAACTAAGTTCCCTTGTGGCAACTAGCTGCTTAGTAGCGCTAGTCGCCAGAATTATTACCTGATTTAATAGATATATGCGTTATTCCCCAGCTGTCAGTAGCACTGAGCGTGGATATCTTGCCAGAATGATGTCCGCGTGCCTGCGCTGTCAGTCACAGCCAGAGCCGAATGGCTCCTAGCAATGCCTCCTAGACCCAGCTGGGACTGACAGCTGGGGAATAAAGCATATATCTATTAAATCAGGTAATAATTCTGGCGACTAGCGCTACTAAGCAGCTAGTCGCCAGATAGGGACTTAGTTAAGCTAGACATTTTGTGACATGGTAGTTCCACTTTAAACAAACAGAATGATTCGGCTGCACTCAGGCACAAAGATAATGCACTCCTGCTAAAAAAACATCTTCTTTATTGTTCCTCTAATAAAAGAGTGTATAACACATGAATCGCAAAACGGAACGGGATGAGAGTGAGGCAGGCCAAGATACAGAGAAGACCCATTAGTCCAAAATGTTTTGCTCTAGAAAGCGCTTACTCATAGATTAAAACATTAACACACCCATCCCACTGAAATAACCTCGGTGAAAGAGTGATACATTAAAATTCAAGCAGGGAAATCCCACTACAGGGAACTCCTCCCCTTACCTGTCATCACAATACAGATTGATCAAAATGAAAAAAGCCCCACTAGATACATATATATCCACACAGGACAAGTAGAGCAAAAGATAAAGAGAGATGCTATAGTATCCAAATACAGAAATCAATAAACCTCCTCCATAGCTCTTCAACTTAAATTGCAATCCGATCTCATTTAAAGGGATAGTAATGTTTCATAGTAAAAGCAGTTCTAATTAATCATCATAGTATTTGGACTTTGGAGAGTGTTATTTCAATTCTGTCAGAGTTGTAGTTCAAGAGTAATTCAATGACAAAGTGTCCCCCTCCCGCCCCTTTTACTGATGTAACACTGCTCAGCCAGATCAGAAGGGAGGTGCGCAGGTAGACTGCAGAGAGGGACAATCTTCAATTAAGATAAGGGAAAAACCCTGAAAAACTTGTCAAGGAGGGCAGGGCTTTCATTGTTCTCATAGAAAGACGATTGTCCCCTTCTGTTATCTGTCTGGTCTATGGACTGCATTCCACATCTGAGTAGAGATGGTTTACACTAGGAAAAAGGGGCGGGAGGGGAACTTTGCTTGTGAATATCTCTCAAACCATAAAGGTTTGAGAGATAAGACTTATATCATTCTTCATGTTTTTTTAATGCCTACAAAATAAAATAAAGAGTAAAAGAAGCATTACTATCCCTTTAAGTATATTTAGAGTATATTTAAAGTATATTTAAAGAATGAATAAAATCAATGTGTAAAAAAACAAAAAAGGAATAAACCCAAATATACAAATATATAATAAACATAAATATTCAATCAGGCGATGCACACTGCCCCATATACTCACATCCTAATAATATTGTTGGGAGCCAGCCATGGCACATATATATATTTAAGATGTTGGACAATAAACCCAACATATATACTGCCATCTGATATCATCAGGTCCATCAGCCAACCCTTGGATACCTCAAAAGATATGGCTGATATCCCATTCAGAATTCAATGTGGTGCTCGAGTCCCAAGATGAGAAATCCAGTATGCTTCACGTTTATTGATAAGAGATATTATATCTCCCCCATGCCACGGGAGTCTGACCCTTTCAATCCCCTGAAATTCAAAGGATGAAAGTCTCCCTTCATGGCATTCTATTACATGCTTTGCAACCGCAGATTCTGTTTTGCCACGTTGTCTCTGACTGATATGCTCCCTTATGCGGTGTTTCAGGTGACAAATAGTACAACCTACATACTGCTTCATGCACACCTTGCATAACATATTCTGAGTTACAATTAATGTACCCAGCAATAGTATAAGAAGTTTTGCATACCGTACTCTTGAAGCAGCCTGAAACACAGGCATATTGGCAGCACTTACAGATCGAAGCTCTAAATCTAAAAAAGCCCTTGTGTTTCAACCATGTTGGTGTGGCCTGTTTACTATGAAACGGACTAGGTGACACTCGGTTGCCTATAGCTGGTCCTCTCTTAGCCACAAAATCACAACCATCTTGAAGTATGGAGTCCAACTTGCTGTTCATGCGCAATATAGGCAGATGTTTCTTGATGATATCGCAAATAGCTCCAAATTGTGAGCTAAATCCCGTAATGAACCTAATATCTCGCCCCCCAGACCCAGAGCAGTCTGTGGCAGGTTTATCCCCAAGAAGATCTGCTCTACCTGGGGTTTAGCGAAGAGGTACGCTTTATACAGGAGCTCTTCCCTATAACCTCTGTCAACAAACCTCTGCCTAAGGTCAGCCGCTGCACATTCAAACTCAGCCTCCGTAGAGCAGTTCCTGTGCAGGCGCAGAAACAGTCCTTTCATAACATTGTTGATCTGGAACTTTGGGTGAGCAGACCTAGCATGCAAGAGGCTGTTTCCAGAGGTGGGCTTCCTGTATACATTAGTCTGAACCCTCCGCAAATTCACATCCCCACTAAGGGTTAGGTCTAGAAAGGGGACCTAAGACACTTCATGGGAATGGGTAAAACGTAAGTTGAGTTCATTATTATTGAGATGCTCCATGAAGACATTGGCTTCTGCATTGGTACCTCCCCAGATAAAGAGGAGGTCATCGATGTACCTCCCGTACCACAAGATCAAGCCCCGATGAGGATTATCCCTCCCCCCCCCCAAAGATGTGGGTTGCCTCCCACCAGCTCATATAGAGGTTGGCGAGAGAGGGAGCAAAACTGGTCCCCATTGCAACCCCACATCTCTGGAGGTAAAACACCCCATCAAAGGCAAAGAAATTGTGGGACAGGAGGTACATCGATGATAAAACCAGAAAATTAATAAATGCGGTATCATAGTTGGAAAAAACGCATCAGTTGTGCATTGAGAGCAGTAAGTTCCTTATCGTGAGGATTGGAAGAATAAAGGGCCATCACATCAGCTGTCAGCTATGAGCAGCCCTCATGCCACTCAAAGGCCGACAGCTGCTGCTGAAAAACCTGTCAAGGGGGGGCAGGGTTTTCCTTATGCTCACAGTAAGAAGATTGTCCCTTGCTGTGATCAGTCTGGTCAAGAGACCACATTCCACATCTGAGGGGAGGTGGCTTACACTAGGTAAAAGGGGCAGAAGGGGGACACTTTATCATTCAAAATAAAAGCAGCCCCAATTAATCTTCATAGTATTTGGGCCATGGAGAGTGTTATCTCAATACTGTCAGGGTTGTAGTTCAAGAGTAACTGAATGATAAAGTTTCCTCCTCCTGCCCCTTTTAACTAGTGTAAGCCACCTCCCCTCAGATGTGGAATCTGTTGTCCTGACCAGACAGATCACAGCAACGGACAATCTTCTTATTGTAAGGAACACCCCCCCCCCCTTGACAAGTTTTTCAGGTTTTTCCTTATGCTCACTGAAAATGGTACCTCTTTGTGATCCATACGGACAGTCTTGCTTCTCTGAGGTGAGCAGTGTTACATCAGTAAAAGGGGCGGGAGGGAGATACTTTATCATTCAATTACTCTTGAACTATAACTCTGACAGTACTGAAATAACACTCTCCTCTCCATGGCCCAAATTGTTAGGGACCAGGAACCAGACAGGACACAAAATGTAAAAATGCAAAACACCTTTTTTGAAATAACAAAAGCAAACAAAGCAAAATCATGATCCAGAAGCGTAAACCAAAAGACAAGCCAGGGTCAGGAATTTGAAGATCAGCGAAGTCTGGAACAAGACCAGCAGTCAGGAACGTCAGAGGAAGCCAGGTCATGCACAGGTTATCAGCAACTCAGGATAACTCGCTTGCTCCAGAATCAGACACAAGGGCAGTCAACACTCCCTCGTCTTCTTCTTGTTGATAGATTTTATCCATCAGCGGTGATTTTTTTATACCGACGCTTGAGCCTCATTACTCCATCTTCTCAGGTTGGGTATGTAGTCGTGGGGTTTGGATTCTTCTTGGATGGCAATCACACAGTCAGCCAAGCTGCTTTAAATACCCTGGGAAGGTTGGCTGTTGGCTGATAGCAGTCAGGTGAGCAAACACAGAGAGGTCAGCTGATTCAGCCAGCTCAGCAAAGGAAAGGCAGCAGTAATGGAGAGCAGAGCACTGGATTAGCTCATCAGAATTGAGCAGCAGAGCTCAGCCAAACCTTGACACAAATACTATGAAGATTAATTGGAGCTGCTTTTATTTTGAAATATTACTATCCCTTTAAAATAAACATAACCATACTCAAATAGGTATATCCAGACAGAATTTATATTGCACAAAATATATATTTTCTCCTCTGGAGAAGTGTTCAGCGGTACCACAAAATCTTTTTAGGATTGTTATTTTAAAGGGATAGTAATGTTTCAGTTAAACCTAAGCTACGATCCTTCCATACAGTGTATACTTTCGCTCCATAGTGTTGGTAATGCTTATATCACTCTATTTTCTTTTAAATAATATTATAAAGTTTCCCTCTCCTTCCCCATTTCATAATTGTAAGCCACCTCTCCTCAGATCTTAAATCTGGTCATTGGACTGTACAAATCGCAACGAGGGACAATCTTCCTTCTGTCAGTATAAGGAAAACCCTGTCCCCTTTGATGAAGAAAGTAGGATTTTCCTTATACTGACATAAGACTGTCCCTTGTCACGATCCTCTTTCAACTGTGAGGCAAGGAGACTGACGTTAGAATAAGGGGCGGGAGGGGGACATTTTATAATATTATTATTTCAAAGACAATAGTGATATAAGCATTATCAATCTCAGGGAGCAATAGCACACACAACAATTTCCCATTGGCTTTCAAACTGGCTGCTCCATATATAAGCCAGTTATGCACTGTATTGTGGGTTTTGCTCTATAATTTTGCATAGCCGAAATACCATTAATACTACTTCCACTGGGGCTCCCCTCTTGTGTTTTATTTCTTAGGGTAGTATGTTCAAAGAAGTAACAGAATAGCTTTTTTCGTTTATAACGACATTACTAAGTACGGTGGTGTTGTGCTCTGTAATATTTTCAGAGGTGTTGGTTGTGATCTGAGATATGTCATTGAAGTATGATTTCTGACTGAAATTGTCATATGTAACGACAAAAACGTGACATTTCCAACACTTTTCTTAGCATACAAATTTTGTCACGTGCACCACATTTTTTTTTCGTGGTACACAACAAATTTTCTTTACCCTTATACAATGCTAGTGAATAGTTTAGCCACGCCCTTTCCCCACCCTTTTTCTTGACAATTCTGGAGTTGTATCGTACACGACTGTCATTATTAGTTTTTTGAAGTATAGTCTATAGAAAATATGTTATTCATGCATACAATTACTTATTTTTTCGATCATACAACATTTTTTTGTTGTTAGCCCTTTGAACATATGGCCCTTAGTGTTGCTTCTAGTGATGCCGTCAGATGACCTGCATGGAGTGATGTGGGGGCAGTGTTAATATCCCACACAAGCTTTACTTGCTATTGTATTTCCAGGTAGTAAGGTTAGAATGTGAGTAATATTCCTCTTATTTATCGTTATCCATTACCCTAAATACAATATACTACATTACAAGACTCTCCCCCTTATCTTTGTTTCCTTCTGTTTGAAGACTGATTGAACATCTGAATTGGGAAGCTTATCCCTGACACTTCTAGGTAGCCTTACAATCGTAACCCCTTAACAACCAGCCGCGCAGGCACATTGCGGTCACTAAAGGACCACGGAGCATTGCTTTTTTTTTTTTTTTTTTTTCAATTCGGATTCCAGACTCCCTGAACGGCGTGCAGCCACAGGGGGAGCCTGGAATTCCATGACAGTCATAGCACGTCATGGGTCGTTAAGGGTATAACAGCCCTTGACGTGCTATGATCGCCAAGGGTCTTTAAGGGGTTAAAAAGTCAGTGTTTGATGTTTTCTCTGTTTTCTGAATTTCTCCAAGGTCTCTAAATTCAGCTATTTTCCTCTACCTTTTTCACCTTTCTTCCTTTAACCCCTTAAGGACCGGCGCACGCACGCGCGGCTGGCACTTGAGGACCACAGGGCTTTTTTTAAAAAAAAATTCTGGTTCAGGGCTTCCGGAGCGGCATGCAGCTGCGCCGGGAGCCCTGAACTCCATGCCGTGCCAGGACCGTCACTGGTCCTTAAGTGCCGGACCGCCTTGATGATCCTGGCATGTCAGTGGTCCTTAAGGGGTTAAAGAAAGCTATATGTTATAGAGCTTTTCCTGCTGAGTAAAACAAGAGTACTCCCACCACTGTCGGATGTTTTTCTTAAAAATTATAACTGTTCAAATGGTCAAGAAGTATATTACTTCCTGAAATTTCAGATTGACAGCATAACTCAGCGTTTTCCTTCACGTTCTGAATAGAACTGTTTGTCAGTGACTCGCAGATCACCACAGAATCCAACAATATAACTATTTGGAATATGAACAAAAGAAGACAATGTTAATGTAAAAAATTACGAGTTTATACTGTAATAACTCTGAACACATGCGCCTCTCAGCAGTGGTAGTACCCTACAATAAATATTTTTGATTACAAAAATGTGCTGCTCCTTTAAAGGGATAGTAATACTTCATTTTAACTTTATTTTATTTTGTAGTCATTAAAAAAACATGAAGAATGATCTAAGTCTTATCTCTGAAACCTTTATGGTTTAAGAGATATTCACAAACAAAGTATCCCCCCCCTGTTCAACCAGATCAGAAGGGAGATGCCCAGGTAGACTGCAGAGAGGGACAATCTTCAATTAAGATAATGGAAAAAGCTGAAAAACTTGTCAAGGGGGGAAGGGCTTTCATTGTTTTCATACAAAGAAAATTGTCCCCTTCTGTTATCTGTACTGTCATACAACCAGACTCACATCTGAGAAGAGATGGCTTACACTAGGAAAAAGGGGCGGGGAGGGGAACTTTGCTTGTGAATATCTCATAAACCATAAAGGTTTGAGAGATAAGACTTATATCATTCTTCATGTTTTTTTAATGCCTACAAAATAAAATAAAGTTAAAACGAAGTGTTACTATCCCTTTAAACGTCTCACTGATGATTATAGGGAAGCCCACTTAAGGGAATTTAAAGGACAATATGACCTGACCAGGCTAGATCAGATTTGAGCAGCTGCCATCACCAGTGTAGAATAAACTGAGTGAAAAAGCTCTCCCTATTGCCACAGAAACACAAAAAGCTTGTCAACCCTTTGAGTGCCAGAGATTGCAATGCATTCCGTACCCCTATGGCACTCAAAAGGTTAAACCTTTTTATTAACACTTTGATGTAAATAAGTGATGAAGGGAAAAGAAGATCTCATTTATGTTCCCTCTAACATGCTACTGTACAGTACATACCTTAATGTTGTCCTAGGAGACACTGCCCCTTTAAAGTGTTAACCCTGCCAGGAATTCTTTGACTTTTTGTTGGACAATGAACAAGGGAGGAGGAGTATTCATTTGCCAAAAGGAAAATAATAAAAATTGCCGGGCAAACGAGAACTGTTTCTTTATTCTCTGGTGAGTTCGGATTTTTTCCATTGTAAATGTGATATTTTTTGGCCTCGGATCCAGCTTCTAACAGTGAATATGTTAACCTCTGGAAGACAAGAGTGACACAAAATGCATTGTGAATCAGTGTGTTATTCAAGTGGTTAAAAGTGGTTGTTGAATTCTAATTTACACAGGTTTCAGGTGCCAATATTTAAAGACAGTACTCCAGAATACTGATTACTGTGTTGTTCTGTGCTACTGAAAATAACCAAGGTCAAGAGAAATAAGTGCTCCAGATGTGTTGGTGATCTCTCTAGCAACCAAGGGGTTACAGCATTTTTTGTTTTTTACTCGTTATAGGCCAATCGTATTTTCTGTGCCAGGAAACAGTGGATGGGAAGGGGTTATGTGAGGGGTGGGGGCAGGTCCGGCACTTATGTGGGTCCCGGTGGGGCCATGGACCCAGGTGGCACTCTGACAGGGGCAGCAATTTGCCACCCCAAGGCATGTTATTTCGTGCGCAGCGTCTCCCCACTGCCCGCACTGATGACGGATGCAGAGGCGCCGTGTGGAGCCTGCCGGGGTTTTCTTCCTCTGTTCGGAGGCCAGTGCAAGTTTAAAACTGGCGCCCAGACTGACGAAGAAAATCCCAGAGTGTACCGCTCTGTGTCTCCACGTGTGACACAGTCCCGGCTGTCATCAGTGCGGGCAGTGGGGAGACGGAGTAAAAAGCAGGAGAAGAGCCAGACAAGCAGAGAAGAGAGGGAGCGAACCAGAAGGAGAAGAGAAACAGGCAAGGGGGGGAGAAAGAGGCACAAGGGGTGAAAAGAGAGGCACAAGGGGTGAAAAGAGGGCAAAAGAGAGGCACAAGGGGTGAAAAGAGGGGCACAAGGGGTGAAAAGAGGGGAAAAGAGGCACAAGGGGTGAAAAGAGGGGAAAAGAGAGGCACAAGGGGTGAAAAGAGGGGAAAAGAGAGGGACAAGGGGTGAAAAGAGGGGAAAAGAGAGGCACAAGGGGTGAAAAGAGAGGCACAAGGGGTGAAAAGAGGGGAAAAGAGAGGCACAAGGGGTGAAAAGAGAGGCACAAGGGGTGAAAAGAGGGGCACAAGGGGTGAAAAGAGGGCAAAAGAGAGGCACAAGGGGTGAAAAGAGGGGCACAAGGGGTGAAAAGAGAGGCACAAGGGGTGAAAAGAGGGGAAAAGAGAGGCACAAGGGGTGAAAAGAGGGGAAAAGAGAGAGAGGGACAAGGGGTGAAAAGAGGGCAAAAGAGAGGAACAAGGGGTGAAAAGAGGGGAAAAGAGAGGCACAAGGGGTGAAAAGAGGGGAAAAGAGAGGCACAAGGGGTGAAAAGAGGGGCACAAGGGGTGAAAAGAGGGGAAAAGAGAGGCACAAGGGGTGAAAAGAGGGCAAAAGAGAGGCACAAGGGGTGAAAAGAGGGGCACAAGGGGTGAAAAGAGGGGAAAAGAGAGGCACAAGGGGTGAAAAGAGGGCAAAAGAGAGGCACAAGGGGTGAAAAGAGAGGCACAAGGGGTGAAAAGAGGGGCACAAGGGGTGAAAAGAGGGGAAAAGAGAGGCACAAGGGGTGAAAAGAGGGGAAAAGAGAGGGACAAGGGGTGAAAAGAGGGCAAAAGAGAGGAACAAGGGGTGAAAAGAGGGGAAAAGAGAGGCACAAGGGGTGAAAAGAGGGGAAAAGAGAGGCACAAGGGGTGAAAAGAGGGGCACAAGGGGTGAAAAGAGGGGAAAAGAGAGGCACAAGGGGTGAAAAGAGGGCAAAAGAGAGGCACAAGGGGTGAAAAGAGGGGCACAAGGGGTGAAAAGAGGGGAAAAGAGAGGCACAAGGGGTGAAAAGAGGGGAAAAGAGAGGGACAAGGGGTGAAAAGAGGGGAAAAGAGAGGCACAGGGATGAAAAAGAGGCACAAGAGGTGAAAAGAGAGGCATAAGGAGTGAAGAAGAGGCACATGGGATGAAAAGAGAGGAAATGAGAGTCACAAGGGATGTAAAAAGGTAAGGGGGAAAAAGAGGAACAAGGGGTATAAAAAGGTAAGGGGGGAGAAAGGTACAAGGGGTGTGAAAAAAACCCAAAACACTACAGTTCTATGTGGTTTTAGGGGCAGGAGAGGGGTTAATATAATTAAGGATGTGGCATGTTTTGCTGGTTGTGGTTTTGGTGTACGGGGGGGGGGGGGCAGCATTTCATCCTTGGACCCAGTCAGCACAATGTCTTGGGCCGGCCCTGGGTGGGGGTGTGGCCATGGATAGCTCTAAGGACACCTAGAGTTCCTTGCCTTGGGCTGCCTGTGATGTACGGCCCTGATTCAAGACACAAGTTTTCCCATAGAGTGCAATAGAAAGAGAAAAATCCCTCTGGACACTAGTTAAAGGGCTAGTAATGGATCCGACTAAGTATATTTAATATTGTAGATAGTAAAATAAGTAATTGAGGCCAGTCCAATGTCTCAAACCTTTATAGTTTGAGAGAGATATGATTACAAAGTTCACCCCTCCCTCTCCTTCAGTGACGTCAGGCTCTAGCTGAGAAAAGAAGATTCTGGTCCCTGGTCCGTCCTGCGGCTCTTCAGCAGAGCCGAAATAGCGCGATATAGAAATAATTACTTTACTGGAACGGTCTACAAAGTGTGCTTGTTGCAGCCTGACATCAGTGAAAGGGGAGGGAGGGGTGAACTTTGTAATTGTATAACTCTCAGACCATAAGTGTTTGAGAGATTGGACTGGCCTCAATTACTTTATTTTTTTTACTATCTACGATATTAAATATACGTAATATGATCAATTACTATCCCTTTAATGATATTGACAGGTTTCAATACAATAAAAACACATTTAAACTATAATGCACTTATAATGAGGTATCTCTCAGCAGTGGGAGTTCCTTGTTTTAGGCCCTGTTCATATAGGCAACAAAAAAAAAGCTGTATTTCAAACAATGCATTGAACGGCGTAAAATATAACCTCTTAAAGGGATAGTAATACTTAATACGTACAAAAATATATAATGTAGTGCTTATCCCACTGAGTAAAACAAGGGTACTCCCACTGCCGAAAGGTGTTTTATTCAAAGGTTATTACAGCTCAAACTTTAATTTTTTAGGTGCAATATCACAGTGGCCTGAAATTGTACAGTGGTGTTGTTTCTATACCATCCTATGGAGGTTTATGGTCAACTGACCAGAGCTGTCCATAGGATGGTGTAGCAACAGCTCCACTATAATTTCAGGTCACTGTGATGCTGCATCTAAAAAAATACAAGTTTTATCTATAATAACTTTTGATTAAAACACCTTTCAGCAGTGGGAGTACCTTTGTTTTACTCAGGGGGATAAACCCTAGAATATATATATATATATTTTTGTTTTTACATTTTAAGTATTACTATTCTCTTAAGGCCTACGATTCAGTCGACTAAAGTAATTGCACAGCTTATGTCACAAGCCGTTAAAGGGATAGTATTGCTTGAAAATAATTTTATTTTATATTGTAGCCCTTAAAAAGCATTAAAAATGATACAAGTCTTATCTCCCAAACCTTTATGGTTTAGGAGATATTAGCAAGTAAAGTTTCCCCTGGAGTGACGTCACTGCTCAAGTCTTCAGATTTGGAATCCAGGCCATGGCTCTTCAGCAGTGCCGAGATCACGATCTTTAAAAATAATTTCTTGATTGGAATGGTCTACAAAGTGTGCTTGCAAGCCAGGCACACTTTGTAGACAGTTCCAATGAAGTAGTTATTTTTAAAGATTGCGATCTCAGCACTGCTAAAAAGCTGCCTGCTGATCTGTGGACCAGATTCCAAATCTTTCCACTAGATGGCAGACTTGGCTAAAAGGGAATTTTACTTAACTTTACTTGCTAATATCTCCCAAACCATAAAGTTTTGGGAGATTAGACTTATATCATTTTTAATGTTTTTTAAGGGCTACAATATAAAATAAAATTATTTTCAAGCAATACTATCCCTTTAAAGGGATAGTAATGTTTCATAATAAAAGCAGCTCTAATTATGATAAGGGAAAAACCTGAAAAACTTGTCAAGGGGGCAGGGCTTTTATTGTTCTCATAGGAAGAAGATTGTCCCCTGCTGTTATCTGTCTGGTCTATGGACTGCATTCCAAATCTAGGTAAAAAGAGCGGGAGGGGAAACTTTGCTTGTGAATATCTCTCAAACCATAAGACATATCGTTCTTCATGTTTTTTTAATGCCTACGAAATAAAATAAAGATAAAACGAAGTATTACTATCCCTTTAAGAGTGTGCTTCAACTTTGATACATTCAGAGCAAATGCAGTAAAACTGCGGCATGCCTATTCTGCACATAGACAATATTGGAGGCTGAGATGCCCTTTGTATCTTCCAATCACTGGCTAACCCACATGTTTGTTAGCCAGTAATATATGCTTGATACTGAAATGGGCTGATCCCTGTCACACTCCAGCCATATCCCCTCCCCATGCATGAGGACTGCTGGAGGAACGCAGAAAATTGGAGGTGAATAACATACACCTTATCAGGCTTCTTAAAGTGGCAGGTAGCCACCTTTTATGACCATATTCTGCAAGTGCATAATCTGTAAAGTCAAATTGGCCATATGATTTATTTTCTCTTCATCTTCACTTTTTTTTTTTTTATTTATTTATTTATTTTTTACTTTGCGTGCCAGAAAGGGATCCAACACATCTCTGGACTCAAATGGTTAATATCCTTACAGGTAGCTGTCTGAGTTTGTTTTCAGAAAGATTTTTTGTTTGGGACTGTGAAAGCAGATAGTGTTCAACAATGTAAAAATGACAGTGAAACGATGTAGAAAAGCCTGCCACTACAGCATACAGATCACTCAGACTGCAACATTGTACAAATATTTCTGCTGACTGAAAGCTCTCTGGAAAGAAAAATATGGTTAGGTTAAAGGGGAACTATCACCTGTTTTAAAGTTATTGTTCTCTAAATACTTCATAAACAGTAACTGTAATTGCGTTATTATTTTTCTTCAAATCTCTATTTTCAAGGAGTTATGTGTCTGAAGATTTGCCTGTGACATCAGATTCGGGTCACTGCAGCGCAAGTTGCCCTGCAGGAGTTCTTAACCTTTTTAAGGGTTAATCCCTCCCACCCCTTGATTCTTTTCTCTTTCCAAATGTTCTCCTGACCTGGTGCTCGCTCGTACTCATGCTCGTCCAGGTCCTGGAGCTTGAGTGAGACCACGTTCACGCCCTCGCAGTAGATAAAAACTAGCAGTCTGCTTCGCATTGTAAACATTATTCCAAGAGCGAAGCGGACTGAATAGAAATGATTACTCCTTCAATCCAAAAAGCACTTGTTATTATATCCAGGTATGTCATTAAAGAATATATCCATTCTGTGATGATGCAATTATAAACCCTATCTGTGCCACAGTTTTCCTCATACATTGTATTACTTGGGTTGGGGTAGATCTCTGGTACTTTACTCACGATTATATTCTGTTTGAATTTTAACCCTGTGAGTTCCAAAGGGTGATGCAACTGTGCATGACTGTATAGCGCATCCACTAAGATTAGCTTACTAGTGACGTGCGTACACATGGCAAATAAAGGTGCACACCCTGTGGATAGCAGCTGTAACATACAGCAAAGTCTCTCTCTCTCTCTCTCTCTCTCCCTTTAAGGAAAGAGGATGGGAAGCAGGAAGTGGAGGAGGGATCTGAAGACGGGCAGATAGAAGTTGTCTTAGGAGATGGAAGGAGTTAAATAATAGAGTTGATATTAACATTATCCTTGAGTGTCTGTATTTACGGAAACATTACAGGGGCCATCTTAGAAGACAAATTTACATTTAAGGGAGGGATCACACTGACAGTCACGTATTAGGTCAGCAAGATGGGCTTGCTCTCAATGAATGGTACGGACACATTCATACTAAATCCTATATAATAATTTGCTAAAAAGTTTGTAACGACGCAGTCATGCGCAGTAGAGACTGCTCATGGCACGGCTGATAAGGAGCGGGGTGCTCCAAAATATCAGCCACGGCGAGGGCAGTCTTTACTGTGCATAATTGCCCCGCGACCGGCTGGCACTGTACCAGCCGCGGTGCAGGCAGTCTCTAACGTGTATGACTGGCTGGCACTGTGGCCCGTGTACACGGGCTCTTCAGCTAGTCTTGCTATAAATGAGACAAATTAGATATGTTTGAGCTTTATTAAGGTGTACATTAAACACATCTACAACAATTTAGCCCAATGTTACTTCAGTTGGTAGATCCACCTTAATATCCTATGTAATAATTCACTAGGATGTTTGTCAGAAGCCGTCATGTGCAGTAGAGACTGTGCGCGCTGCAGTCATGCTCAGTACAGAGTTCCCGAACTTGATGCGGCTGACACGGAGCGCCTTCGGAGCTCCGCGCTCCGTATCAGCCGAGGTGCATTCAGGCACTCTGTAGTGTGCATGACTGCAGCGCGGCCAGTTAGCAGAGAGGTTCCGGGCACCAGCCGAGGCTGCTGGATGGCACTGTGGCCGTGTACATGGGCTTTTCAACTAGTTAGGGATATAAGAGTTAAAAAAATAGGTTCAAGATGAGAGAAATAAAAATTAAATGTATAGATTATTTAACTTAACCTATTTATGTACTTGCAGAATGTGAAAAGTCAAAAAGGAGGTTGCTTATCATTTAACCCTTTGAGTGCCAGGTCCGTTCCCCTCTGGCACGCAAAGGGTTAAGTTCCCATAGTGAATGGGGCCTCACGCAGCAGATAATGCACTACAATATTTTTGTCATAATTAAACTTTAATGTTCTTTTAAATTTCCTTTGTGCCCTTATCATACTTCAATGGATGTCTTTCCAGTTCTCTGCTATCCTTATGCTAATAGTATTTTGTCATATTTAGTGTATTAACCCTTTCGGTGTCAGTGGGTTTGCAGAGCATTGTTTTGTAACATAGTAACATAGTAAATTATGTTGACTAAAGACACAAGTCCATCAAGTTCAACCTTCGCCTCATACCCCAGTAACTGAGAATTTTATAGCTTTCCTGCTACCAATTAAATTAGTCTTTATCAGACCTTCCTGATCTGCCTACTGACAAACAGGGTAGCTCTGTATGTTCCCTTTTGAAAGAAATGTGTCTAATCTTCTCTTAAAGGGATAGTAATACTTTGTTTTAACGTTATTTTATTTTGTAGGCATTAAAAAACCATGAAGAACGATATAAGTCTTATCTCTCAAACCTTTATAGTTTAAGAGATATTCACAAGCAAAGTTTCCCCTCCCCGCCCCTTTTACCTAGTGTAAGCCATCTCTTCTCAGATGTGAATCTGGTTGTAAGACCAGACAGATAACAGAAGGGGACAATCTTCTTCCTATGAGAACAATGAAAGCCCTACCCCCCTTGACAAGTTTTTCAGGTTTTTCCCTTATCTTAATTGAAGATTGTCCCTCTTTGCAATCTACCTGGGCACCTCCATTCTGCTTTGGCTCAGCAGTGTTACATCAGTAAAAGGGGCCGGAGGGGGACACTTTGTCATTGAATTACTCTTGAATTACAACTCTGACAGAACTGAAATAACACTCTCCAAAGTCCAAGTATTATGATGATTAATTAGAGCTGTTTTTATTATGAAACATTACTATCCCTTTAAATGTATCCATTGTATCTGCCATAACTACCTCCCTGGACAAAGAATTCCACAATTTAACAGACCTTACTGTAAAAAAACCCTTCCTCTGCTGAAGTCTAAACCTCCTTTCCTCTAATCTCAAGGGGTGTCCCTTGGTCACCTGATCAGACCTTGGAATAAATAGCTCACCGCAGAGATCCTTGTATTGACCTCTCATATACTTGTACAATGTGATAGGATCTCCTCTTAGTCGTCTTTTCTCTAGAGTAAATAAACCAAGTTTGTTTAGTCGTTCCTCATATGTCAAGTCCTTGCAATCCCTTAATTAATTTTGTTGCTCTTCTCTGTACCCTCTCTAGTTCTAGTGTATCCTTTTTCAGAACCGGTGCCCAAAATTGCCTGCGCTTCACATACCTCTGGCACTCAGAAGGTTAACTACTTGCTTTAGAGCACAGGCAATAATATGTGGCTTTTCTGTTTTTGTTGGACTTCAACTCCCATAATCCTCACTCAGATTTTGTAGCCCAACAGCAGAGCAACCGGTTGACTATCAATGGTTTAGAGCGGTGACGGCCAATGTGAGGCCCTCCAGCGTAAAAGATACTCGGAGCAGTCTTCCAGCTGAAGTGGTAGGAACAGAACAGTAAATGAATTTATCCCTATGAATGTCATATACACAATGGAGGAGATTCACTAAGCGGTGATAAAGATGTGATTAAGAGGTGATAAAGTGGAGATGACTTCTCCAGTGTATCACTTCTCCAATTCCTTTGTTAATGCATGGAGCCAATGCACTAAGATTTCTTCACATGGCACACAACGCCCTTCTTGTTACACCATCCACACCCTCTGCCCTATCCCATCTCAAATCTTTCTCGCTTTCTGCTCCCTACCTCTGGAACTCCATACCCGTTTCTCTACGTCTAGAACAATCCCCCTCTGTCTTTAAGTCTACCCTGAAATCTTATCTTCTGGAGCACTAGGACCATGCACTGCCTTTCACCAAAGCCAGCGCTTGTAACCTCAGCACTTGACACCCTCATACCCTGTTGTCTGTCTCCTATTACCCATTTAGACTGTAAGCTCCTTGGGGCAGAGACATCTCTCCTAATGTTTCTATGAATATGGCACTTATTTTATCCCATCTTATTTAATGTAACTTACTTCTATTGTAAGGCACTGAGTACACTGTGTGGCACCATATATATAAAGATATGCATACATACATACATACATACAACTTTGGAGATCTTCGTGAATAGGCTCTATAGAATAACATAGGAACTGGAGAAGATATATCACTGGAGAAGTTATCTCCACTTTATCACCGCTTAGTGACTCTCCCCCAATGTATTGCAAAGCAATGCATTGAGAGCCCACAATAACACCTACTAATACAAACTCTCACCTTCATCTACGTAGTAAACCAATTTTGGGTTACCCAGACTAATCCGGATTAAGGACTGGTGATTGGTTGGGAGGGAGGAGTGTCATACTAGCAAGTTTTTCTTCTGTTAAACTGTTATTTTAATAAAGTTTCCTTTGCTGCTGAGGGGGCAGTGAGGAAGGATAATGCATAATATGAAGCCTCCGTGCTGCCATAAAATTAGTAATGACTATCATGGCCTTAGAGGCAGACACAATTTGATTATGTTTTAAAACCCTTTAGTGGGAGGAGTTTAGATTAATGGAATCTTGCAAAGAAGGAAAGGAATAATGGCTACGTCCATGGACATTATATCAGGTTGTAATGAAATATTCCTTTCGAGGCACCTATCCACGCAGAATTGATTCATCGTGTCCATTAACCCTTTGTGCATTGCTTCACAATTTGTTGCATATTCCTCTGGCACTCAAAGGGTTAGAGGGATAGTAATGTTTAAAATAAACTAGATCACCGAGCCTTCTTTATAATAAAGGTAACACATTGTGCTATTTTATCCAAGTTACATTTCTGTAGTTCATAAGATATTAACTGTAGAAGGATCACCCTCCCTCCCCTTCTATCCATGTCACTGCCATGGCTGTCTGGACTGGATGGATGCGGGGAGGGACAAATTTCAGTAAGCAAAGGGAGATCTTGCCCTCCTTCACCAAAAGGGGGGGGGCGGGGGCAGGGTTTTCCATATACTTACCTATGAAGTCTGTCCCTTGCTGCATCTGTCCGGTCCTACGACAAGATTTCAGATTCAGTGGGAGGTGGCCAGATGGGGCAGGAGGGGGATCCTTCTACAATTAAAGGGATAGTAATACTTCATTTCATCTTTATTTTATTTTGTAGGCATTAAAAAAGCATGAAGAATGATATAAGTCTTATCTCTCAAACCTTTATGGTTTGAGAGATATTCACAAGCAAAGTTTCCCCTCCCGCCCCTTTTACCTAGTGTAAGCTATCTCTTCTCAGATGTGGAATCCAGTCCATAGACCAGACAGATAACAGAAGGGGACACTCTTATTCCTATGAGAACAATGAAAACCCTGCCCCCTTGACAAGTTTTTCAGGGTTTTCCCTTATCTTAATTGAAGATTGTCCCTCTCTGCAGTCTACCTGGGCACCTCCCTTCTGATCTGGCTGAGCAGTGTTATATCAGTAAAAGGGGCGGGAGGGGGACATTTTGTCATTGAATTACTCTTGGACTACAACTCTGACAGAATTGAAATAACACTCTCCAAAGTCCAAATACTATGATGATTAATTAGAACTGCTTTTATTATGAAACATTATTATACCTTTAATTAATATCTTATGAACTACAGAAATGTAAGTAGGTTAAAATAGTGCAATGTGTTACATTTATTATAAAGAAGACTAAGCGATCTACTTTATTTTATCTGCAGATATTCCTTTAAGAACTCTTGATTAAGCTGTATGGCTATTATAAGAATGAAATAAGAGCGAGCTGTTTAACCCTTTTGAGTACCAGAAAGGTATCCAACGAATTTGTAGCGCCTCTCTGGCACTCAAAGGGTTAAACGGCTCACACTTATTTAATTTTTTTTTTGCTGACAGATTGGCTTTTAGATTTTAACCCTTTGAGTGCCAGAGGGGGTAGGCAATGCATTGCCTACCCCTCTGCCACTCAAAGGGTTAACATAGGGGTAAGCAACATGACCCCCCCATTCCCCCCCCCAACGGTCACCAGACTACAACTTGCATCATTCCCCACCAACCAACTAAAGTAATTAGAGTGTGGCAGCAGCTGGAAGGCCTCCTGTTGCCTATGCCTGTTTTAAATTTTATATTCTTTGGCCTCAGGACAAATGCTGGATTTCAATTTAATGATCCATAGAAATAAAATGTTTTCACGTAGAGAAATGATACTTGTGATTGCGCAAGTGGGAATTAGTAATGGGCTACTCTTCCTGTACTTAATATTCTTCCTATCCAATTAATATTACTGGGTGACAGTGGGGATAAATCAGAGAGATTACGGATTGCTGGTGCAGTATTCATGGGTAATGTTCATACTAAGTGTCAACAGAGTGTGTGCAGAATTATTCATCTACAGTTAGAAAATGAGCAGTGTTGGAAATTTACCACAGACCATCTACAAATTTGGGAATTAATGGGATTCAGACTTTCCCCGTCATTTGCCAGCGTATATACATGGTAGTGGGAAGGACTTTATTCATATGATTAAAGAGGTAGAATATTGGAGAAAAACAATTGTACCATGGCTGGGGGAATGAAAACTGACATTGATTTAAATAGGTATTTGAATCCAGCAAATGCTCAAGAGGTCTCCAATGCAATGGAGACCCAAAAGCTTAAATTGAATTTTGCTGAAATTAAAGGGAATTTATAAGTAGGTATTAAAGGAAGAATAATGTTTCACAAAAAAAGCAGCTCCGATAAATCTTCATAGTACTTGGGCCACGGAGAGTGTTATTTCTATACTGTCCGAGTTGTAGTTCAAGAGTAATTGAATCATAAAATATCCCCCTCCCGCTCCTTTTACTTATGTAACACTGTTCACTTCAGAGCAGCAAGACTGTCCGGATGGATCGCAGAGAGAGACAATCTTCAGTGAGTATAAGTAAAAACCTGAGAAACCTGTCAAGGGGGCAGAGTTTTCCTTATGCTCACAGTAAGAAGATTGTCCCTTGCTGTGAGCTGTCTTGTCAAGAGACCAGATTCCACATCTGAGGGGAGGTGGCTTACACTAGCTAAAAGGGGTGGGAGCGGGATACTTTATCATTCAATTACTCTTGAACTACAACTCATACAGTACTGAAATAACTCTCCATGGCCCAAATACTATGAAGATTAACCGGAGTAATGTTTTTGTGAAACATTACTATCAATTTAATTTAAATTGGAACTAACACCATATAACAAAGTATGCGATTTGAAAGTGTTGAAAATCTGCTCAGTCAGTCACAGTTTAATTAAAACAATAGTGTATGAGATATATAACTTTATTTATCTGTCAATCTATGTAAATGAGCTAGTATCTGGCCAGCAGAGAGTGCCATTTGGGAGGGAGAGTAGTGTTGAATGTGAATATCTACTTAGCAGAGCAATGTGGAATATTAATATCTAGCTGACAGGGAGTGGCATGTGGGAGAGAAAGTAGTATGGATTGTTAGTATCTGGCTGGCAGGGAGTGGAAGGTGGGACTGGGAGTAGTGTTGAATGTAGTGTCTTGCCAGAAGGGAGGGGCAGGTAAAAGGGGAGTGCAGTGTGCAATCTTAGTATCTGGTCAGCAGGGAGTGGCATGTTGCATGGAGAGTAGTGTAGAATGTTAGCATCTTTCCAGTAGACAGAGCAATATGGAATATTAGTATCTTGCCAGCAGGTAGAGGAAAATGGCAGGGAGAGCAGTGTGGAATGTTTTTATCTGATTGGCATAACAGCCACCACTGTTTAATTCCCAAAAACCTACAAAAAATAAAGCTAAAGCTCTCTTAATCTTAGTTTTAACTAAAATATAGCTAAAATAACATATGGGTGATTCCTAAAGGTATTTCAAAGCCATATAAATTAGTTCCACTTTAATATAAGGGCTTACCAGCAGCAATCTGGTATATTATATACATGTTTTATGTTTGGAAGTGTTTTTGTAACTCATTAAGGACAGTGGAAGTGCCAGGAACGGTGATGGTGCTGGCATGTCATGATTTATTTTTTTTTATTTTAATTCCCCGCACCTGATGGCCCTCTGTGATCATGCCGGGAGCAGTCAGTTTCAGCCTTCCTGTCCGCAAGTCCATATATGTGATCCCTGAAATGTGCTGGCTCAGCATATAAAATGGCCCTGGTCCTGTAGGGTAACCTCCCCCCCAGTTTGCCTGGTCCTTAAGGGGTTAATCTATAGCAGGACAGTGAGATTTCACTTTAAAGGGATAGTAATACTTCATTTTATCTTTATTTTATTTTGCAGGCATTAAAAAAACATGAAGAATGATATAAGTCTTATCTCTCAAACCTATACGGTTTGAAAGATATTCACAAGCAAAGTTTCCCCCTCCCTCCCCTTTTACCTAGTGTAAACAATCTCTTCTCAGATGTGGAATACAGTCCATAGACCAGACAGATAACAGCAGGGGACAATCTTCTTCCTATGAGAACAATGAAAGCCCTGCCCCCCTTGACAAGTTTTTCAGGTTTTTCCCTTATCTTAATTGAAGATTGTCCCTCTCTGCAATCTACCTGGGCACCTGCTTTCTGATCTGGCTGAACAGTGTTACATCAGTAAAAGGAGCGGGAGGGGGATTCTTTGTCATTGAATTATTCTAGGACTACAACTCTGACAGAATTGAAATAACTCTCTCCAAGGTCCAAATACTATGTTGATTAATTGGAGCTGCTTTTATTATGAAACATTACTATCCCTTTAATATGTAAAATATATAGGGTTTATGCATTGCAATGCATTGGACACCTCTCTGGTGCTCAGGGTTAAGGAGGATTCAAAGGGACAACAGGATGCCAAAAAACAAGGCCAGAATAAAGAATTGTCAGATTTCTCTGGACTGTGCAAAAAGTAAAATGTAGCTACCACCAGTAAACCCAATATAATAATTCGCTAATGTGTGTTTGTCAGAAGCTGTCATGCGCAGTACAGATGGCTGTGCGCACTGCAGTCATGCGCAGTGCAGACTGCCAGCGCCGCGGCTGATAATGGAGCAGGGCGCTCTGAATTCAGACCAAAGAGAGGACTATGGTCTGAATTCGGAGCGCCCCGCTCCGTTATCAGCCGCTGAGCGGACAGTCTCTACTGTGCATGACTGCACCGCGGCCGTTGCTGCCTGGCACTGTGGCCTGTGTACACGGGCTGTTCAACTAATAAGAAAATATAAGTGAACAATGAAATAGTGTGATGAACTCTGGGACTAAATGTAAACATCTGTACAAAACAGGTCAAAAACAGAAGAAAGTGTGTGATAGACAAAATATGTGCATTGTAAGTTTCCCTTACCACACCATGCTAGCTCGGAGCAGTATACCGGAGACCAGTGCTACTGATGGTCAGACGTATTAGGAGACAGAAGAAGTGGTGTCCGCACACGAAATTCAGTTTCAGGGGCCATGCCCCTTCGCACCTGTAGAGCTTAAACCGAATTTCGTGTGCAGACATCACTTATTATTTTTTGTGACTGACCAAAAGCAGACTCTTTAAATGACACACTCACAATAGAAAGGATACAACAGAAATTATATAATTTTATTCAGACAACAATATATAAGCAATATACAACCTGCCCCAAATAAAACCAATTAAAAACAACAGAAACACAGTATGTGGAGCTGAAAGGCAAGTGGACCTGAGAGGAGACTGAGAGCCAGACGGAGAGATGGAGTAAGGAAGTGGAGAGGAGGTGGGAGCGCAAGACAAGCAGACCAGAGAGAAGAGACGTAGTAGAAGGAGAGTGTAGGAGGTGTGCTTCTTCACACAATATGAGCATCTTATAGTTTATTTATTAATCACAGTCATTGCGCTTATTTTTTCTATGCAAAACGGAGCTACTATACTGTTCTGAGTGTCTTGAGTAGGAATTTAACCCCATGAGTGCTAGAAAGGTCTCCAACACATTGCAAAGCAATGCGTTAGAGACCTCTCTAGCATTCATGGGGTTAAAAGCATCACTTAAATTAGTGTGAGTCTTATGTTCTTGTCTCCAGAATTGCGCTCAGTTTTTGCTTGTGCTGGCCGTGCATCTACTGGCATGGCAACCCCTAAGCGTACAACATTTTAATGTCGCACTTTTGATGCAGAATGTCGCCCTTTTGATGGTCACCATATAGGAAAGGAAATTTCAATAGGAAACCTGGAGGGTAGTTGTTTCTCTTGTTTGGGGAAGTTCCTAAGGGAAAGGAAATCCAGTGAAAACTTTGCAATTTACAGGTGGAAGGTTAGGCCCTTTGATTTCCATGAGCTTAAAGGGATAGTAATGTTTCATAATAAAAGCAGCTCTAATTAATCATCATAGTATTTGGACTTTGGAGAGTGTTATATCAATTCTGTCAGAGTTGTAGTACAGGAGTAATTCAATGACAAAGTGTCCCCCTCCTGCCCCTTTTACTGATGTAACACTGCTCAGCCAGAGCAGAAGGGAGGTGCCCAGGTAGATTGCAGAGAGGGACAATCTTCAATTAAGATAAGGGAAAAACCTGAAAAACTTGTCAAGGGGGGCAGGGCTTTCATTGTTTTCATATTATCTGTCCAGTCTATAGACTGCATTCCACATCTGAGAAGAGATGGCTTACACTAGGTAAAAGGAGCGGGAGGGGAACCTTTGCTTGTGAATATCTCATAAACCATAAAGGTTTGAGAGATAAGACTTATATCGTTCTTCATGTTTTTTTTAATGCCTACAAAATAAAATAAAGTTCAAACGAAGTATTACTATCCCTTTAAAGGGATAGTAATACTTAATAATTACTAACCCCTGTATTGAAGTCATATTAAAAAGAAATGTGTTGTCCCTAGTGTCATCTCTCAAACCTTTATGGTTTGAGAGATAATTTCTCCTAAAGTTCTCTCCTCCCTCCCCCTTCCCCAAAGTCAGCTGACTGAAGGGAAATCCAGTCTTACAATCATCAGGCGGCTCTGCAGCACAGCTAAGATCGCGTTAATAGAAAATAAATCTTTCACTGAAATGGTCTTCTACGTGTGCTTGGTTTGCAAGCACACGTAGAAGGCTGTCTTAGTGAAAGATTTTTTTTATTAATGCGCTCTTGGCTCTTCTGTAGAGCCGCCTGTTGATCGTAAGTCCGGATTTCCTTTCAGTCAGCTACAACTCTGACTTTGGGGAAGGGGGAGGGAGGGGGATCTTTAGGAGCAATTATCTCTCAAACCATAAAGGTTTGAGAGTTGACACTGGGGGCAATACATTTATTTTTAATAGGACTTTAATATAGGGATTAGTAATTATTAAGTATTACTATCCCTTTAACCTTCACACACACATCACCACACATGTACAGTAGGGTTCATAAGTCTGAGTCCATAATCACCAAGTGGTTTTATTTGATAATTTATTAAAAAGTAGTAGACTATTTTAATCATTTGATACTTATTATTCAGGAATACATTATTTAACACTGAGACAAATCAGTTTTTTTATCTCTGTTAAATCTTTATGTGAAATTAACATTTATATGAATAACTTCTTCACACACCATTTGCTTATTAATTTTAAAAATGTTCATGTGAGGAGAAAGCTGCATGAGAGGATAGCATCACAGTGTGTAAAACCAGGTGTGGGGATGCTTTGCCTATTCTGGAGTTGGTGACTTGCACAAGATCAAGTACACTTTGACCAAAGAGAAGTACCACTATTCTGCAGAGGCATGTCATCCCTTCTGGCTGAGTTATGTGGAAGAGGATTCATTTTCCAGCAGAACAACGATCCTAAACTCACATTAAAGCTGTGCTAGACATATCTGAAGTCCAGGAAAGAGCAAGAAGTGCTAATTTGCACGACTTTCCCACCGGAATCACTGGACCTCAACCCCAATGGACATCTTTGGGAACATTTGAAAAGGGAAAACACACTGTGACATTTCTAGACACCCGACTCAGTCTGAGACAAAAAATAGGCCTGGGCATTTAAGGCTGAGCAGCTCATTTTTATTTTTTGAGCAGCCCATGGGGGGCGGAGCTTATAATCAGGAGCAGTGCGCTGCACGGCCGCATGTTGATTGCCCGCCCACCAGGAAACTTGTAACAAGGTGGCCGTCTTTCAGAAAGTGAAAGACAGCCCAAACTCGTTTAATGATTAGGTTGTTTTTTAAACGCCCGGACCAGCCCACCGGGCAAACGCTCGGTATGCCCGATGACCAGTCCGGGCCTGCTAGACACTCTCTGGGATGTTATAACGGAGGCTGGGATAGTGTGGATTGTGGATTGTAAAATTCTGCAGAATCAATGTCAGACAGCGTTATTAAGGCAAGTGGTGGTCATTTTTGATTTACAGTATGTACTAGCAAACTTTTTTATACCTTTATTAGTGACAGTGGTGTGTTTTTGAATGAGAAATCCTTTATATTTTGTCAAACAAATTCGTTTTTCAGAGTTGCTGAAATAAAAGCAAATTGTGGTAGTGGAATCTGACTTTTTGACCCTACTGTATATGAACATACTTTGTTACGCACAAGCTTATACATTTTCATGAAACACACTCATTGTCACACAGACACATCCTTTAACACACACCGCCACTCAAGTACGCTCATACATCATTACAGAAACAGGTATGGCTGCCTACACAAGTGCTTCCACACACACACACACACACACACACACACACACACACACACACACACACACACACACACACACACACACACATATACACACACACATATACACACACACACACACACACACACACACACACACACATACATATATATGAACATACCATATTTATTCTGGGAGGAAAATGATAACTGATGGCCTTCTCAAACAAATTCCAATGTAAACTCCAAGTTATCTCTAATCTCTTCCCAACAATGAAAATGTTAGTCCATGAATACTGAGGATGGCTGGACCATGCCAGGTAAGCATTTGTGGGGGTCTGAATAAGCATAAAGTTCCGCCTTATGACAGCGGTTCTCAACCTTTCTAGTGCCGTGACCCTTTGATAAAGTTTCCAAAGTTGTGGCGACCCCTAACAGTAAAATTATTTTCGTTGCGCCTTCATCGCTGTAATTTTGATACTGTTATGAATCGAAATATAAATACCTGATGGTTTTAGGTGACTCCTGGAAAATCGTCTTTCAACCCCCTAAGGGGTCCCGACCCACAGGTTGAGAACCACTGCCTTATGGAAACCATGGAGTTAATAAGGAAAGTTCTGTGAATGCGCATCTAATACTCTTCCAGGACAAGTATTTTATTGTACCCACATCTGCATTGCTGGTGGTGTAGGACAACACATAACAGACGTACAGTTGGCAGTAAGGTACATGTAGTCTGCATGAAACAGCTGAGACAGGCTCCATGCTCGTGTGGAAAGTGTAGCACGTGCCAGCAATAGGCTCCAGATATTCTTTTTCTCCAGCTATAAACTGAGAATTCTGTATTTCATTTAGAAATTAATTTCTTGGACATTTAAATGGTAATAAAAGCAATCCTCTAGTTTATATTCTTTGGGCATTACACACTAATGAAAAGACTAATAGTTCTGGGGCAAACCAAATTACACCACAGGACCATACATGGGAACTCCTGATTTTATACTTAAAGGGATAGTAATGTTTCATAATAAAAGCAGCTCTAATTAATCTTCATAGTATTTGGACCTTGGAGAGTGTTATTTCACTACTGTCAGAGTTGTAGTTCAAGAGTAATGGAATGATAAAGTGTCCCCCTCCCACCCCTTTTACTGATGTAACACTGCTCACCTTAGAGCAGCAGGGAGGTGTCCAGGTAGACTGCAGAGAGGGACAATCTTCAATTAAGTTAAGGAAAAAGCTGAAAAACCTGTCAAGGGGGCAGGGCTTTCATTGTTCTCAAAGAAAGAAGATTGACCCTTGATGTGAGCTGTCTGATCTGTGGACTGGATTCCACATCTGAGGAGTGGGGGCTTACACTAGGTAAAATGGGCGGGAGGGGGATACTTTATCATTCAATTACTCTTGAACTACAACTCTGACAGTATTGAAATAACACTCTCTATGGCTCAAATACTATGGAGATTAATTGGAGCTGCTGTTTTTGTGAAACACTACTATCCCTTTAATTACCAGGTCTTCAGGGACA
The DNA here is from genome assembly GCA_037306005.1 of Rhinophrynus dorsalis. Taxonomy (NCBI): domain Eukaryota; kingdom Metazoa; phylum Chordata; class Amphibia; order Anura; family Rhinophrynidae; genus Rhinophrynus; species Rhinophrynus dorsalis. Next base: position 146,104,934 of record CM074727.1, read on the forward strand.
GAGGCTGATTCTTGGGCTTCAGTGACTTCCCTTGTAACTCCTCCCACTTCAATGCCAGTTCCAGTCACTTTCCACCCTGCTCTTCCCACTCTCTGCCCATTTTAATCCAATTTGTCCCTATTAAGACCCACTCATTTTCTGATGAAAATGATGTCATTTGGACATTTCCACCCACAGACCTTATTGGACCTCCAGAGGCTTGGGACAAGATGGTTCCCAGGAATGCAGTAGACAAATGCAAATTCCCTAAATTTATACTTATGTAAGAGACAAATATCACTCATATAGTGCTGCACCCATAAGAGAAAACTAGCTGATGAAGAAGGTGCTGCATTGAGCCCCAGGCAGACCAATGGGACAGAAGAATGGTGGTGTTTGTAGAAGAGACCCCTGAGATTCCCTAATTGTACCCACAAGAAGAGACTAAGTCTCACAGTGCAGTCTTGTTAAATTACACTATGCAATTCCCATAGTCTATGGGGGGCTGTACTAACAACTTGCAGAATTTGTAGCTGATCACCCCAAACAGCTGATAGAAGCTATTTTGCTGGTGCACAGCTCAGCTACTGTTTTTTTTTACGAAGTCTGATCCTATAGGAGTAGACTTAGTAAAGCATGTTAATTGCCCATAAATAGGGAAATTGAATGCTAGAGAGGTTTCCTATGTAATGCTTTGCAAAATGTTGGAGAATTCCCTAGGAGTGAAGGGGTTAAAAGCATACCTGGGAACCTTCTTACCTCAAGCCTCTGGAAGTCTACTAAAGATTGGGAGTGGAAGTGTCCAAATGACACAATTTCCTGTATAAAGTGGGTGGGGTTTTTAAAGGTGAGTGGATTTGAGAGGAAGTGGGGGTTTGCCATTAAAATGAGTAGAGTGGGAAGAACAGGGCAGAGAGAGACCAGAACAGGCACTGAAGTGGGCGGAGTTACATGGGAACTCACTGAGCTCTGAGAATTAGTCTCTGTCCCTGGAGACCTGTTATTAAAGGGATAGTAATGTCTATTTAAATGTTGTTCCCCGAGTCTTCTTTTATTAAAATTAACAGATTGCGCTATTTGTAAGTCCGTACTTTTTTGTAGTTCAAATGTTATGAAGAGATACAGCTCCCCCGCCTGCCCCTTCTGGCCGTCTCCCTCTAAATTTCAGATTGGGTCATGCGACTCAACGGCTGTAGTGAGGGACAAACTTCAGTGAGTAAGTATAAGGGAAATCCTGCCCCCCTTGACGAAGGAGGGCAGGATTTCCCTTTGCATACTGAAGTCTGTCCCTTGCTACAGCCGTCCTGACCAGACTGAAGGTTCAGAGTGACGTAGCCAGAAGGGGTGGGCGGGGGATCTTTATCTCTTCATAACTTTTGAACTATACAAAAGTAAGGACTTACATATAGCACAATTTGTTAAAGGGTTATTAATGCCCAAAGATAACTTTATGTTTTATTGTAGATTTAAAAAAAAAAGAAATTATTTGCAGCAAATCCCATCTCTCAAATCTTTATGGTTTGAGAGATATCCACCGCTAAAGTTCCCCCTCTCCCGATGTCTGCTGTAAAGCTGACAGCAGGAGATTTGAGTTGGCCAACAAGAGGAGGATCTTCAGCAGAGCCGCAATAGCGATCTTTAAAAAGAACTACTTCATTGGAACGGTCTACAGAGTGTGCTTACAAGCCAGGCACACTTTGTAGACCGTTCGAATTAAGTATTTCATTCTAAACTAGTTGAACAGCCCGTTACACGGGCCACAGTGCCTCTGGCAGCCGGTCGCGGGGCAGTCACACACAGTGGAGACTGCCCGCGCCTCGGCTGATACAGTGCCTCTGGCAGCCGGTCGCGGGGAAGTCACACGCTGTGGAGACTGCCTGCGCCTCGGCTGATACAGAGCTGGATGCTCCTTCGGAGCGCCCAGCTCTGTATCAGCCGCGGCGCGGGCAGTCTCTACTGCGCATGACTGCCGCACGCGCAGCAGTGTCTACTGCGCATGTCGGGCGTTACACACAACTTGGCGAATTATTATATAGGATATTGCTATCTTGGCTCTGCTGAAGATCTGCCGGCCGGTCAAATGACCAGGATCTGCTTCTGTCCCATAGAGCGCTGACTTCTCTGAAAGGGGTGGGAGGGGGGACTTTAAATGCTACAAACTATAACTTTTTGAGAGATGGGAGGTGGGTTATTCTGCTACTAATGTTAATTTCTACAATATTATAAGTATTACTATCCCTTTAAGTACAGGGGAGTTAATCAGTGGATCATTCATTTTGACTGATTCATCTCTGTTTAATCAGAAATATCCTTAAATCCTGGCCTGTTGGTGGCCCTTGAGGACAGTCCTGGTTTATTGTATACAGCCCACGGATACCAAGATTCATTTCTGCTGTTTTGTTTGGTCCATATACCTGAAGGCGTATGATGCAGCTGCTGGTGGAATCCATTGTTCTTTTGCATTAATTTATCTTCATGGATAATTCAGACTGCATTTTCTATCTCCTATCAGCTCTGTGATGACCAGGAATGTTTGTTTTCCTGGATGAAGAGAGAATGAACATTTTCATAGATAACAGGATCTTGTGTGCTGTGGAATATTAGTGTTCCTCTTCCTTTGATGTAATACATGACTGTTTTCATCTCTAGTTATCTCTTAATATATGCAGTAAGGCGCGGTGACATTTCTAGTATAGCAGGAACCAGCTGTCACAACCAGATGGGGTCCTGCAGAGCTGTGTTGACATTTTTACATACAGATGCAGAATTGAAGTATAATGAGGCTTGCTTGTAGGGTTACGTTTCTGAGAAAGGCCATTTTATTTAGGGCAGAGGTAGAAAATGTGTGATCCTCTAGCAGCTGCTGTTGGACTACAAATTCCATTTTTCTCAGCAGACTAATGATGATGGGAGTTGTACTCTGACAACAGCTGCATTAATTCCGATTTACCATCTGTGATTTAAAGGGATAGTAATGTTTCACAAAGAAACAGCAGCTCCAATTAATCTTCATAGTATTTGGGCCATGGAGAGTATTATTTCATTACTGTCAGAGTTGTAGTTCAAGAGTGATTGAAAGTATCCCCCTCCTGTCCCTTTTACCTAGTGTAAGACACCTCCCCTTGGATGTGGAATCTGGTCTCTTGACCTAATAGGTCGCAGCAAGGGACAATCTTCTTACTGGAATCATAAGGAAAACCCTGCCCCCTTGACAGGCTTTTCACTGTACATTGTCCCTCTCTGTGATCCATATGGACAGTCTTGCTGCTCTGAGATGAGCAGTGTTACATCAGTAAAAGGGGCGGGAGAGGGATACTTTATCATTCAATTACTCTTGAACTACAACTCTGACAGTATTGAAATAACACTCTCCATGGCCCAAATACTATGAAGATTAATTGGATCTGCTTTTATTGTGAAACATTACTATCCCTTTAAGCTATAATTAATCCTTTGAATGCCAGAGAGGTAACCAACGCATTGCATCTCAATGCTTTGGATACCTCTCTGACACTCAAAGGGTTAAATCTGAATGGAGAAGGCACAATGAAATGTTCTGTATCAGTGATTTTCTCATTATTTGCTGTGGATCAGCTATGCAATTGATGCTTGTCTAGCTCCCACGTTGCTCACCTTGCATCCATATCACATTCCTTAGAATGCCAGTTGGAAATAGTCACTTGAAAAAGGTCAGTAAGGGCACAAAACAATACATTTTTAAACAACTATTAGTGTCCATCCTCAGTACTATGGTAGTAGAGTTCTTGTGGCTTATGAATCATCCGGTCTCCACTCAACTCATGAATATCTGCGAGGCTGGGATAATGTTTGCACCTCATTTGGAAGACTGCTGTATTCCCCATTACAAGCCATGTGTTGGTGATTCTGTGGAGAGAAGCAAAAGCTCCCATGAGCACCTAGTGTGGTGCTGACATCACCCAGCTCTGCAGATACCAGAAACCCATCGGGGGAACCAAGTTAGACTGGGTGAGTTAGAAGCATTGAGAACTCTGTTCTCATAGCTCTAAGGGCATTACCAAAGGTTTAAAAGGGCCTTTTATTGACCCTGTACTGCCCCTTTACTGGGCAATTATCACATTTTGCCAAGTCTGACCCTATGTCTGACCCTATGCTGTCACTGATTACATATTAACCCTTTGAGTGCCAGAGGGGTACAGAATGCATTGCAAAGCAATGCATTCTGTACCCCTTTGGCACTCAAAGGGTTAAACAAAAACAAAAAAGCACAGGGAGGTTGTGGAACGAAAATATTATGTTTTACTAAGTCTGCTCCCATGGGTGCACAAAGTAGTGATTCATAACGGCTGTTAGGATGTCATACCCATATTAACCCTGTAAGGCCCAGAGGAGTGCGCAACCACATTTCTACTGCCTGCTTAAAAGTCATCAGACTTGGTAAAAAGCTTGGGTCTGCAAAAATGGCTTCTATCAGCCATTCATGGGGGAGAGTAACTCAACCTGGAAATATGTGGCTTTTAGCCACAAACCTTGCTGGTTGGGCTTGCTGTCTCCATGAATCCCCCCAAAACAGAGGCTGTATGGGGGACATTAGTCTAATAGTTAAAGGGATTTTAATGTTTCCCCAAAAAAGCAGCTCCAATTAATCTTCATAGTATTTGGGCCACGGAGAGTGTTATTTCAATACTGTCAGAGTTGCAGTTCAAGAGTAATTGAATGATAAAGTATCCCCCTCTCACCCCTTTTACTGATGTAACACTGCTCACCTCAAGCAGCAAGACTGTCCGGATGGATCACAGAGAGTGACAATCTTCAGTGATCATATGGAAAAACATGAAAAACCTGTCAAGAAGGGCAGGGTTTTCCTTATGTTCACAGTAAGAAGACTGTCCCTTGCTGTGAGTTGTCTGGTCAAGAGACCAGATTCCACATCTTAGGGGAGGTGTCTTACACTAGGTAAAAGGGGTGGGAGGGGAATACTTTATCATTCAATTACTTTTGAACTACAACTATGACAGTATTGAAATAACACTTTCCATGGTCCAAACACAGTGAAGATTAATTGGAGCTCCTTTTTTTGTGAAACAATACTATCCCTTTAAGTCTTACTTTTGGGCCAGTGCAAGAACAGATCTGTCAAGGGGTCACTATATTACAGATTGCTACACTTTAAAGTTCTGCTCTCCAAATGATTACCACTATTTTCATACTTTTGATGGACTGAGTGAGAACTGTTCTATCAATTTCAACACAGTATTTTGACTATAACATATTATATCTTTCTTTTCCATAGAGGAATCAGTTTTGTACCATACAAAGGGTGCGTCTTGTGTCAGACACAGAGTCTAATTTACTGATGGCCTCATCTCTTGTGGCACAGACAATATGCCTGACATCTCTATTCAGAGCCCTTTCCTAGTGAATTTGTAATTTAATTTGGTCTCCCTGGAGAATACTCGATTTGTGAGGTTCGGCGGATCTCGTGGTTACAATTACGCATTTAATACGTACAGCTATTGATAGCTGTTTTGTGTCCTTTGTCAGTGACACATTAGCTAATTGTAATAACATTTATTTGTTATTCTCTGTGTAAGATTAACTGCACACCTCAGACTGGAGGGGCAGCCATTCCCTGAACCAAAGTGTACTAATGGAAATTACAGAAAATTGCTTGCAAATTGTTGTATAATCAGGAAGAAAGGAAGGAAATCGAACTTTATGGGGAATATAAGGCAACCAAAGACGCGATACAAACAATATATTAACATGATATTCCAGAGTGCTATCTTATGGTACAGTAAGTAACGTCTGTTAACCTTTTGATGACTAGATGGGGTACTCAGTGCATTTCAAAGGAATACATTGCATGCGTCTTTGGTCTTCAAAGGGTTAAGGAGCAGCAGTGTTTCAGCTTGCAAATATATATATATTTCCTTCTGATTAAAAAGAGGATAATACCACTTCTGAGAGATGTTTCATTGAAATGCTACTTCAGTTAGTAACGGCTCCAACTGCTGGCCAGAGGCACCACATGCACTTCTCCATTTGTCTATGGAAAGCTGTAGGCCTTTGGCTAAATCTCTCCATCTAGTAACCACAATAGAACATTTTAGTTCAAGAAAAATGAATCTGCAGCAATTACTTTTGAGTGAAGCACTTTCCAGTTGTGAGAGTGCCCATGTTTTTACAATATCTTTTTCAAGATTAAACAGTACTGCTCTAAAGGAATAGTAATCTGCATTTTAAGGGATTGTAACTATGTTATGTTTCATTATATGTAAAATCAAAAGAAAGTCATATTTCCTATACTTTATATCTGATAAAGTTTTTACACTTTTATTTGTGTATGAGCTCTCTAGATCTGTTTTCAGATCCCAAGTCAGTTTTCTGTTATTGAATATGAAAACAGGGCTTGTGATACAATGTATAAAGCAAACAGAATACAGAGCATTCCCTACTACTGCAGGGATAGTGTCACATTGTATCACTGTCTTGCTTTAAAGGTCGATGGACCCAGAGGTGGCAGAATCCCAGAAGTCAGGTCTCTTAAAGATTTTACTGCTGGCTTCAAACTTTATTTGGAGTATTTCCTCTGAAGATGACACATATCCCTTTAAATGTAATTCTGTAGGACTGCATAGGAATCTGCGTGACCCTGCAGTTTGCGTTTCTTTAGAAATGTCCTTGATTTAACCAGCAATGTTTTGGATACCTCTCCGTTAAAGAAGTCACCTGACTTCATATACATGTATATGTACATGCATCCCTGTCACTGGCTCCTAAAATTCCCATCTTGCTCCTAAAAATTCTGTCTGGCTCCAAAAGTTCTTTATATTTTTGTCCACATCTGGACTGACCACAAAATACTGTGGAAGCAGAGCTCGCTGTCTGAGACATAACAGTGGGGGAAGATAAAAAAAAAATAGGTGAAAAGTTTGCAATAAATAATTTCAATCGTAGGCAGTTTGTCTTTTATTTTGACCTTACATATTGTGAGGGTACATATGTAATGGATTACCATCCCATTCAAAAAGTGCTCAGTCTAAATTATTGCCTTAAGCACAATGATGTACGTCCTAAAGTTTAGCCCTTTGAGTGCCAGAGGAGTAACTAATGCATTGCAGAGCAATGTGTTGGATACCCCTGTGGCTCCATGAGTGGTCGACGTACTTAGCTAATCACTCACCCAATCCAAACAGGGTAAGGAGAAGGCTGTTCTCTCTTCCAGTTCTAACAGTGACCATACTTATGGCGTGATGCAGGAAATGTGCGCAATCGCTATTTCCTGTGTGAAAACCACTAGGGAATAGGTTTGCACATGATTTTGTTCAATTGGGCATGAAAAATCGAGATTAGCGAACAGCTGCGCGTATTTATTTTTTGTGGGCGTGGCCAGGATTAACAAATCTGTGTGAGTGGAATAGCGAATGCACCTAATGCAGAAAGTACTATTGCAAACTAATTTATACGTCTGTGTAGTGTTGTTGTAAAAAATAATTTTTTTTGCGCAATTCAATAAGTGTTCGGTATTCAGCTTCCTGGATTAGAACATGCACAAAATCTATCTGTGCACAAAAATGCCTTTAGCAGATGCGCACCTTTCTTGCATCGCGCCATTGGTGTCTGAGCTGGGACCATCTTCCTCCCTGCTCAGATCTGTGATAGTACTTGTCATATTCACAGTGCTGTGGGTTAAGTGTGCTGTTAGTCCAATCCTGCTACATAAGTGAGATTAGATTCTCCGTTCCTTCCCCATTTCCTTTCAGGACTTAAAGGGATAGTAATACTTCGTTTTAACTTTATTTTATTTTGTAGGCATTAAAAAAACATGAAGAATGATATAAGTCTTATCTCTCAAACCTTTATGGTTTAAGAGATATTCACAAACAAAGTATCCCCCCCTGTTCAACCAGATCAGAAGGGAGGTGCCCAGGTAGACTGCAGAGAGGGACAATCTTCTATTAAGATAAGAGAAAAAGCTGAAAAACTTGTCAAGGGGGGAAGGGCTTTCATTGTTTTCATACAAAGAAAATTGTCCCCTTCTGTTATCTGTCTGGTCATACAACCTGATCCACATCTGAGAAGAGATGGCTTACACTAGGTAAAAGGGGCGGGGAGGGGAACTTTGCTTGTGAATATCTCATAAACCATAAAGGATTGAGAGATAAGACTTATATCATTCTTCATGTTTTTTTAATGCCTACAAAATAAAATAAAGTTAAAACGAAGTATTACTATCCCTTTAATGGGATAGTAATACTTGTTTTAAACAAGCTTTACATAGTAACATAGTAAATTAGGTTGAAAAAAGACACAAGTCCATCAAGTTCAACCTTCGCCTCATACCTCAGTAACTGAGAATTTTATAGCTTTCCTGCTACCAATTAAATTAGTCTTTATCAGACCTTCCTGATCTGCCTACTGATAAACAGTATAACTCTGTATGTTCCCTTTTGAAAGAAATGTATCTAATCTTCTCTTAAATGTATCCATTGTATCTGCCGTAACTACCTCCCTGGGCAATGAATTCCACAATTTGACAGACCTTACCGTAAAAAAAAACCCCTTCCTCTGCTGAAGTTTAAACCTCCTTTCCTCTAATCTCAAGGGGTGTCCCCTGGTCACCTGATCAGGCCTTGGAATGAATAGCTCACCGCAGAGATCGTTGTATTGACCTCTCATATACTTGTACAATGTGATAAGGTCTCCTCTTAGTAGTCTTTTCTCTAGCGTAAATAAACCAAGTTTTAATATTGTAGTTTTTTAAAAAATAAAGCACAACATCTAAGACTTTTTTCTATAACGTTTATAGTTTTATTGTAATCTGGATCAAAATTCCCCCCCTCCTGGCCCTTTTAGCTAGGTCACCCCTCTAGCTGACAACTTGGATTCTGGTCTGTGGACCGGACGGCTCATCTGGAGAGCCGAAATAGAGCTGCATACAAAGCAAATCTTCATGAGAACGGTCTACAAAGTGTGCCTGGTTTGAGGCAGTAGACCATTCCCATGAGGATTTGCTGTGTATGCAGTGCTGTTTCAGCTTTCCAAACGAGCCGTCCGGTCCGCAGACCACAATCCAAGTTTGTCAGCTACAGAGCTGAAGAAGCTAAAAGGGGCGGGAGGGGTAAACTTTCGGTCCAAATTACACTAAAACTATAAAAGTTACAGAAAAAAGACTTAAATGCTGTGTTGTATTTATTTACTAAGTACAATATTAAAGCTTGTTTAAAGCAAATATTAATATCCTTTTAACCATTTGAGTGCCAGAGGTGTATGCAACACATTGAATGCTTTGCACACCCCTCTGACACTCAAAGGGTTAAATATGAGTACTTAGGTGAGTGAAATGTAAGAGACCCTTATAGTATTCGCCAGGTTAAAAGCCACCTTTTAACCCCTTTGAGTGCCAAAGAAGTATCCAACTCATTGCAAAGTGTTCCTTTTATAGCAGCTTTCACAGCAGCCTAATCTGTCTTTAACCCCTTGGATGCTAAAGATATTTCCAATGCTTTGCATTTTAATGGATAGGAGACATCACTAGCAGCCGAGGGGTTAAGTTTACTATTAGGCAATTCCTGTCCCTTATGTAAGATTTCAGTGTCCCGCTTCCCTCCCCCATTTCCTTTATGAAATTAACCCTCTGAGTGCTAGAAGGGTATCCAGTGCATTGCGTTGCAATGCAATTAGAAAGCTCTCTGGCACTCAAAGGGTTAAGTCTAGTTACTAGGGTGAAGGAAGCCTTTTAAAAATTCATCTTCATTACTGTAGACAACAGATACTGCGCACACATCTTCACAATAAAATACATTGTGGTATGTTAAAGGGATAGTAATACTTCATTTTTACTCTCCCTCATGTTGTAACCCTTAAAAATCAGAATTAAATGAGACCAGCGGCATCTCTCAAACCTTTATGGAAAAAGTATCCTATCAAAATGTGGCGACCAACCCAGGGGCGCATTAAATATGTCGCCAGGTTGAAAATGGTGACATAAGAATCTTGCCCGCATGACAAGGGAGTCATGCCTAAGAAAGAAAGTGGGGAAAAAGTCTCCCAAGCTGAGGCGAATGAGATACACATGCAGCGGAAGCAGAAGAGCAAGCGCCACTGTAATGCCCCATCAGGGGCTGTAATGTGGCACTCAAAGGGTTAATAGACGGTGAGAGTATGAGTTTTGGAGATAAAATGCTGCCGAGTTGCAGGAAACATGGGATCAGTGTACATAAAATGTAGCAGTGCCATTCTATCTATTAACACTTTGAGTGCTGCATCACCCCTTTTGTACAATGGTGCAGAATAAGTTGGCTCTATATAAATTAATAATGATAATTATCACAGCCCCTGCATCACGCCTATGGAGCATCACAATCACGCTTGCTTCTCTGCCTCTGCCTCTCGCTCATTTGGCTCAGCTTGGTAGACTCCCCCCCCCCCCCCCCCGCTTATTTTCTTAGGTATGTCACCCTTGTCACGCGGGCGAGATTCTTATGTCGCCATTTTCAACTTGGCGACATATTTAGTGTGCCCCTGGGTTGGTCGCCAGATGTAGGGCGACATTTTGATAGTGAACCAGGGAACCAGACTAGCTGGTATCCCTCCCGTGGGTTCATCACCTTTGTGGCCATTTCACCTCTCTGCTGGACTGTTGGGGTCTCTTCCTCCACCTGTATAGTTCCCAGGCCCCTTCCATGAGAGGCTCCAACGCTTACGCTACTTTGGTGACCACAATGTCACCAGGGGCCTTGGAGCTCTCCTGAGCTGCCCTCCTTCAGTTTTCCCTGGATGAAGGCATATTCTGTTTGCTTTTAGATCAACAAATCTAAAGGATATTTCCCCATCCATGTATAACATAAAGGACAGGTATTTTTGGTCAATGTGCATGTAACGCATTTAAATGGACAGTAATGTTTCCTAAAAACAGCAGCTCCAGTTAATCTTCATAGTATTTGGGCCATGGAGAGTGTTATTTCAATACTGTCAGAGTTGTAGTTCAAGAGTAATTGAATGATAAAGTACCCCCCTCCCTCCCCTTTTACCTAGTGTAAGCCACCTCCCTCAGATGTGGAATCTGGTCCACAGACCAGACAGCTAACAGCAAGGGACAATCTTCTTACTGTGAGTATAATGAAAACCCTGCCCCCCTTGACAGGGTTTTCAGGGTTTTCCCTTATGCTCACTGAAGATTGTCCCTCTCTGTGATCCATCCGGACAGTCTTGCTGCTTTGAGGTGAGCAGTGTTACATCAGTAAAAGGGGCAGGAGGGGGATATTTTATCATTCAATTACTCTTGAACTACAATTCTGACAGTATTGAAATAACACTCTCCTCTCCATGGCCCAAATACTATGATGATTAATTGGAGCTGCTTTTATTGAGAAACATTACTATCACTTTAACTATGAAGTTAGTTTACATATTTTGTGAACTTAATTATTGTCACACACACACATATTATGCATGCTGCCTGTGCAATATGGTATATGTGTGATCGAGTTCCCATCCAAGTCAAATGCAAGCAGACTGTTGCCCACCCAGCTCACAGGTGGCAGGATGTAATTCCTACTCACTATATCAACCTGTCTCCCTGCACTAGAGTATAATCCACTTAAACCACTATTGTGAGCTCCTTTAATCAAGGTCCCAATTATACCACTAGATTGTAAGCTTCCAGAGATAGACTGACCCAATTATACAACTAGATTATAAGTTCACATGGTGTTCAGACAGTCTGTTGTATTCTATTGAAAGTTGAGTCACTGACAGAGTTTCTCCATAATGTGTAATAGTAACAGCTTCATTGCTTACTGACAGTTTGAACTAGTATAACAACTGTCAGCAGTGGAAGCATCAATGTCTCACTCATATAAGCCCTAGAATATATAAGTTTTCATTAAAAAATGTTTACTGCTTCACTTAGGATTCACAACGTTAAAGCCGCTCATCGACTTGCCTCTGATCTCCTGCAGTGATCTCTCATTGGGGGAGCCTGGTGGAGGTGTGATGGGGGCCGGTCCACATGAGCATCAGCTGTATATTATTGGCTGACTGTCACATGGCTGACTAGACAGGCATCAAAACCACCAATATTGCCCATGTTAATGAACTGATCTTGGATGCCTTCTGTTCTGAATGCGCCAAAAGTTTCAGCATTCTGTTTTCCTGGAGAAATTAATCACCTATATCAACTGCACCATAGGGTTCAGTATTACAGTAGACTGCTTTTTTCCCCCTCCGTGGCGGTATTATGTCCCTTGTGTGAACCCAGCCTAAGATGGAGTATCCCTTTATACCTCTAGGTTATAAGCTCTTTAAATCAGTCTCTCCTATTATATCAGTATATTCTAAGCTCCTTAAGTCAGGGGTTAACATTCCCATTAGATGGAGTCAGATCTGGTGTTTGTTGTCCCACACATCTGATGCACACAGCTTGTGCCTCTTAATCCTCCTAATGTCACAGCTGTAATAGTTTTCAGCGGCACAGATGTATAATTAGACCAACTACTTGAATAAAATTAGATTTATTTATTTTATTTTAACCTTCTTCTGATTATTTTATATAAAATACTATAAATAACTTGCCTTCTGTTGTTCTGTATGCAGATTTAGAACATTTGCACGTCTGTCAAACATAGCCCATATTCTTTAGAAACGGCTGTCATTTCCAATTATAAACAATTATTTATTTGTGACAACTCGTGCCTAATGGTCCCTGGGAGGAGGCCTGAGACTGGTCACCCTCCACACGTGGTCTGGAGCAAGTATGACTGATTAATGCATTTACTCAGATCTTATTTAAAGTCCCAGAGCAAGTTTGACTCTCTCTGTGACACAGCCCCAAGGGGCAGTTCCCCACTGAAGGATCTCAAAGCAGTACTTTCAAGGGATAGTAATACTTAAAATGTAAAAAAAAATATGTAAATATGTTGTAGGGTTTATCCCCCTAAGTAAAACAAGGATACACCCACTGCTGAAAGGTGTTTCATTCAAAAGTTATTAATTTTCAAAGTTGAATTTTTTAGGTACAATATCACAGTGGCCTGAAATTGTACAGTGGCGCTGTTGCTACACCATCCTATGGAGATTTATGGTCCCGGGACCAGAGCTGTCCATAGGATCGTGTAGCAACAGCACCACTGTACAATTTCAGGCCACTGTGATATTGCACCTAAAAAATTCAACTTTGAAAATTAATAACTTTTGAATGGAACACCTTTCAGCAGTGGGAGTACTCTTGTTTTACTCAGGGGGTAAACCCTACAACATATTTTTTTTTTACATTTTAAGTATTACTATCCCTTTCATGCACACACATACATACATATATATATATATATATATATATAATATAATATGTGCCACAAACCCTATCTCTCAAACTGCTATGGTTTGAGAGATATTCACATTGAAAGTTTACCCTTCTCCTGACGTCAGCGGGGTGCTGACAGCAGGAGATCCCGGGCCGGGGATCAGCAGGCGGCTCTGCTGACATCAGGAGAAGGGGAGAGAGGGGGAACTTTGAATGCGGATATCTCTCAAACCATAGCGAGATAGGATTTGTGGCATATAGTTTAATTTAACCTCTACAAAACTATAAGCCTTTTTTATGGGATATTACTGTCCCTTTAAAGTTTCTTAAAGGGATAGTAATACTTCGTTTTATCTTTATTTTATTTTGTAGGCATTAAAAAAACATGAAGAACGATATACGTATTATCTCTCAAACCTTTATGGTTTGAGAGATATTCACAAGCAAAGTTTCCCCTCCTGCCCCTTTTACCTAGTGTAAGCCATCTCTTCTCAGATGTGGAATGCAGTCCATAGACCAGACAGATAACAGAAGGGGACAATCTTCTTCCTATGAGAACAATGAAAGCCCTGCCCCTCTTGACAAGTTTTCAGGTTTTTCCCTTATCTTAATTGAAGATTGTCCCTCTCTGAAGTCTACCTGGGCACCTCCCTTCTGATCTGGCTGAGCAGTGTTACATCAGTAAAAGTGGCGGGAGGGGGATACTTTGTCATTGAATTACTCTTGAACTAGAACTCTGACAATCAACTCTGATGATTAATTAAAGCTGCTTTTATTTTGAAACATTACAATCCCTTTAAGTACCGGCATGAGTTGCAATCATAACTTCATATGGGACTAACATCAATAAGTCAGAGCAGACATCTAGGTGAAGTGGGATCTGTGCGCCTGTGCTTCCTGCCCCTGTCTCGTCACTGAAAGGTTGCTTGCCTAAGGGGGAGTTCCACTGTACAGTACGATACAGACAGGGACGGACAGCGCAGGAGAAGAGATCCCACTTCGCCAAGATGTCTGCTCTATCCAATTGATGTAAGTCCAATACGAAATTATGATTACAAATCATGCCGGCACATAAAACTTTAATATGCTATTTCCATGATTACCAGGATACTAACAATTAATTGGGGTAACTTGTACATGATGGTTCTGCTTTAAAGGGATAGTAATACTTAAAATGTAAAAAGAAATATGTTTTAGGGTTTATCCCCCTGAGTAAAACAAGAGTACTCCCACTGCTGAAAGGTGTTTCATTCAAAAGTTATTAATTTTCAAAGTTGAATTTTTTAGGTGCAATATCACAGTGGCCTGAAATTGTACAGTGGCGCTGTTGCTACACAATCCTATGGACAGCTCTGGTCCCGGGACCCTAAATCTCCATAGGATGGTGTAGCAACAGCGCCACTGTACAATTTCAGGCCACTGTGATATTGCACCTAAAAAATTCAACTTTGAAAATTAATAACTTTTGAATCAAACACCTTTCAGCAGTGGGAGTACTCTTGTTTTACTCAGGGGGATAAACCCTACAACATATATTTTTTACATTTTAAGTATTACTATCCCTTTAAAAGGTCTAAATGTGACAGGGAATGACAGAGGGGAAAAAGCAGTTTATTTACAGTTCCATGGAGCTGTTGCTTCCTGATTCACCACTTGGAGGATGAGCCGTTAACTCTATCAGTGCCAGAAGCAATGCGTTTCCTATCCCTCTGCCATTCAAAGGGTTAAAACTGGTCTGATTAGAAACCGTTTCAGTCTTAACCCTTTGAGTGCCAGATAGGTACGTCGTTTCCTACCCCTCTGGCATTTAAAGGGTTAATACTTATCTGATTAGAAGGGGTTGAAGACTTAACCCTTCAAGTGCGTTCTGTATCCCTCTGGCATTCAAAGGGTTAATGGGCTCCCTTGGATTCTGGTCCTTGTCACAGCAGCACCCTCTGAACCCTCTATATTTATGTCCCTGCCCTTATTCTTCAGAAACCCCTGCCATTTCTATTTAAAGTATTAGTATACTTGTGGATAATCCACAGTCTGTTGTTCAGATAAGTGGTGAATGCAGCAGATGGCTGTAGATTATAGATTATACAGGTTCTGTCTCCAGTCTCTGATTTGTTTAGGTGACAAAAACAGTGCTGCTAATTATCAAGATGCAAATTATCCCACCCACCATCTCCAGATATGTTTTCCTAAATCCTGTAATGGGATTACAATGTTTTTAACCCATTGAATGTCAGAGGGGTATGTAATGCATTTCGAAGCAATTAATTGCGCACACCTCTGGCACTCACTGGGTTAAAGGGAAGCTATGCCTATTGGAATAAGTTGTTCTTCACCCTTTCAATGCTAAAGGCGTCTTCAATTCTTGGGACAAATCAACTGCACGAGAGGGGGAGAAATACAAATTCCCATTATTTCAAATAGGGCTTTTAACACCTTGAATGCCAGAAAGGTCTCCAATGCATTGTGAAACAACTCAATGGAAAGCCTTTAGCATTCAGGAAGTTAAATGCTCCAATTAAATCAATAACATGTTTATTTGTTATCTGTTATGTGATTGGTTTGCCCCAGAATTGCTCCATATGGCCCTAAGACAGAGACAAGCAAAATATGATCTGAAATATGGATCTGGTTGAATATATACTGCAGTGCTGCTGTTCAGATAAATATCACTTCTGGTTTTTCTCTGCAGAGGAAGAATGATGCTTTTTATCACAAATCACAACACTGATACAATGGAAGAGATGGACTTAAATGAGATAAAGTGGAGATGACTTCTCCAGTGATATCACTTCCCCAATTTCTGTGTTATTTTATGGAGTCAATGCAATATGATCTTATCTCATTGTCTCCATAGTATTACATAGGATTTGGAGAAGTGATGTCACTGGAGAAGTCATCTTCACTTTCTCTTGCATCTCCCCCAATACATCACAATGCACAACTCTGATACAATGTATCACAAAGCACAACATTGATACAATGTATCACAAAGTGGAACACTGATAGAGTGTATCACAAAGTGCAACACTGATAAAATGTTTCATTCTCTGATCCTCCTGTTCTACACATCTGATTGTACTATTTAATACCTCTGTATGTCTATTCCCAATTGTACAGCGCTGCGGAATTAGTTGGCGCTATATAAATAAAGAATAATAATAATAATAATAATTCTTTCAGGTTAGAGAGACAGGTTAGAAAGGCAGAGAGTTGATACATTTTCTGTTCTTTTTAATATAGTCTGTGTGATTAGGAGTACAAGAGCTGCCAGACGTAACTCTCTCAAACACTAAGGGGTATTACTAATATGAATATGCATGAGGTAGCTCTCATGCCAAAATAACTACCCACCCCTGCCATAAGGGAGGTATTAAGAGCTACACCAGTGCTACATTTATGAGATGCAATGCACCACAGTTCAAGTAGCCAAGTTTACTTATATATGATGTCTCTGCATTCCCCCACTCAAGCGTCAACAGCATCCAGATCACTAGTGTGAACAGATCTGCATTGCAGCCCATGGGCCACTGTGTAAATCCGCTCTGCTGAACTTATCTATGTTCATCATATGGACACAGGAAAGTTACAGTAAGCGGCATTCCTTTGCACCATGCATTGCAATTTGCTCCAATACAAAAAGTCACATTGGGCAAATGTGCTCGATTTGCTGGCTATTAGCGTAGAATTACTAATAGACTACTGGACTAACAGGCCATGTCTTTAGGATTTCCCTGCTTGTGCACAGGTGAGATAATTAAAGACTGAGCCTCTGATTAACTCTCCTTTTCAGAAGCAGGGAAATTTTAAAGGCATTTCCTGGCAGGAAGCCCTGAGAATAGGTTGGGGACTACTGTTCTAGGAGACTAATCATTATTTTAAAATGAAGCTAGATTTATGTTTTTTGTAATACAAAAAAATTGTCAAAATCCCTCAGCACAACAAGACACATGTAAAAAAATCCCCATTGATCTAAACACTTGGCTGCTAAGGATGTTATGGGCAAATTCTGTATTAGACCCACCGGAACTAGTAAGGATTTTATTAATGAAATCCTTAGCAG
This sequence comes from Rhinophrynus dorsalis, assembly GCA_037306005.1. NCBI lineage: Eukaryota > Metazoa > Chordata > Amphibia > Anura > Rhinophrynidae > Rhinophrynus > Rhinophrynus dorsalis. Next base: position 146,122,258 of record CM074727.1, read on the forward strand.
TAAAAAAGGTGTGAGTTACTGAGTCCACTGGTAGGAGATATTTGGTGGGGCCTATCAAAGAATACAGTGATGTAAAAAACATATCCTTTTTCTTACTATAAAATCAAGGGACACTACAGGTCAGTGAATAGAGGAGGGGGTTAAATAGAGCTTATACACTCTCCTTGCCTCCTAGAAGAGGGCGCCTTTGTTGAAAGGAGTTAATTCCAGGTGATCATGAGCTTACCACAACATTAGGGGGCAGAAAGGCAAGTACATCCTTATGTAATACATTTTTATTTTCAGAATGGTATGCTTTGTCTACCTTCATTTCATATCTGTAGTTCTTAAAGACTTTTTAGTATAGTCCAGTCATATTTCAAGAATGTAAGGAAAACTTCTGGGTGTTTTTGTGCTTCTGGCACCCCTATGGTATGTAGCTCTTACCACTGGAGTGTCATTTCTCTCAGGAGTTGAGCTGCTAATGAAAACAGTAAGAAAGTTCATACTTTTCAAAGATTCCAGTGCCTGGAAGAAATGGAAATTATTTTTTTTATTAATTTAGCTCCTGGAAACATTTGAGCACATCAGACTAGGTGGTAGAAAAACAAGTAACCCCTCACTTGATGCTGTGGTTTGCCTCCTTTTCAAAATGGTTTGCTCTGTCTACCATTTCTTCTTGTCTGTAGTGGTTATAGACATTTAAGAAGCACATGAAATCTGACAGATTGCGGTCCAGGCAGTTTTGTGGTTCTGCCGCTCCCTTATGGTTTGTCAGCTGGTATTAATACACTACCATTTTATTCAGGAGGCCTCTAACTTCTTAAAATAATATGATGATCCATGGTTTTCCTGTTTGTTAGAGTGCAAATGTGAAAAAAAATTCCCCCGATAGATCCAGCTTCTTGCGATTTCTTTGCAAGAAAGCGTTGGGATAGAAATGTAAATGACCAGACCCTGAAATTGGAATTTTTTTGTGTCTTTTAAAATGTTATTAAAATATATATAGCATGTGTGATTACATTATTTATTTCTTAGTATTTTTTGCCTGAAATGCAGAATTCTGCATGCAATTATTTCTTTAGGGAAAAACAGGTCATGAACAGGGGAAGGGACTCAAGCCATATTGGAGTCACAGGCTTGGCCATACAGGTGCACGTGGCTAAGCCCATGACACCAACGTGGCTGGCACTCAGAGGATTAAAGTGATATATGGTTACCTTAAGTAAAATTGGTGGAAATGTGTTTTTGTTCCCTGTGGTGCACTGGGTTTATTCCAGAATTGCTCTTCTTTCCTTTTGTGCATAAGACCCTTTAAAAGTGGTAGTAATGTTTCACAATAAAAGCAACTCCAATTAATCTTCATAGTATTTGGGCCATGGAGAGTGTTATTTCACTACTGTCAGAGTTGTAGTTCAAGAGTAATTGAATGATAAAGTATCCCCTCCCACCTCCTTTTACTGATGTAACATTGCTCACCTCAGAGCAACAATAATGTTGGGATGGATTGCAGAGAGGGACAATCTTCAGTGAGTATAAGGGAAAAACCTGAAGAACCTGTCAAGGGGGGCAGTGTTTTCCTTATGCTCACAGTAAGAAGATTGTCCCTTGCTGTGATCTGTCCGGTCAAGAGACAAGGTTCCACATTTGAGGGGAGGCAGCTTACACTAGGTAAAAGGGGCAGGAGGGGGATGCTTTATCATTCAATTACTCTTGAACTACAACTATGACAGTATTGAAATAACACTCTCCACGGCCCAAATACTATGAAGATTAATTGGAGCTGCTGTTTTTGTGAAACATTCCTATCCCTTTAAGTTTATGCCCCATGTTCTCTGCAAGAGCTCATAAGTGACAGACTTAGTGCAGTGTATAAAATCCTTGTATAAATTACATGTTCCCAGGTCCTTGTGGAGCTGGCGGTTGACAGCTCATGTGAAGAGTAAACACAGGCGAGATAATGAACACCTGTTTATATGAGTAACAGTGGCGGCCTCAGGGCCAGCCCTACTAATATTCACTGTATCACAAACCGCTTTCCAGGTCGCCCATTTCCTGGCACTGCCACATGGGTCATTGAGGCTGGAGAGGTTTTTGGCCAAACCAACCATGCAATAAGGGATAAATCAAAATGTGGCATGTATTTAAAGGAACAGTAATGTCCCAGAAAAAATATTTATCATTTTGTAGTGCTTAAAAAGCAGTTTGAGAGAGAGGGGTTTTTTTTTGCATTCAGTTCAACTTTTTAAGCACTACAAAATGATAAATATTTTTTCTGGGACATTACTATCCCTTTAAGAAGGGGTTTTAACCCTTTGAGTGCCAGGGGGTAGGCAACGCATTGCGTTGCCTGCCCCTCAGGCACTCAAAGGGTTAACTCATTGAATACTATAAAGGTCTCTAATGCAGTGTGTAAAAGTACTGTAAATGAAACCGCTTTTATTGCAGGTTGATAAATGGTAAATTTAAGTATTAAAATATCAGTAAATCAAAATAGCCGTATAGCAAGAAAAAAACAGTTTTATTTCAGGTTGTCATTTATTAAAGATCAGTAAAGCATAACTATGAAAATTAATCATATATTGTAATACTTTTCCAAGCTTAGTAAAGCAAGGGGACTTTCTTTACTGGAAGTTGCTTTATACAAAAGTTATAAGCATTCAGACTGTCACAAAGTGATGTACCTTTTGCTGTCCAATTCTTTGGAGAACTGTAGTCAGTGACTCCGCTGTTACAATCACATTCTATGTTCAACCTGTAGTCAGTGACTAACCTATTCTCTTCTATATTCAGCAGTGCTTGAATGTTTTTTTCTGCACTTCATAACTAAAGTGTAAATGTTTAATGGTCCCTCATTCTGCACTTTAACTGGGGTCAATTCGTTATTCTACGAAAAGTGTGGATGGCCCTTTCTACAATTTATCTGGTGTTTTAAGTTATTTCAAGGTATTTAAGCCTCTGAGTGCCATAGAGATATGTAGTGCTTTGAGCTGCAATACGTTGTTTAGTGGATACCTATCTGGCACTCAGTGGGTTAATGAAAAAGATGGATATCACACTTTATAATATATGCATGATATTACAATATTTAACCCTTTGAGTGCCAGAGGGGTACGCAACACATTGCTTTGCAATGTGTTGCGTACCCCTCTGGCACTCAAAGGGTTAAGATCATTATCCTGGGAAAGGCATTGCTAGGTCCTGATGAGTTGGCTAAAGCATCTGGCCTCATGGTTATGGCTTTGAGCACAAGAGAGGTGTCCAATGCATGGCATTACCTCTCTGACACTGAATGGGTAAAAACTATTAATCTTGTTAACAGCTTGGGACATGTAATGGTGCAGTTGGGCTGCATTGTACATTAATAATGCCTTTGGATGGTCTAAGGCCTGAGTGCAGTAGCTTCTAGAATCTAGATGCCAAAGTACACACAATCATTTCTAGATATTGGTATTGAATACTTATTATATTGTTTCGAACACCCTCTCTGTAAATCTTGGGTGTGCCCTTGACTGTGCCAGTCTAGGTAAATATTAATTTTTGAATAAGATTAGGACATCTGCTGCTAAAACAGGAAATGAATTGCCATATTTGGATTATACATAAAGTTCATACAAAAATGTTTTTCCATTCACTCACTAGAACAGATGTGGGCAATCTGAGGCCGTCCAGCTTTTGAGGCCTACAATTCTTATCATCCCCAGGCAGCCACTGGATTTCTGGGGATGATGAGGATCCCCCTTCCTGACTGAGATGTGAGGGGAAAATGACAGAATGATGTTTGTCTGCTGTTGTTTTCCTGATGACTTACATTAACAGCTACTGCACAGACATTGTATCGGTCCTGTTAGAATAATACATTGTATCAAGCATGTGCTTTGTGGTAAATGTATCATTTTGCATCTGTAGAGGAAGAGAAAATGCAATATTTTTCAGCACAACAATAATGCTGTATGTGTACAGCAAGGGCAGATGAACAAAGATATCAAGACTGGAATGGTCAGTTTCAGCCTCTTGTTTGGTGAGCCGGTACACATCATCAGTTGTGTATGCTGGCTGTCGAATTACATCTATGTGGTCCTTAAGTGTAATCTTATGCCAGGATCGCTGGTTGTTAAGGTTTTAAGAACTTTAAAGGGATAGTAATACTTTAATATTACTAATCCCCATAGTGTAGCTCTTTAAAAAAATAATTCAGTTGCTCCCAGGTTCATCTCTCAAATCTTTATGGTCTGAGAGATAACAGAACACAAAGTTCCCCTCCCTCCCCCTTCCCTGAAGTCAGCGTTGTACGGACTGCAGCGTTGTACTGACTGCAGGGGAAGTCAGGCTTGCGGCTCTGCAGCTGAGCCAAGATCGCGTTAGTAAAAAATGAATTATTTCACTGAAACGGTCTTCTACATGTGCTTGGTTTGTGAGTGGTTTGCAAGCGCACGTAGAAGACCGTTTCAGTGAAGTCATTTTTTTTTTACGAACACGATCTTGGCTCTGCTGCAGAGCCGCCTGATGAAAATAAAACCGGATATCCCTGCAGTCAGTACAACGTTGACTTGAGGGAGGGGGGAACTTTGCTTACGGTTTTCTCTCAAACCATAAAAGTTTGAGAGATGACACTGGGGGCTATTCAATTCTTCTTGAAATAGCTACACTATGGGGATTAGTAATATTAAAGTATTACTATCCCTTTAAATACAGTCTGTGTAGGGGAGTGTTAAAGGGATAGTAATGTCTGTATTAAAGCTCTGCTCCGAGTCTTCTTAACCCCTTAACAACCGGCCGCACAGGCACGCGGCGGTCACTAAAGGACCACGGAGCATTTGTTTTTTAAGAATCCGATTCCGGACTCCCTGAACGGCGTGCAGCCGCGGGGGGGAGCCCGCAATTCCATGACGGTCATAGTACGTCATGGGTCGTTCAGTCAGATTTACCCATGACGTACTATGACCGTCAAGGGTCGTTAAGGGGTTAAACTTTTTATAACGCGTAGCGGTATGTATACTTACAGTTCTCTAGTTCAAAAGCTATTTAAGCTGAAAAGATCCCCCTCACGCACCTTCTGGCCACCCCCACTTAGATATGGAATCTGCTTATGGGACTGGATGGATGCAGCTAGGGACAATCTTCATTCAGTAAGTATAAGGAAAACCCTGCCCGCCTTGACAAAGACTCAGAGAAGACTAGGAGCAGAACTTTAATATAAACATTACTATCCCTTTAATCAAACTTTCTCCGGGCCATTTGATGGAGATGGGGGTGGGGCGGGTAAGGCAGCCAAAAAATGGCAGCACTGGGATCAGTAGGTTCTAGTCACACCCTTTTCATTGGTCTTAGTCTTTACAATGGGAAGACAAATGGCTGCTGCTTTTGTTAAAAAACAGTTCATTCATAACTGAAAGCAAAGCTATATACAATGTCTTTCAGATGATTGAAGAACAGCAAACATTAAGCTGGTATCTTGGCAGTGAATTGAGAAAGCTGGTTTAACATTGCTAGCTCTTTTGTTATGATTAATGTCAGGAACACTTACCTGAGGCTAGGACATCTGCTGCTAAGATAGGAAATGAATTGCCATATTTGGTTTATACATAAAGTTTATACAAAAATATTTTTCCATTCACTTTCACTAGAACAGGTGTGGGCAATCTGAGGCCCTCCAGCTGTTGAGGCCTACAATTCTTATCATCCCCAGGCAGCCACTGGTTTTCTGGGGATGATGAGAGCCCTCCCTCCTTCCTGACTGAGATGTGAGAGAAAATGACAGAATGATGTCTGTCTGCTGTTGTTTAATTGATCACTCACATTAACAACTATTGCACAGAGAATGTATAATTTCTATCTTTCTCTGCACTGTTAGACTAATACATTGTACCAGGCACGTGCTTTGTGGTAAATGTATCATTTATGTGTCATTGTACAGTGCTCCTGTATATGCAGGGGAAAACCATATACACTAGGGGGGCAAATACATATTCCTTAGACTCCCAATTATATAAATGAGACTTTTAACCCCTTGAATGCTGGATAGTTATCTAGTATATTGCAAAACAATGCGTTGTTGGCCTCTGTAGCGTTCAAGGGGTTAAAGGCCAATTTAAATACATTGGCATTTTTATTAGTCACCTCGTGCAGTGAAGATGGTTTACTCTGGAACTACTATTCCTCTTTTTTTGTGTGTGTATAACTCCATGGTGTTTAAATAGCAAATTCCTGCTCCCAAGGATTCCTGCCTCGCTGTTTAAGTAATTTTTTTCTTCTTGTCTGATGTTCCTAATCCTTAAGAATAACTTCTTAGTTTTAAGGTGAAATTCCTCTCATAATAATGCTAACACACACCAGAAAATTGTACTTGGTTGAGTACTTCTGACACACCTAAATAATACACAGCAGTCTACTAAACATGCCTAGGATTTGTGTCATTGTATCGATATGTGTGTTTATAATGCTGACACCCCACTATCACCACCGTCACCTTCTGGAGATTAAGTAGTGTGATCATGTAACAGGAATTTATCACAAGATCCTACTTTATTTTAGTCTTTCATAATATGTATTTTTAAAGAATAATTTAACAATAACAGTCTTTTTTGATGATTGAAAAAAAAAAAGTTGAAAAGAAAATTTCACTAATGAGACGTGAGATTTGTCACGGATTTATGAACATATTATGGCACCCCACTGTGATTGGTTAATTCTCTGCAATTCATTGGCTGCACCTCTGGCACCCTTTGCATGCCAGAGGGGTGCCAGTAATTATATAGATGCACCTGACTGCTGTATGATGGACTCCTACCTAGGTAAGTGCTTCTGTTACATACAGTAATTATATAGATATGCCTGACTGCTGTATGACGGACTCCTACCTAGGTAAGTGCTTCTGTTATATACAGTAATTATATAGATACGCCTGACTGCTGTATGAAGGATTCCTTCCTAGGTAAGTGCTTCTCTTGCACACAGTAATGATATAGATATACCTTACTGCTGTATGATGGACTCCTACCTAGGAAAGTGCTTCTGTTACACACAGTAATTATATAGATACACCTGACTGCTGTATGATGGACTCCTACCTAGGTAAGTGCTTCTGTTAAATACAATAATTATATAGATATACCTGACTGCTGTATGATGGATTCCTACCTAGGTAAGTCCTTCTGTTACACGCAGTAATTATATAGATACACATGAATGCTGTATGATAGACTTCTACCTAGGTAAGTGCTTCTGTTACACACAGTAATTATATAAATACACCTGACTGCTGTATGATGGACTCCTACCTAGGTAAGTGCTTCTGTTACACACAGTAATTATATAGATATACCTGACTGCTGTATGATGGACTCCTACCTAGGTAAGTGCTTCTGTTACACACAGTAATTATATAGATATACCTGACTGCTGTATGATGGACTCCTACCTAGGTAAGTACTTCTGTCACACACAGTAATTATACAGCTACACCTGACTGCTGTATGATGGACTCCTACCTAGGTAAGTGCTTCTGTTACACACAGTAATTATATAGATACACCTGACTGCTGTATGATGGACTCCTACCTAAGTAAGTACTTCTGTTACACACAGTAATTATATAGATACACCTGACTGCTGTATGATGGACTCCTACCTAAGTAAGTACTTCCGTTACACACAGTAATTCTATAGATACACATGACTGCTGTATGATGGACTCCTACCTAGGTAAGTGCTTCCGTTACACACAGTAATTATATAGATACACCTGACTGCTGTATGATGGACTCCTACCTAGGTAAGTGCTTCCGTTACACACAGTAATTATATAGATACACATGACTGCTGTATGATGGACTCCTACCTAGGTAAGTACTTCTGTTACACACAGTAATTCTATAGATACACATGACTGCTGTATGATGGACTCCTACCTAGGTAAGTGCTTCTGTTACACGCAGTAATTATATAGATACACCTGACTGCTGTATGATGGACTCCTACCTAGGTAAGTGCTTCTGTTACACGCAGTAATTATATAGATATACCTGACTGCTTTATGACAGAATCTTACCTAGGTACATCCTCCTATTACAACAACAGCCACTTATTCCTATAGGTATAATTCCTTTTTAACACCGACGACAGAGCAGATTAGATGGAGGGATCAGTCTTGGTTTCAGACAATGAGTGAAGACAGTGGGAGTAGCAGAACTGTTGATTCCGGATTAGATTTTTTTTTTCTTCATCTGGATAAAATATTATATTATACAGGGACAGATGTGACTGGGTCTGGAGATGTATAGAACAGCTTTCCAGCATCGACAGCTTGATTCTGCATTGTCTTCTAACTAGTTACAGTGCATAACCACTTAATCCTATCTAGACTAAGATTAGCAACCTATAGCTTTCCAACTGTTAAAAACATCAGATCTCTTCATCCGCCACCTGTCTCTGGTGCAATTGAGGGTTAATAGAAGAAGTATTGATATTAAACCTTTGAGTGCCAGAGGGGTACGGAACACATTGCAAAGCAATGCATTCTGTACCCCTTTAGTACTCAAAGGGTTAACCCTTTAAGGACCAGATGGGTGTGCAACTCATTGAGTCTGAGGCCCTGTTGTCCTGCTAGTAACTGTCATGTCTGCCTCCAGCTGGCATCCAGGACTGATTGATAGAAGATGTTATCTCTTGTGAAAAGGGTACAAGCTCAAAATTCATAAGGGTCATTAGGTTTTTCCTGACCAAACTAAGGTAAGGGTGTGTGTTTGGGGGGTTATTATTCAGAGTGTTCTCCTTTATCCCTTTAACCCTTTGCATTGGACAGCCCCCTGGTGCTTAAAGGGTTAAAGAATAAAGAGATGTACTTTGCAGTGTGTTGCATACCACTCTAATCTGTTAAAGGGATAGTAACACTTGTAACAAAAGGCAGCTCCGATTCTTCGTTATACTATTTGTCCCATGTAGTGCTGTATTTCAATACTATTAGGCTTGTAGTTCAACCACAATTTAATGAGAAAGGATCCACCTCCCGCCCCTTTTAGCCACCTCACATCAGTTGTGGAATCCGGTACTGGGAGCAGCGAGGGACAATCTTCAGTCAGTAAGTATAAGTAAAAACCCTGCCCCCTTGAGGAAGGAGGAAAGGATTTTCCTTTGCTTACTGACGATTGTCCCTCGCTGTGCTCCAACCGGACCGGCTTGGAGAGGCAGAGTAATGCAAGGAAAGGGGCAGGAGGTTGAGCCTTTCTCATTCAATTGCAGTTGACCTACAAGACTGGTAGTATTGAAATACAGCTCTATGTGGGACAAATTGTATAAAGAAGAAATAAAGCTGCATTTTGCTACAAGCGTTACTATCCCTTTAAGGGTCTGAAGGGGCAGTACTTTTTTATGGAAAAAAGCAATGGTTTTCCTGTTGAATAAAACAAGGGTACTCTCACTGCTGAGAGATGCATCTTTCCAGAGTTACTACAATTTAAACTTGCCCGCCCCATATTTACTGTGCCCTGTAATGGCCACAAAGTTAATCTCTAGTTAACTTGGTGTTCAGAGAGTTATTCTATTGCATTCTATGGGAGAGGCAAGTCACTGACAGCCGTTCTCCATAGAATGTGCTATTATTCCTAAAGAAAGGCACATTGTTGTACCAAAACACATGTGAGACGACTCATTTTGTTCAGACTGATTAAAGGGGGAACACTTCACAACCCACCACACTTTGTAACAATTTGGGATAAAGACGAGTTGCTCAAACTTACTTAATTGATTACAGACACCCCAAACAGACACAGTGGTTCTTCATCATTCTTGCAAACCAAGCACATGTAGAAGACCGTTTCGGTGAAAGAATTATTTTTTATAAATGCGATCTCGGCTCTGCTGCACAGCCGTCTGATGTGCATAAGACTGTCGTACGACAGCTTCCCCTGCAGTCAGCTAGAACGCTGACTTCAGGTAAAGGGGAGGGAGGGTTGATCTTTGCGTGCTATTATCTCTCAAACCATTAGGGTTTGAGAGATAACACTGGGGGCAATACATTTATTTTTTAGCATAGCTACAATATGGGGGTTAGTAATTTGGAAGTATTACTATCCCTTTAAAACTGCTTATCTAGCTCATGTAGGTAATTCCTAGCAGATATGTAAAGCTATATGATGCTTTGTCCTTCACAAACCCGACTGTTCCTTCCTTCTGCCGTTCATGGAAGGAGATTAAGTTATTACCATTTTGTTACAGATCAGCCAGATTAGGTAGAAATAAGCACTCTCCTCTTGGCTGCACCGTGTTAGGAATCTGAAATCTCAAATACTAAATAAAAGAAATTGTTAGGGGGAATCTTGCTCTGTAATGGAATTTGTTTAGCCGTTTCATATAGCCTCTAGATTTCTTGGTTGTAGGATATTTAAAGGGGTTGTATCATCTCTACACAAGTTAGCCTGAATAGTTAGTTTATATAGCAAATATGAGTAAAAATGTATTAATTTGTTTTTTAAAGCTCTGTTTCGTGGAAATGTAAGTGTCACTCTGCCTCTGCTCCCCTCCCTCTATCCAGCCACTTCCGATGACGAAGGCTTTCTGTCTGTAAGCTGGAGCGCTCTCATTGGCTAGATATTGATCACTGCCAGTTAGACTGCTCCAGCTTACAGGCAAAAATTCTCCGTTATCGGAGGAGGCTGGATAGAAGGAGGAGAGCAGAGGCAGAGTGACAGACTGATGAGATGAGCTGACAGTCCAGATGGATGGGCCGGTGGCTGGATCAGTAACAGGCACAGAGCTCCACTTCGACTCAGACGCCAGCAAGGTGGAAGCGGGGTACTGATATGGGCTGGTATTATCAAAGATGAGCTAGTTGGATCTTTTCGGGTTGAAGATGGACTCAAACTCAACTCTCAAACCTACTGCCAGTTTTTAGAAGACACTTTCTTCAAGCAGTGGTACAGGAAAAAGTCTGCATCTTTCACGAAGACCATCGTTTTTATGCAGGACAATGCTCCATCACATGCATCGAAGTACTCCACTGCATGGCTAGCCAGTAAAGGCCTTAAAGATGATAAATGACATGGCCCCCTTCCTCACCTGACCTAAACCCTATTCAGAACTTGTGGGACCTTCTTAAATGGCAGATTTACGCTGAAGGAAAACAGTACACCTCTCTGACCAGTGTCTGGGAGGCTGTGGTTGCTGCTGCACAAAAAGTTAATCGTCAACAGAACAAGAAACTGACAGACTGCATGAATGGAAGGCTTACCCCTGTTATTGAAAAGAAGGGTGGATATATTGGTCACTGATTTTTTTTTTTGTTTGTGGAAATGTCACAAATGCTTATTTGTAAATTTTGAGTTGTTTGTTTAGTATTCTTCTTTACTTCTCTTGTGTTTTTTTTAAAAAAACAAAAACGAAAAAAAAAACCTAATCCATTATCGCTTTATCAAAATTAAAAAAAAAAAAATGCCCCCAAAGATGTGACCTTTAACCCTTTGAGTGTCTGAGGGGTAGCCCTCCTGTGCTCAAAGAGTTAACCCTTCGAGTGCCGGAGGGGTATGCAGTGTGTTGCATACCACTCTAGCACTCAAAGGGTTAAAAGTTTGCTTCCCCTGCCCTATACTTTTAAAATATTACTATCATACACCTAGGATATTGTAGGGTTAATGCACCAACTCTTCTGTTCTTGTACACTGTAACACAGTCATTGAGCTGTAAAAAAAGACACGCGTTCATCAACTTCACCCTTTGCTATATCACTGTTGTTTTTGTTTATCCAGAGGAAAGCAATCTGAAAAAAATTGAAATAATATCCAATTATGACACAAGTGAGATAAAATTTCCTTTCTGACTCAGAAAGGCAGTCGGGTATTCCCCTGGATCAACTTCCTATGTGCATTGATACCAGCTGTATATATTGTTCTGAGATTAAAGGGATAGTATTGTTTCACAATAAAATCTGCTCCAATTAATCTTCATGTTGTTTGGGCCATGGAGAGTGTTATTTCAGTACTGTCAGAGTTGTAGTTCAAGAGTAATTGAATGATTTAGTATCCCCCTCCCGCCTATTTTACTGATGTAACACTGTTCACCTCAGAGCAGCAAGGTGGTGTCCAGGTGGATCACAGAGAGGGACAATCTTCAATAACAGAAGGAAAAACCTGTCAAGGGGGCAGGGTTTTCCTTATGCTCACACTAAGAAGATTGTCCCTTGCTGTGAACTGTCCCCTTGCTGTGAACTGTCTGGTCTCAAGACCAGATTCCTCATCTGAGGGGAGGTGGCTTATACTAGGTAAAAGGGGCGGGGGGGATACTTTATCATTCAATTACTCTTGAACTACAACTCTGACAGTATTGAAATAACACTCTCCATGGCCCAAATACTATGAAGATTATTTGGAGCTGCTGTTTACTATCCCTTTAAAGGGATAGTAATGTTTCATAATAAAAGCCGCTCTAATTAATCATCATAGTATTTATACCTTGGAGAGTGTTATTTCAGTTCTGTCAGAGTTGTAGTTCAAGAGTAATTCAATGACAAAGTATCCCCCTACCGCCCTTTTTACTGATGTAACACTGCTCAGCCAGAGCAGAAGGGAGGTGCCCAGGTAGACTGCAGAGAGGGACAATCTTCAATTAAGATAAGGGAAAAACCTGAAAAACTTGTCAAGGGGGGCAGAGCTTTCATTGTTCTCATAGGAAGAAGATTGTCCACTGCTGTTATCTGTTTGGTCTATGGACTGGATTCCACATCTGAGAAGAGATAAAAGGGGCAGGAGGGGAAACTTTGCTTGTGAATATCTCTCAAACCATAAAGGTTTGAGAGATAAGACTTATATCGTTCTTCATGTTTTTTTAATGCCTACAAAATAAAATAAATATAAAATGAAGTATTACTATCCCTTTAAAAAAATACTTTATTTAAATGTATCTACAGTATCTGCCAACACAGCGTCCTGAGGCAAAGAATAACATATCCTTTGTTGTTTGTAATCATATTCCCCTTAGACACCTCTTCTCTAATGCCTAGTTTATCGACCTGTGGTACAGAGTACCCCTGGGAGTATGTGGCACCAAGACAGGGAGGGAGTACTTGCCACAGCTGGGGTGATCAGAAGTGATAGTCTGGTGACCCCAACACTCCTATACTCCAGGATGTTCCTCCTGCTCAAGGCCTCTGTAGTGAAGTTTATTGGGCTTAAAAGAGCAGAATAAAGTTAAAGGGATAGTAATACTTTATTATTATTCTTCAGTAACTGGATCTCGGCTTGTAAGACAGACTTCCCCTGCAGTCAATACAACACTGACCTCAGGGAAGGGGGAGGGAGGGGGGAACTTTGCCTTCGGTTATCTCTCAAACCATAAAGGTTTGAGAGATGAACCTGGGGGCTATTACATTATTTTGCAAATATCTACAATATGAGGGATAGTAATAATAAAGTATCACTATCCCTTTAACCACTGCCTCCGGCCTATTTGGCCATCTGCATATACTTGGAGGCTGCAAAAACAGCTGGCCGTGTCCTGAGCAGTGCAGTGGGAAGCAGGTAGTGGCAACATGTGACTGTAGAATGCCCCTGATCTCAACACCACACCATTTCCATTGCTGCTGGACAGACTTTCTCCAGCCTTGATGTGTGTTAACCCCCCTATGTATATGTCTGTAGGGGCTCACAAGTGTGTATGTATGTATATCTGAATTATCATATTTCTGTGTGAGCTTGTGTCTGTGTGTGAGAATGACTAACACTAATGTAGTAAACTATGTACACCAGAAATTCTCCTATTAACCCTTTGAGTGCCAGAGAGGTAACCAATGCATTGCAATGCAGGGAGTTGGATACCTCTCTGGCAATCAAAGGGTTAAGGATGCTTTACCAAGGGTCACAGTGAAGTAGTCTGTATTTAAGGGCGAGCCTTTCCTCTAAGCCTTGATTAACGCTATGCACTAAACTAGGTGCATACCTGGGAAATTTGAGGGAGATTTATAAAAAAAAATTCTTCTTACCTTTTAACCCCTTAAGGACCAGCACGCGTGGCCAGCACTTGAGGACCACGGGGCTTTTTTTTTTTTTTTTTTTTGCAATTCCGGTTCAGGGCTTCCGGAACAGCGTGCAGCCGCTCTGGGAGCCCTGATCTCCATGATGTACCAGGACCATCACTGGTCCTTAAGTGCTGGACTGTTGTGATGGTCCTGGTACAGCAGTGGTCCTTAAGGGGTTAAAGAACAGTCCTTATGGCATGGCAAGTGGCTATAACGCCAGGTCTGATTTATAAATGATTAAAGATGTTTTTATAAATATTGCATTGTTATGCACATTTTAATGCCTGGAATGCTTAAAGTGTTAGTAAAGTTTAAAAAAAAGTTTTTTGCATTTAGAAGAGCTTAAAAAGCTGATCTAAATGCAAAAAAACATATCTCTCAAATCACTATGGTTTAAGAGATACGGGCGTTTAAAGTTCGCTGTTTCCTACTGACAGCTGTAAAGCTGTCAGCAGGAGATTCGTGTCGGTTGACACTGTGGCGCTTGAGAAGTGCCGAGATCTCATTACTTACACGGAATACCTTCATTGGAATGGTCTAAAATGTGTGCCTAAACACCAGTAGGAAACAGCGAACTTTAAACGCCTGTATCTCTTAAACCATAGCGGTTTGAGAGATATGGTTTTTTGCATTTAGATCAGCTTTTTAAGCTCTAATTTAGACATTACTAACACTTTAAGGACGGCATATACATGGGGTTAAGATTTGGGCGATTATTCTGTCTCAAATTGTCGCAAATAGCAACATTTGTTTATAAAATTGCTGCACAACTTTTTACGTATGTTGTAACTCCATTATACAGAAAAATGTAGAACATACATTCATCCCTCCTAAACTGGCGTTCTTACGTTTATAACTAACGGACATTCTATTACAGGCATTTCAACACATATTTCCGCTTTGCTCAACTTTTATAAATCTCACTTCTTGTCTTCTATAGTCCCCAGAGGGGCTCATGTGGTGCCACGGGGGGGATAATAAAGGATGTGACTGCAAGTATGGGCGGGGCTTAATGAACTGTGACATAAAGTGGGTGGGAAGTGTGCAGAACGGGGTGGAAAGGAGAAGTGGGAGGGAGATGGGAGGAACAGGGTGGGAACAAGCATTAGTGGGCAGAGATTCAGGAGAAACTCCCCACCACCGGAGACCTGGTAATTCACTGTGAAAATCAGAGTCTCCGGGGCAGATTCGGACAGTTGTCAGGTATGACTAGGTGTAGAGGAAATGGTATGATTTTATGACATTTTCCTGTGCACGCTGTGGACCTGACATATGGAACATATGGAACTCTCTGTCATTAAAGTTCTAATGATGGCAGTGTGGGTCCATGCACTATGGTGTCCATAGGCTGTAGTGCATACCCTGAAGTGCAGCCACTAGCTTTAAAGGCTAATGCTGTTGAATCTGTACTGGTGCGATTATACATTCATCCCACCCCAGTCTCCTTGTTCTGCACAATAAAGTTTTGCAATCAGACAAGGTACAATGGAAGATGTTTGACCCAAAGGGATAGTAATACTTCGTTTTATCTTTATTTTATTTTGTAGGCATTAAAAAAACATGAAGAATGATATGTCTTATCTCTCAAACCTTTATGGTTTAAGAGATATTCGCAAGCAAAGTTCCCCTCCCGCCCCTTTTACCTAGTGTAAGCCATCTCTTCTCAGATGTGGAATGCAGTCCATAGACCAGACAGATAAAAGCAGGGGACAATCTTCTTTGTATGAAAACAATGAAATCCCTGCCCCCTTGACAAGTTTTCAGGTTTTTCCCTTACCTTATTTGAAGATTGTCCGTCTCTGCAGTCTACCTGGGCACCTCCCTTCTGATCTGGCTGAACAGGGAGGGGATACTTTGCTTGTGAATATCTCTTAAACCATAAAGGTTTGAGATAAAGATAAAACAAAGTATTACTATCCCTTTAAATAACCATTAAAGCGGAACTTTCATGTATTTTAATGTGACACCCAAATAATTTTTAATACATCGTTAAG
This sequence comes from Rhinophrynus dorsalis, assembly GCA_037306005.1. Classification (NCBI taxonomy): domain Eukaryota; kingdom Metazoa; phylum Chordata; class Amphibia; order Anura; family Rhinophrynidae; genus Rhinophrynus; species Rhinophrynus dorsalis. The sequence continues at coordinate 146,138,236 of CM074727.1, forward strand.
CATATCCATATTTGTATTATCTTTAGCAATAATTAGAAAGTAATACTTAATATGCAAATAAATATATAGTAGAGTTTATCCCCCTGAGTAAAACAAGGGCACTCCCAAAGCTGAGAGGTGTTTTTTTTTTTTTTTCTTTAAAAGGTTCAAAACCTCAATGGCCTGAGATTGCACAGTGGTGCTGTTGCTACACCATCCTATGGACAGCTCTGGTCAGTTGACCATAAATCTCTATAGGATGGTGTAGCAACTGTATAATTTCAAGCCATTGAGATATTGCACAAAAAAAATTCAAGTTTGAGCCAAAATAACTTTTGAATAAAACACCTCTGAGCACTGGGAATACCCTTTTTTTACTTAGGGGGATAAACTGTACTATATATATCTTTAGACCAGTTCAATCCGCAAGGTTGCAGGTTCGAATCATGGCAGGGTCAACTCAGCCCTTCATCCTTCCGAGGTGCATAAATGAGAACCATTGATTGGGTAATAATAATATCTATTATTCAGCTGCCGATCCTGTTTCTTTCCCTTTCAGGTGCAGTGAGTTTGCTCATTGCACACAGTTCATGAACTGATTGTGCAATGATCATTAGACAAGCACAGCTTCAAAGGGCTAGAGACAAGTTATCAATAACCTGATTACACAGTACTGTACAAGCAATATTATCACAAAGAAAACCAAAGGCCTTATGCACAAAAAAATAGACGTTCATGTCTGGGGTAAACTAACAGCGCCATGGGGGAGGGAGATAGTACCCCCCCAATTCACACTGATTTAACTCTTTGAGCGCCAGAAGGGTAAGCAACGTATTGCGTTGCGTACCACTCTGGCACTCAAAGGGTTAAATGAGGGTTTTAACCATTTGTGTGCCAAAGATATATCCAGTAAATTGCCTTGCAATACAATGGATACCTCTCCAGGTCTCAGAGGAATAACTGTATGAATATGTTGGAGACCTCCCTAGCATTGCAGTCCCTCCCTGCACTAGTCCTCAGGGAGATTTAGGATATCTCTGATTAAAGGGACTGTTCCACTTTAGTTTGATTTTATACAGGTATATAATATATAAAGTCAAATTGTCTATAATTTGTTTTATTAAATTATTTTCTCCTCTGTTTTTTTTTACACTTTTATATCCCTGACAGGGAGATATTATATCACTGACAGAGAACTAGCTGAGGTTCGGTCTTTGGGAAGTTTTCTGTTGGGGACTGTGAAAGCAAAAATATTTATACAATGTTGAAATCTCCCTGCAGCTCTGAGTGATCTGTATGGTGAAGAGGTGGCTTTGCTACATAGTTTACAATTTCATTCTTACATTATATATATATATATATATATATATATATATATATATATATATATATATATATATATATACAGGGCTTAAAATATGAAGTCCTTTGCTACTAGCCAGACCTGAAAAGTTACTCGCCACTGCAAGACATAACATACCCACCAGGGCTGAATTTCTACTCGCCAGGGCTAAATTTTCACTCGCCATTGGCTAGTGATGAGTGGAAATTTTGAGCCCTGTATATATATATATATATATATATATATATATATATATATATACACACACACACACACATTTTTTATTTAATTGATGTATATACAGTAGAATACAAATCAGTGCAAAACATAGCCATACATGAGAGCATAGCGTCTTACAGAAAGAACATGAGTTGGATATATACATTCCTGTTTTCGGGAACTCACTTAAATGGATAGTATTGCTTAAAGGGATAGCAATACTTCGTTTTAACTTTATTTTATTTTGTAGGCATTAAAAAAACATGAAGAACGATATAAGTCTTATCTCTCAAACCTTTATGGTTTAAGAGATATTCACAAGCAAAGTTTCCCCTCCCGCCCCTTTTACCTAGTGTAAGCCATCTCTTCTCAGATGTGGAATCTGGTTGTAAGACCAGACAGATAACAGCAGGGGACAATCTTCTTTATATGAAAACAATGAAAGCCCTTCCCCCCTTGACAAGTTTTTCAGCTTTTTCCCTTATCTTAATTGAAGATTGTCCCTCTCTGCAGTCTACCTGGGCACCTCCCTTCTGATCTGGCTTTACAGGGGGAGATACTTTGCTTGTGAATATCTCTTAAACCATAAAGGTTTGAGAGATAAGACTTGTATCATTCTTCATGTTTTTTTAATGCTTACAAAATAAAATAAAGATAAAATGAAGTATTACTATCCCTTTAAATTTAACTAATTTTAATATGGTAGAGATTAAAAATATTAAAACAAAGAGGTATGTCCCGTCTCTCAAACTTATACAGTTTGAGAGATCGAAGCATCTAAAGTATCGCAGGACGGTCCTGGGACGAGAATCTGCTTCTATCAGCTAGATGGCAGACTTCTTGTGAAACATGAACTTTAGATGCTTCTATCTCTTACATTATACAGTTTTGAGAGATGGAAAATACCTCACTCTATTCATATTTTTAATCTCTGCACTATTAAAATGAGTTAGATTTAAGCAATACTATCCCTTTAAGAATGCTGTGAAGGTAAAGAAAGAGAGGATAGAGGAGAGAAAACACACGGTGAGATATAAACAGCAGATTAGTGGGAATATAAAGGGTGAGAGATGGAGGTGGGGTAAGCACTGGGAAGGCACTGGCAGTCATCGATGGGGATACAGGAAGCCTGACATCCAGCCTCAAATGGGAACAGCCCCACAGGTCTCAGGCAGGGGGCGCCCACAGGCTATATAAAAGATAACAAAAGTTGACACGATGCAATAAGGTATTGGGAGGGAAAATGACTTGAGGGTAGGTCTGTCTCCAGGACAAGTGCCTCTGAGGGGGAACAGGGAATATTTATGGATAGTAAAAAGAAAAAAATGTTGCTAATATGGTAGGTATTTACGGAAATAGGTCCAGGGAGGCCAAATGACGCCTCTTCCAGTGGAAGTGGCATGAACGCTTTCTAAAGAGGCTCTGGATGTTAATCTAGTGTACCACAGCACTGTACCCACTCCTGAAGACCAAGTCCATGCCACTCCGGACAAAGATCAACGTCTACAATGCAATCATCAGACCTACCCTGACGTATGCCTCCCCAGCATGGATCACTTGCCATGAGTGACACCGGAAGAGTCTTCAGATAGTCCAGAGCAAGGCCCTGCGGATATCGTCTGGAGCTCCAAGATTCGTAAGGACAGCTGACCTTCACTGGGAGCTGGACATCGAAATGTTGGACGAACACCTAGCGAAGCTGAGTAAGAACTTCTGCCAAGGACTGGATCAGAACCCGAACCCTCTGATCAGAAAACTCACTGCCACCACTGCAAACCCCTTCGACCGCTACCCGCGGCCCATCACAGCGAAGACCCTGTGAAACCAGCCCAACTGTGACAAGTCAACACAGACCAAGAAGAATCCAAACCTGCGACTTCAAACCCAACCCGAGAAGATGGAGTAATGAGGCTCAAGCCTCGGTATCCAAAAATCACCGCTGATGGGTAAAATCTATCAGCAAGAAGAAGATGAAGGAATCTAGTGTACCAGAGTTCAATAGAGGGGGGTTATGGCACCTACCAGTGCAAAGGGGTAAGAGGTTTAGCAGCGGACAATAAATGTAAGAGCAGTGTACGTTGTTGTTTGGGAAGTGTCAGGGTATCTGGAACAAATAAAATAGGGAGAGTACATTGTATATATTTTTTACGTTGTTATTCTCTCTCTGCTTTCACTGTCCTATGCAGAAAGCTGTCTGGAAGCACATCCAGAGGGCTTCTTGTCATAGAATAAAAGTACAAAAAAACCCACCCATAAATAAATAAATTAATAATAATAAAAAGTCTAGGAGATTTGTCTTTACCTACTATGCACTTCTAGAATATGTGGTCAAAATAAGGTAAAACTGTCCCTTTAAGGGTGATCATCTCAGTCATAATGATTGAGCCGCTAATTAATAAGGTGAACACCTATCCCTTTAATTTAGGGAAGCCTATAAAAAAAAACACACAACAAGGTTGTACTTATTCTTGTGCGGTATTACTATCCCTTTAAATCTACTATACAACATAAAATTATAATTGGACATTTCTGTTACTTTAGAGAATGTTTAAAAGGATAGTAATACTTAAGATATAATAAAAAAATATGTGTTGTAGGGTTTATGTACCAGAATAAAACAAGGGTACTCCCACTGCCAAGAGATATTTTATTAAAAAATTATTACAGCTCAAACTTGAAATTTTTAGGTGCAATATCATAGTGGCCTGAAAATTTACAGTGGCGCTGTTGCTACACCATGCTATGGAGATTTATGGTCTACAGACCAGAGCAGTCCATAGGATGGTGTAGCAACAGCATCATTGTAAATTTTCAGGCCACTGTGATATTGCACCTAAAAAATTCAAGTTTGGGCTGTTATAATTTTTTAATAAAATATCTCTCAGTAGTGGGAGTACACTTGTTTTACACAGCGGGATAAACCCTACAACATATATTTTTTTTACATGTTAAGTATTACTATCCCTTTAAAAAAAAATTATGTGGAGCAAATCCCATCCCTCAAACCTTTATGGTTTGAGAGATATTCGCATCTAAAGTTCCCCCCTCCCTCCCCTTCTCCTGATATCAGCTCTGTGCTGACAGCAGGAGATCCTGGTCTTGGGACCAGCCGGCGGCTCTTCAGCAGAGCCAAAATAGCGATATTTGAAAAGAATTACTTCATTGGAACGATCTGCAAAGTATGTCTGGTTTGCAAGCACACTTTGTAGACCATTCCAATGAAGTCGTTCTTTTTTTTTTTATATCGTTATTTCGGCTCTGCTGAAGAGCCGCCTTGCATCGGTCAACACGGATCTCCTTTTGTCAGCTTTACAATCGACATCAGGGAGGGAGGTGGGAACTTTAGATGCGAATATCTCTCAAACCGTAAAGGTTTGAGAGATGGGATTTGCTCCACATAATTTATTTTTTTTAAATCTACAATACAATATAACATTATTATTGGACATTACTGTTACTTTAATACCTTGTACTCCATGCTGGCGTCCAGGGCTCTTTGTCTCCCATATTCATAACTATCTTGATAGCTAGAAGTGACAGTGTTCTATTGTCTGTAAATGTGCTAGGATAAAGCTTCAGCCTTTCTGAACCAGAAGACCAATGGGTGCCGATCTCAATACATTAACGGTTGCTTTCTCTGCAACAACTAAGCAAAATGTGTCTACATAGGGAAGTCTACACATGCATTAAAAATGCAAGCTCATGATTAGGGTATAATAAAATACAATTTTGAAGATACTAACGGGAAGTACACGATATATGAAATTGTATAACCCAATGTGTTAGTGTTTCTTTAATTTGTTCTACATATAATTAAAATCTGACTGTATATTGTACTAGTAATTTTTCAATTTATGTTTTAATGGCACAATGTGGCAATTACCTGCACAGTATGCTAATTTGTACTGTACAAGACTAAGCGTAACTGCTGGCTTTGCTATTAGAAAACGACCCCTGTGTGTGGGCTCTGTCTAGATTTATTCACTGTGTAGTGTGTGCTAATATTGGCCCAGTAAGGAACTAATTAGCATAACATGCCACACTATGCAACAAACCAATAAAGTTTAATTTCTCAAGATCTATTACTTTTACAAACAAATGGCTAGTACGACACATACACAGTTTTTAATTGTCTTTAAAGGGGAACCATCACCCATACACAAGTTTACCTCATTTTCATCATCATATAGTGATAAGCTTTAACCCCTGAAGGACCAGCCGTGAGCACACACAGCCGACTCTTAAGGACCACGGACCTTTTTTTTATCCCCCCCCCTTCGGTTCTGGGCTCCCCGAACGGCGTGCAGCCGCGGGGGGAGCCTGGAATTCCATGATGGTCATAGCATGTCATGGGTTGTTAACGCAAAACAACCCAGGACGTGCTATGACCGTCAAGGGTCGTTAAAGGAACACCAATATCCCATAAAAAAATTCTTCTTGTATTGTAGAGGTTTAAAAAAAAATATTTGCAGCAAATCCTTACTCTCAAACCGCTATGGTTTGAGAGATATTCGCATTGAAGGTTCCCCCCTCCCTCCCCGTCTCCTGACATCAGCGATGTGCAGACAGCAGGAGATCCCGGTTCGGGGACCATCCGGTGGCTCTTCAGCAGAGCCGAAATTGCTTTATTTAAAAAGAATTACTTCATTGGAAAGGTCTACAAAATGTGCCTGGTTTGCAAGCACACTTTGTAGACCGTTTCAGTGAAGCAGTTCTTTTTATATGATGCGATTTTGGCTCTGCTGAAGAGCCTCCTCAAGTTGTGCCGACTCGAATCTCCTGCTGTCAGCTTTACAGCTAACGTCAGAAAAAGGAACATTTTCAATGTGAATATCTCTCAAACCATAAAGGTTTGAGAGATAGGATTTGCTGCAAATAATTTATTTTTTAACCTGTACAAAACAAGAATATTTTTTATGTACCTTTAATCGTTTTTTGCATTATAAAAAGCATGCTGTGGTGAAATTTACATTATTAAAAATGAGCCGTGACCTTACTTCCAGACAGACAGTGGTTACAGCTCTTCACCACAACCTGTCAATCTCCTTCTGTTCCTCCCCAAGTACTGTCGTGTTCTAACCTCCTCCGATGACTGAGGATTTCTTCTTGTGAGCTGGTTGGAACGTGACAATACTTAAGGAGGAACAGAAGACGATTGACAGGCTGCACTGAAAGGGTTAAACAAGTTAAAAGCCATGCATTTTTAAGGTATGGTTTCCCTTTGAGTGCCAGCGAGGTATCCAATGCATTGTGTTGCAATGCGGTTGATACTTCTCTGGCACATAAAGGGTTTTAAAACTGGGTTCATAATAAAATGTAGGTAATAACAATACAGTCATATTATACTGCCGTTATGAAACTGAGTGAACTGTACGGACCAATTAAAACTTAGTTCCGATCATTAAAGTATAAATTATTTATAACTGGGTTAGGTAAATTTGACTGAACATAAACATTAGTATTTGGTTTGTGGTAACCTTAGTTGTTTTGGGAATTACATTTTAATTTTTATACTTTCAGTGCAGAATGTCAGGCATTGCAAATGTTATTCTAAAATTAACTAGTTGGAGGCGAGAGATTAGGGTCAGACTGTGAATAGAAATCAAATGGTTACCAGCCCAACATTTCCCCCACCTGTCCTAATGCGCTTCCTCTTACACCCTCCCGATATTCAAATAACACCCACCCATGTCCTGTTTCAACAAAGTGCAGGATGGAAGTATATTTCTAAGGAGTAAAAATGTTAGGACAAGAGGCCGTAGTCTAAAAATTGAGGGACACAGGTTTAGACATAATGTAAGAAAGTTTTACTTCACTGAGAGGGTAGTAGATAAGTGGAATAGCCTACTAGCAGAAGTGGTAGAAGTGAATACAGTGACAGAATTTAAGCATACATGGGATAAGCATAAAGCTGTCCCGAACATAAGAAAAGACCGAGGACCAAAAAAGGTTTGAGGTTTTTACTGTAGGAAAATGGGCGACTAGATGGGCCAAATGGTTCTTATCTGCCGTCAGATTCTATGTTTCTATTTTGGGCATCCTCTTACACCCTTATATGTCGTTTTATCCCAATAACACCCACCCATGTCCTGTCATGTCCTCTGTCCTATCCCAATAACACCCTTATATGTCCCTTTATCCCAATAACACCCACCCATGTCCTATTATGCCCTATGTCCTATCCCAATAACGCCTTTATATGTCTCCTTATCCCAATAACACCCGCCCATGTCCTCCCTCTAATACTCACCCAATGTGCCATTATTCCCACTAATGCCCACCCATGCCCTAATTGAGATTTCTCCACCCCACCCCCCACTGCAGACCAAAAATAAGACTTACTCCCACCTCATTACCTATAATGAGACTCTCTCATTCTCATCCCCCTAACTAGCATACCTAATGCCCCCCTCTGCATACCTAAAATGAGACCCCATGTTCTCTTCACATACCTAAAATGAGACCAACATACCCCCTTCACATACCAAAATTTAGACATACACACCCCTCCATACCTAAAGTTGTCCACTAACACCTCTCCAAGTAATCTACCTACCCATCCTTGCAGAATAAAATATGCCCACTCTCCCAAAAATGAACCCCCCGTGCTGTTTGCATTCCTGTTTGAAGTTATGGGGACCTCTTGCACCGGTGGTCTAGTGGTTTCGGAGGTTCAGGTAGAAGAGATCTGTTGCTGCTTTGTGTCAAGAAGGCAGTCATTGAAGGCATTGTCACACACCATATGTGATGTCATATCCAGTGTGCTGCCATCAGTGAGTTACTACTGCACAAATTGCAGCACCAGAAGGGAACTTTGGTGAAGGGATGTGTACTGACAGCACAGATCTCTTTCTTCTGCCTTGGGGAATTTAAGCATAGGGCAGGTGGCTAGAGCAGTTAGAGAGAGATGTCTGGAGGCAAGTCCGGCCCTATGGCATTTTCCCTGTGCCACAGTAGGCCAGTTTGGCACAGCTAGAGATCTCTCATGCATTGCAGAGAAATGCATCAGAAACTTCTCTGGTTTACAAGAGATTCAAGAATTCAAGAGTTAAAAGGATAGTAATGTTTCACAAAATATGCAGCTCCAATTAATCTTCATAGTATTTGGGCCATGGAGAGTTATTTCAATACTGTCAGAGTTTTTGTTCAAGAGTAATTGAATGATAAAGTATCCTCCTCCCACTCCTTTTACCTAATGTAAGCCTCCTCCCCTCAGATGTGTAATCTGGTCTTTTCACCGGACAGGTCACAGCAAGGGACAATCTTCTTACTGTGAGCATCAGGAAAACCCTGCCCTCTTGACAGGTCTTTCAGGTTTTTCCTTATGATCACTGAAGATTGTCCCTCTCTGTGATCCATCCGGACAGTCTTGCTGCTCTGGCTGAGCAGTGTTACATCAGTAAAAGGGGAGGGAGGGGGATACTTTATCATTCAATTACTCTTGAACTACAAATCTGACAGTGTTGAAATACCACTCTCCATGGCCTAAATACTATGAAGTTTAATTGGAGCTGATTTTATTGTGAAACATTAATATCCCTTTAAAGGGATTGCACAGTGTTTCTCAACCAGGGTGCCGTGGCACTTTGGTGTGCCATGTACATCCGCTTAGTGTGCCCTATTTTATCTATAAGGCTTTAACAAAAATGTGAATGGAGAATTACAGCTGTATATTGATGGAAATTTCTGTGCACAATATGTTTATATTAGTTGTGACATCTAACAATAACCCTATATTTATGTATTTGTAACCTTCATTACACCCTTGACAAATTATATAAAATGTTAGGTGTGCCCTGAAAATTGCAGACTGCATATTAGGGGTGCCTTGAAGAAAAAAAGCTTGAGAACCACTGGGATAGCAATACCTCAATTAAAGTTTAGCTCCGAGTATTATTTTCATTTTTTGTAACGTAACAATATATATAGTTACTTACAGTGTTATAGTTCAAACGCTATTCAAGACAAAAGGATCCCGCTCCCGCCCCTACTGGCCGCCGCCCTTTAGATGTGGAATCTGGTCCCGGGACCAGACGGATGAAACAAGGGACAATCTTCACTCAGTAAGTATAAGGAAAACCCTACACAAAATTTGTAAATAATACTCGGAGCTAAACTTTAATGGAGGTATTACTATTGCTTTAACCCTTTGAGTGCAAGAAGGCATGCAAAGAGTTAGTACATACATTTAAAGAGATAGTAACCGCCCCCCCCCCGAACACCGTGACGCTAAAAGAGAGCAATAGTGCAAACATACTGAACTCCCTTATTCCCATCTCTCAAACCTTTATAGTTTGAGAGATGTAAGGCAAGACAGACCTCCGCTCCCTCCCTTTTCTGCCTGACGAACTGTAAAGCCGTCAGAGGCAGAATCCGGTCGGCCGACTTACGGCGGTTCTGCAGGAGCTCTGCCATCTAGATATCTCTGTATAATTACTTCATCAGAATGGTCTACAACATGTGCTTGCAAGCCAGGCACACGTTTTAGACCATACCGATGAAGTAATAATACGGAGATATTTAGATGACAGCGCTCCTGAAGAGCCGCCGTCTGGTGCTGGAAGCAGGATCTCATGACGTCCGCTATACAGCGGACATATGGGAAGGGGGAGGGAGCGGAGGTCTTTCTTGCCTTACATCTCTCAAATCATAAAGGTTTGCGAGATGGGACTAAGGGAGTTCAGTATGTTTGCACCATTGCTCTCTTTTGACGTCACTTTGTTTGGGGGGGTTACTATCCCTTTAAAGCAGGGGTGCCCAGACCAGCGGCATAGGATCTTACATTTGCTTAGTGATCCAAACATGATTACCAACACGTGTCACTGGTCCTGCCCCATCACATTAGAACATGTTGCCCATCATATTTATTCTTATTGCCTGTCTACATAGAACAGCATTGGACCAAACTAACATGCATTAACCCTGTTGAGTGTCAGAGGGGTATGCAGTGCATTGCTTTCCAATGTGTTGCATACTGCCCTAGCACTCAAAGTGTTAACTGTGATTAGTGCCCACTACTGTTGTAGTGCTTATCTCCACCCATTTAGAAATAGTCCTGGACAATAAAATGGAAACCTAGAAAAGGCAGGAATGTCTGCTCCCTCAGAGCATATGTAAGACTAGATTTCAAGGGACAGTAATGTTTCACAAAAACAGCAGCTCCAATTAATCTTCATAGTATTTGGGCCATGGAGAGCATCATGCAATCACTCTTGAACTACAACTATGACAGTACTGAAATAACAAAGTACCTCCTTCCGCCCCTTTTACCTAGTGTAAGCCACCTCCCCTCAGATGTGGAATTTGGTCTTGAGATCACACAGCTCACAGCAAGAGACAATCATCTTACTGTGAGAACGATGAAAACCCTGTCCCCCCCCCCCCCGACAGATTTTTCTGGTTTTTCCTTATGCTCACTGAAGATTGTCCCTCTCTGCGATCCATCTGGACAGTCTTGCTGCTCTGAGGTGAGCAGTGTTACATCAGTAAAAGGGGCGGAAGGGGGATACTTTATCATTCAATTACTCTTGAACTACAACTCAGGCAGTATTGAAATAGCACTCTCCATGGCCCAAATACTATGAAGATTAATGGGTGCTGCTTTTATTGTGAAATATTACTATCCCTTTAAGGCCACAGAAAACAAACAGAAAGTTTTTACATATGCTAGCATGGAATACAGGGGATATAGGTGTATATAAACGTAGTTCATTTTATGTGTCAGTGTTATTTTGTGTAAAAAAAACCTCTGGCATGGAAGCTTTTACTGCTGATTTTGATTTAATTTAATTTTAATGATTTTGCAATGTGGTATTCTTACCATATATGGGTATTTGTACTGAAAATTCGGAGTTTAGATAATTGGTTTTCCTGTTATTTTTTTTGTTTTGTTTTTTTTGTAATTTTCCATGGGGCCCGAATGTGCCATACAGAATTTCCTTTCCTCACTCGGGAGCACAGAGCTGTTTTGCAGACAACTAAAAGCCTTGTCAGCATAGACAACAAGATGGACTCCAACCCCCCCCCCCCCCGCCGGGTCTTCAAAGGACCTGCACATTATGTTAACACACATTAATGTGTCTTATTGCTGTAAAGCAATGGGGTACACATATATATATATATATATATATATATATATATATATATATATACACACCATACAGTCTGATCTCTCTTAAAGGGATAGCAATGTTTAATTTTAAGTTTCTTTATCCCCTTAAAGCTGCCGGCACTTAAGGACCACGTACTAATTCTGGGCTCCCTGAACGGCGTGCAGCCACACGGGGAGCCCTGAATTCCATGATCTACATGTACGTCCTTGGTCCTTTAGGGACATACACCCCGTGCAACCTCAGTAGCATTGTAAACGGAGTTTGCTGTAACGCTACATCACAGAAATCCAGCTTCGAAGGGCAGCGTGAACGCGCTCCCTGGGGCAGCTGGGAAGTCTTAAGACGGCACAGGGTAGCGTAGAACACGGAAGTGCCCGATTTTGCAGGGCAAATATATCCACTAACAGGCGACTTGAAGAACACACACACAGCACTAATGTCAGGTTAAGCATTAAAACGCATGGTAAAATTTTGGTTTTAGGTGATAGTTCTGCTTTAACCCTTTGAGTACAGGAGGGGTACGCAATGCATTGTTTTGTAATGCGTTACGTACCCCTCTGGCACTCAAAGAGTTAAAACACCAATCTAAATCACTGGGAGTTTGGGAAATGTCTATTTGACACCCTTTGCTGCTGTTGATTTGCTCTAGAATTGTTTATCTGTTCTTTTGTTCATTATTGCCTGATTTAGCTATACTAGAGGCCACCTTGCCAGTTACTGTAACAGCCAGAAATGGCAGCTCTGTTGCAGTTAACTGCCTTGGGGATTGTACTGACTACTGTCTAGGGTAGCTTAGGTGATTGTTCTCTGTTAGTGAAATCACATGGCCTTTATCTCCCTGGTAGCCACTAGCACAAAGGTAAATGCAAACTAAATGCAAATTATTATAATTTTGTCTTTTTCATTTGCTTAACTCTCTGACTCTCCAAGGTGTTACAGGGAGTGAGAACATCTTAGCCCTTTCAGTGTCAGAGGGGTACGCAACGCATTGCAAAAAACACTCTGAGGAACACAGGGCTGCTCTGAGCATTTCACATTTCTCTGGTGCTTAAGGGGTTAAACTCATTTTGGCTGATGGGTACAAAAAGCAAACTGCTGAATAAGGAATCCACACCTGGGAACTTTCAGAATGAGCCGACCCTGAGATCTTGTAAACATTAACCCTTAAAGTAACAGTAATGTCCAGTAAAATGTTTTTCTTGTTTTGTAGATTTAAAAAAAAATAAATTATGTGGCACAAATCCCATCTCTCAAAACTTTATGGTTTGAGAGATATTCACATCTAAAGTTCCCCCTCTCCTGATGTCAGCTGTAAATCTCACAGAAGGAGATCCGTGTCAGCCAACACGAGGAAGCTCTTCAGCAGAGCCAGAATAGCGATATTGGAAAATAATTACTTCATTGGAACGGTCTACAAAGTGTGTTTGCAAACCAGGCACACTTTGTAGACCATTCCAATTAAGTAATTCTTTTGCAGTATCTCTATTTCGGCTCTGCTGCAGAGCTGCCGGCTGGTCCCAGGACAAGGTTATCAGCAGAGCACTGATGTCAGAAGAAGGGGAGGGAGGGGGGAACTTTAGATGTGAAACTGTAAAGGTTTGAGAGATGAGATTTGTGCCACATAATTTATTTTTTTAAACTGTACAAAACAAAAAAAATGTTGTGAACCTCGTCCCCATTGCGGCCCCATTAAGTTGGAGATAAAACTGATCCAAAAATTGGAAATAATTAAATTTCAAAATATGATCCACTGCCTCCAAAAGAAATCGCTTCTGTCTAGGTGGCATTAATTCATCGCTTCGTAGGAAAAACTCGACGGCCTCCAAATCCCCATCATGGGGTATATTGGAGTATAAGGCCGTTCCAATAGCAACGGCTCGACCAAGTGAATCCTTGAAGAAGTTAGATAAGGTGGGTGGAATCCTGTAAATCGGAATCAAGTCCCAACACTAGCCGTTGTAGGTGGGACTTGATTCCTATTTACAGGATTCCACCCACCTTATCTAACTTCTTCAAGGATTCACTTGGTCGAGCTGTTGCTGTTGGAACGGCCTTATACTCCAATATACCCCATGATGGGGGTTTGGAGGCTGTCAAGTTTTTCCTAAACAGCACAATATGTTACATTTACTACTAGTGTAAAAGCCTGTGTAAATGGTTCAAGGTTCAGGTGATGTTAACCCTTTGAGTGCCAGATGGGTACGCAACGCATTGCACTGAGGTGGCGGCACACACAATGCAGTCATGCGCTGTAGAGACTGGCCAAATGCACAGAATGCTCCCAGCACAGAACTCCCAGCATTCCGTGCGTTTGGGCAGTCTATACTGTGCATGACTGCATCAGACAAACATTCTAGTGTTTTATTATATAGGAGGATAAAGAAGACTCGTCAATCTACTTTATTACAAACATTACTATTCTTTTAAATCCTTAGATACTGAAGACTTCTCCAAAGCATTGTGAAGCTATGTGTTGGAGATGTCCCTAGCATCCAAGGGGTTAAATACAGACATGACAGGGATTGTGGTGTGTAGAAAGCTTAGAATCATAGTATCATAGGCAAAAACCTGAATGGAGTATAAATGAAGGATTAAATCCTTACTCTTCCCTAAGGATGCTGGAAATGTCAGTAATTAGGATTAGTAACAGGCCTTTCCTCGCTTTTCTGTTTGGTTCTGACGCCCAAAGGGACCACGATTCTTCTGCTTGTTGGCTTGAAGATAATGATACTCTCCTGGCCTCGCTTGTAATTGTTAGCTAAAGAAACCCTCAGAGTATTTCCCTTGCGCCTCTACATAATATAAATAAATGTAAGGCAGGCCACTGGCTTGAGTTTTAAACAGTCAGATGACTTGACTGTAAATCCTTCTGGTGTTTTAGAATTGGTTAACCTTCAGAGTTGTGTTATAAAGAAGATCAGCAATACAACATTTACACAGCCTGCGAAACCAGCTTCCTGTCTGCCTATCACTGATGTAAACATTCGGGGCACTGCTGCTGTTGCTCATTACGTATAACCTTTTGTCAGAGCACATTGATTGTTTTACACCTTAAGGACCAGTGATGTCAGGATTGTCACTGCTGTCCTTACATAAAGGACCAGTGACACTCCTGACACTTCACATATTTTTTATTAACAGCGATCCTGTGGGAGCTCTGTGAGTAGTAGCGGGGTCTGAAATTGACCACTCCCAAGACCAGAGCTTTCACTATCAGACCCCCGTTTAGTGCGCCGGCACGCAAATGATCAGTCGCGTGTGCCGGCACTCTGAAGTCTTCAGTCTGGTCCTTAAGGGGAAACCAACCCCAGGACCGCTGGTCTTTAAGGGGTTAACATGTCATAAATCCCTGTAGGGGGTTTGTGGTAGGTGATGGTAACTGTCTGAGTGTCAGAGAGGTGGGCAAAGCATTAAGAACCACAGCACATTTTTTCTTGCAATGAATTCTGGGATGGCAGAGAGGCATGCAGCCGCGCTGCCATGCCAAAATTCCATGATGTGCCAGGACCATCACCGGTCCTTAGCATCTGGACCCACATGACGGTCCTGGCATGTCATACGTCATTAAAGGGGATGTATCACAACTTAGCCTAAATAGTTTGGTTATGTATCAAATATGACTAAAAGTGTCTTAATTTTTTTAACTCTTTATTTGGTCTAAATTGAAGTTATAAACTCCTCCCTGCACCTACTTCTGCACAGACTGTGGTTACCTGCTCTGTAACCGCAGTCCATCACTCTGCCTCTGCTCCCTCCCTCTATCCAACCTCCTCCGATGATGGAGGCTTCTGTCTGTAAGCTGGAGTGCTCTCATTGGCAGAGATAGATATCTAGCCAATGAGAACGCTTCAGCTTACATACAGAAGCCTCCATCATCGGAGGAGGTTGGATAGAGGGAGGGAGCAGAAGTAGGTGCAGGGAGGAGTTTGTAACTTCAATTTAGACCAAATAAAGCTTAAAAAAAAATTAAGACACTTTTAATCATATTTGATATATAACCTAACTATTTAGGATGCATCTAGAGGTGATACATCCTCTTTAAGGGTTTAAAGGCCTGGTTCATACAGGTAACGGCTGTGTGAAGTGCCAGCTGTGTTTACTAATCTTCAGTGTACTAGGTGACATCATCATATCCTCAGATGGCACCTGCCCATAGGCATGTTGACATCTGGATGTACCCAATGCATTAGTGCATCCAAGTGGCAGACGTTTGGGTGCGTTACTGGAGCCAAACATTTCTCATGTATCATTGGGGGCAATGTATTTCACAAAGGTGCATTTAGTGCAGTGTTAACCCTTTGATAGTCAGAAGGGTACACAACGCATTGCACTCCTCTGGCGCTCAGTGGGTTAATAGCTCTTTGCTAAAGCTACCCATGTGAACAGGGTCAATGGGTTACGTTAGAGCGGTGGAATTTTGAGGGGAGGTGAGAGAGGGTGGGTGCTGGAGGGGGTCAGCTGTACAAGCCACTGAGGGTGACCTGTTGCCTACCGTTTATATTTTCCCTTTTTGTAGGTCCACAGTCACTTCTATGATCTCTTTGCGTTTGATACTCAAAGGGTTAAGGTGAATTGAAAAACTAGGGTGAATATGTAGCACTTCCACCTATCTGGTAAAAAAAAAAAAATACTTGTATGGATGATTTTTCCCATTAGGTAAAGTAGGCAGCTGCCAATAGTGCCACATGTCGACAGCAGTGTCTCAGCCATTTTGGCCACACCCACATTCTGAGTAGTGGATGTGTTCAGAGCATTACTACTGCGCCTGTTCCTGACATCTGTTCCTGGCTTATGGTGACTGATTTACTTACCAGTTTACATGGTACTATTTTAACGCCTTGGAGGCTGGAGAGGTATACAATGCATGGAGACCAAGGGGTTAAGAAAATTGTGAGTGCTAGTATGTTATAGGCTAAGATTTACATTCATGGGACAGTTGGTGGAGCCTGGATCGTGGGGTTTGGTCATGAATGAGGCAAAAAGCACATAGACTTCCTTGCCTACGGGTTCTTGAGATTTAAATCTGGCCATGGGAATGTCAACATTTCTACATCAGGGTGAGAACATTCCACTCCCACTGGTGAGAGGTGTTTTATTCAAAACTTATTGCAGCTCAGAATTGGAATTCTTCAGGTGCAATATCTCAATGGCCTGACGTACAGTGGCGCTGTTGCTACACCATTATCTGGAGGTTTATAGTCAACTAACCAGAGCTGTTCATAGGATGGTGTAGCTACAACACTACAATTTCAGGCAAATGAGATATTGCACCTAAAATTTCAAGTCCAAACTGAAATAACTTTTGAATGAAACACCTCTTAGCAGTGGAATGATCTTTGTTTTATCCAGGAGGATAAACCCTACAATATATAGATATATATTTTTTTACATATTAAAGGGGCATTATCACCCTTGTACAAGTTTACCTAATTGCCATCTGATATATTGCTAAGCTTTAAAGCAACACTAATGTCCAATAATAATTATATGTTGTATTGTAGATTTAAAAAAAAAAATGATGTGGAGCAAATCCCATCTCTCAAACTGTTATGATTTGAGAGATATTCACATCTAAAGTTCCCCCCTCCCTCATGTCATCTGTAAAGCTGACAGAAGGAGATCCATGGTGGCCAACTCGAGGAGGCTCTTCAGCAGAGCCGAAATACCGATATTTAAAAAGAACTACTTCATTGGAATGGTCTACAAAGTGTGCTTACAAACCAGGCACACTTTGTAGACCGTTTCAATTAAGTAATTATTTTCAAATTTCGCTATTTCAGCTCTGCTGAAGAGCCGCCGGCTGGGCCTAGGACTGAGATCTCATTCTGTCAGCACAGCACTGATGTCAAGAGAAGGGGGGGTGGGTGAATATCTCTCAAACCATAAAGGTTTGAGAGATGAGATTTGCTCCACATATATTTTATGTACACTTTTGAATGTACTTTACTCTTTCAAATAAGAGCAACTGATATTTTAGCATGTGATCTTTTAAAAGGAGTTAAGGACCACGGAGCATTTTTTTTTGTTTGTTTTTTTGCTTCATCCGCTTCCGGACTCCCCGAACGGCGTGCAGCCGCGGGAGAAGCCCAGAATTCCATGACGGTCATAGTATGTCAAGGGTCGTTCAGCCAGATTGACCGTTGACGTACTATGACCATCAAGAGTCATTAAGGAGTTAATGAAGAAATATTTCATAATTTTTTTCCTGCTTTAGCAAAAAAAAAAACGGGTGATTCAAGAGATTTTTCCAAGAGATTTTTCATTCAAAATGTATTACATGACAGGCTTGTTTTTTTAATGTTTTATTTTTTGGTTTGGATTAACTACGTTGTGTTATCGTGGATACCAGGTGGTGCTGTTCATATAACTTACTAGGGAGAGTTGTAGTCTCAAGTTCTGAAAAAATATACTGCAAATATATACTATAATATACTTTGCAATGCGTTAGAGACCTCTCTAGTATTCAAGGGGTTAAAATCCCCATTTATATGGGTGGGTATTTTAGGAAAACATTTTAGGAAAACATTTATTTTCTCCTGTGGTGCAGTTGGTTTGCTCCAGAATTGCACCTCTGGGGTACATTAATGGCTTTTGCATGTATGTAAAAAAAAGATATTTTTATTTTGGACACTAGTTGGCACTGTTACTAACAGTGATTGGATACAATGCTTTGGATACCTGTCTGGCAATTCAAAGGGTTATTAACCCTTTGAGTGCCAGAGTTGCGTACCCCTCTGGCACTCAAAGGGTTAAAGATGTGTAAGTATTTAAACTGTAATATCTTTTGAATAAAAAAAAAAAAATCTTCAAGCAGTGGGTGTATCCTTGTTTTACTTGGCAAGAAAAGAATTATAACATATATTTTTCCATTCAAGAAAAAAGTTTACTGCTCCTTTAAGGCCTAACGTTAAGAACCTGCAACGCTGGTTTCTTGTTCTTAAGTTAGACACATTCAGAAACAAATCCATTGTTTTCAGGGGGTGAAAAAAAAATGCAGCAGATCACATTTCGTTGGTCGTCTGCTCATTTATACTGTAACAAGTTGTGTAAACCTCGCAATCGTCTCTGTGTTTAGAGAACAACATAGCTCCGTCATGGAATATTCTGTTTATTTTTTCTCCTCTGCAATTTAGATCATTCCGTGCATGTGAGTATCCAGGGGTAGATTTATATCAGAGACAGGAATGCTAGATCCAAGCTGTGGGGGGGATGGCAAGCTCATATGTAATGATGAACAAAAAAGTGGATACATAGTAAATTGTCTCTCCATAAAGGAGGAGAATTCACATAGGGACTAGACTATAGCTTAAAGGGATAGTAACACTTAATACTGAAAAACAAATATGTAAATATTGCAGGGATTATCCTGCTAAGTAATACAAGGGTATACCCACTGCTGAGATATGTTTTATTTAAACGTTATTGCAGCTCCAAACTGCATTTTTTTACATGCAGTACCACCATGGCCTGAAATGTTACAGTGATGCTGTTGTTACAGCATGCTATGGAGGTTTATGTAAATTAGCCGTAGCTGCACATAGACTACTATAGCAACAGCGCCACCATACATTTTCAGACTATGGAAGTACTGCAGCAAAAAAAACATAAAAAAACTCCTCTCACATTGGTGGAAATACCCTTGTACTCAGCAGGATAAACTCCAATATATATTGGATCTTATGTATAAAAGAAAACTGGACTAATTCTGGGGCAAACCATCTGCAGCATAGGGGACAAAAATGTATCCGTTAAGCTAAATGAGTCTATTAACCCCCCTGAATGCTAGACAGGTCTCAAACGCATTGTGTTGCAATGCATGGAGACCTGTCTAGCATTCAATGGGTTAAAAGCCCCAGTTAAGTCAGTCAGAATTTTGTCAATGTTTAGTTCTCCCCTATGGTGAAGTTGGTATGCCCCATATTGTCTCCACTTTTATACATAAGGTCTGTTGTTTCCACATTAAGAGCCACTATCCCTTTAATTCATTGGTTTGCTAGAGACATCTCTAATGCAATATACTAGAGGTGTGTCTAACATCCAAGGGATTAAAGGGGAACTCTCGCCTCTTATAAAGTAATACTTATTTAATTATTTTTCCCCAATACAGGATGAATATATATTTTTTTTAATCGCCAATTTTATGTAGAAAATAAGCTTCTAAAGTTTTACCGCAGTGAGTGACGTATTCCAGTAATACTTTACAAGCTTATTTCTACATCAATTTAGCACGTTAAAAAAAAATATATAAAAATAAAAAACAATTCAACTTATATTGGGGACAAATAATGATATAAGTATTACTTTATAGGAGGTGAGAGTTCCCCTTTAAACTCTAGGCAACATCCTCAATCTAATGTCTTCCATGCCTAAGGCTGGAAGAGCATATCTCACCTTGGTATAGGGTTATGAAATGCTTTTTCCCCACCCTTTTTGTATTTAAAGGGTTAATATTTGTATACTGGATGTTTTAGTATGTGTATATTATTTAAATAGATAGCAATGTTTCACTATAAATTCATTTTGATTATTCCTTATAATTTATAATAACTCCCTTACTGACGTCACTGTTCTTTTCTCTGAGCAGAAAGCCGGTTCAGAGGGACAAACTTGTATCTGCATAAGGAAAGTCCTGCCCTCCTCCTTATACTGATAGATGCAATATTATCCCTCACTGCGGACTGTCCGGTCGAGAAACCGGATTTCAGATCTCAGGGAAGGTAGCGTGATGTCTGTATAATACAATTACACAAAAACAACACCATTAAGAATACTGACTATGGTGACAACGAGCTTAATTACAAATTCTAAGGAATAAACTAGTCTTAACTATCTCTTCAGTAGTGAATGCTGCATGGCGGTGCCCATGAAATGCTGGAGAGCTCCCGCTTCCTGTGTGGTGGCGCTTCATGGCAAGAGCACTCCTTCTTTGTTTGAGGGAGGAGGAGAAAAGGGCGGACACTGCAACTTGATGCAGCAGTTTTCAGGGCTGGATTTACATCTCAGGAACCTGTAGGCACAGAAATCTGAAGCGCCCCCCCTCCCAATTTGCCATCTCCACTGGACACCTCCACAATGCACCTAATCTCCACAGTGCCCCATCATCTCCATATTCCTCTCACATTGCCCCCATCAGTTCCTACTTGCCCTCCATCGGCTCCATATTGCCCCCTTCAGCTCCATCTTGCCTCCCATCAGCTCCAACTTGCCCCCCATCATCTCTATATTGCCCTCACATTGCCCCATCATCTCCATATTGCCTCCCATCATCTCCACATTGCCCCTCACGTTGCCCCTATGATCATCTCCATATTGCCCGACACAGTGCCCCCTTCATTCATCTCCATATCCCTTCACATTGCCCCCATCATCTCTATAGAAGGGAGAGGTCTGCCTGTGCCTCCTTCTGCACAGACCTGCAGCTGCTGGTGCTCCCACGCGGTCTTCTCTTCAGTAATGCAGAGCACTGGGAGATGATGTCATGGCCCTCCTGGCCACTCTTGCCAAAATCACTGTGCTGTGGCGATTGGCTGCTGTGTGGGTGCTCTGTACCCTCCTGCTGCTCAGGGGAGAGGCGGACAGTGAACCGGAAACAGATTTTATGTATTGGCTGGCCTTCCTCAAGACAGTCTTGAGGATGGCCAGCCAAGCCTGGCTGAAACGTTGACCATTAAATAAATATTTTTTCCCATTGTTAAAGTCCTGTGAGTGCTTGGTATTTTCTATAATATATAAGATTTTGGTCAGACCTTAGCACCCAGGCACATTTCTGGACTCTTAATATGTGATTGCTTCCCATCTACAGTAATATGTATATAACATTCCTTATCTCTCCATTAGACTAGGCAATGCAGTAGAACTCATCAGAACATGCTGTGTCTAGTGTTTGTATGGCAATGCATCTCTGATTGCACTGATGCACTTTTTGAGATTATTTGGTATTTTGGACTGTCTGTTCCTATACATGGAGTCTGATCTTTAATGAAATGTGTGCTATTCATTTTAATCCTTTTAGTGAGGCTCCTTCATGTTCCATGGGTATTAAACATGAAGAGGATGGACGCATTCTGGAGTGCCTTTCCTCTTCTGGGTCGCCAGGATGTGACCCACTATGTTACCAGTTGAATCTGGAAAGCTAAAGGGATTTATATCCTTGAAATGACTTCTTTAGGAATGACCCTTTATACAGTAGTTGGGTATATCTGTGTACTGGTTTTTGCATTTGAACTCTGCTGTAGTCTGTAACTGAACAGGGACATGTTATTACACTGAGAAGCTTTTCATGGCTCTTTATGATTAGGGGTGGGGCTCTCTATAGCTAATCTCATTCTGACAGATAAAGGCTTATTTTCTATTGCACAGAGGTGAAAACTGAATACAGAACTAAAATGGCTCACAGCAAATACAGGCAACTGCAAATACTGTGCAAAATATATATATATATATATATATCCTATATAATAATTCGCCAAGTTGTGTGTAACGCCCGACATGCGCAGTAGACACTGCTGCGCGTGCGGCAGTCATGCACAGTAGAGACTGCCCGCGCCGCTGCTGATACAGAGCTGGGTGCTCCGAAGGAGCTTCCAGCTCTGTATCAGCCGAGGCGTGGCCAGTCACCACTGCGTGTGACTGCCCCGCGACCGGCTGCCAGAGGCTCTGTATCAGCCGAGGCGCGGGCAGTCTCCACTGTGTGTGACTGCCCCGCGACCGGCTGCCAGAGGCACTGTGGCCCGTGTAACGGGCTGTTCAACTAGTATATATATATATATATATATATATATATATATATTATATATATCTAATTGGTTTCTGGTTCACTGTCAATCCCTCCATGGGATGGTGGGGGGGGGGGGTGCATAAATCAAATCAGAAGTGGTGATATTCAAAGGAGCCTGCCCACTTCTGTGGAAATGGCTGCACGATGTGCATGGTGTAGCCAATTGAACGGGCAACGTTGTGTACCATTCACTAGTATAGACTTAAAGGGATAGTAATGTTTCATAATAAAAGCAGCTCTAATTAATCTTCATAGTATTTTGGCCATGGAGAGTGTTCTTTCAATTCTGTCAGAGTTGTAGTTCAAGAGTAATTGAATGATAAAGTATCCCCCTCCCGCCCCTTTTACTGATATAACACTGCTCAGCTTAGAGCAGCAGGGAGGTGCCCAGATAGATTGCAGAGAGGGACAATCTTCAATTAAGATAAGGGAAAAAGCTGAAAAACCTGTCAAGGGAGCAGGGTTTTCATTGTTCTCATAGGAAGAATTTTGACCCTTGATGTGAGCTGTCTGGTCTATGGACTGGATTCCACATCTGAGGGGAGGCAGTATACACTAGGTAAAAGGGGCGGGAGGGGGAAACTTTATCATTCAATTACTCTTGAACTACAACTCTGACAGTATTGAAATAACACTCTCCAAAGTCCAAATACTATGAAAATTAAGTGGAGCTGCTATATTTGTGAAACATTACTATCCCTTTAAACCTCTGCGTGGCAAAGGGGTATTCAATGCATTGATATCACTTAAATTGTTTCAGGTTAATTGTGAGGTCTTTGGTCTAACTATCCCTCCACCTCTCTTTTTTTTTTTTTTATCCCACACCTTTAGAGGGGGTAGTTTTCTTGAATTTTCCTCCCACTTGGTTGCTGCTCTTTCACGACCTGGCAGGTGAACATGCAGAAGCCCTGGTACATCCGAATGTCATTTCCAGTTATGCAATTGGAATACAGAACCTGGCAGGTCCTGAGGGCCAGTAGATTGAGCCGGCGGCAAATTCAGACATTACCTCCACTAGATGCATAGGCTTTGTTGGGCATCCTAACTTATTTGGCAGCATTCTCATTTCACTTGTTTATGAGGCAAAGGTTGAACCTGATGGACGTTTGTCTTTTTTCAACCTGCTTTACTATGTTACTAAAATTATATGGCTATACCTTACTGCTGTAATAAGAACTCTTACCTAGGTAAAATGCTTCTTTTATACACATTAAGAGTCTCTTACACCTAAAGGTATAGTTCTTTTTAAAGTGGCGGTCGGAAGTGCTGCCATAGTCTCTGTTATTGGTTATCCTTTCTGAAGTAGAAGAGGTTTGTGCAGTGGAGATAGTAAAGTGTGTTAGACCAGTTTTTCTCTCTTTCACACTAATGGTAAAATACAATGTGCTCTTATATATAAATAGCAGGATGCAACAGACATGGAGGTAAAAGTTAACACGTTATCATGGATCTTAACTCTCTGATTGCCAGATAGATACATCGCAATGCATTGTATACCCCTCTGGAACTCAAAGGGTTAAGATACATGAGATTGCTAATGCTGTTTTTTAGAAGTTTGAGAGAAGCACATTTTCTTTACATTCCTAAATTCCTGATCAGGAGGTTCTATTTACTATTTAAGTAGAACTAAACTCCCGTGACTGTCCTGGCACGTCATGGAGTTCAGGGCTCCCGGCTCGGGTGCACATCGCTCCGGGAGCCATGAACCAGAAGAACAAATTTAAAAAAGCACCGGTCCTTACGGGGTTAATAAGTTTGGAAAACACAAAGAATGCCCTTGTTTTACTCTGCTGCAAAACATATAGTGACCTCAGACAGCCCCAGCGTCACAGATTCTAGTCCCTGCCAGGGTCAACTATCTACCAGTCCGCTTTGGACCAGCCTGGCAGATCAGTTCATACTCTCAGCTTGGCGTGCTGGCAGATCAGTTCATACTCTCAGCTTGGCAGTGGACTGACACTGGCTGCAGCTGTACCATAAAGATATAGATATAAGTGAATGCTGCACAGCATTGCACATGGGATTTGGAGCTCCGTGCACATCTGGTAACTGCTGCAACTCAATGGTGGTGAATCTCGATGCAGTGATTTTTACAGGAGTGGCCAGGGGCCTTCCCTGCTGCCCCGGGGAGGGATGGACAGCAAACCAGAAACAATTAGATTTATATACCCTTTAGTCCAATGAGCATAACTGGGAACTGTCCAGATCTGCCCTGAACATTTGGTTTTGTCTAGGAACAGAGGTTGATTCTCTAGTTTCCCCGCCCACTTCTCCACCCCTTTTAGCCTTCTTCCAATCCAGTTCTGCCTAATTCCTGCCCATTTTCAGAGCAAACCTTCCTTGTCTCCTCCCAGTACCAAACACCTGATTAAGCCCAGCCACGTTACAGTGCAAGTTGCATAATTTGGACATCTCCACCCCTTCTTGATATTGCAGGGGGTTGGGGCAAGAAGGGTCCCCTAAATGCGCATGAGTGTCCTGTTGTTGTTTTGTATTATTACTACAATTATATATTGTTTTTAAATCTTCCCAATGATAAATGCATCGAAAAGAATCTATGAATGACCTCACGTGAGTACCAGCTATGACCTCTGTGAGCATATTTCATTGCTGCAATCCTCCCTAAATTCCTCTCTTTGTGTTTTTAAGAAATTATTTGCTGATCTAGTCTGTGATTTAAAGTTTGCAAGTGCCTAATATGTAAAGTCTAATCTACTTCACTCTTTATTATTGTATTATTCATCTT
The DNA here is from genome assembly GCA_037306005.1 of Rhinophrynus dorsalis. Taxonomy (NCBI): domain Eukaryota; kingdom Metazoa; phylum Chordata; class Amphibia; order Anura; family Rhinophrynidae; genus Rhinophrynus; species Rhinophrynus dorsalis. The sequence goes on from CM074727.1 coordinate 146,163,411, forward strand.
CACCTATTTTCTTAGCAATTTGAAGTCTCTGACAGTGAGCTCCCTAGGTGCCTCTATTTCCAGAAAGCTTACGGTTAGAATCTGTGACAGTAGAGGTAGTAATACAATGTAACACTGTCCCTGCTGCACAAAACACTATTCCAGACTAGTAAATACAATATACAGAACTCTGACTTCTGAGGGATTAACCCTTTGAGTGCCAGAGGGATTTACAATGCATTGCATACCTCTCTGGCACTCAAAGGGTTAATGCCACACTGTATCACTTTCCCTTCTTTCACAATTCTTGACAGAAAGATCTCTGGATAGAGATGTCCAGTAACTCAGTGTCAGGATCATTAAAAGTCTATAAAAAAAAAAGGGAGAGGATGAAAAAGAGAATCTAGTAAAAATTCTAGGCAATTTGATTCAATATGTTATGCACTTGCAGAATTTGCAAATTGAAAATGTAGGTTTATTGTCATTTCAACCTCTAGGACCTTAGTGTGTATTCTTATTATTTTTTTAATAAAATGCCAACGTATTCCTTGGCGCTGTACAAATGTGGAATTATACAAACGAAACAATATAACGTGCATGTACAGAATTGAAACATGTGCAATTCACCCAAGTGTCCCTCCTTAGTCAGGACAGTCCCTCTTTGAGACCCAAATCCCTCTGTCCCTCTTTCCCACCCTGGTGTCCCTGTGTTTAGGAGATCAGACTGTGTGGTGTGTATATAAGTGTATCACCCTGGTGTCCCTGTGTTTAGGAGATCAGACTGTGTGATGTGTATATAAGTGTATCACCCTGGTGTCCCTGTGTTTAGGAGATCAGACTGGGTGTGTATAGAAGTGTATCACCCTGATGTCCCTGAGTTTAGGAGATCAGACTGTGTGGTGTGTATAGAAGTGTATCACCCTGGTGTCCCTGTGTTTAGGAGATCAGACTGTGTGGTGTGTATATAAGTGTATCACCCTGGTGTCCCTGTGTTTAGGAGATCAGACTGTGTGATGTGTATAGAAGTGTATCACCCTGGTGTCCCTGTGTTTAGGAGATCAGACTCTGTGGTGTGTATATAAGTGTATCACCCTGGTGTCCCTGTGTTTAGGAGATCAGACTGTGTGGTGTGTATATAAGTGTATCACCCTGGTGTCCCTGTGTTTAGGAGATCAGACTGTGTGGTGTGTATATAAGTGTATCACCCTGGTGTCCCTGTGTTTAGGAGATCAGACTGTGTGGTGTGTATATAAGTGTATCACCCTGGTGTCCCTGTGTTTAGGAGATCAGACTCTGTGGTGTGTATATAAGTGTATCACCCTGGTGTCCCTGTATTTAGGAGATCAGACTGTGTGGTGTGTATATAAGTGTATCACCCCGGTGTCCCTGCATTTAGGAGATCAGACTGTGTGGCGTGTATATAAGTGTATCACCCTGGTGTCCCTGTATTTAGGAGATCAGACTGTGTGGTGTGTATATAAGTGTATCACATTGCTCCACAGCAATAAAACGCACATTAATGTTTATGTAAACTTATATATGTGTTGATAAATTAGTTTGTATAAATAAAATAAGTTGGTCTTGTTCTATATAATTTATTCAGTTACACAAAGATGAGTCAGCGGGTCATGAAATAACCTAAAAATTATTGGAAAAGGCCCCACCCACCAGCCACACCCTTAAAACAAAAGTGTCCTTCTTTGGCCATTTGAAATGTTGGGAGGTACCCATTAATGTTTGTATGAGCTTAAATATGTGTTTATAGTCTGTGTATATAAAATAGTTTAGTCTTTCTCTAAATCAGTTGTTCTGTTACATAAAGAGTTGTTGATAGGTTATAAAATAACCTAATATAACCTAAATATTCTCGGTACTACTTCGCCCACCAGCCAGGCCCCCCAGCAACACCACCTAAAACAGAAGTGTCCCTCTTTGGCCATATGAAATGTTGGGAGATATGCAGGTGGAGAGAGGGCACTGCCTATGAGTGCTTACAACATACCTCCCAACATTTCAAACTGCCAGAGAGGGCCACTTGTGTTTTAGGGGGTGTGGCTGGGGGCACGGCTGGCGGGTGGGACATAACCAAGAATTTGTTGGCTATTTCATGACCTATTGACACCTCCTTGTATATCTTATTAAATGACCTATAATAAGACCAATGTATTTTATTTACACTGACTAATTTATAAACACATATCTTGACATTTAATCAAACACTAATGTGAGTTTTATTGCTGTAGAGCAATATGATACACTTATATACATGCCACACAATCTGATATCCTAAAAAGAGGGATATCAGGGTAGGAAAGAGGGACAGAGGGATTTGGGTCTCAAAGAGGGACTGTCCCTCCTAAAGAGGGACACTTGGGAGGTATGTTACAATGTAGAATGACTTTATACAGAAAGCAAAAGCTGGTGAGATAGCTTTGTTGGCTGATGCACCACCAGCTGTTGAATCTGTTGGAACCTCAGGGTCATGGGTTCTCGTCCCAGCAAGGTCAACTCAGACTTTCACTTTCTGATGTAGATAAACTACCCAGGTCATACTTGAAAATGACCATGACAATATAACCTTCCTGGTAAAATACTTTCATACGTAGTTATGGAGCATACCAACTGTGCCATGGGGACACATAGCAATTCCCATGTATTTAGATGTTGGGCATTTACCTCCTTGAAAGTTAGAAGTCACCAACACGTTGGGAAGCAATGCATTTGACACATATTTAAATCAATGGGAATTTTCATTGCCCTCCCACCTATAGCGCAGTTGGTTTGCCCTAGAATTTCTCATTGTTTGGTGTCTGCACACCCGTAGTCAGTTGGTTGGCTGTATGTATTTTGAGAGAGAGGAGAGTGAGAGGTTTGTACATTTTATCCTATGGTTTGGAATGCATTGTAATTTATCTAAGCCACAACTTACCCCTAGTCCCTCCTCCTCTGTACGGAGATTATGTTTAGAAATTTTTCAGGAATGATGTCTTTGTGTCTTACTAGCTAACTGGAGAAGCATCTGTTTCCAGCCACCATCCGCACTGTGAATATTTGGTATAATAAGTTTGTTTTTGTCCTGACAGAATTCATGTGTGTGTGCAGACTAATTGCGCTCCTTCCTGGAATGCACGTTCTCTCCCTGTAACATAAATAAAAATCAGATGCTCCTTTGGTAGGAGCTTGAGGGAACTTTTCAGCAATACAGCTGAATCTTTTAATGTATGATCCTTCAAAAATATTTTTTTTCTTGAAAGGTTTAAAAGGCCATTAAAGGGATAGTAGTGTTTCAAAATAAAAGCAGCTCCAATTAATCTTCATAGTATTTGGGCCATGGAGAGTGTTATATCAGTACTGTCAGAGTTGTAGTTCAAGAGTAATTGAATGATAAGTTATCCCCTCCCTCCCCTTTTACCTAGTGTAACACTGCTCACCTCAGATGTGTAATCTGGTCTGTTGAACGGACAGATCACAGCAAGGGACAATCTTCTTACTGTGAGCATATGTAAAACTCTGCCCCCGTGACAGGTTTTGCCTTATGGTCACTGAAGATTGTCCCTCTCTGCGATCCATCTGGACAGTCTTTCCCCCCTTGACAGGTTTTTCCCTAATCTTAATTGAAGAATGTCCCTCTCTGAAGTCTACCTGGGCACCTCCCTTCTGATCTGGCTGAACAGTGTTACATCAGTAAAAGGGGGAGGAGGGGAATATTTTATCATTCAATTACTCTAGAACTACAACTCTGACAGAATTGAAATAACAATTAATTGGAGCTATGCGTTGTGTACCCCTCTGGCATTCAAAGGGTTAAGGGAGAAGTAGCATATCCTAATAATAATCCAACCAAACACTAACTTTACTTGGACCAGAAAATCCCAATGGCCCCTATGAATTTGCCCGTGTGCAAGGCACTCTAGGCTTCACCCATGACCACACCCTCATTATTCATATGAGGTCCAGTCCTATCCATTTTTCCCCTAGCGCAGAAAAAAACCCTTGGCCTATGGACAAACATGATTTAACCCCATTGGCTGCTAGAGAGAGAACAAGGTCACCTTAACCCCTTAACGACCGGCTGCGTAGGCACGCAACTGTCACTAAAGGACCACAGAGCATTTTTTTTTTTATTTTGCCGATCCGACTCAGGGCTCCCTGAACGGCGTGCAGCCGAGGGGGAGCCCTGAAATCCATGACCGTGCTGGTACGTCGTAGGTCGTTCAGTCACTTTTACCCATGATGTACCAGGACCGTCAAGGGTCGTTAAGGATCAAGTTTTCAAATGAAAGAGTAATTCTGGGTCAAACCAATTGAACCGTAAGGGCGAGAGTAAAAATAAATCCATTGATTTAAATGGGGGCTTTTAACCCTTTGAGTGCCAGAGCTTTGCAATGCATTCCGTACCTCTCTGGCACTCAAAAGGTTAACCATTTATTTGCTAGAGGGCTCTTTTAGCCTTCAATGCCTTAAAATAAAACTTAAATCAGTGAGAAGGCTGAGAAGGTTAATTTTCACCGTGGTGCAATTAGTTTGCCCCAGAATTACTCCACATTTGTTTTGATAGTGTGTTCTTAACCCTTTGAGTGCCAGAGTGGTGCTGCGTACTATCCCCCTCTGGCACTCAAAGGGTTAAGAAGAACTGGCATAATTCTGGGTTATAACAGTTGTGTCATAAGGGACAAATTACCATTGATTTAACATCTTAAATGCTGGATAGGTGGCTGCAAGTAGCAGAGGGATGGAATTAGAATAGACAACTTGGTCCTGAATATAACCCTTTAAGTGCCAGAAGGGCACGAAACGTATTGCACCGCAATGCGTTGCGTACCCCTCTGGCACTCAAAGGGTTAAAGGGAGAAGCCGGATCAAATTAGGCCCTCAGATTTGCAGGAAGTAGAAAACAGAGTGTAAGTGGGAGATTTTCCCGATCGTCTTCTAGGGGAGAATTCTGTTCTTGACATATCTACAGATTGAGGCACAATGGCAATCACTGTGTCAGAATGTCTCCGATTTGCACAACTGGAAGGGAGTCACACACAATAGTGACAGCCTGCTGAACTGGATGGACCAGTGCAGTGTACAGAGTAGGGGCTTGTGGGATGCAACTGGAGCAGGAGTGAGCAACCAGTAGCTCTCCAGCTGTTATGGGTTACTTCATTCTTAGCCATCCAACAGCTGCTGGAGCGCCACTGGATATCCTCATAGGCAACAGTCATGAATGGGTTATGGCCACAGAAAACGTGTGATCCAGTCAGACAATGCATCATAGAGGACGAATATTAATTCCCCAAATTCACACTGAATTAACCGTGTACCGCGATGTGTCGGATTCCACTCTGGAACTCAAAGGGTTAAATCGTGATTTTAACCTCTTGAATGCTAGTGAGGTAGGTCTACAGAACATTAAGAGCAAGGCTTTGAAGACCGCTCTAGCATAGAAGGGGTTAAAAGCACCATTTAAACCAATGGGACATTGTATTGGTGCATCTATAGTGAACTGATTCTTCCAAGAATTACTCCACTTTAACTTACATACAGCCAAATGTTTGCTCTAATCCAGAGATGGGGAACATATGGTACCTAGCTGTCAATGGAATACAGTTCCCATAATCCTCAGCCAGCCGTTAGGTTGGTTTGCTCCAGAATTGACTCATTGATTTTCATTTTGGTTTTAGATAACACTTTGAGTGCCAGAGGTGTAGGCAACACATTGCTTTGCAATGTGTTCCGTGCCCCACTGGCACTCGAAAGGTTATATTACTGCAAATAAGTATCATTAACACATTGAACACCCGGGGGGGGGGGGGTAGGGTACGCCACACCTCGTGCACCCCTCTGGCACTTGTAGAGTTAAGATGAAGCAATTGTGGGCTAAACCAACTGTACCAGAGGGGATAGATAAGAAGTCTCATCGATTGAAATGGAAACTGTAACCCCCGTGAGTGTTAAAGGTCTCCAACACGTTGCTTCAGAGTGCTCTGGTGGTCAAGGGGTTAACCCGTTGAGTGCCAGAGGGGTACACAACGCATTGCTTTGCAATGCGTTTGCATACCCCTCTGACACTCAAAGGGTTAAAAGCCCCATTTAAATAAAAGTGGATTATTCATTCTGTATGGTGTGATTGGTTAGCCCTAGAATTGCTCCCTTTTTGCCTACATCTTTGGTGGAAAGAGCTAGACGTTGCAGAATCCCATTCCTTATGTGAAAAGCCCCAGAAATGGCCGTAGGAATGCAGGCGCTCGACGGCTTCGTGCAGAGAATTTGCATTAAATGGGACCCATTGTTTCCTGACAAAATTATTCAAAACAGGTGTAGGGAACAGGGGGGAGGGGGCAGAGTCCTGGAAACCAACATTTCTCGTCTCCTTTTTGCAGGATTGGTGCAGTGCATGGAGGGAATTGCAGAGACCCTCAGGATCCGCCCCGACTCCCCTGCGCAAGGTAGGCCCAGCTGCTTAACTTATATACTTCATTTGGATAAGTGGAAGAATAAGGTGCCATTCAGTTCTGTATAACTGCTGCCAGGCATGCCAGGGAACTTTCTGAATGAGCTGACCCTGAGATCTTGTAAATATTAACCCTTAATGTTTCAACAATGATATGATGTCCCTACTCGCTCAAATCGAGAGCTGCTCCAATCAGTTCTCAAGAAACCAATAACATGCAACTACTTAACCCTTTCGGTGCCAGAGGGGTATCCAACGCATTGAGAAGTACTCCTTTGGCACTCAGAGGTTTATAGGTTCACTGCATGAACACACACAAGATGAGCATGGCTTCTACCTCTGCTTTACTGGTACATGTGGCACCAGTTTAGGGACTAAAGAAACATTTACCCCTGTAGGACTCTGTGACGTGCCAGGACCGTCACCATTTTTTTCCCTTAAGGATCGGTGATGGTCCTTTCACGTCACATACTTTTTACTTACAGCGCTGCTACGGGAGGAGAGCTGTAAGGAAAAAAATAAAAAAAACAGCTCTGAAATCGATTGCTGCAAGAGCAGCGCAGTCTTTCTCAGACCCCCCACTCAGCGCCGGTACACATAACAGTTCACTTGTGCCGGCATGTTGGCATACATCAAAGTGGCCCTTAAAGGGATAGTAATGTTTCAAAATAAAAGCAGCTCCAACTAATCTTCATTGTTTTTGGCCATGGAGAGTTTTATTTCAATACTGTCAGAGTTGTAGTTCAAGAGTAATTGAATGATAAAGTATCCCCCTCCCTCCCCTTTTACCTAGTGTAAGCCACCTCCCCCAAGATGTGGAATCTGGACCACAGACCAGACAGCTTGCAGCAAGGGACAATCTTCTTACTGTGAGCATAAGGAAAACCCTTCCCCCACTGACAGGTTTTTCAGTTTTTTCCCTTATTGAAGATTGTCCCTCTCTGTGATCCATCCGGACAGTGTTGCTGCTCTGAGGTGAGCAGTGTTACACTAGGTAAAAGGGGAGGGAGGGAGATACTTTATCATTCAATTACTCTTGAACTACAACTCTATCATTATTGAAATAACGCTCTCCATGGTCCAAATACCATGAAGATTAATTGGAGCTGCTTGTATTGTGAAATATTACTATCCATTTAAGCAGCACAGGGGCCCTAATTCAGTAAGCTATAGTGAAGCAATTCTTGTGCAAACCAAATTCACCACAGGGGACACATTAATATTCCTAAAATGTTCCTGGATATAAATTTGGCCTTACCCAGCAGGTCTATGGGTGATGAGCGCACTACCAATAGGGTTGTGGCTGGGAGCCACAGATTGCTGGCTTGTATTCCAGCTCAGAGAGTCCGTTTACTAACCCCCTGAATGACTGACAGGAGCACAGTGCAGCTCCTAGCTCTTTACTATCTGCCCCCTAATACAATGGGATAATTGCCTTTTAAAATTAGACTTTTATCCCCTTGAATGCTAGAGAAGTAACCAATGTATTGATGCATATGTAAAGAAGACCTCTCTAGCAATCAAGGGTTTTAAACCTCCCATTTAAATGCCTTGCACGCCCCTCTGACACTCAAAGGGTTAAAGCAGTCAGGATTTTTGTGTGTTCCCTGTGGTTCAGTTGGTTAGCCTCTGACTGCACCTCTGTTACTTTCTGCATGAGGCTTATTACATCGTCATGTGCTTTTCCTCTAGCAAAGTGAAGGATTGCCTACTCGTATCCCATACGTAGCCAGTCTGTGGCTCTCCAGTATGTTTGGACTGCAACTCTCATCGTCTTTAGCTGGTTGAGGTTGTTGGGTGTTGCATTCCACCAACAGCCTGGGAAGCACAGTGTTCCCACCCCTTTCCTAACCATGCTAGATAGAAAATGGGAATCCTAGTTAGCAAAAATATACCAGCCTAGTTTTGTAGTACTCAGGTTATAGGACAGTGAGGCTCAAAACTGAATTCCAGCCAGGTAAATTACTTCCTTGTGTTTTGAGACCAGCATGGGAATAGTTTGACCTGCTTCTCTCATTTAATGGTGCGTTGCACTGTTGATTTCATGAAATAATATGTGGTCTCATGTATCATATGGACCAACTGCCCCTGATCCATGATTGGTCCTTGGTTCAAGCTCTTTGTCTCTGGATACTACTGTCTTAGTTCTGCTTTAAAACAAGGCAGAAGAAAAATCATGTACATATTGAGTCCCAATTAATTTTTAGTATACTGGTAATCATAAAAATAGTGTCATAACTTTTGTTAAGTGCCGGCATTATTTGCAATCATAACTTCGTATGGGAGTTACAGCAACACAACAGTGCAGACATCTTGGCAAAGCGGGATCTGGGTGTCTGCTCTGCCCGTCCCTGTCTGTACTGTATAGTACTGTAATGTTCCTCCTGGTTTTCCGGGGTTTTCTGGCATTGTTTGGTACTCTGTTTAGCTTCTGGTTGTTTTTCTCTGCCTTGTTTTGTGACGCACCTGCTGAACCATTATCTAGCGTTGGTGCCTTCCATCAGCATGCAGTCTAAGTGTTCTTGCCATGACCCGAGCCTAGTTTAGTTCTGTGTGTTTCTAACATTCTTGACCCGGCTTTTTCTGACCACCTCTTTGTTACCTGATTTGGCTCTTGATGGTGTATCCCGGCTTGACCTTGACTCCATTTCATTGACTCTCCTTCTGCCTTCTCCTAGTGTGCTGCATTGCCGGACTGGTATCCGACTCTGCTTTGTTTGAAGTCTCTCTCTGCTTATCAACGGTACCCTCTCTGCCCGCTAGTTGATGTATTGGCTTGTCAACCACTCTCAGTTCCTGGAGTCCATTCCAGCACCCTACTATTCTTCCTAGTTCCGGTCGAGCTGAACATCATTGACCCCTAGCTGCATCCAAGTTACGGACCACCTGATGCACTCGACATCATCGACCCCTAGTCAATTCTGACTTATCGATCACCTGTCGACCTAGTTATCACTAACCCCTAGTCGAGTTCTACTTACTGTCCACCCATCTAGTTTGACCACTCTATCCCTTAATCGGTCTCAGATTTCCTCAACTGCCGTTGAGCTTTATCCTTCTACTCTTTGTCAAGTCCAACTGTATCCTGAGTTCAGTTCCTTTTAGTTTTTAGAACAGAGACAAACTATACTGTAGGTATCTGTCTCTCTGTTTCCAGTCTCAGTGAGTAGCTGCTGTGTCTAGGGGTGTCATCCTGCACCTTGTTCACTGAGGCCTACCTAGCAGTATAATCTTGTATTGTTTTCCTGTTGTCCTGTTTATTTATATTAACCCTTTGAGTGCCAGAGAGGTACAAAAAGCATTGCTTTGCAATGTATTGTGTACCCCTCTGTCACTCAAACGGTCAATAGCTGCTTGTTCTCTCTTTGTGGAGTCTCTTCTCTACCAAACTTATACAGGCAGCTTACTTTGTGCGCCTCTCGGTCTGATTCTGACATGTACAATGCAACTCCACCCTTTGGCAAATAACCTATCGGTGATGAGTCAGCGATGGACAGTGCAGGCGCACAGATCCCTCTTCGCCAAGATGTCTGCGCTGTCGTTTTGATGTAAGTTCCATACAAAGTTATGATTGCAAATAATGCCAGCACTTAACAAACGTTATTACACTATCGCCATGATTAACACATACCTCCCAACACTTTTTGACTTAGGTGGAGTTGCTTGGGACAAAGCTGGTGGTGGGGCATTATAAAGAATTGTTAGGTTATTTCATGACCTACTGGCACCTCTTTGCGTAACTGATAATTGATTTAGAGCAAGACCACAGTATTTTGTTTACTCAAACTAATGTATAAACACACATAATGTAGTTTAACAAAACATTAATGTGAATTTTATTGCAGTGGGGCAAAGTGATAAACTTATATATACATCACACTGACTGATTTCCTAAAAAGAGGGACACCAGGGAGGAAAGAGGGACAGGGGGATATGGGCCTCAAAGAGGGACTGCCCCTCCTAAAGAGGGACACTTGGGAGGTATGTTAAAGGTATAGTAATACTTCGTTTTATCTTTATTTTATTTTGTAGGCGTTAAGACTCATATCGTTCTTCATTTTTTTTATCTCTCAAACCTTTATATTCACAAGCAAAGTTTCCCCTCCTGTCTCTTTTACCTAGTGTAAGCCATCTCTTCTCAGATGTGGAATGCAGTCCATAGACCAGACAGTTAACAGCAGGGGACAATTTTCTTTGTATGAGAACAATGAAAGCCCTTCCCCCCTTGACAAGTTTTTCAGGTTTTTCCCTTATCTTAATTGAAGATTGTCCCTCTCTGCAGTCTACCTGGGCACTCCCTTCTGCTCTGGCTGAGCAGTGTTACATCAGTAAAAGGGGCGGGAGGGGGATACTTTGTCATTGAATTACTCTTGAACTACAACTCTGACAGAATTGAAATAACACTCTCCAAAGTCCAAATACTATGATGATTAATTGGAGCTGCTTTTATTATGTAACAATACTATCCCTTTAACAGTATACTAAGAATTAATTGAGGTTCAATTACATGTACATGATAGTTCTGCTTTAAAACCGCCATTCAGACCCATTTTTATATGCTTGTCATTTAAAAGACAATAGTTTGACTTTCTCCTAATTTTGCTTATTTATGTGCTTTAATGTAAAATTTAGTTGAGGGCAATGTCTTTTCTGTTGTTGAAGTGCAGATGGTACTGTGGACCACCAGTGATGCTCTGTAATGTTCGTGCCCAGAGGCACCATGTCCCTGAATTCTTTTTAAAAATGTTTCCAGATATGCAGGGCCAGATTTCCCAATTGGTAGAGTAGGCAACAATAGAGTTCCAGATTTTGAAGGGGGCCTCTGCTGTGCTGGCCACACCCACATTTGGAATTCTGGGTGTGGCTGGTGCAAGTTCAGTGTCCCTGCAACAATTTTATTCCCTCTTACAGGCTTAACCCCTTGAATAATATGGCTTTCTCTCTAGCAGCCAAGGAGTTAAAACAGTTTTTTTTTTTTTTTTTGTGTCCTTGCCTGTTATAAACCAAAGGTTTTTTCTTTGCCAGAAAATAGTGGAACGGACTGGGGAGAGGCCATGTGAGGAATTGGGGTGTGGCTATGGGTGGAGCTAAGGACATCTACAATTCCTTGCCTTGGCGGCACATAAGATGTAAATCCGTCTCTGCAGATCTGTAATGGTATATTGCCTTGCTGGGCTAGTGTAACAGCGCAATGTCCTGGTGATCTCATATAGATTATATATTGCTGTTATTTAGTTTTCTTGGCTACTTTCCAGACCTCTGTTTCGTGTGCATCTCCCATTGGTCTGTCTCTATTAGTTTCCTCCTTTTGTGCTTTATATCCTAGTACACATCATTGTCACGCTAATCTGGTGAGCAATGCTTTGCGGTCACGACGTTGAGAAGTTACACATTTTGACAGCCAAGTATGAAGTCACCTGATAAATCTGTTTTTAGAAAATTATCCCTGGCGAGACTCAAGGTTAAAGAGAATCAGTCACCCTGAAACAAAATTCAGTTAATTTGAAAAATAATTACAATTTTGCACTAGCTTTTTTTTTTTTTTAGTAGAATAAATAATTTCTGAGAAATTAACACTTTTGTTTGTTGTCACAGTGCTACACTTAAAGGGATAGTAATGTTTCATAATAAAAGCAGCTCTAATTAATCACCATAGTATTTGGACTTTGGAGAGTGTTATTTCAGTTCTGTAAGAGTTGTAGTTCAAGAGTAATTCAATGACAAAGTATCCCCCTCCCACCCCTTTTACTGATGTAACACTGCTCAGCCAGAGCAGAAGGGAGGTATCCAGGTAGATTGCAGAGAGGGACAATCTTCAATTAAGATAAGGGAAAAACCTGAAAAACTTGTCAATGGGTGCAGGGCTTTCATTGTTCTCATAGGAAGAAGATTGTCCCCTTCTGTTATCTGCCTGGTCTTACAACCAGATTCACATCTGAGAAGAGATGGCTTACACTAGGTAAAAGGGGCGGGAGGGGAAACTTTGCTTGTGAACATCTCTCAAACCATAAAGGTTTGAGAGATAAGACTTATATCGTTCATGTTTTTTTAATGCCTACAAAATAAAATAAAGATAAAACGAAGTATTACTATCCGTTTAAGTAGACCTGTCAAGCTAAGACAAGTTTAGTTTGTTTTACAGAGAAAACATATTCGCCTGTGTGTTTTTCTCTGTAAAATAAGTAGTTCTTAGAAATTTAGTGGCACGATGTGCTAATTCACTGCACAGCATGTTAATTAGTTATATTTGAATCAAAGATATCATTCGCTGTGCTAGTAATATACCTGGGAACGTTGTCTTTTTGGTCCACCGGAGAGGGCTCGTTGGTGTGACTGCGGGATATAAATGACATGATTCTTGTCACAAGGGGGCGGGACTTAATTGTGGGTGGAGCAGGTCTTTACAGCCTATGTCATAAAGTGGATAATAAATGGGTGGGAATGTCGTGTTCAAGAAGCATGTTTCAATCTAGTAACAACCGTAGCTGTAAACTCTCCAGATTTTCCCCGGAAACTCCACTTTCGGCTCTGCATTTCTGGGTCTCCGGGCAGAGTCTGATTTTCCGGAGTGTGTGCAGTTTCTTAACCCCTTAACGACCCTTGACGGTCATAGCACGTCATGGGTTGTTTTGCGTTAACGACCCATGACGTGCTATGACTGTCACGCCATTCGGGGAGTCCGGAAACAAAAATTTTAAAAAAAAAAGGTCTGTGGTCCTTAAGTGCCGGATACGTGTGCTCGCGGACAGTCCTTAAGGGGTTAAGAAACTCTTCTCATTGGTGCACCTTCCCTGTCAGTTCCACCCATTCCCCGCCCACTTCTCCTCTTTCCCCAGCCTATTGCCTATATTTTTAACATGTTTCTGAAGCTCCGCCCCAGTCATGATTAAGCCCCACCCCCATTTGACACAGATTGCGTGATTTGTCACCCTCACTGGCACCACAGACCATCCCCTTAGGGGAGGCCAGAAGAAAAGGTTCTCAGGTATGGTAACAACTTGTGTCCGTCATGAGTCTTGCATGGCTATTGGAGCCTGTTGTTTGCTGTGAGGAGGTGTGACCTTGAGAAAGGCTTGAATAGAGATCACTACATACAGGAACTACAGATATATTTATCATATTATGTGAGAGGGTGGGATAGAGATACATTATTGCTGTATAAAGGGCAGCTACCTAGATAAATCAGTGTAACCTGAGTGACTATTTCCTGAGGAAAAGTTCCTTTTTAATAAAAGGAGATTTTACTCCTGTCAAGGGCAGCTATCATACCATAGCTTTTTCTTTATCCATAAGCCTCTTTGTTTCTTGCTGTTAGTCTTTTGCATTCCTCAAGGAACAAAATTAACTCTTTGTATGCCAGAGGGGTTCAAACACATTTTTTTGCAATGGATGACACACCTCTGTTCATGCAAGTGGTGGTCTTCAATCCTCTGAGTGTCAGAGGAGTGGTCTAATGAAGAGGAGGGCAAACTGTGAGACTATATCGGTTTTAATTCCTAGGCCGGAGCCTCAGTCGGGCCTCGCTGGCCCCGTTCTTATTCAGGCAGTTCGACAGAATATCTAACTTATTTCTTTTGTGTAGGTAGTGGTGGAGAGCTCCCGCACTGCCCTCCATTTCTCATAGCACAGTGACACAGCTTCTTTCCATGCAATTCCAGGTAGCCACCCAGAGGTACCAGGTTAGAAGTGAGACTAACGAGCTGTTCCAATATACTTTTTTTTTAAAGGAAGTGCAACTTGGGAGCTCTCCGTCATTACGTCTAGAAAAAGGAAGGTAAGGAGGAGGTGCAAATCAGTGTATTTGGAGATTTGTGGCTGCCACTGGGCAAGTGAATAAGGCTTAGGGTGGTCAGAAGTGCATGTTTGAAATCTCTGGCTACCAGTAGGCAGGGGGACAAGGCTGAGGGGAGGGTAACGCAGTGTATTTGGGGAAACATGTAGCTACCAATGGGCATGGCAACAATTCCTTTTTTGTGGGGGCCTCCTGTACAGTTATGCCTGGGACCTCAGATGGTGTTAAACATCCATGTGTAAGACTGCTCACTCCCTAGTGAACCAGCTTGTTTGATTTTTAATCAGATAGATCCTGCAGTCTCCTAAAATGGCTGTGTGTGTATAAATACAGGGGGGCTCGTAACCTGGAGCTCAGAATGACTAGCCTGAATTACTCCTACTGTTATTAAATACAACTCCCATCATCCTTAGAAGCTCTTTTGCAGGCTGAGGGTGATGGGATTTGTATTCCGACAACAGACTGTGATCACAGGTTGTTCATCCTTAGATTAGAATTAGCATTGGTTCTGAGTTGGGTCAAAAAAAATTGATGGGGCCATGGTTTTAGTGTCCCAGTCCTTTCTGTTGCTTACAGACACCCAGCGATATGATCCAGATATTTGCAGAATTAAGGTGAACAGGGCATGAGGTCATGAAAATGTCAGTTAGAGGGTTGAATGCATGCACAACATTTATACATGCCAAGTAAAGAAATGTAATGAAAAGAAAAATAATCCTTGACAAAATGAGTGAGTCATTAAGTACACCATCAAGTATTAGCACATCATATACCATGACTACCTAATTATGTTTATAATTTCACTAAACCCGATATTCCCAGCTCCTGCCCTAAGGGAACACAGTACAGGTCACATGTGAAGGCTATCCATGCTGGAGAAGCAATTTGTCAGGAAAAAATGATTGAGCTAGTGATCAGACACACCTGTGCTTGAGTTGGGATACGCTCACCCTTCTGTGGCCAGTTAGTCTGGAACTTGACATCCAATTATCTGAACACTTTTTGGACCATAGAGAGGAATAGATTGCTGCTCTCCCGAATCTGTGTTTTTCAACATTTTTGCATTGGCGCAACCCATTTGTTTCAAATTAACCCTATCATGTTTTACTAAGTCTGTTCCTATGGGAGCAGACTTATTGAAAATCCCTGAGCTGCACTGTGCAGTCCTAAACAGCACCTATCAGCTGTATGGGTTGGGTGTCAGAAAACGAATCTTCTTGGCTAGATCACAATCTAGAAGTATATGAATCTTCAGGGAACTGGGGAGGTTCCACAAAACACTGCTTGTGAACCACTGTCATAGTAATGGTACTGTTGGGCTGCTTGATTTGCAAACTAGGTAGGTGAACGCCACTGATCTTTTAGGAGCCTAGAAGTGCCCCTTCCTTCCTCCTTGTAATGTCTACAGTTGAGCTGGATGCTCTTCAAGGTCACTGTCAAATTGTTGACTTGGCTGCCAAACACTGATGTTTTTCACAGGTAATTGTGGGACTGCCTTTTACTGACTAGCCTTTAATAACATATTTATAATTTAGCAGTATTGAGGAACATACATCCAGGTTTTTCTTTTATTCGGTGTCAGATTCATATTCCTGGTGGAATAGGGAACGGCTCTATCTCTGGCAGGCTTCCAGCACCAACACCTGCCATTTCTCAAGCCTGCTTGTCTTCTCAAATCCAAGAAATGATGTCATAGCATTAAATAAATGAAGGGATAAGTTAAACAGACACTCCGAGACGGATGTCTTCTCTCTATTGCTACAAAGCATTTAAAGTGGGGGAAACTCTGGCGGTTTAAACACCAGCTAGAGGATGGCTGTTAGCGTCATACTGTCTAGTTGTCTACTGTAACTGTGAACTGATACTACAGGGTGATACTAGTTTCTAATACTTTGGCTAAGTGCTTACATGAGCTGGTGTCAGATGAGATATTTTTTACGCATTGGATGCTAGAGAAGTGTCCGCGAATTGTGAAGTGAAGAATGTGTTTGTTTCATAGCAAAAAAGAAAAATTGCCTCTTGCAGCTTGTGAGGGACACCGTGGAAAATAATGTGCCTAATCTTTTAGTAGACACAATCCACAAAATGGATCCTAGCTAGTTTGCATAAAAAGAAAGTATCATGTACACATATTACATAGTAGGTGTGGAAGATAGGCTCGCCTGGTCAGCGGAGACCCTTCATGGTTTATTGTCCTGTATACTCTGGATTAGGCAGGATGCAGGAACAGATAGCCTCTGCTCACTGGTAGACTGGTGGAGCTAGTGAAATTACCTGCAGAACCCAGGGTGGAGTTCCCAGGAGCCACATGCCAGTAGTCCAGTGAGGCAAGTGAATTTGCTCTTGCAGTGGTTTAGAGGAGAATCGCCACCCGAATCCCCTCCAGAAATACAGCTGAAACTTGTGTTAAGGAGAGTAGAACAGAGGAGCCTTTATTCACTTCAAGATACTGTTACCAAGATCAGAATCCAAATTAGGGCTTTATGTCAGCACATGGTGGAGGCTATTATGTGAACATACCACATCCACAGAGCAACACAGAAAAACACACCAAACTGTAACACACTGGACATATAGCATGAGGGCCATAACAGGAATAAGCATAGTTCTGGGCTTAACCTTACTTTACTGGAAACAATGCAACACACACTATACAGTTCTCTACTACCATATGTATACCTGTGGATTACAAACAGCTTGCCAGGATGTAGGTAAAATTCAGTCTTTTCTGCTGGAAAAGTCCTTCTGTTTCTCCACCGTAGGACTTCTACCGAGTAAAGCAAGGGTTCTCCAATGCCTAAGGGATTATTCTTCATACAATAATTATTATAGAACCAAACTGTTTTTTGGGTCCATTGTATTCACCAAAAGTTGCTCATCCCCCTGGTCCTCAAGGGATCAAAGATATGGGCCTGATAAATGGCTCTTGGCCCTCCAACCAGCCTGAAGATGAAATTTAGCCCACAGTTCACCAGTAAAAGATCCTGGTCTAGAACTAAAGTAAGGTCTAAGGCACACGTAGATGCATGCTAGTTGCTAATGCCACATTGATCAATAACTGACTTCCTCCTTCACCAGTTATTCATCTCAACCTTTCTTTCCTGCGATGATCTCACACACTGGGAAGCTGTGCATAGATCTGCTTTTTTTCCAAAAATCCCATGGTAGTCAAGTGATACGTAGGACTCTTTGTTTCTATTGGTCCAGGTAAAATTCACCAGCCAATAATATACTTGTTGAGGTGTTCAAAGGCCTTGGGTCTGGAATGTAAGTCTAAAAAGTAGTATGATATTTAGTCACAAAATAATCAGGGTCTTTAAATGTGTAAACCAACACATTCC
Source organism: Rhinophrynus dorsalis (assembly GCA_037306005.1). NCBI lineage: Eukaryota > Metazoa > Chordata > Amphibia > Anura > Rhinophrynidae > Rhinophrynus > Rhinophrynus dorsalis. The sequence continues at coordinate 146,180,962 of CM074727.1, forward strand.
AACAGAACTGGTATAACTATTTGATTAACCTTACTACATGAAACGAAAATTATTATATTATTTGATAGTGTCACCTTTACTGTGATAGTACAGTTGTTTTATTAATAAGCAAACAAACAAACAAACAACATCAACATTAGCAAGGCTTTCCCTGATGAACACATCAAGGGTTCCCACTGCTGAGGGATCCTTTTATCAAAAGTTGTTACAGTTCAAACTAGACTGGAAAACAAAAAAAAGCATTTTGTTGTCTTCTCAGAACGTGTGTCCCTGGCAGCACCAATCCATAGAACTATAGATCAGCTCCACCTTTTGGTCTCTTTGATAATATTGATAAGAATGTTATGTACATCAAACATGTTTGAGCTGTAAACACTTTTGATTGAAGCATTCCCCAGTAGTTGAAATACTTTGTTTTTTTTTCCTCAAGAAAAACACTACAGTAAATGGTTTTCCCCCTCATAAAACAACTTTATTACCACTCTAAGTCTCTGAGTTCCAGAGGTGTCCAATGCATTGTGAAACCATTCATTCCACACCCCTCTGATACATAAAGGGGATCTATCACCCCTATACAAGTTAGCCTTAATAGTTAGATTATATAGCAAAAATAAGTAAAAGTGTATTAATTTAATTTTTTAAAGCTCTATTTGGCAGAAATTGAAGGAATAAACACTGCCCTGCCCCTACTTCCCGATAGACTGCAGGTACCAGCTCTGTTACCTCAGTCTGTCACTCTGCCTGTGCCCCCTCCCCCGTCCAGCTTCCTCCAATGACAGAGGCTTTCTGCCTGTAAGCTGGAGCAGTCTCATTATCAGAGATCGATATCTAGCCAATGAGAGTGCTCCAGCTTACAGGCAGAAAGCCTCCATCATTGGAGGAGACTGGATAGAGGGAAGGGAGCAGAGGCAGAGTGACGGACTGCGGTACAGAGCAGGTAACCAGAGTCTGTCCAGAAGTAGGTACAGGGCAGTGTTTATTCCTTCAATTGCGGCCAAATAGAGCTTAAAAAAAATTAAATTAATACACTTTTACACATATTCAATATATAATCTAACTATTAAGTCTAACTTTAGAGGGGTGATAGATCACCTTTAAAGTGGATCTACCACCCGACACAATCTTTACCTTCACTAAGTCCCCATTTGGCGACTAGCTTAGTAGCGCTAGTCACCAGAATAATTACCTTATTTATTAGATTTCTGCTCTCTTCCCCGGCTGACAGGCAGGACGGAGTGCGGACATCTTGCCATTGTGACGTCCGCGCGCCTGCGCTGTCAGTCCCAGCCAGAGCCAAATGGCTCCTAGCAACGCCTACTAGACCCGGCTGGGACTGACAGCGCAGGCGCACGGACGTCACAATGGCAAGATGTCCGCGCTCCGTCCTGCCTGTCACCCATGGAAGAGAGCAGAACTCTATTAAATAAGGTAATTATTCTGGCGACTAGCGCTACTAAGCAGCTAGTCGCCAGATGGGGACTTAGTGAAGCTAAAGATTGTGTCGGGTGGTAGTTCCCCTTTAAACGGTTAAGCATGATGCACTGCTGAACAAGCTGAAGATTTTTACAAAGCACGTATACATAAATAGCTATATGCCATATATTATACATGGGATTCATGAATGCTTAAATGTGTGCAGCTTCTTACACTATTAATGTGAATTACTCTGTGTAAATCCTTCTTTGTCACAGCTCAGAGAAATTGATATCCTCTGGGTTAGAGGAGTCAGAAATCCATAATTAATTATAACTAAATCTTGTTTTTTAATTTTTTTCTCTACTATTTGCTGCTTACTTTGCTGCATTGATCTTGCAAGACCCATTTTGCTAATTGTTGCTGGGAAGTTTATCTGCTGGATGCAAAATTCTAATGAAACCTTTATAACTTTATATGGCCATTTAATCCTTTGAGTGCCAGAGTGGTACGGAATGCACTGCTTTGCAGTACATTCCGTACCACTCTGGCACTCAAAGGGTGAAAAAAAAAAAAGCAGCGGCTTTGTGGGTCATCTATTTCATTTCTTAATGGTGCTGGCTTTAGGATCTGGATGTAAACTACACTGGAGTGTTGTACTACTTTGATGCGTGAGCAAGCCTACAGACACACACAGGCCAATATACTGAGAACATCTAGAAAGATTCCAGAGCAAACCAAGTGCATTATGGGAGTCAATAAAAATTCCCCAAATCCCCACTGATTTTAAATATACATATTTATATTTTTATTTATATATCACCAATATTTGTAACTGGTTAATTATAGTATACATTACAGTATTGGGGAAGTATAATAAGTGCACTAGCTATACAGACATTAAAGGGATAGTAATACTTCGTTTTAACTTTATTTTATTTTGTAGGCATTAAAAAAACATGAAGAATGATATAAGTCTTATGTCTCAAACCTTTATGGTTTAAGAGATATTCACAAGCAAAGTTTCCTCTCCCGCCCCTTTTACCTAGTGTAAGCCATCTTTTCTCAGATGTGGAATCCAGTCCATAGACCAAACAGATAACAGCAGGGGACAGTCTTCTTCCTATGAGAACAATGAAAGTCCTGCCCCCCCTTGACAAGCTTTTCAGGTTTTTCCCTTATCTTAATTGAAGATTGTCCCTCTCTGCAGTCTACCTGGGCACCTCCCTTCTGCTGTGGCTGAACAGTGTGACATCAGTAAAAGGGGCGGGAGGGGGATACTTTGTCATTGAGTTACTCTTGAACTACAACTCTGACAGAATTGAAATAACACTCTCCAAGGCCCAAATACTATGATGATTAATTAGAGCTGCTTTTATTATGAAACATTACTATCCCTTTAAGTGTAGCACTGTGACAACAAACAAAAGTGTTAATTTCTCAGAAACTATTTATTGTACTAAAAAAAAAAAATGTCCCACTTAAAGGGATTGCAATTTCTAAAAACAACGATATCACTGAATCTTCTTTAGATTATAAGAAACACATTACACTATTTAAAAACACTTACTTCTCCGTAGTTTCTATGAAATGAAATGTATAAGGATCCCCCGCTCACCCCTTCCGGCCACGTCACTCAGCAGCAATCTCAGGTCCGTACAGATGCGGCAAGGGACAAACGTCAGTATTCAAAGGGAAATCCTGCCCTTCTTCGTCAATGGGGCAGGATTTTCTTTATACTTCTTGAAGTTTGCCCCTCGCTGCATCCGTCGTCGGGTCACACAACACCACTAGCCATTCAGTGGTATGCAGCCAGAAGGGGCAGGCAGGGGATCCTTATACATTTGATATCTTTAGAACTACACAAATGTAAGTGTTTTTTAAATAGCATTATGTGTTTCTTATAATGTAAAGAAGACTCAACGATATAGTTGTTTTTATACATTACAATCACTTTAAAGGAAGGTACTTTCAATCATCCACAGTCTCATCACTAAATCTCATACGTAACAAGATCTCCCATGTGAAACTGATGGAACAACTGACTGACTCCTTACAGCAGTGGTTCTCAACCTGTTGGTTGGGATCCCTTTGGGGGTCGAATGACGATTTGCCAGGGGTCTCCTAAAACCATCAGATATTTATATTTTGAAACATAACAGTAGCAAAATTACAGTGATGAAGGAGCAACAAAAATAATTTTACTGTTAGGGGTCGCCACAACTTGGGAAATTTTATCAAAGGGTCGCAGCACTAGAAAGGTTGAGAACCGCTGCCTTACAGGGCACTCTAGATAAACATGCTGAAGTGTGGAATTTGTGAAAATACTCTCTTGACTCTATAAACATTACAGAATAACGTGAGAATTTTTCCTTAACTATCAATTCCCTTTCCTTCGGGTCTCCACGTGTAACACACCAAGAGAAAGAGCCCTGCCTCCTAGTAGATGGGTACCACTGTAAAAATCAATTAAACACATATAATAGCCATGCCATACCAATACGCCCAAAGAAATGTATTATAATGAACAAGGGGTGGGTAATATGTGTGTGCTACCTGCAGAGACCCGAAGGAAAAGGAATTGACAGGTAACAAGAAAATTCCAACATTCATGCAGGGTCTCCTTGTTTGCATACCAAGAGCAAAAACACAGCTGATCCAAAGGGGATGGAAGCTAAAGAACAGCCTCCAGAACAGTGTGCCCAAATCTAGCCTCTTGTTCTTAAAGAAAGTCCAACAGGTATTGTTTTGTAAAAGTGTGGAAGCTTCACCAGTTTGTGGCCCTACATATCTGATATATGAAAGCTTGAGCTTTCTCTGCCCATGATGCAGAGATTGCCCTTGTAGAATGAGCTTTAACAACTGCTGGAGGTCTAATCCTTCAAATATATATGCTTGTTCTACAGCAAGCCGAATGCATCTGTCAGTAATGGCTTTGTAAGCTTTTTTACCTTTTGGAACCCCCAAATAAATTAATCAACAGGGCCTTTGAGGTTCTGAAATCTTTTGTTCTATCCAGATAAACCTCCAAGCAATGTTTAACATCCAAAGTATGGACTTCTTCTTCTTCTTTTGGTGGATCAGGAAAAAATGTAGGAAGGCACACTTCATTGTCTCTATGAAAAGTGGGAATGAATTCTGGAGGAATTCTGAGAATCACAGAGTCTGGCCTAAAAAATAAAAATGGTCCCTGGATAGATGATGTTTGTAGTCTCCTACTCTCTTGGCTGAGGTAAAATCCACTAGGAGGGCTGTTTTCAATTAAAGCATTCTCATTGATGAAGAGACCAGGGGTTAAAAGGGATTACTGAATAAAGCTTTCAAGATTACATTCAAGTTCCAAGGAGAAAAATACAGAACTGACCTGGTCTCAGTGAAATTGTCAATTTCAGGAATCTTTTCACAAGGATGTGATCGGCTAAAGGCTGACCCAGAAAACTTCCTAATATGGCCACCTGAACTTTGAGTATACTAGTACTGAGACCTTTATTAAAGCTTTCAGAAAGGAAATCCACCAGGGATGGGACTGATGATCAACTAGACCTTGCCAAGGAAGATCTGCACATTCTGGAATCCTCATTGGATCCTCTACTGCTAGTTGTTTCAGGAGAGAAAACAATATTCTCCTTGTCCATTATGGAGCTATGAATATTACTGTAGCCCTGTCCTGTATGACTTTTCTCAAGGACATAGGAATATGCCTCAGTGGAGGAAAGAGATAAGCCAAGTGAAAATCCCACTTCTATAACAGAGCATACACTGTCCGAGGATGATCCTGAGGAAGACGGCAAGAAAAATTAAGGTACCTCGGAATTCCATATCATTGCCATGAGATCTATATGAGGTATACCCCATTTCTACATGAGTGATGAGAAAACCTCTGGATGAAGAGCCCACTCTCACTGCTGAATGGGTCTGAGGCTCAGCATATCTAACCGTGAGTTGCTTTTCCCTGGAATATTTATGTCCTGAATTCTCCTTTCACTCATTCTAGCTGCTGCTTCACCATGTCTTAATTTCACTTAATCTTGTATTAATATAATTTATACATTCAAATTCACTTTCATTTCAAACATGCACTGTTTTCGTAAAGGGTTGTTTCTAGAAACGTAGTATGTGGCCATTTGCTCAATGACTTCCCTGCCAAGGTATCCCTTTAATGAATTATACTGGTACCATGTGTTTTGCAGTGGTGGGTGGATTAGACCTATATATAGAGGTTGGTGCAGTGTTCACTCCTCTCTTGGTTTTCACCTACCTACTGCAGACTCTTCCTGTTTAAAATCAAGTTAATCTCATCAAGAGATTTTCAGAATCTTTAGAGGTGTGGTATGGGTGTTTTTAACTAGTGTTCCATTAGGTTTTAATCTCAAAATATATATACATATACACGTTTCCATAATAGCTGCTTAATTTTAATTTTATTTTAGCCATTATGTTATTTTAACATGTCATTTTAGAATGGTTAGAACTCTCTTGAAATTGAGGTTCCTTGGCATTTTAAGAGAGTTTATACATACTTTGACCAAAATTATGAAATGAAATCCAAATTTTTTTAATAAAATTAAAAAACACTAGATTTATTATATACGCTATACAGGGTTTATATTTTCCAGGCAATCTGTATGGATTAGCACAGGAATCTTTTTCTTTTCCCTGCAATATGCACAGCTGATAAAGCCAGAAGATGGCATTCTGCCCACTAAAGACCCAGACTGGGAAGATGGAGTAGAGGAAAACTCATCGTACCCCCCTGGTGGGCTAGATAGGTTGCTGTCACAGCATTGTTTAAATTAATTCTCACTGCATTGCCTTTGATAAGGGGGAGAGGGGCACTCAAGGCCCTCCAAACTGCCAGAAGCTTCAAATGGTTTGAGTGCAAGGCGACTTCCAAAGGAGACCAAATCCCCTGGAAAGAATGCTGCTGAATAATCTCTCCCGAACCATAAAGATTGGTGTCTGTAGTGATAGTGATCCAGTCAAGATAGGTCCAGGGAAGGCCTTCGGACAGGTTCTTCTGATTCCACTTGCTCAGTGATGGAGAGTAATTCTGACCTGGCAAGAGAGTGGTTGGGTTCTTGTACAAAGTGGAGGGGACCAACTACTGCAAGGATCTTGTGTGCAGACGTGGCCATGGAACAAAATGTGTTCTCCAAAAAAACTCAACCATATCATTTGAGTATCCATTTATGGACCCCATATTAACTTTCAATTAAATGTGCTTAAAAAATTAGGCAAATATACCCCTTTTTCATTTAAATCTTTAATGTTGGGTATTAACGCGCCCTCTTTTTTTTCCCATTTTTTAAATGATATTTACTCCCAAGACCCTATATTAGTTTGAACACACGTTCCTTCCTGATCAAATCAGGATGGAAAGATGAGGGGTTCTGTTTTCCCCACATTTTATTTAACCCTTTAAGGACTGGGAAAATCTGGGGTGGATTGCATTTAAAGGGATAGTAATGTTTCTTAATAAAATCAGTTCTAATTAATCATCATAGTATTTGGACTTTGGAGAGTGTTATTTCAATTCTGTCAGAGTTGTATTTTAGGAGTAATTCAATGACAAAGTATCCCCCCCCTGTTCAGCCAGAGCAGAAGGGAGGTGCCCAGGCAGACTGCAGAGAAGGACAATCTTCACTTAAGATAAGGGGAAAACCTGAAAAAACTTGTCAAGGGGGGCAGGGCTTTCATTGTTTTCTCTGTAAGAAGATTGTCCTCTTCTGGTATCTGTCTGGTCTTACAACTAGATTCCACATCTGAGAAGAGAGTAGGGGGAAACTTTGCTTGTGAATATCTCTTAAACTATAAAGGTTTGAGAGATAAAACTTATATCATTCTTCATGTTTTTTTAATGCCTACAAAATAAAATAAAGTTAAAACGAAGTATTACTATCCCTTTAAGGACCGGAGCAACTCTGACCTTTTTGACTATGTTTTTGTTCAACAGCGTTTTCCCTCTAAGGATTTTATTTCAGCCACACAAATTATATACCTTTTTTTCACACACAATTAGGGCTTTCTTTTGACAACTTATATGGATATATAACCCACCATTTATTTTATAAAACGAAAGAAAACTGTAAAAAAAAAAAAAAATGAAGACTTTTTTTTTTCTCTTGTTCTCATTTGGGCACAATGGGTTACATTTTTATGGAGACTTCGTGAAAATTCCCATGTCCTTCATTCTCTCCCTATTTTCCCACTTTTTACTGCTAAAACTTGGTGGTGTGTACAAGTGTATTACATTGCTCCACAACAATAAAATTGCCATTAATGTTTGTTTAAACTTCAAAAGATGTGTTTATAAAATAGTCTGTCTCAATAAAATATTTTGCTCTGTTTAAGATTTATAAAATAAAACAAAAAAAAAGTTGCTCTTAGCAGGTCAGAAATGGACCTGCTTTTATCCTCCCCAATGCTGCAGTGTAAATACCCCCAACTCTGGCCTCTTATGCTTCATTTGTGTGTCTGTTCTCTGAGTCTCTCTCCCTTACTCTCATAGTAAGGAAGAGAAAGGCAGAGAGCAGTCACAACACATTGCCTTTGTATATGAAAATGCCCGTACATGTGATCACTGTAGTAGTGATCACATGTTCTGGCACAACTGGGAATGAATGAAACTGAGCACTCCGGTCCTGGAGTGCTCAGTTTCATTCTCCCTAGCACATACCTCCCAACATTTCAAATGCCCAAATAGGGACACTTGTGTTTTAGTGGTGTCACTGGGGTGTGTGGCTGGTGGGCGAGGCGTTACCAATAGTTTTAAGGATATTTCATGACCTATTGATAACTCATTGTGTAACTGAATAAGTGATTTAGAGCAAAACCAAAGTCTTTTATTTACACAGACTAATGTATAAACATGTATACTGAAGTTTAAATAACAATTAATGTGAGTTATATTGCTGTGGAGAAATGTGATACACTTATTTACACACCAAACAGTCTGATCTCCAAAAAAGATCTACACCAGGGTGGGAAAGAAGGACAGGGGGATTTGGGTCTCAAAGATGGACTGTCCCTCCTAAAGAGGAACACTTGGGAGGTATGCCCTAGCATCATAGCAGCGTACATTGAGGCGCTCTGCTGTCATTTAACCCATAACATGCCAGGACCATCATGGGTCCGTATGGGAAGTTTACCCATGACGGTCCTGGCATGTCATGGGTCATTAGTGGGTTAAGGCCATTTTGCCACTCTCCCTCCTCCCCCATTGTGCTTCCCTGTACTAGAGAAACATGTATATAGATCACCTGATTTCTCTACACCAATGCACCGTCAGCACTGTGCCGAGTGCAGGTGATGTCAACTTACCTTAGCTCATCCACCTGTGCTGGCTCAGCACAGAGACACCATTTTCTTGTGGATCGCCTTTGTACATAGGAGCAAAGCAGGTGCAGGCCAACCCACCAGAAAATAGTTTGTACATGCCCCCCCCCCCCCCAGTATGTTGAGAAACCACATATTTATAGCATGGGTTTTAGTAGAGTTGCATCAGAACTGCAGGCAGCTGCATTTTGTGTAATGTTGTCTTTTCTGTTCAAATGGAGAGAAGGATGTGGTGAGAAAAAAACGCTACATTTGCTAGTGTAAAAACACATAATTTTAATGCAGTTCCAGAGCATCTAGCATTGCTGTGTCGACATAGCCTGAGGTAAAGAACAGATTCTGATAATTGAAAACACGTGTTTTGCTAGATTTTTCTAATTTAATGTTGTACTTTAAGGACTGTAAGAGACTAACAGTAAGAAACATAGGGGGTGTTGTATAAAAACAATTAGTGGTGTATGCTTAAGAATATTCATAAAGATGGATCATGTTTGTGAAGAAGTTTATAAATATATCTCAGTCTGACCATATTGTGAGAGATTTCGCTGAGAATATTTTTCCCCATAAATACATTATACACTATCACTATATACTTCTGTTAAGAAGAACAGGTTATAATGGGCGTTAAGATTGAAAGTGACAATAGTAATGTTTCAAAATAAAAGCAGCTCCAATTAATCATCATAGTATTTGGGCCATGGAGAGTGTTATTTCATTGCTGTCAGAGTTGTAGTTCAAGAGTAATTGAATGATAAAGAATCCCCCTCCTGCCCCTTTTACCTAGTGTAAGCCACCTCCCCGCAGATGTGGAATCTGGTCTCTGGACCAGACAGATCACAGCAAGGGACAATCTTCTTACTGTGAGCATAAGGAAAACCCTGCCCCCCTTGACAGGTTTATCAGGTTTTTGCTTATGCTCACTGAAGATTGTCCCTCTTTGCAATGCAACAGAACAGTCTTGTTGCTCTGAGGTGAGCAGTGTTACATCAGTAAAAGGGACAGGAGGAAGATACTTTATCATTCTATTACTACTGAGCTACAACTCTGACAGTATTGAAATAACACTCTTCATGGCCCTAATACTATGAAAATAACATTACTATCCCTTTAATCACAAAAAGACTGCTTTTATTTTTGGAGCAATTAGTGAATTTCGTTACACTTACGTTGCTACAGAATCCTTATTTGGACAAGACCATTTCTACTCAACTACAAAGAAAGCTCAATGACTAAAGTTGGTGAAAATGGTCCATAATTATAAAAGTTATTCTGGAGTAAACCACCTGCACCACAGGGGAAAAATAATTTTTTCTAAATTCACATGCACTTGAATAAAGATTTTTTAACCCTTTGAATGCTGGAGAGGTTTCCAATGCAGTGCATCTTAATTTATAACATGTTAGTTGCCCTTTAAAGAAGGTAGAAAACATGAAGAGTGTTAGTTCCCAGGTATCTCTATCCGCATACCTTCTAAGTGTCCCTCTTTAGGAATGACAGTGCCTCTTTGAGACCCAAATCCCTCTGTCCTTCTTTCCTACCAAGGTGTCCCCCTTTTTAGGAGATCAGACTCTGTGGTATGTATATAAGTGTATCACATTGCTTCACAGCAATAAAACTCACATTAATGTTTTTTTAAACTTCAGTATGTGTGTTTATACATTAGTATGTATAAACAAAATACACCATATATTCAGTTACTCAAAATTTTTGGAATAGGTCATGAAATAACATAACATTTCTCAGTAATGGCTCTCCCACCAGCCACACACCCAGCAACATCACCAAAAATGCCAGTGTCCCTCTTTGGCCATTTGAAATGTTGGGAGGTATGTATCCGCTACCTCATGTTTGATCAGTAATGACTGAATCACAACCAGACCTATAATCACAGGCCAAGCAATGACCCAGGCAATGAATTCATGATTTGCTGGTTGATTTCCCAGGATCCTTTGAGGGACTGGCGAGCTGCCGGATTATAAAAAGGAAGGGAGGATAGAGACATCACATCAGCAGTCAAGGCCACTTTCTCTTTGTATGCGACCTAATTACACATGTTACTTTACATGTGTAATCCACGCTGGAATATGTGGCTTTATTTTATTTACAAAGCTGGATATAGCCCCCGGGTTCCTTGATTAACCCTTTGAGTGCCAGAGGGGTACGCGGCGTATTGCAAACCAAAGTGTTGCATACCCCTCTGGCACTCAAAAGGCTTAAGGAAAGGCTGTATGTATGAGTGGAGCAATTGTGGGGCATAACATCTGTACACCATAGGGCACAAACATGCACATTGATTTAAATGGGTCTTTTAAACCCTTGAATGCTAGAGACGTTTCCAGCCCATTACTTAGCAACGCATTGGGGACCCCTCTAGCATTCAAATGGTTAAAAGCCCCATTTAAATCAGTAGGAAGACTGAAAATTTGCATTAATTTCCTGTATGCCTCAGACCGATCCGACGTGCCTTGTGTATGTGGCTTTAAGTGCAGTACTTGGTTGGATGTCACTGTAGAGACATCAGTGTTAACTCTCTCTTTGCTGAAGGTGCAAGCAATGTATTGTCCCCCTTTTCTATGCCACAGATCTACAGTACTCTGGTTGAATACTTCCATTGATTTACTTCTGGAGCTTAAAGGGTTAATCTAGAACATATCTACATATTTTTGAGTTTTATTTCCATGTTCATATTTCTGTGAGTGGCAGGCAAAGAGAAAATGTGAAACATCATAAACATCATAAACAAAAGGGAAATAAAAGGGAAGTCATTCAAAGAATGACCTCCCAGCAGAGACATTCATTGCCAGTGCAGTAAAAAATGTAGCTCTTCAGTGACACAGACATACAGATAAATACTGGGTGCAGAATGGCACAATATCACATTTAAAGGGTCAGTAATGCCCGTTTATAACTTTATTTAATATTGTAGACATTAAAAAATATTTGGAGAAAATGCAATCTCTCAAACCCTTACAGTTTGAGAGATATTCACCGCTAAAGTTTTGGCTGACTCAAGGAGGCTCTTCAGCAGAGCCGAAATTGCAATATTTAAAAAGAACTACTTCAATGGAACGGTCTACAAAGTGTGCTTGCAAACCAGGCACACTTTTTAGACCATTGCAATGAAGTAATTCTTTTTAAATAACGCAATTTCAGCTCTGCTGCAGAGCCGCCGGCTGGTCCCAGGACCTGGGATCTCCTGCTGTCAGCACAGCGCTGACGTCAGGAGAAGGGGAGGGAGGAACTTTAGTGGAGAATATCTCTGAAACCGTAAGGATTTGGGAGATGGCACTTTCTCCAAAAACTTTATTTTTGTAACCTCTACCATATTAAATAAAGTTAAATACAGGCATTACTGACCCTTAAAGTTGTGTTTTCATGGCAGATTTTCTGAAGAAGAGTTAACCCCTTAGCGACCCTTGATGTACCAGGACCGTCAAGGGTAAATTTGCTTTAAGGACCAGTGACGGTCCTGGTACGTCAAGTGTTAAATGGTAGCAGCGCGCCGCCGTGCACGCTGCTACCATTCATTCCAGGCTGAGACTGAGTGGTCCAGTACCGGACCGTTCAGTCTCAGCCTCTGTCGGTTGTGCCAGGTCATGTGATCGCTGCATCAGCGATCACATGTACCATCATTCTAAATCAGTGAATGAGGCAGTGCTACTTACTGCCTCTAGTGTCTCCTCTCTGCCAATGCGTCCCTTACATCAAAGTAAGGGACAGAGAAGCAGAGAGGAGACACCTAGTGGAAATAAAAAATACAGCAGCTGGGGGTGTTAACCCCTTCACTGCTGGTGCAGGAGGATGGCTAGATGCAGGTCAATTTCTGACCTGCTAAATACACTTTTTTTTTTTTTTTTTTTTTTTTTAATAAAAACAACACATTTTGTGTGCCAAATGTAATGAACAAAAAAGTGGGAAAATAGGGTGGGAAAAAGGGACATGGGGATTTTCACCCAGGGGGGACAGTGGCCACTTTAAACTGCGCATTTTGTAGGTATGACTGACTGGTCATACCTTTCGTGCAGTCTCCATAAAAATGTAACCCTTTGCGCCCAATTGATCCCAAGAGAAAAAACCAAAATGTTGGGGTTTTTTACATTTTTTTTACCTTTTTCTTTAATTTTAATAAAGTAAATGGTGGGTTATCCATATAAGTGGGGTATCAAAGGAAAGCCCTATTTGTTTGTAAACAGTATATCATTTATGGGGCTGGAATAAAAGCCTAAGAGGGAAAACACTGTTGAACAAAGACATAGTCAAAAAGGTCAGAATTGCTCCGGTCCTTAAGTCAAATCCACCTCTGATTTTCCCGGTCCTTAAGGGGTTAAAGAGCAATTAAAGTGGAACTTTCACTCAATTTAAAGTGCCCCCAAATCATTATTCACATAGCAATAAACATATCTATACTAGTATTATCCTGAATAAGTCCAGTGTTATTAACCCTTTGAGTACCCTTTGGGTACCCCTCTGACACTCAAAGGGTTAAGAAATCCAACTTGTTCCGAGACTCACTGGCAGGTATCTTTCTGTAGAGGCATCTGTGCACCTGCACTGTCAGTCCCTTCCTGTACCTTATGGTACAGTGCAACTCCTCCTCACCAGTCCTAGAGGAGACCGAGATGGACAGAGCAGACTCACAGATGCCTCTTTGGCAAGATATCTGCTCTGATACCTTCCTGTGAGTCTCGGAACAAGCTGGATTTCTCCGTAACACCGGACTTGTTAAGGGTACTACTAGAATTGCAGAAACAGGGAGAAAAACAAAAGAAAATCTAAAAGCGGGTTTATTCAGCACTTGCCACTTGTACCCAAGGAAATGCACTTACAAGATTAAAAATATAAATAGGCTTATAACATCTATATTGGAAGAGTGTTCTTTCCGTGTGTCAGTGGCATCTTGGCTTTACAGCGCCTAACACGTTATTCACTGGTCATTAGCTTAACGATACCTTCACCTTTCCTGGGTCATCAGAACCTCCATAGCTTTTAATCCAGATACCCCAGGTATAAGCACAAGAATCGGGTAGCCGACAGTCACATGCAATCTTCTTCTCTTCCTGCAAACAGTATCCACAGTCTTGCAACAAAGGTAATCATAGATAATTAATGACTTCCCTACGCAAATCACTGGTCTCCTGCTGGCTTTGGCAAAGATCTTGAGGTACCGATGACCCAGGAGTGTTATTTCAACACAGTCAGAGTTGTATGTCAAGAGTAACCGAATGATAAAATATCCCCCTCCCGCCCCTTTTACCTAGTATGAGTCGCCTTCCTTCAGATTGACCGGACAGGTCACAGCAAGGGACAATCTTTTTTCTGCGAACATAAGGAAAACACTGCCCCCCTTGACAGGTTTTTCCTTTTGCTCACTGAAGATTGTCCCTCTCTGTGATACATCTGGACAGTATGCTGCTCTTAAGTAATCTGTGCTACATCACTAAAAGGGGCGGGAGGGGGATACTGAATCTTAAACAACAACTCTGACAGTATTGAAATAATGCTCTCCACGTCCCAAATACGATGAAGATTAATCTGAGCTGCTTTTTTTGTGAAACATTACTATCCTTTTAAAGCGGAACTAGCCTCTCCATAATATTGTCCCCCAATACATTATTAATGTAGCGACAGGCAAAGGCATACTTGTATTATGTTGAATAAGTCCACGTTACTGAAGTAATCCATCTTCTTTGGAAGGCATCCAGGGCACAGAGCTTACAAGAGAAGCTCTGTGCGCCTGCACAGGCAGCAACTTCCATTACCTTAAGGTAACCAACGGGCGTCAGCACCAATCCGGGCAAAGCACAGAACAGACAGCGCAGGCTCAGAGGTAACTTTCCTCTAAGATGTCTGTGCTGTTGTCTGCTGGTGGCTGCAAAAGAAGCTGGATTGCTTCAATAACGCGGACTTATTCACCACATACTTCCCAACATTTCAAATTGCCAAAGAGGGACACTTGTGTTTTAGGGGGTGTGGCTGGTGGTGTGGCTGGTGGGCGGGGCATTACCAATAATTTTCAGGCTATTTCATAACCTATTGACACCTCCTTGTGTAATGTAATAAATTATTTATAACAAGACCAACGTATTTTATTTACACACACTAATTTATAAACACATATACTGCCATTTAAACAAACTATAATGTGAGTTTTATTTCTGTGGAGTAATAGGATACACTTACATACACACCACATAATCTGATCTCCTAAAAAGAGGGACACCAGGGTGAGAAAGAGGGACAGAGGGATTTGGGTCTAAAAGAGGGACTGTTCCTCCTAAAGAGGGACACTTGGGAGGTATGTCACCATAATACAAATATGCCTTTGCCTATCGCTATATAAGTAATGTATTGGGGGGCAATATTATGAAGTTGATAGTTTTGCTTTAAAGGGATAGTAATACTTGCAAATTACTAATCCCCATATTGTAGCTTTGTTAAAACGAAACGTATTGCCCCCAGTGTTATCTCTCAAACCCTTATGGTTTGAGAGATGATAGCGTTCAAATTTGCCCCCTCCCTCCCCCTTCCCTGTCTGAACGCTGACTGCAGGGATATCCGGTATTACTTGCATCAGGCGGCTCTGCAGCTGAGCCAAGATCGCGTTTATAAAAAAGAATTCTTTCACTGAAACGATCTTCTACGTGTGCTTGGTTTACAAGCACACGTAGAAGACAGTTTTAGTGAAAGATTTATTTTTTATAAACGCAATCTTGGCTCAGCTGCAGAGCCGCCTGATGCAAGTAATACCGGATATCCCTGCAGTCAGCATTCAGCGGTCAGTCAGGGAAGGGGAAGGGAGGGGGGAACTTTGAGCACTATTATCTCTCAAACCATAAAGGTTTGAGAGATGACACTGGGGGCAATATGTTTCTTTTTAACAAAGCTACAATATGGGTATTAGTAATTTGCAGGTATTACTTTCCCTTTAAGCAGGGGGTTATATGGCCACTGGAAAAACAGTACTATACCCTTAAAAGTGTCCTGTGGTGGCCTATTCTACTCACAAAGCAACCTTTCAGCCATTTTTCCAACTAGTATCATATTAAACGTGGAGGCGTGTTCTCGTCTTGGGTAAACAAGGAGTCACATTGTCAGGTTATGGAGTTGTCTTCTCCCGACAGTAGCCGAATAACTGGCATTTATCAGAGGGCTAATACAAAGCCACTCGGAAGCGTGAGGCCTTGATGTCGTTCTTTCTCAGATCTCTGGCTTCCCAAACACTTCCTCTATTCAAAGCACACACAATAGCTTTGACTGTCACTCGCTTCCACATAGAAACGTACCCGACTGATTTAACGCTTCCCCGGACTCCGCGTTTGACTCTCCTGTCAGCTGCAGCTTTCTCTTCTTGTTTGTTTGTCACGTTGAATGTCTCAGAGGTTCCGGAATCTATTTACAAAAAGAAAACACTGCTGTGTAATTCTCACACAGGAGCACAAAATACAATGGCACATAAGGCTGGCAGGTACCCAGGTGCCAGTACCTTTCTTATATAATCTTAGACTGATTTAACCCCTTAAATGTTAGAGAGGTCTCCAACACATTACAATGTATTGGAAACCTCTCTAGCAGTGAGATGACCACATGTCCTTTTAATCAGGGACCACAAGAAAAGAGTGTGTTTTTATGTGTCCATGATTTAAAGAAATATATGAGGATTGTACTTGGCATTCAAGGGATTAATGGATCAGGAAAAAAAAAATGTTAGTACATACTGAAAATCAAAATTTCCCACGATTTGGTATGACCACCATTTGCCTTAAAGGGATAGTAATGTCTCACAATAAAAGTAGCTCCAATTAATCATCATAGTATTTGGGCCGTGAAGAGTGTTATTTCAGTACTGTCAGAGTTGTAGTTCAAGAGTAATTGAATGATAAAGTATCCCCCTCCCGCCCCTTTGACTGATGTAACACTGCTCACCTCAGAGCAGCAAGACTGTTCGGATGGATCACTGAGAGGGACAATCTTCAGTGAGCATAAGGGAAAACCTGAAAAACCTGTCAAGGTGGGCAGTGTTTCCTTATACTCACAGTAAGAAGATTGTCCCTTGCTGTGAGTTGTCCGGTTCCAGGACCAGATTCCATATCTGAGGGGAGGTGACTTACACTAGGTAAAAGGGACAAGAGGGGGAATACTTTATCATTCAATTACTGTTGAACTACAACTCTGACAGCACTGAAATAACACTCACCATGGCCCAAATAGTATGAAGATTAATTGGAGCTGCTGTTTTTGTGAAACATTACTATCCCTTTAATAACTGCTTTAACTATGGCATTGATTCTACAAATGTATGAATTTTACAATCCACATTATTCCAGCCTCCTTTATAGCATCCCAGAGAGTGTCTAGAGATGTCAGTGTGTTTTGCCGTTTCGATTGTTCCAAACGATGTCCAATGGGTTTGAGGTCCAGTGATTCCAGTGGGAAAACCATGCAAATTAGCTCACTTTGCTTTTCCTTGAAGTTCAGATATGCCCGGCACAGCTTCGATGTGTGTAGTATCCTTGCCCAGCTGGAAATTAAATACCCTTCCACACAAATTTAAGCCCAAAGGGATGGCATGTCTCTGCAGAATAGAAGGGTACTTCTTGTTGGTCAAAGTATAATTGACCTTGTACAAGCCACCAACTCCAGAATAGGCAAAGCATCCCCACACATGAGTATTTCCTGATCCATATTGTAATTGTAGGTTTTACACACTGTGGTGTTAGCCTCTCATGCGGCTGTCTACTAACATGAAAATGTATATGCAAATGGTGTGTGCAGAGGTTATTCATATACATGGCAACTTCATATAAAGATTTAACAAAGAGATAAACATTGATTTGTCTCAGTGTTAAATAATGTATTCCTGAATAATAAGTATAAGCTCATCACATTATTCTACTTTTTATTAAAAGGTCAAATAATACCAGTAGGTGATGGTGGACACAGACTTTTGGACTGTACTGTGTATAATATAGGAATAAATATGTCATAGGCTAAGGGGCAGAATCATGAAGGCCAGGTGAAGCTTAGCCAAAACACACAACAGCACAGGCCCGGACTGGAGATCAGACATACCGGGTATTTGCCCGGTGGGCCGGTCCGGGGCTGGTCTGGGCATTTTAAAAAAATAAAAAAAAAATCATTGAAAGACGGCCACCTCGTTACAAGTTTCCTGGTGGGCGAGCAATGAAGGTGTGGCTGTGCGACTCACCGCACGTGATTATAGGCTCCGCCCATGATCACCATCGGCCGACAGCCCAACCCTGTGACAGTCGGTGTCAGTGAAGGCTGCCGCCGCCCCCCCCCCATGGGCTGCTCAGCCTTAAATGCCCAAGCCTATTTTTTTGTCCCAGTCCAGGCCTGCAACAGCAATAGATTATTGTGGAAGCAGCCATCCTAAATAGCAATTATTATTCTAATTATTGTTTGCCTTCCCAAACACAAAATGTACCCGACGCCTATGGTTATAGGGTTTTTTGTGATGAGTAAAACAAGGAGAAATGCACTAAGGGGCAATGCTATGGCAAAGTATCTGGCGATCGCCTTTCCATATGCACTAAGAATTGTGTATACAAGGGGAGGGGGAGACTTTAAAGGGATAGTAATACTACGTTTTAACTTTATTTTATTTTGTAGGCATTAAAAAAACATGAAGAATGATATGTCTTATCTCTCAAACCTTTATGGTTTATGAGATATTCACAAGCAAAGTTTCCCCCTCCCGCCCCTTTTTCCTAGTGTAAGTCATCTCTTCTCAGATGTGGAATCCAGTCCATAGACCAGACAGATAACTGCAAGGGGACAATCTTCTTCCTATGAGAACAACGAAAGCCCTACCCCCCTTGACAAGTTTTTCAGGTTTTTCCCTTATCTTATTTGAAGATTGTCCCTCTCTGCAGTCTACCTGGGCCCCTCCCTTCTGATCTGGTTGAACAGGGAAGGGATAACTTTGTTTGTGAATATCTCTTAAACCATAAAGGTTTGAGAGATAAGACTTATATCATTCTTCATGTTTTTTTAATGCCTACAAAATAAAATAAAGTTAAAACGAAGTATTACTATCCCTTTAATCATTGATATAAAGGTTGATGTAATGCCGGTGGTGTGTTAGGGAAGGAAAACGAGGGAGAGAAGATGATGAGCTCTCAGGAACACCACAGTTCTCCCTTAACCCGCTCAGTGCCATAGAGATGTTAATTGCACGGCCGTGTGGCACTGAAAGGGTATTAACATTAATAAACAATTCACCAGCTTAATAACTGATAAAGAAACTGAGAGAACAAGCAGAAAAGCTGTTACATATAACACTAATTACAGAACAGTTTCTCTGGTGACTCTGCTTACGTGAAACAGCTGATCATCTGTTTCCAGTCCTCAGTGGACTATCTGCTTATTGGATGATTCATATAAACAGAGGATTCATAAGGCAAACTGAGTGCCTCGTAAGTCCTCTGTTAGCATACATCACCTGATAGGTGGATAGTCCACCGAGGACTAGAAACAGCTGATCAGCTCTTTCATATAAGGGGGATCCAGACCAGGCAGAACTAATTCATAGTGGCCATTAAGGTACGCTAACATCCATACCTGGGAACTCTTTGGATCTGACCCAGAGACTCCAATTTTTATACTTAATTACCAGGTCCTCAGGACAGAGGCTGATTCTCAGTGCTCAGGTGTTCACTTTTAACTCCGCCCACTTCGCTGCCAGATTCCATCACTCTTCACCCTGTTCTTCCCACTCTCCGCCCATTTTAAGGGCAAATCGCACCTTCCAGTCCTTCTCACCCCAATCAAGCCCTGCCCACTTTATGATGAGAATTGCTTCATTTGAATACTCCCACCCCTTGACCTTACTGGACCTCCAGAGGCTTGGGACAAGAAGATCCCCAGGTAGGCTAACATCTCTTACCAATAAACTCCCACTTACCTTAATCTGGATGGAAAATCCTAATGACCGTTATGAATTAATTCTTTGTTGATCATTTCTCCAAATGTAATATTTAATTATTAGTAGATATCATGTCAACAGAGGCATGATTCTTTTAGTAGCACTCCATTACCCCAAAATTAACCCACTGACCTTCAGTGGGAGGGGTTTATGGTCCCGGTATCCTGTACAAAGAACCATGTCTGCCTCCAGTACTAATTAAAGATTAATTCTGGAGAATTGGTCCACACTGAATTTATTCATAGTGACCATTAGGATTTTCTGTCCAGATTAAGCGTGGGGTTATGATTTAGAAGTGTTAATGTCCTTTAATGCATTTAACCCATTGAATGATAGTGGCCTCTCCAATGCATTACAAAGCAATTGGAGATGTCTCAAGCATCCAAGGAGTCACCAGGGAAGGGCTGGCAGTGTTTGGCTTGGGGGCAAGTACAATCAAATGGCCTATTTCTACTATAACTCCAGCCCAATGTCCCAGCCCATTCACTTTTGTTAACCCAATGCGTTGTATACCCCTCTGGCACTCAAAGTGGCATTAATATTATGAATTAAAGCAAGTGATACCACAGAGCTTATAATTGAAATGGTGGTACCCTAGTGATATCACAGAGTTTACATTGAAATGGAGCTAGTGATACCACAGAGCTTACACTTGAAAAGGAGCTACATTAATGATACCACAGAGCTTACAAATGAAATGAAGCTAAACTAGTGATACCACAGAGCTTACAGTTGAAATTGAACTACACTAGTGATACCACAGAGCTTACAACTGAAATGAATCTACACTAGTGATATCACAGAGCTTACAACTGAAATGGATCTACACTAGTGATATCACAGAGCTTACAATTGAAATGGAGCTACACTAGTGATACCACATGGCTTATAATTGAAATGGAGCTACTCTAGTGATACCACAGAGCTTACAACTGAAATTAAGCTAAACTAGTGATACCACAGAGCTTACAATTGAAATGGAGCTACACTAGTGATATCACAGGGCTTACAATTAAAATGGAGCTACACTAGTGATACCACAGAGCTTACAATTGAAATGGAGCTACATTAGTGATACCATGGAGCTTACAACTGCAATTAAGCTAAACTACTGATACCACAGAGCTTACAATTGAAATTGAACTACGCTAGTGATACCTCAGGGCTTACAATTGAAATGGAGCTACACTAGTGATACCATGGAGCTTACAGTTGAAATGGAGCTATACTACCAGTGTAGCTCCATACATTTTGTTGACTCCATTTACAGCAGCTAAAGGGAAATTGAGTGAGGCATTGACCCACTGGCCCATATTTATGACCAGCCCTGGGGGGGGGGGGGGTTGTTCCCCTGCCCCCCAGGCCAGCCCTCCCCTGGGGGTCACTGAAAAGGGTTACAAGAATTCCTAGCAGATATATTAGCAGATAAAGTGATTAACCCTTTGAGTGCTGTCTTGGTTACCTCCGTGTTACACTCAAAGGTTAACATATCACGGTGGTAGATGAGATCATTTGCAAACAAGAAGTGCTTCAGTCCCACTGTAAGTATGCCTTGTTTTTGGGTCCCTGTGACCTTGTGTATGTTAATTTGGTGATGATGTCAGAGTCTTTGCCCTACTCCTACGCATTTGTTCTCTTTTGATTCATCTCTGCCACTTTTTTTCCTCTAGTGTCAAGACCTGATCTGATCACTAGTGGGCTGAGGGCATGGGAATGACAAGATGAATTAAGCACCAAGGGACATAATCAATAAGTTAATGAGGTGCAATTCTATGGCAAACCAAGTGCACCGTAGGTTTGAAATGCAAATTCTGCAGATTGATTTTAAATGTGGCTTTTAAACCCTTGAATACTAGAGAGCTCTCCAGTGACTTACTTCACAATGCACTTTAGACCTCACTAGCATTCAAGGGGTTAAACGTCACCATTTAAATTTTAATGGATTTGCTCCATTTTGCATCTCCTAAAGAAAAAATGACCCAAGAGACATAATAAAGTAAGTTAATGTGTTGCGCACCCCTCTGGCACTCAGTTGGTTAATAGGAAGAATGAAAGCAGTTGTTGAACAAACCAAATGAACGATAGGGCAGTGTTTCCCGACGTCAGTGCTTGTAACACACCCTCAGGATAGCCGGGCTTAACCCTTTGAGTGCCAGAGGGGTACACAGCGCATTGCAAAGCAATGCGTTGCGCACCCCTCTGGCACTCAGAGGGTTCATCAAAAGCGGGTAATCCCTGTTCCAATCATTGCGATTGATCCACTTGTGCTTAAATAGGGATATTCTGAAGACCTGACCTGTTGTCGTGCTTAGAAGATGGGAGTTGGCAACCAGTGCTAGTATAGGGGACACATCAAAATTCCCCAAATCCTGATTGAAAGGGGGCTTATGGCACCATGATAGCAATGGCTAAAATAAAGTGGATTGCCGAGTATTCATTATGTTAAGCATAACGCATTGCACTATATGTAATAACTTACATTGCTATAGTTCCATGTAAAAATATCCCCCCTCCCGCTTCTGGCCGCATCACGCTCATCCTTGCATGGTCCAGATGGAGAGCGGAGAGGGACAAACTTCAGTAAGCAAAGGAAAATCCCGCCCTCCTTCGTCAAAAGGGGCAGTGTTTTCCTTATACTTCCTGTCGTAAAGGGACACTAATGTCCCATAAAAAAATGATTCTTGTTTTGTAGATTTAAAAAAAAAAAAATAATAATAATTATTTGAAGCAACTCCCATCTCTCAGACCGCTATGGTTTGAGAGATATTCGCATTGAACGCTCACCCCTCCCTCCCCTTCTCCTGACATCAGCGCTGTGCTGACAGCAGGTGATCCGGTCCGGGGACCAGCCAGGGGCTGAAATTGCGTTATTTAAAAATAATTACTTCATTGGAAAGGTCTAAAAAGTGTGTCTGGTTTGCCAGCACATTTTGTAGAACGTTCCAATGAAGTAATTCTTTTTAAATAACGAGATTTTGGCTCTGCTGAAGAGCCTCCTCAAGTCGGCTGACTTGAATCTCCTGCTGTCAGCTTTACACCTGACGTCAGGAGAAGGGGAGGGAGGGGGGACTTTCAATGCGAATATCTCTCAAAACACAATGGTCTGAGAGATGAGAGTTGCTTCAAATCATTTTTTTTTTTTTTTTTAAATCTACAAAACGAGAATATTTTTTATGGAACATTACTGTCCCTTTAAGTATGTCCCTTGCTGCATCTGTCCAGTCCCACGACTGGATTTCAGCTGCAAGGGGAGCGGCCAGAAGGAGCAGGAGGGGGATCATTTTACACTATAAACTATAGCAATGTACGTTATTGCACATAGCACAATGTGTTATGTTTAACATAATGAAGACTATATACTTTATTTTAGCCATTACTATCCTTTTAACATAGAGAGGTCTGCAAAGCACTGGAGAGATTTCTAACATTCTTGGCTCAAATGCCCCTTTTTACATCAATGGGAAGCGTAATATTTCCCCTCTAGTGTATTTGTTCTGCCCCAGAATTGATTCTGTTCATTCCGTATATTAGCATCAATGAGCTGCTATTGTGTGTCCTTACATCAGTAAACTCGGTGCAGATTCTTTAACGTTACAAGTCATTAAAGTGCCTGGCAATGACCTCTGTTTTCTGCTTTGTATTAAACATCTTGCACATCATTATCTTCTACATCCACCATAAGAAGATACAGTCATTTTCTTATATAAGATGATGTGACTAAGCTCAGTTTAATGCTTACAGATCTGTAGAGAAGAACAAAGCTATTATAATCAGTGCCCCAAAAACATCCATCTCTCTATGTATAAAGCATTGCTTTGTCCTTGTAATTCATTATCTGTATTTTAGATTCTTGGAATGGCTTATAAAAATGATATAGCTGTTCTACCCTAGACTGGTTCACTTGTGGAGATTACTGGGGGTATTGTATTCAGAGTGCTAACTGCTCCTTCATTTGTGTATACACGCTAGGGGAGGGTTTACTAACCCTCTCACCTACAGTGCCTCGCATAAGGATTCAACCCCACCCCCCACCCCCTTGGCTTTTTTTCACATTGTGTTACAACCTGGAATTAAAGTGCATTTAATTGTATTTTATTTATTTGAAATACACAATTTGCTTAACACTATGAAGGTTCAAAATATTTTAATTGTGACACAAGTTAATTAAACAAAAAAATGAAAAAGGCTTTGTTGCTTGCATACCTATTCACCCCCAAGTTAATGCTTGGTAGAAGCAAATTTGGAAGTAAATACAGCTGTGAGTCTTTTTGGATAAGTCTCTATCAGCTTTGCACATCTGGATCCTACAATTTTGCCTGTTCTTCTTGGCAAAATTGCTCAAGCTCTGTCAGGTTGGATGGGCCCCATTGGTGAACAGCAATTTTCAAGTCTTGCCTCTAATTCTCAATGAGATTGAGGTCTGAACTTTGACTGGGCTATTCAGATACATTCAGGTATCTGTTTTTAAACCACTCCAGTGACCTTTTGGCTTTGTTTAAGGTCCTTGTCTTGGTGGAAGGTGACCCACTGCACCAGTTCCAGGTCCCTTTGCAGGCTGCCTCCATCCATCTTGCCTTCAATTCTGACCATTTTCCAAGTACCTGCAAATGAAAAGCATCCCCCACAACATGATGCTGCCACCTTCATGTTTCATTCACCATGAGGATGGTGTTCTCAGGTTGATGCACCACACTTTGCATTTTGCGTTTGGCCCAAATTTGAATTTTGGACCATCAGACCTGTGAACCTTTTTTCCCACTTGTTTTTTGTGTCTCATACATGCCTTGTAGCAAAATACAAATTCTGTTTGAATTTAGTTTTTTTCAGCAGTGATGTAAATTATCTAGTAGCCTGCCAAAGGCACGCTTTGGGTCACTGCAGTCAATTTGGGAAGGTCTCCCTCTAGTGTTTAGAAAGAACAGGTTGCACACTGATGTCCAGTGATGTTTAGCGGTTTCTCCCACAGAGCTGCACTAGAGCTGAGGACAAATACTCTTCTGCTTTGGTCTCTGCAGTGTCCCTGAATAGCAGAATGGAATTGTGATCACCCTAATGGGAGTCAGCTATGAAATGTAAAGGGATTCCCTATGTATTAACATATTTGTGGGCCTTCATTTACAATTTCACCAGGGGCCTCAAATATTCTTACAACTTCCCTGAGTTCCTCTTATTAGATCAGCCTCTTTGAGTGCTAGAGCAATGCATTGTGTACTACTCAGGCATTTGAAGAGTTAAAACTCTTCAAGAGTTGAGATGTAATTCCGCACTTCTTGCCATCAAGAGCCGTTCCTCTGTTAATCCATCTCAAGGTATAAATTACACCAGATGGCTGCCTGCTTTTGAATTTAATCCAACCCTGTATGAGGAGAGCAGCTCATATGAGTAACTGTCTCCTGGAGAGGTTTGCACATATCTAGTCAAGACTATTTAAATAGAGTAATTCATGATACTGTCCCTCCTGTGTCTTTATGGTATCAGGAACCATCCTTGTCAGCTCTGTTTGATACCGCACCTGTACAATGGAAATGGACAATCACTGGCTGTGACGGCAGATACAACGCACCTGTCTTAACCAGCATGACATTCTCCTGCATGCAGCAAACCTCCGGTATTAAATCTCCAAATTCCCATTAATCTATATGGGGTTTTTAACCCCTTAAGTGCTAGAGAGGCTCCAAATGGAGATCTTATTTGCATTCAACAGGTTAAAATCCCCAGTGTGCATGCGTGCGTGTGTGTGCGCCTGTGTGCACTACATTACAGGGGATCACTAGTGTCCAACAGAAATCCGTCTAAACAGACTTAACCCTTTAAGGACCCATGACGTGCTAGGAACATCATGGATGAACTTGCCAAAAGGACCCATGACGGTCCTGGCATGTCATGGAATCCTGGGCCCCCTGCAATCCTGCACGCCATTTGGTGAGCCCTGATTCAGACTGTGGGTAAAAAAATGAAAAATGCCCTGTGGTCCTTAATTGCGTGGCCGATCCTTAAGGGGTTAAAAAGATGGTAATGTGTGCAAGTAATATTAAGTTTGATTATTCATTATAGTTTTTTTTATAATGTATTGTACAGTTCTAAGTGTCCAGAACATTGTTTTCTTTGTGTTCTTTAATTTTAGTGTCCTCCTACCTCGCCTTTTCCCTACGTCACGCGGACTTCCCCAGATCTGAAAGCTGGTCACATGACAGTACAGATCGCAAAGAAGGACAATATTATGTCTGTCAGTACAAGGAAAACCCTGCCCCCCTTGATGGTGTTCTTTGAGGCCTCTCTGCCTTGTATGAGGCCTTCTTGGGCTTTCTGGACCACAGAACAAAGCAGCTGAGCCTGTTGGCCGTAAGCTTACAGAGGTTTTTGACATTGACATTGATAAGACTGATTGGCCTGTAGCTCTCACACTGCCTGGTTACTGTGGTACAGTGGTTCTCAGCTCCTGTCCTCAGGACCCACTACAGGCCAGGACTTAGGGATTTCTCTGCTAGAGCACAGGTGTGGTGATCAGAGGCTCATTCACATTGATTAACTCACCTGTGCTTTAACAAAGAAATCATCAAATCCTGGCCTGTTAGTGGGTCATGAGGACAGGAGTTTAGAACCACTGCTGTGGTGGGTATAGAATTAAGCTCAAAGTATGCTACTTTTGCTGTGTGTAAGGTAAGATAGTTCAATAGGGTGGTCTCACACATGTCTAAGGGGTGAAAAGACTGGGAAATTGTATTTATTTCCTATGGCGCAGTCGGATGGGGACTGACATTTTCCTACAGCAAAATGTGTGTGTGGGCCCATGTATATTTATGTGTATAGGTTTTGTGGGGTTTTATATGTGATTCTGTGATATATGTGGGTCTATATATGTAGATTTGTTTGTGTATGTATATGTGTGTGTGTGTGTGTGTGTGTTTGATATGTATGTGAGTCTGTATGATGCTGTTTATAGGTGTCTACCAGAATTTTGTTTGCATTAAAATACATTCTGATGACAAATTATTTAATCCACCTTTTTCTCTCTGCCTCTTTTCATTTTTCGAGCTTAGATAGTTCATTTTGGCACGCTGTGAATTCTGCTGCCTAGTCCAGTTGGAGCTCTTTGTATGAATGATACATAGTTTATTATGGGTGACAGAATTTATTCTATAATGTCACTATGATATATCTAGTGGCTCGTTCAGCTTTATAATAATTGGCTAATGTGCTGGAGCTGAATCTCTGTTACTAGGAATGTATTCTGCATTTAAAAATATAGAAAAATAATAAAAATGCACTAAAAAAACAGAATTAGCTTGTGCAAAATTGAATATCCAGATATAAAGGACCTAATTATTCAGACATTTAATATCTCTTATATTTAGATGTGTTTTCTGGTATATGAGGCAATGTGTAAATTTCATCCTACCAAAAACAATTAAAGGAGTGATGTTTTTTTAATATGAAAAATATGTAATGGGGCATTTCTTGTAGAACAAGTGTATGCGCAATGATTGCTGATATTTTATTTATTTTTTTGTGTAGACAGTCTTTTCCTGTTCTGGTCACACAGTGGTGCTGTTTTCTGTCACTGTCTATGGTGAGCCAAAGTCTAAGACTTACATTTTCCAATAGAGTGCATCATGAATATAAATAGCAAAATCCCCAACTGGTGTCCCATTTGATTTAAAAAAGTTTGAACTTTAATAAGATGTGAATGAAAATTCTGATAGCAGTAGGAAGTAGTGGCTCAGTTTTTTTCACTGACTGGTGCTAAAGCCAAGACAGTGTATGTGAAGTTCTGAAATCATGGTTCAGTTCCCAGAGTCTGTCCCCTTATCTTACAGCTCTCAGGCACCAGAAACATAGATTTAAAGGGATAGTAATACTTTGTTTTATCAATATTTTATTTTGTAGGCATTAAAAAAACATGAAGAACGATATAAGTCTTATCTCTCAAACCTTTATGGTTTGAGAGATATTCACAAGCAAAGTTTCCCCTCCCACCCCTTTTACCTAGTGTAAGCCATCTCTTTTCAGATATGGAATGCAGTCCATAGACCAGACATAATAGAAGGGGACAATCTTCTTCCTATGAGAACAATGAAAGCCCTGCCCCCCTTGACAAGTTTTTTCAGGTTTTTCCCTTATCTTAATTGAAGATTGTCCCTCTCTGCAGTCTACCTGGGCACCTCCCTTCTGCTCTGGCTGAACAGTGTTACATCAGTAAAAGGGGCGGGAGGGGGATACTTTGTCATTGAATTACTCTTGAACTACAACTCTGACAGAATTGAAATAATACTCTCCAAAGTCCAAATACTATGATGATTAATTGGAGCTGCTTTTATTATGAAACATTACTATCCTTTTAAGGGATTTACAGATACATTATGTGTACAGTGCAGCATATAAATTGGTAGCATTATATAAGTATAAAGATATTATTATTATTATATATCCAGGAAAAGCTCTATAACAGGGTGCCCAGTCTTTAGTACAGAGGTGGGCAATGTGATGCCCCACTACAACTCCTATTATGCTGGCAGAGAATGATGGGAGTTGTTGTCTGGCAGAGGCTGGAGGGCCTCACATGGACAATCCTTTTGGTGTTCATCCCTGCTTTAGTGACATGGGATCTGCTTTTCCCATAGTCATCCTAATACGATCTGCTACCTTACCAGCACATTGCATGCTCCCCAGCTGGAAGGCCTCACATTACCCATCCCTGCTTTAGTGACATGGGATCTGCTTTTCCCATAGTTATCCTAATATGATCTGCTACCTTACAAGCACATTGCATGCTCCCTCTCATCCTTTTCAAACATGTTGCACAACTCACGTATGCTTATATTGCCTGTCCGCAGAATAGGGTTGCCACCTTTTCTTCAAAAAAAATACCAGCCATGTCATTCCCTCCATAGACTTAACATTGCACAGAAGACAATTTTTTACCGGTCTGCCAGTAAAATACCGGCTGGGTGGCAACCCTACTGCAGAATAAAGTTGGACCGAAAGAAAATGTACAATATAGTAAAAAAAAAAATAAAAAAATCTGTTATAAACAATACATTCTGGGGCAAACCAATTGTACCATAGGGGGCAAGCTTCCCAAATTTTCCATTGATTTAAATGCAGCTTTTAACCCATTTGAGAGGTATCCAATGCAAATGCAGCAGTACTCGGCATGAATCGTTGTGTGGTCTACCAGCAACCAATTGGCTATCTTACCTACCCCTGCTCTATTACTTTAACCCTTTGAGTGCCAGAGGGGTACGCAACGCATTGCAAAGCAATGCGTTGAGTACCCCTCTGGCATCCAAAGGGTTAAAAGGTTTCCTTCCTTTAACTCTTTGAGTGCCAGAGAGAGATCCACAGCATTGCGTTGTAATGCGTTGGCTACCTCCCTGGCTCCCAAATGGTTAATCCTGAAAAAAGTTAAATAATACCGATTGGACTGTAAATTATTTGGGGCAGGAATTTCTTCCTTTCTCTGTACTCTATTTCATTTTTTCTATTCTGAATTTGTGTTTACTGCATGCATAGTGCAACTGTTAACCCCTTTGGTCCTCAAAAGGTTAAATAATGTAAAGAACTGCCTACCCAGTGGTGCTATATAAATATGTATATATACGTATACATGCATACTAACTGATCTCTTTGTGTTATTACATGTAGGTTAGATTTACTAGCTCACTTTACTCAAACACATTAGATCGCCTGTGCGATATGTGTGGGAGGTTTATATAATAAGAGGTTTTATCTTGAATTGTTATCCTTGATGAGCATACATTTCTACCAACTTCCCATTCCACCCACTTCTCGCCACCGGTTCTCACTGTAGGGGGCAAACCCCGTCTTTGCCATACTGGTTAAGCCCTGTCCATATTAGGGCATGAATCATGTCATTAAGACACTCCCAACCCTTATTAATACTCCAGGGCCTGGGGTCAAGGATGTTCCCAGATATGACGATTTGGAAAGGAATTAAGATTGTGTTAATTTTTTTAAATTGATGATCTACTGATGTCATGCTTCTTTTGTTCTTAGCAATTGATGCTGTCTCTGAGACCTTCAGTCTAGCAAGTCACCGTTTTCAATGGTGAAATACTTGTACAATATACTATAATAGAGTTCCATTGTGTATATAGAAATCTGTGACTGCTGTATGAAGGATTGCTGCCTAAGTAAATCATTCTGTTAAATTAAGCACAGCTTACTGCTATAGTTCTTGTTTCCTTTAAATGAGAATAAAGCAGTATGTTTGTACTTTCTATTGTATCTTCTCCACGCAGGCCATGCTTACACGATGACCACCTCATCTGCAGAGGAGAACCAATGTTGGCCAAGTTATTATATTTGTTGCTCAAGCAGGGATATCCTTCATACCTCTGCTATTAAATGAACTGGGGGGAGGGGAGAAACACACACCATGTGACATTGACACACACACACACTCAAACAAACACACCCAGTGTGACTGTATACTACGCAAAAGTTGTTCCATTCTGGAGCACAACATACATTGTTTGGCATCCAATCCTTGTTGTAGTGTCCCATTTGTATTTACAGAACCAGCCATACACTGTATGACATCCTAGCCTGGTTCCACTGTCAGCGGGTTGCTATTATGTCATCATTTAGTAAAAATCCCAGCAAGATCGCAATGAGACAATGCGTAGAACCGAAGCCAGTTCAGGATGTGGGGGACCCTGTAGGCTTCAAGGCTTAAGGGGTGGAGGTGAGTTGCAGCATAGAGGGTGGGTGAGGGAGGGAAGGAACAGTAGCAGCATGGAGAGTGGGTAAGGGAGGGACTGAGGAGTAGCAGCATGGAGAGTAGGTGAGGGAGGGAAGTGGCAGTAGCATAGGGAATGAGTGAGGGAAGGAAGGAGCAGCAGCGTGGGGGGGGGGGTGAGGGACAGAAGGAGCCATATTTAGAGGATGGGGGAATTGGGAAGGGGAGCCACAGTCAGAGGGTGAGTAAGAGATAGAAGGAGCTGAAATCAGAGGTTGAGGGAGGGAGGTGAGCCACAGTTGGAGGGTAGGTGTGGGAGGAAGGTGAACCACAGTTGGAGGGTACGTGAGGGAGGGAGGTGAGCCACAGTTGGAGGGTACGTGAGGGAATGAGGTGAGCCACAGTTGGGTACGTGAGGGAGGGAGGTGAGCAACAGTTGGAGGGTAGGTGTGGGAGGAAAGAGAAACACAGTTGGAGGGTAGGTGTGGGAGGAAGGAGAAACACAGTTGGAGGGTACGTGAGGGAGGGAGGTGAGCCACAGTTGGGTAGGTGAGGGAGGGAGGTGAGCCACAGTTGGAGGGTAGGTGGCAGAGGGAGGTGAGCCACAGTGGGAGGGTTGTAAGCTGTATTTGGAGTGTGGGTGAGGGAGGCAAGGAGATGCAGTGTGGATGTTGCAATTTGTGGGAAGTGGCTTTAGTTAGAATTGCAGGGTTCTGCCCCTGCATGACTAACTCTTCCCACTGCCAAACCAGGGGCATTGCTGGCATGGACTCAGAAAATATGGAGCCAACCTAAAGGGGAACCATCACCTTATATCTACTTGAGTGAGTTTGGAAGTGTTCAACATCACCTGTATGTTTTTATTTCTGGACTAATGTGATGCTCATCCATGTGGTCTGTTAAGAGTTAAGCAATCTTTTGTGACAAATATAGTTCTATTTATTTGTCCATTTTCTAAAAATGAGACCGTACTGGCAAAATGCTGTTCACCTTCCACTCCCCACACAGTGCTCTAAGGTGAGATGAGAATATGGACAGGTCACAGTACCTTTAGAGTGAAATTGAGATGTGTGATAGCATGTTAAGTGGAGAAGATATATGTTTGTTGAAAATCACATAAATCTATCTATCTGTCTATCTATCTGTCTATCTGATATATGTCTATCTCAAATCTATCTGTCTATCTATCTCATATCTATCTATCTATCTATCTATCTATCTATCTATCTATCTATCTATCTCATAGCTATCTATCTATCTATCTATCTCATATCTATCTATCTATCTATCTATCTATCTATCTATCTATCTATCTCATATCTATCTATCTATCTATCTGTCTGTCTATCTCATATCTATCTATCTATCTATCTATCTGTCTATTTCATATGTATCTATCTATCTATCTCATATCTATCTATCTATCTATCTATCTATCTATCTATCTATCTATCTATCTATCTGTCTATCTATATATCAGATAAGTGTGTTGAGTTTTGGGTGCATGCGTGCGTGTGTTGGGTGTGTGTGACAAGTTTCTTGGGTTACCGCAGTAACGGGAAAATACTTGCTCTCAATTTTTTCTACTCTGGTGATGTCAGCTGCTGATACCCTAAAATTATTAGCAAGGGGAAAAAATGGAGCCAGAAGGCCATATAAGATCGCCCAGAACTCAAACACCCATTAATTTAGGCACACTCAAAGGGATTGGAAAAATAGAATATAAAGTTTATTAAATAAAAAAAAATCACAAAAGTGGCAAATATAAAACAATAAAAAGCCCTGGGGCAGGCAAGACGAATAGTATAGAGAAAACCATATGCAAATATAAACATTCAGTGAAATCCAAGACAAAGATAAAATGATCCTAGTCGTGCAAATAATGCAATTATAAGTGCAACATATAATAACATAGTGAATACAAAAGCAGTGTAGATACTTATCATGAGCATATGGTAGTCAAATAGAAGTTCAAATACGTCCAACTGCCCCACGACCCAACGCGTGTGGCCGCTCAGGACGGCTTTGTCAGGGTTTGGGTAGCTGCTGATACCCCGCTCAGCTGGCCCAGGTCACGCTCTCCCTTCAGATTCTCTTCAGTGGCCTTTTTATAAGAAGAGGAAAATGTAAAGGAAGAAGAGGACAGAAAAGACATGAAACTGAACTGAATTTGGAGGTCCCAGAGAAATTCAAATAAATGTGAAAATATCAAAGACTACATTCTTATATTGTTTGCGTGCACTTAGGAGTGTCAGGGGTAAGTTCCACAGCTGTGTTTATTACAAAATATTTTTGTAGAGATCTTTGTGAATAGGTTCTACAGAATAGCAAAGAGACTGGAAAGTTTCTCCTACTGGAAAGACTACCTCATCTTAGTGCACATCTTCCCTGGGGGGAGATCAGAGTTGGATTTACTTTCCAGACATCCCTAGGCAAGGCACGGCACCATGGCTGCACCTCCGCTCCTAACCTGACCCCATCCCTAGTCCCACCTACTGTTTCCTGGCACAGAAAAAACAATGGCCTATGTCAAGCACGAATAATAATAATAAAAATAATCCTTTCAGTTCCGGAGGGGTACACAACTCATTGCAGAGCAATGTGTTGCGTATCCCTCTGGCACTGAAAGGGTTAACCCTTTGGCTCCAAGAGAGTTCTCCGACGTATTGCTCCGGAGTGCCTTGGAGATCTCGCTAGAGTCCAAGCTGTTGACTAAATCGCCTGTAAAAGGGTATACAACTGTTGCAGGGGCATTGAGATTGCGCTGGTGACACTCACAATTCAAAATGTGGGTGTGGCTAGCAGAGCTGAGTTGCCCCTCAAAATTTGGAGCTCTAAGCAGTTGCCTGCTTTGCCTGTTGGGAAATCCATCAGGTTAGTGAATAAAGTTGCAGGTATTTGGTCCAGATCACATAGCTGGTAACAAAACTTTCTCCCACACTGAGATGTTAGTCCTTCATCTTAATACCATAAGATTTGGGTGAAACCCTGAGAGTCCCAGGTATGGAGATGAAGGTGACATAAACTCTCCAATGGAAGAAACCCTACAAATCCAATGTTATTCTATAAAGCCTATGCACAAAAGTCCTAGGGCCATATTTATCAAGATAAAGAGGTGCAGTTCTGAATCTAACCCACTATACTAGGGGTAGTCAATTATTGGACCTCTAGCTGTTGGGAACTACAACTTCCATCATCCCCCAGCAGCTGTTGGCTGCTGGGGGATGATGGGAATTGTAGTCTCCAACAGCTTGAAGTCCATTAATTCACTACACCACAAAGAGGAAATTAACATTATGCAAATTGCCACTGATTTTCAAGCGGGCTATTAACCACTTGAATGCTAAAGGTGTCCCTAATACATGAAGACCCTGTGGAATTGAAGGAGTTAAATTCCCCTTTTTAAATCATTGGTTAATTTCCCTCTTTCGTGTGGCTGGTTTTCTTTAGGATGGTACCTCTTTAGTTTACAGTGATAATAATACCTCTATTACTATATGGGTTGTATAGCTAGGCATTAGTAGCAGAAAAAGGGAAGTGGTCATGTCACTCTACAGATCTCTGTTTAGACCTCACCTAGAGTATTGTGTACAGTACTGGAGACCCCATCTCCAGAAGGATATAGATACTCTAGAGAAAATTCAGAGAAGGGCTACTAAAATGGTGACTGGTTTACAGGAAAAGAAATATCAGGATAGACTAAAGGCTCTGAACATGTATAACTTTGAGGAGAGAAGAAAGAGAGGGGATATGATAGAAATATTCAAATACATGAAGGGATTCAACAAAGTGCAGCAGGGAAGTACACTTCAAAGGAGTAAAAATGTTAGGACAAGAGGCCATAGTCTAAAACTAGAGGGACACAGGTTTAGACGTAATGTAAGAAAGTTTTACTTCACTGAGAAGGTAGTAGACAAGTGGAATAGCGTACCAGCAGAAGTGGTAGAAGTTAATACAGAATTTAAGCATGCATGGTATAGGCATAAAGCTTTCCTTAACATAAGAAAAGACCAAGGACCAAAAAAGGTTTGAGGTTGTGTTTTTTTTTGTTTTTTACAGTAGGAAAATGGTCAGACTAGATGAGCCGAATGGTTCTTATCTGCCGTCAAATTCTATGTTTCCATGTTCCTGTTAAAGTTAATTAAATATTTATGCATTGTTCCCTAAATTAAGCCCTTGAGAAATTACCTATAAAATGTGAGGGGGTGTCCTGAAAATTTCACATTGCATGTTTGGGGTGCCTTGAGCGAAAAAGGATTGAGAACCACTGGTCTATGCTCTAAGGGGCTTATTCATTAAAAGGATAGTAATGCCTCTGTTAAAGTTAATATTCTATTCATCTTAAAGGGATAGTAATGTTTCATAATAAAGCAGCTCCAATTAATCTTCATAGTATTTGGACTTTGGAGAGTGTTATTTCCATTCTGTCAGAGTTGTAGTTCAAGAGTAATTCAATGACAAAGTATCCCCCTCCCACCCCTTTTACTGATGTAACACTGCTCAGCCAGAGCAGAAGGGAGGTGCCCAGGTAGACTGCAGAGAGAGACCATCTTCAATTAAGATAAGGGAAAAACCTGAAAAACTTGTCAAGGGGGCAGGGCCTTCATTGTTCTCATAGGAAGAAGATTGTCCCCTGTCTGGTCTTACAACCAGATTCCACATCTGAGAAGAGATGGCTTACACTAGGTAAAAGGGACGGGAGGGGGAAACTTTGCTTGTGAATATCTCTTAAACCAGAAAGGTTTGAGAGATAAGACTTATATTGTTCTTCATGTTTTTTTAATGCCTACAAAATAAAATAAAGATAAAATGAAGTATTACTATCCCTTTAACTTTTTTTAATAACACATAGCACTATATTTCATTACTTACATATTTGTAGTTCAAGCGCTATTGAATCCGAAAGGATCTCCCTCCCGTCCCTTTCCCTGCTCCTCTCAGTCTGATGTGGTGAGGGACAATCTTCAGTAAGCAAAAGGAAAATCCTGCTCTCCTTCCTCAAGCAGCGCAGGGTTTTCCCTATGCTTAATGAATGAATGTTATTCCTCTCTGCATCCGTCCAGTCCCACGACTGAATTCCAGATCTAATGGGAGGCGGCCAGAAGGGGCGGGAGGGGGATCCTTTCAGCTTGAATATCTTTTGGACTACTAATATGTATGTAATGAAATATAGAGGTATGTGTTATAAAAATAAAAGTAAAGAAGACTCAGATATTAACTATAATACAGGTATTACCACCACTTTAATGAATATTGCCCTTAGTGCACAGACCAGTGGTTCTCAATATTTTTTCGCTCAAGCCATCCCAAACATGCAATGAGGAATTTTCAGGAGACCCCCTTACATTTTATAGGTGATTTCTCAAGGGCTTAATGTAGGGAACAATGCATAAATATGTAATTATTCTTACGTCTGACATTCAGAATGACAACAAGGAGATTATTGTGCATAATAATTTCTATAAATACACATTAGAAACTCAAGGTTGACCGTTTTTGCCAAAATCTTCTTGGCAAATGTAGAGCACACAGATCTGGTGCCCATGGCACACTAAAATGCCACGGCACGTGCAGAGTCAAAACCGGAGTCTCCAGGGTAAATCCGGAGAATTCCCAGCTATGTTTGTAATACATTGCACACACCTCTGGTGCTTAGAGTGTTAAGTAGGCTCTCTCCATATATGTCATGTCCGCCCCCATTGACATGACATCCAGCACTGATTGAAGATGTTGTCTTGAACAAAGGCACAAGGACAGAATTCATAGGGGCCATTCGAATTTTCTGGCCATAGTAAGGTAAGTAGAAGGTTATTATCAAGACTTGTTGGTTCTCCTTTAAACTTAGAAAACATCGGAAAAGAAACGACTTGGATGAATGTTTAGACGTAATGCGACTTCTGAGTTCCCGTTGTCCATTGAGGAATTCTACAATGACTGGCGGAAGATTGTCTGTAGAATTGGTTTTGGTAGCAAACTCATTAATTTTATCTCTTTTTTTGTCCCTCCTTCGTTAAAATTTGTGTTCTGCTCAAACAATGAAAATACTATGGATTATCTAACGAAAAGTAATTAGGGTTTAATGTATTCTCTGTGTAATTTCTGTTGCTTTTGAAATCCCATTAATTAAGATATTTTGTATTTGTTTTGTTTACGTACAAAATATGATGTAATAATAATAATAATAATAATTTTTTATAATACTGCGCTCCTTTATGCCGTTATAAAAAGTGGTAATGTAATTATGACAGGCGGCTTGTTTTATATTAGATTTGGCCTAATATTGGTCTAAAGCTAATGCTTAGTCATTTGTATTGTTAAGTTTTGCAAACTAGAAAAGCTAAAACAAACAAAAAATCATTTTTTTTGTGGGGGTTGATTTAACACCTTCAGTCGTAGCAACATCCCCAATGCATTGTTTTTTAATAAGTTGGAGATTTCTTGAACGTCCAAAGGGCTAACGTAATAATGATGATGCCATTTTTAATAACTATATAAAATTCTGCTTCTGGTTTGCTGTCTGCCCCATCCCGGGACAGCCTGAGGGTAGACACTGGCCACAGGCAGTGAATCAGCGGTGGCAGTTTTCACAGGAGTGGGCACAAGTACAAGGCATGGCCAGTCGAATGGGCAATGACATGCAACTTTCACTAGTGTGTTTGCATGTGCGCGCATATCCTATATAATAATTCGCTAAAACGTGTGTAACGCCACAACATGCTCAGTAGACACTGCTGCGAGTGCTGCAGTCATGCGCAGTAGAGACTGCCGCGCCGTGGGTGAAGTCCAGCTCTGTATCAGCCGTGACGCGGGCAGTCTCTACTGTGCGTGACTGCCCCACGACCGGGTGACAGTGGCACTGTGGCCCGTGTAACAGGCTGTTCAACTAGTATATGTATAATATATAAACAGGGCTCAAAATTTCCACTCTCCACAAGCCAATGGCGAGTGAAAATTTAGCCCTGGCGAGTAGAAATTCAGCCCTGGTGGGTACGTTATGGCTTGCAGTGGCGAGTAACTTTTAAGGTCTGGCTAGTAGCAAAGGACTTCAAATTTTAAGCCCATATACATTATATATATATATATATATATATATATATATATATATATATATATATATATATATATAATATAGTGAGAGAGAGAGACATAAATAAAATGTTTTTATTTATCTTAAGGTGTACCTGTCATAGTAAGATAAGTTTCACTAATTTAAAGATAAATACTGCCCGTATCATTGTTCTTGCCATTTATATGTAATTTAAATAGTTTATATAAGTTAACCTTCTAGTTACGCCTCTGGGCCCTGGTGCAAGAAGTGCCATGGGTCCCCCCACCACATTGACCCCCTCCACAATGCCCTTCAATCTTCACAATGCCCCCATCTCTTACCTTCCTGGAGCTCCCACGCGGTCATCTTAGTAATGCAGAGTGCTGGGAGATGATGTCATCTCCCAGCGCTCTGCATTACTAGAGTGCCGGAGGGAGATTGCGAGCGCCAGGCTGAGGGGTCGCAGGGGGCGGCCGGGCCCCTGGAGTGATGGGCCCGGTCGCAGATACGACCCCTATAGTTACGCTGCTGCATTTGTGGCAAAGTTTGTGCTAAATTGTTTC
Organism: Rhinophrynus dorsalis; assembly: GCA_037306005.1. NCBI lineage: Eukaryota > Metazoa > Chordata > Amphibia > Anura > Rhinophrynidae > Rhinophrynus > Rhinophrynus dorsalis. The sequence goes on from CM074727.1 coordinate 146,218,968, forward strand.
TGTGCCAGGCTATTAAACATACAGGCAGTTTTTAATTATCTGTAGAACAAAATAAACTTGTCTTCAAGTGACAGGTCCACTTTAAGATCTACACAAAAACACCACTCTTGAGCTCAACCATTGAATACAGTAAAATTTTCCTACTAGTCCTTCATATAAAAATAACAATTGTTATCAAAACAGTCCATTTCTCGATTGCTTGATAGCTGCCTCTTTGTTGGAACCTCTGGCAAAGTCATTCCTCATTTACATGTAAAACAGAACACAAAACACAAGATGCATACGCTCTGAGTGCAGACTGTGAAGTCTTGTATCTACCACTTTTTCACACCTTCTTGTGCTATGTAGAACTACTCACATTTTCCAGCGGCATAGACCAGCCTCATAGCGTACACTCTTCCACTGAATAACCCCCAGTGCAGGTACGTCAAATGATTATATTGACAACCACGTTCTTCTCCACTCTGGGTCTCCTTGATTCCAACAGGAACTGGCACCTAATACTACAATCCATCAAGGAGACCCAGAATGGAGAAGAGTGTGGTTGCCAAGATAATTGTTTGAAGTACCTGCACTAGGTCTTATTCAATGGAAAAGTGTATACTATGAGTCTGGTCTATGCCTCTGGAAAAGTAGTAGAGTAGTATTTAAGCACTTAAGGACCACGGAGCATTTTTTTTTTTTTTTTTTTTAGCTATCAGATTCAGGGCTCCCACGCGGGGAGCCCTGAAATCTATAACGTACATGTACCTCATGGGTCCTCAAGGCACTTTCACCCCATGACGTACATGTACGTCCTTGGCCCTTAAGGGCTTGATCCTGTGACTTCTTCAGAATCTCCTATTTCAATTCTTCATTTTTTTCTTCTTTTCCATGAAGAGCTCCCTCTAACTGCAGTCTGTTAAGAGTCTGAGACCCAACTGCATCTTCAAAGCATCATAAGAATGGACTTGCTCTGTATGTGAAGGCTCTGGCATTTTAGGTGAACAGAGACTGGACAGAGAGACAGACTGGCAGAGTTCTTATGATTTTTGCAGACACATTTGAGTAACAGACTGTTTTTACAGACTGGAGACAAATGCCGCTCACATCAGTGCAAGTTTAAGAAGGAAAAGAACTGAACTGATTGATTCAAGATAAGTACACAGAATAAATACAATACAGTGAGTCTGATGTATTAACCCCTTAGTGGCACGTGACTGGTGGGTATCCTGGCACGTCATGGAATTCTGGGATGGCTGCAGTCCGCTCTGTCATCCCAGAATTCATTGAGCAGAAAAAAATAAATAAAGATACAAGAACAAAAGCTCTTTGGTCTTTAATGGCCGCTCTGTGTCAGATCGGGTGGCACTCAAAGGGTTAATAGCTCTATTTAAATCAATTTTAATTTGGGAATTGTGTATTTGTTCATATAATCGGAGACCTTGCTGATATTTAGGGGCTTCACATCCCAATTTCCATCAATATGGTCTTTTATTTGTACTTGTACAGGTCATACTTGAAAACAAGAGAAATATCAATGTATTCTTCCTAGTAAAACATTTTTCTAAAAAAAAAAAAAAAAAAAAAAACCAAACAAAAAGAGTCTGCTATGGTGCTATTGGTTTGTTCCAAAGTGAAACAAATTTCTTAGCACATTAGCCTCTGTCTGTCAGAGCGCTTCACCCACCTCTCTGGCAGTCAAAAGGTATAGACAACAATCAAGACAGCTAATTGGTGTGAAAATGGCTGATGCAGGAACAGAAGGTCATAGGTTGGTGGATGGAGCAGGGTCTGACCTGTCTGTAGGGGAGAGGTTAATAATCTATTGAGATGGCGAGTATTGATCTGACTTGTCCGCCCTGCAACATATAACAGGAGGTTAGAGAGGTTATGGTGTTTGTTATTGACTGGATGAAGGAATAGTAATCATCAGTAGCTAGAGGGACATGGCCGACTGAAAGCCATAGGGGTTGTAGTCCAACAACAGCTGAAGGTGGCAGGTTACTCTCCTCTGCTCTAGTGCAGAAATTGTTCCTGTGCTGTAGCGTGGTTTGCAATGAATTGTATATCTCACAAGCATTCAAGAGTTAAATGCTCCATTTATATCAATGGGAATTCATATGTGTTCACTAAAGGGCAGTTGAATTTCTTCTTTTTAAGGGCAGCTATCACCTACTGACAGATCCAATCCTATGGCAGCACACCGCAGATGAAGCAGTTACTGCATTGCAAGCCTGGACAGATCAATGTGGGAGCACAATGTGAGTTTTAACCCCTTAGTGACAGCCGCGTTCATACGCGGCTGTCACCTTAACGCCCGAGGAACTTTTTTTTTTTTTTTTTCCAAACGAGTCCGGAGTCTCCGAGCAGCGTGCAGCCGCACAGAGACCCGGACTTCCGTGACTTACCAGGTACGTCCTCTGTCACTAAGTGACAGTTTCTGCGGGATGTACCTGGTAAGTCATCTGTCGTTAAGGGGTTAAGGGACCCTTGGGGTTCTCTGTTGTTGGTCCTACAAGAAAATAATGAACTGTCAGTGGCATAACAATAGGGGTCGCATCTGCGACCGGGCCCGTCACTCCAGGGGCCCGGCCGCCCCCTGCGAACCCATCACCACTCGCCCGCACCCTGTGCCAGCAGCAGCTCAGCTGATCTCCCGGCGCTCTAGTAATGCAGATTGCTGGGAGATGACATCATCTCCCAGCGCTCTGCATAACTGAGAAACGTGCGGGAGCGGGTGATGGAGGTAGGAGATGGACATGGGACAATGTGAAGATGGGGGGGGCTCGCACCGCCCACCGGGCCCATGACAATTTCTGCACCAGGGCCTGGTGGCTTCTAGTTACGCAGCTGGAACTGTGAGACTCTTTTCCTGCACTATGAGGGTCCACATTCATAGACGTAGCTGGGAACCCTCCGGATATGCCCCGGAGACTCCATTTTTTGCTGCTATTTACCGGGTCACCCGAGCAGAGGCTGATTCTCCAGATGTGGGGAGTTTTTAAACAAACTCTTCCCACTTCTCCTTCTTCCCAGTCTGTTCCTCCCACTTTCCACCCACTTCTCCTCCTTCCCCAGCCTATTCCTCCTACTTTGTTCTGTATGTTAAGCCCCTCCCCCACTCATGATTAAGCCCCACCCCTTTTAGGACTCAAATTGCATCATTTATCTCTCCCCAGAGGCACACAGAAATCCCCTCCTGGTAGTCCATAAATCAAAGTTCCCATGTATGTACATAAACCCTCTGAATCAGACTTGAACACTCAACACCGAGGGCCTATGGAGCCTGTGGATGTCACTGGAAGTAATGGGGAAAAAAGTTTGTCGGGTGTTAAGTGCCAGTCGCGTGTGTGCGTGGCCGGTCACTAAGGGGTTAAAGGGATAGTAATGTTTCACAAAAAAAAAAAAAGCATCTCCGATTAATCTTCATAGTATTTGAACCATGGAGAGTATTATTTCAATACTGTCAGAGTTGTAGTTCAAGAGTAATTGAATGATAAAGTATCCCCCTCCCGCCCCTTTTACTGATATAACACTGCTCACCTCAGAGCAGCAAGACTGTCCGGATGGATCACAGAGAGGGACAATCTTCAGTGAGTATAAGGAAAAACCTGAAAAACCTGTCATAGTTGTGGATTGCAGAGAGGGACAATCCTCACTGAGAATTAGGAAAAAAACTGTCAAGGGAGACAGGGTTTTCATTGTTCGCACAGTAAGAAGATTGTCCCTTGCTGTGAACTGTCTGGTCTATGGACCAGATTCCACATCTGAGGGGAGGTGGCTTACACTAGGTAAAATGGGCGGGAGGGGGATACTTTATCAATCAATTACTCTTGAACTGCACCTTTTGACAGTTTTGAAACACACTCTCCATGGCCCAAATATTACTCAGAGCTGCTTTTTTTGTGAAACATTACTATCACTATAACCTTGTGCTCAATGCACAATAAGTGCATGGAACAACCTTCCAGTAGAGATGGTAGTGGCTAATACTGATGGGATTTCAGTTGTGTCCTTCGGACTCTGTGGTTCAGTGCGGACTCCTCCAGTGACCTATGTCTGACCATGCTTTTTTTTAACATCGCGCTTTTACCAGAAAATAGTTTCAGGTTACAAAATTGTATTCATCCTCCCTCCAGTTGACCAGCTCAGCAGTTTGAAGCTCCCTCCTCCCCTTACCACCAACTCCTCACCCCGCTGGCTTCATCCTTTGTCTCTAAATAGATTTCTCTGCTGTTTTAGGGCCTCTCCTGGTGAGTTAATTACCGTCTTATAAACGTACAAGTGGCCGGCCTGTTGGAATGGAATGGAGGGAGGGGGGTTTGTGGCTGAAGGGGGAGAGTAATATAGTATATCAGTTACACAGAGGCGTGTGAGGGGAGCGCGGGTGTGCTTGTAGTTTTATTCATAATAAATACCGGCCTTTAACCCTTTAAGTGCCAGGAGTGTGTAACTCATTGTGAAAAAATGCATTGTACGCTCCAAGGGTTGGCCTTTTCACCAACAACAGCAACAGATCTACATAACTTAACGCCTTGAGTGCCATAGACGTACACAATGCATTACAGAGCAATATGTTGTGTACCTCTCTGGCACTCAAAGGGTTAATTCTTTTAAACCAAGGGTAGTCAATATTTGGACCTCCAGGTGTTAAGGAATACAATTCCCATCACCCAACGGCTGCATGAGGATGATGGAAGTTGTAGTAATCAACAGATGGGGGGGGGGGCAAAGAATCTATTACCCCTGCCTTATCTGAACTCTGCCACCTCCTAATAATAGCCCCCACACACACACACACACACATACACACTTTTCTTAATCTGGACAGAAAATCTTAATGGCCATTATGAATCAATTCTGAGTGGACTGGTTCTCCAAACCTAATGGTTAATTTGCACAGAATATCAGGTCCGTGGAGGCAGACATTTTTATTTTTGCTGGGTTCTAGGACTCCAAACTCCACCCACTGAAGTACTGAAGTCATCTGAGGAAGTGTACAGTGGGAGTCATGCAAAAGTAATTACGTCTGCCTCCATGATCATGATATTCTGCACTAATTAAAGATCAATTTCGTAGAACCAGTTACACAGAATTGATTTAACGTTGCCATTAGGATTTACTGTCCATGTTAAGGTAAGTGAGGGTTTAATATTAGGAGGTTTTAGCGATCCTTTAACCTTTTGAGATCCAGCGAGATAATGCCTTGGATACCCATTTGACACCCAAAGGATTACTGGATATGTTCTTAGGGCTTAACCCTTTGAGTGTCAGAGCGTTACTCAATGCATAACTATGTGCATCAGTGATTGGAGGACCCCAGTGCAATCATTTTCAGGTTCATAGTAACAACAGTTTTATATGAGACCATCAGGCTAATTCACCAATCTATGAGACCAGCAGGGCAGTGTACCCTCCATTACTGTAATGGTGTCTTACCCTGCTGGTGGTATGTAAATATGTATTGCCTGACTGGTCTCATATTAATACCAAGTAAACGTCCTTTGTCATCAACCTGGCAAGGCCTGGCATGAATTCATCCCTGCAGTAATTCAAATATGTTCAGATCCTGGAACTATTACCTTGTTAGGCTTGCCACCCAGCTGGTATTTTACTGGCATATCAGTAGTAATTGGGCTTTTTATCAAGAATAAGCCTATGGCAGAAAGATGAAGGCTGGTATTAAAATAAATAAATAAATAAATAAATAATAATAATAATAAAAAAAAAAAAAAAAAAATATATATATATATCTATATATATATATATATATATCTATATATAAAACAGGGGCGGACTGACAGGACCCAGGGACCCTGGTCCAAAAAGAGGTGTGGGCCCCCTGCAGAAATCTCCACATTGCCCCTTCATCTCCACAATGCCCCTTCCACATCGCCCCTTCCACCGTGCCCCTTCATCTCCACACTGCCCCTACCTCCAGTCCCTGGTGGTCTAGCGGTGTGGCTTAACACTGTGCGAAGTCCCGCGCGCCTCTAGTAATGCAGAGGCTGGGAGATGATGTCATCTCCCAGCGCTCTGTATTACTAGAATGGCTCGCTGGCGGCTGTTGTTGGAGAGCTGCTGAGCAGCGCTGGAAGCGGCGGCGGGCCCCCTTCGGTCACGGGCCCTCGGTCCGTGACCGAATGCCCGTATGGTCAGTCCGCCCCTGATATAAAACCTCCCATCATGGAACCAGCAGATAAATGATTACCCTGTTAATGAAGTGGTAGGCCTGGAATGGGATGAATTCTGTAATATTTAGAGCCTGGTACCTATATGTATGTTTAACTAAGTGGACTTTACATTTTATTGTAGCGTTATCAATGATCAGAGTTTACTGAATAATAAATAATTTGATTGAATTGATTGCATTTTCAGAATGTTAAGTTAAAGAAGATACTTATCTCACTGGGGACCAGAGGGTATGCAAATGCTAAGTAATAATTTGTTCACACCTCTGCTCTTCAAGGTGTTAAGTTTTGACTCTTCACTTGTGAAGTCCGGCCCACCTGCTAGTCACAGAAAGTCTGTGACCCCTAAACTACTGTTAGGAGCTTATTTGGGGCTTTCGCTGCATAGGAACATGACCATTTATGAAGTGTGCACTCATAAGTGTATGCTTCATCAAATGTGAGATTTCCTCTAAAAAATCCAAGTTATCCTTCAATATAGCTAAAGCAGTCCTAAGCATATTAAAGCGATGGACGTCAGAGACAATAGTGGATCAGATCTACTGTACCACAAGAGACAAGTGTTCACATTGATTTATAGTAGAAGTAACACTTTTGACAACTTAGCTTCATTTGAAAGAGCTTTCAAAATCACCTGTATATTATGTTATCCACTTTTTTTTAAGGGTTAGTAATGCCCAAAATAAAGTTTATTCAATATGGTAGATTTTACAAAAATAAAGTATTTGGTTTGAGAAATATTTGCCGCTAAAGTTCCCCTTTTCCCCCGATGTTAGTTGTAAAGCTGACAGAAGGAGATCCGTGTCGGCCGACATGAGGAGGCTCTTCAGCAGAGCCGAAATAGCGATATTTAAAAAGAACTACTTCATTTTAACGGTCTGCAAAGTGTGCTTACAAACCAGGCACACTTTGTAGACCGTTCCAATGAAGTAATTATTTCCCAGTATCACTATATCGGCTCTGCTGCAGAACCTCCGGCTGGCCCCAGGACTGGGATCTCCTGCTGTCTGCAGAGCGCTGACGTCAGGACAAGGAGAGGGAGGAGGGAAATTTAGTGGTGAATATCTCTCAAACCATAAAGGTTTGAGCGATAGGACTTTATCCAAATACTTTATTTTTGTGAAATTTACCATACTGAATAAACTTTATTTCATTCATTACTAACCCTTTAATATAACAATGTGTGAGATACTGATCTTTTTTCATTTGTTAGCTTATAGACGGTAGTGGTTGGCACAGCCTTGCGTCAAATACTAACATTCAACACTGTTCTCTCTCCCAACTGTCACTCCCTAATGCTCTGGCACTCAACAGGTTAAAATAAGCCTATCCTGTTTTTTTTTTTTTTTTTTTTAAATGTGCCAGTTTTTTTTTTTTTGTAGCTATAAGGTGGTGTTGTATGATCCAGCTTCCTCCAGCTGCAAAAACATTGAGAAGAAGGAAGATAAAGCTGAATGCAGTGGCAGTTGGGAGGGAGAGCAGTGCAGAGCCGGATCATCCATTAGGGCAACCTAGGCTACTGCCTAGGGCCCAGGGCAACATGAGGGGCCCTGGTTGCAAGAGATGAATCAAAGACAGAGACCCTGCTGTTGCTGCCACAAACATCTTGTGTCAGATGGCCTTTTAGTTGAAAGACACCAGCACCATCCAGTTGCTCCCAATTACGTTATAGCCAAAAAAACAGTACCTGCTAACAGCGCTCTGTGTCAGAAGCACCAGATCAAAAGATGTGGGGCCCCAAAATGCTACCTTGCCTAGGGCCCTATGGAGCCTTAATCCATCTCTGGAGCAGTGCACAGTGTTATTATTTGGTACATGGATGTGTCAGCTAGTACTGTCTAACATATCAGCTGACAAGTAAATAAATCTAAACTATAATTTTAAATACACAATTACTAATAACATTTATAGGGGATTTTTAAAGCTCTTTGAAATGAACCAAAGTTGTCATAAGGTGTTTGTTCCACGTTAATTAGTGCTTTTTGTGAAGAAATACATTGGAGAATACAATACATCCAAGGGGTTCATTTCGAGAAGGAAGGAAATTGAACATAGTGTTTGGAGAGAGCCGGAGAGATAAGCAGGTTGTTGCTGCTGCCAGAAGGTGGCTGCATCTGTCTCTTGACATTATCTTCACCTTTTGTGTGACAGATTAATTCAGGAGTCATGTTAAAGCGTGGTGCTATCTAAACAAGGGGTGGGCAACAAGAGGTCCCCCAGCTGTTTTTGGACTAAAAATCCCATCATTCCCCACCAGCCAAGGTTAGTTGTGAATGATGGGATTTGTAGTCCAGCAACAGCGGGAGGACCTCACATTGCACATCCCTGATCTAAACCTTTCCCACCACCACCCATCTGTGTTTTGGTTGAACCTATATAGTTGTGCTTTGCCAAACTGATCTCAAATGAAACCATACTGAGATTACTGTTTCCCAAATGTTCACCTACTTAAAGGGATAGTAAAAAAAACTGTTGGCGAATTGATAGGACTAATAAAAAAACATGTAATGCCCTTATTCCCATCTCTCAAACTGTTATGGTTTGAGAGATGTAATAAAATAAAGGTCTCCGCTGCCACCCCCTGCTCATGCGTCCGCTGTATAGCGGATGTCATGAGATCCCGCTTCCGGGAGGCCAGACGGCGGCTCTTCAGGAGCGCTGTCATCGAGATATCTAACTATAATTACTTCATCGGAATGGTGTACAATGTCTGCTTGCAAGCCTGGCACACGTTGTAGACCATACCGATGAAGTAATCATAGTTAGTTATCCTGATGTCAGCACTCCTGAAGAGCCGCCTAAAGTCGGGCGACTGGATTCTGCCTCTGACAGCTTTACATCTCATCAGACAGAAAGGGGAGGGAGCGGAGCTCTTTATTTTATTACATCTCTCAAACCATAATGGTTCGAGAGATGGGAATAAGGGCATTACATGTTTTTTTTAGTCCTATCAATTCGCCAACAGTTTTTTGGGGAGTTTACTAACCCTTTAATAATGGACACCTTGTCTATGCTATTTGTTATCACCAGGTCCAATACATTATTGTTTCTTGTTGCACTTCTACCATTTGTGACATGTATCTCACAAACCTGTTTCCCAGAGCAGTCTGGCAGGTCGCATGTACCCAGGTTATTATATCTGAATAGTAAAAATCTCCCATAATTATAGCATGCCCAAGATGTGCAGCTATTCTCATCTGGGAGATTTTAACTATTCAGATATAACCTGGGGACATGCGACCTGCCAAACTATATACGTTCAGCCAAAACTCTTAATTTTAAAAAAGCTAACAAATCTTAACAGCATCAATGCAACACATACACTTGAATACATTATTCAAAAGAAAAATCACCGAGGTAAAATTTTCAAAATTTAAATTTAGGTTGCAGAAATATATTCAACTCTATGCTCCTTAGCCTAGCTCTTATTATTGCAAACAGCAGAAGTAAAATAACCAATGATATCTGAATAGTAGGGTCTGCACACGCTTTAAAAAGAGAAAAAAAGCATGTTTAATTCTCTTAGTACCAGAGAGGTATTCAACTTATTGCACTGGCTATCTCTCTGGCACTCAAAGTGTTAAGATTACATTTAAGGAATCAGAGTTTTTACAGATGCTAGTTATGAGTACATGATGCTTAAAGGTATATCAACTAATTTAATTTATAGCATACCCGGAAACTCTCTGGATTTCCCTAGGAGACTCTAGTTTTGACAGTGCATTACCGGGTCTCTGGGGCAGAGGCTGATTCTCTGGATCTGGGGAGTTTGCTTTAAAGGGATAGTAATACTTCATTTTAACTTTATTTTATTTTGTAGGCATTAAAAAAACATGAAGAATGATATAAGTCTTATCTCTCAAACCTTTATGGTTTAAGAGCTATTCACAAGCAAAGTTTCCCCCTCCCGCCCCTTTTACCTAGTGTAAGCCATCTCTTCTCAGATGTGGAATGCAGTCCATAGACCAGACAGATAACAGAAGGGGACACTCTTATTCCTATGAGAACAATGAAAGCCCTGCCCCCCTTGACAAGTTTTTCAGCTTTTTCCCTTATCTTAATTGAAGATTGTCCCTCTCTGCAGTCTACCTGGGCACCTCCCTTCTGATCTGGCTGAACGGGGGGGATACTTTGCTTGTGAATATCTCTTAAACCATAAAGGTTTGAGAGATAAGACTTATATCGTTCTTCATGTTTTTTTAATGTCTACAAAATAAAATAACGATAAAATGAAGTATTACTATCCCTTTAAGAATATGCCCACTTCTGGTCCTTCCCACCAGTTCCTCCCACTTCCCTCCCACTTGTGTGATGCTTGGAAGTCTCCAGCTCCACTCACGGCTAAACCATGCCCCCTTTTTGCAGTGATTTGCAGCAATTATACTCCCCAGCAGCATCAGAGGGATCCCCTCTGGGGACTCCACAAATGAAAATTCCCAGGTATTATTTTTAGGTATTAGTGTTCCATTCATTTAAAGGGAATCTGGAGATTTTTTATTCCCTATAGTGCAGCAGGATTGCTTCAGACTTGCATCCCTTTTCTTAGTAGTCACATAGTTAATAAGGCTGAAAAAGACATGCACCCATCAAGTTCAGCCCATGCCAAATCACCTGTGTTGATCCAGTGGGAAGCAAAAAAAGAAACCATTGAAGCCATTTCCAATTAAGCCTCAAGTGGGTAAAAATTCCTTCCTGACTCCAAATGGCAGTCAGATAGTTCCCTGGATCAACATCCTATCTTTTTTGAAGCCATCTGCCATAATTCTCAGTATTGTTCTGTACTAGATAGGTAGCCATTACTTTTTGAAAGCTATTGCAGTAACTGCAAGCACAGCATCCCAAGGCAAGGAATTCCATAGCTTTACAGCGCTTGCTATAAAAAATCCCTGCCTTTGTTTTTAGTTGAAAGCACCTTTCCTCTAGTCTTAATTGGAGTCTCATTGGAGAATTCTTTGTATTGACCTTAAATACATTTGTAATGGTAATCATCTCGTCCCTTAGGCATCTCTTCTCTAATGTAAATAAACTCTCTTTTCATAACTGAGATCCAGCCTCGCTGTTGTCGAACTGCCAGAAAAAGGAGGCAGAGTAGGAACTGTCTCTGCAGACACTCAACATTCTGCTGGGGATTGTTATTATTCTCCCTATCCATTAAACATCAAAATAGCATTTTTATTCTTATAGTCATATAAGGTACTCAATGTACCCCAATACATGTAATAAGATGTGAGTGTCCCCATTAGTGGTTCTTTTCTTTACTCTTTCCTTTGAATGATGAGCTCAGACCAGCCTGGTGTAGATAACTGGGTACGGTGATAATCTTATTAATAGAACAAATTAGGCTAGTAAATTGTTCTCCTATAATGGGATTAGAGATCCTTACGTCAGGATCCTGGTCTGTTCAGCTGATTATTAAGTGGCTTATTTGCAGCTGAGAGGAGCGAAAGGCAAAAGGATGGGCTGGTGCTTTGTTGTACTACAAGATGCACGTTTAACCATTTGATTGACAGAGTGGTACGCAACGCATTGCAAAGCAATGCGTTGCGTACCCCTCTGGCACTCAAAGGGTTAATCTCTGCGGGGTCTGACCCTTTAAATAGGTTACAGGGGACTATACCTTTAGGAATAAATGACTCTTTGGGCTGTATTTTCTGAAGAAAACTGGAGTAATTCTGGAACAAACCAATTGAACTTTAGGGGAGTATTAAAACCCCCCCCCCATTGATGCAAATTGGGCTTCTGATAACTTGAATGCTAGAGAGGTGCATTTGCGACCTCTCTAGCAGGCATGGTGTTAAAAGCCCCATTTAAATCAATTAAAGTTTTGGACATTTTTATTTTTTCCCATGTGGTGCAGTCTTATTTTAAACATACAGATATAAAGTGTGACAGAAATACTGACTCAGGTCAGTGATTCTCAGGTCCAGTCCCCAGGGTAACACCAACAGGTCATATTGTCAAGATAATCCCTGATTTAAGTACAGGTGACAATGACTGAGTCACTGACTACCACCTGTAGGAAAGCAGGGATATCCTGTAAACCGCAAACACTAACTTTGAGAAACACTGACCTAAGTAGCAGTTGTTCTCGCGGCAGTTGTACACACAGCAGTTGTACACACAGTTACACGCAGCAGTCAGGCAGGTCTGGATTTATATCCCAGTATTTCCTAGGCAATGCATCCCTCCACCCATGACCACACCCCCATTTCTCATACAACTCCACCCCCAGGCCAGTCTTACTCCTTTAAGTGCCAGAGGGCATTGCATTGGATACCTGTCTGGCATTCAAATAGTTAATCAGTTGGTCTGTTTCAAGCAGAGCAGATCTGACAGTAGTGTAACTATATCATGATAGTTGCCTTTTATAAGGAAATGATTCCTATAGATATGTTTCTTAAAGGAGAAGTTGTAAAAGCAGCAGTGATGTTTCCATAATTTTCGTTAGCAATCAAGGGGTAAAAAGCCCAATTTGAATCACTGTGAATTTTTATTTGTCCCCTATGGTGCATTTTTTTTTGCTCTGTAATTGTTCCAGGTATTTTAGTACATAAACCTAATTGTGTATGAGCTCTGGCTGTATGCCCAGGTGATTGTGTTCAAGGACGTGGAACCAAACAGTAATAGTCACTAATTCTGGTGATTTTCACCTGATCCGCCTTATTCCGTCTGCGAGGGGAGGAACCATTTTGCTGTTCTGTGTAACTGATCCCTCTATTAAGGCTTTTGTCAGGGACTTGCAGATTAGGTCAGGAAATTACATTCTAACAGTCACATTGCACAGTTGTTAGCAGTGAGATTAACACATAGAGATGCGCAATATCAGTGCTCCAGGAATGTGACAGCAGTTTTACAGCAGATTATCCCATGCACTTTGCCTTATTCCTTTCTGCTTCATAATGCCGTACCCTATCGATCATTTGGGGTCTAATTATACTTTTTATCAATGTGTGTTATAGACAATGTGATTGATTGCAAAGGCCACGTTTGTGGCCCTCAGCTTTCTCACAGGGCACTACAGTGAGTAAATGAATGAATATGTTTATATAGCGCCACAAGTATACGCAGCACTTTGTAATTTAAAGTGGAACTTTCACCTCTAATACACTTTGTCCATATGTTCAAAAAAGTAGTGAAATAGCTTTAGCCGTTTGTAACGACTTTTCAAAGTACAGTGTTGTTGGGATCATTAATATTTTCAGAGAGTGTCGGTTGTGATCAGAAATATGTCATTTGTCCTGACTGAAATTGTCGTATGTAACGACACAAAAAGTCTTACCTAACGACAATGTCTTTAAGTGGATCTATCACATATAGATATCTAATGCGCATTAGTTACAGCATTTAGCGAAAAAGTTTAATGTTAGTCATTTTTGAAAAAAAAAAAACGTTATCTATGCAAAAATTCAAGTTTAAAAGGTGCCCAGCAGCTTACTTGTGCTTGCCGCTGCGGCAAGCTGCTTGCCGCACAGAGGCTGCTCCTGTCCCACTACCCAGCATCCTCTGATGATGGAGGATGTCTTTCTCTAAGCTGGAGCGATCTCATTGGCTAGATATCGATCTTTGCCAGTGAGATAGCTCCAGCTTAGTGAAAGAAAGCCTCCGTCATTGGAGGATTCTGGGTAGTGGGACGGGAGCAGAGGCAGTGCTGCAAGCAGGAAGTGGGCTGCTGGGCACGGTTTAAACTTGAATTTTTGTGCTGATAACGGGTTGTTGTTTTTTTTAAAAATGACTAACATATTAAACTTTTTCGCTAAATGCTCTATCTAATGAGCATTAGATATCTATATGTGATAGATCCACTTTCACTAATGACAAAAAAGTCTTAAAAAATGGCTTAAATAAAGACAAAAAGTCTCACATTCAGAACTTCACATTCCCTCCACTTTTTTCTTAATGTACAAATTTTGTCTTTTGCAAGACTTTTTTTGTCATTAGTTACGACAAATTTTCTTTTCCTCTATACAACACTGGAGAATAGTTTAGCCACACCCTAAACACGCCCCTTTGCCTGTCAATTCTGGAGTTGTGTTGTACACAACGGACATTACTAGTTTTTTGTCATATACTCTATAGAAAATATGTTGTTCAATCATTCAATGACTAATTTTTGTCTTTCATACGACAATTTTTTGTCGTTATCCCTTTGAACATATGTCCCTACGTCTCGTGATTAAGCAAGTAAAATGGGATGTGGACTGTTTTTATTTTTCTACTTACAAACTTTAGTAGATATTCGCTTGATGCTGGGCATGTCCGTATTCTGCATCACAGGGTAACGTCGGAACAGTGGCACAGTCCTTCCCAGTCCTCAAATTCTCCTCCCTCCCTGCTCTCCCATGAAGCATGTTCACGCTTCCCTTCATATTGATGTGCATCACGTATATTGTAACAGCAAGCTCCGTTTGTCATTGTAAGGAGCTTGTAAGCTCAGTATATGATGCACATAAGTACGACAGTCTTATGTGCATCAGGCGGCTCTGCAGCATTGGCGAGATCGTTTTTATAAAAAAGAAGTCTTACACTAAAATGGTCTTCTATGTGTGCTTGCAAACCAAACACATGTAGAAGACTGTTTCAGTGAAAGAATTCTTTTTTATAAATGTGATCTCGGCTCAGCTGCAGAGCCGCCTGATGCACATAAGACTGTCGTACAACTGCTTCTCCTGCAGTCAGCGTTCAGTCAGGGAAGGGGGAGGGAGGGGGGAACTTTGAGCGCTATCATCTCTCAAATCATAAGGGTTTGAGAGATGACACTGGGGGCAATAAGTTTCTTTTTAACAAAGCTACAATATGGGGAATAGTAATTTGCAAGTATTACTATCCCTTTAAAGGTTTAGACAATACAGGGTTACAAGTGGTTTGCAACGTGAAACACTGGAAGTGAGGTCTCGGCCTGATAAAGCTTACAATCTAAAGTGGTAATGGGAAACATACTGATTACATAAGGGTCAACTGCGGAATACAGTGCCAGAGTTTTGGTTAGGGTAGGGGACATAAGTTGTACAAAGTCAGTGCATTCTAGCTTAAGTTTTGTTAACCCTTTGAGTGCCAGAGGGGTATGGAACACATTGTAAAGCAATGCATTCCGTACCCCTCTGACACTCAAAGGATTAAGGAAGTGGTTAAAAATTCAAAAGAGGAGTTGAAAAAACATTAGTCCCTTGGATGATGAGGAGGATGTGTTGGCGATCTATCTAGCATTCATAGAGTTAAAAGATAGTAACCCTTTATTTTGACCTTACATATTCCAATATTATATTGCGTAATATTTAAACAGGATAGTAATACTTGATGTGTACGCCGTCTCCAATGATCTGCTGTGTTGGGCTTTCAATTTGACACGGAGTGTAGGGTCTGTGGGGGCCTACATTGTGTAGAGCCGGAAACTGAACCAGGTCACTTCAAGGGATAGGAATACTTGATTTTAAAAATGTTTAATATTGTACATATTAAAATAATAAATGATGTAAATCCCATTGCTCAGAGTTTGATAGTTTTAGAGGAATAAGCTTCTAAAGTTCCCCCCTCCCATTCCTTTTACGCATGTCAGCGCTCTAGCTGACAGACTGAGATCCTGGTCCCGGGACCGGGCTGCTCATCTGCAGAGTCAAAATAGCGTTATCTACAAAGAAATACTTCATTAGAACGGTCTACAAAGTGTGCCAGGTTTAATTAGAGCAAAAATATGAGTCTTTGGAGCAAATCCAGAGAGTTCCCAGCTATGCTTATAGGTGAAGATGTAAGGCAGCAGAGAGGAGTCTGTTTCACGAGGTGTAGAAATTATGGGAACTATTAAAAAATTCCAGTTTTACCTGCAATACATCTCTGTATTAGGGATGCTACAGGTATGCTGGCAGGTATTGTAAAGGATAAAAATGTGCGTTCAGAAAGTACAGACTCAGTGAGAGGGAATTATGGTGGGCAATATTTTTATTGGGTGGTAGTTCCGCTTGAAAGAGCTTAGAGTCCCGCGTCTGTATTATTGCTATGGATGTACAGGGCTCTAGTGGGCGTACACACAATACCAAAGGCCACCTCTAGAGAACAGTTAAGGGTCTCAGAAGGGCTCTTGGGGCTAGATTTCCCAATAGACAGGGTAGGCAGCTGCATAGAGCTCCAAATTTTTAGAGGCGCCTCTGCTATGCTGGCCACACCCATATTTGGAATTGTGGGTGTGACCAGAGCAATTTCACTGTCCCTGCGCCAGCTTTTTACCCCTTTACAACCTATTATTTAACCCACTGGATGCTAGAGAGAGCCCCAACACATTTTTTTTACTATTTCTATGCCAAGGGTATTTTCTGTTCCAGGAAATAGTGGATTGGTCTGGGGGTGGGGCCATGTGAGGACTGGGGGTGTGGTCATGGGAGTAGCAAATGGCATCTAGAGTGCCTTGCCTAGGGGAGCCTAGGATGTAAATCCAGCCCTGTTGGTTCTTTCTGACTGTAGACACCCCAGTGACGCCTGCAGATTAGGCACTATGAGGCAGGGACAGTGTATCCCCACCAGATGATTGGCAGGAGGAAAAGTAATCTGCAAGGGTTCTGTTAGTTCTCATTTAATGATACTGATAGGGCAGCAGTGGGCAGGGCGAAACAGAGGGGCAGGACTTTGAAAAGAGGGTGGGCCCTACCAGATATTTGTATCCTGGGATCCATGATTCCTGATGATCATACCTGGGAACTCTCAGGGTTTGACCCTGAGACTCAGGGTTTAGACCCAATTCTCAGGGTCTCAGGGTGAAGGGCCAAATTCTCAGGGTGAGAGAGGTCTGTGATACCTACTAAAAAATTGCCACCATTAAATGTTTCTTTAGTATGTAAATTGGTGCCATTTGTACCAGAAAAGCAATAGGACATGTCCTGCTGGTCTTGTTTGTGTTTAGGCAGTGAAATCTCTAAGGGGGAGATGTTTAAAAAGTCTTCATAATGAAAAGCTTGTTGGATAATGAGTTGGTGGTAAAAGAAGGATGATATTTTCTTAAGTAAATCCGTCACGTTTGAAAATTCGTCTAAAGAATTAAAAATGACGGTAAGAAGATTTTAAAAATTGTCTTTCAATTTGTCTTTGAAACGAACATTTTCAAAGAAACAAAAGACTATTTTTGTCTTTGAAACAAATTTTTCTTCTCCAAGTTTAGACCATTTTTATTATGTTGGGAAAAAATGACGTTAATCAGACAAAAAAATGACGTCCAAACGAATATTTTTTTCTGAAAATACCTTACATTATGATGGAAGACTAAGCCACACCCACTTTTAAGACGGCTTTTTCCCTTTGACGGAGATGGCGGAATTGGATGCAAAAAATGACGGAAATATGTCTGAGAATTGACGGATCATGGTGTTAGAACTTTTTTATTCTGATTACAGACAATATCAGTTAGCGCCACTTTCTGAACATCTCGCCCTAAGTTGTAACTTGTTAAAGGTTCCTTTCAGACCGATTGGAGCACCTCTGAGTTAGAGCAAGCAGGTACGTATTGCATAAAATCTACATTATAGGAAGCTTTAAGGGTTAATTTTCCAAAGATCTCAGGGTCAGCTCATTTGGAAAGTTCCCAGGTATGCTGATGATGTCTCTATCTCCACTTATTAGATAATGGTGTAGGGAGGTGGGAATCCCTGATATCCAAGGGGTTAAAGGAGCAGTAAATGTTTTTTATGAAAACATATGTTATAGCGCTTTTCCTTCTGAGTAAAACAAGGTCACTCCCACTGCAATTGGTTTGCTCCGGAATTGCTCCACTTCAGCTTTGTGAATACGGCCCCTGTTGTCTTCTCTTGGTTTCACAGTAGAATGTCAGTGGTGGAGGGAGTTGATCAGCAAGCACTGGCTTGCCAGCATGTAGAGCATTCTGCCTCCCTAGAGCAAATGATGGGCACCCCTGCCAGGAGATTAGTTTGGAAACCTGTGGGGGTTGCAGATAATAAGACGCAGGCCATTCTTAGATTTGAAATTTGAGGAGCTTGCAAGAACCGAGCCATCTGCTTGGATACAGTTCCATTGTGGTGCTATCTTAGCAAAGAAAAAACATTTATCTGTAATTCTGACTGTGCTGCAGGGTGTTTTCAGAAACACACTGGTGATTCAGGACCTGCCAAGGTGTCTATAGAAATGAAGTTGCTTCTATGACATGATATAACAAAACCCTGCATCCTGAAGTAACCTCCAAAAATAAACTCTATTCTAAAACACATATTGTAGTGCTTTTAAAGGGATAGTAATATTTCACAAAAAAGCAGCTCTGATTAATCCTCCTAGTATTTGGGCCATTGAGAGTGTTATTTCAATACTGTCAGAGTTGTAGTTCAAGAGTAATTGAATTATAAAGTATCCTCCTCCTGCCCCTTTTACCTAGTGTAAGCCGCCTCCCCTCAGATGTGGAATCTGGTCTTGAGACCAGACAGCTCACAACAAGGGACAATCTTCTTACTGTGATCATAAGGAAAACCCTGCCCCCCTTGACAGGTTTTTCACGTTTTTCCTTATGGTCACTGAAGATTGTTCCTCACTGTGATCCATCCGGACAGTCTTGCTGCTCTGAGGTGAGCAGTGTTACATCAGTAAAAGGGGTGGGTGGGGGATACTTTATTATTCATTACTCTTGTACTACAACTCTGACAGTATAGAAATAACACTGTCCATGGCCCACAAATTCTATGAAGATTAATCGGAGCTCCTGTTTTTATTGAGAAACATTACTGTCCCTTTAATGCTGAGTAAACTAAGGGTAAGCCCACAGCAGAGAGAGATGCTTTTTTCCAAAATTATTTCTACACAATCTCAGATTTTTAAGCATTTGAAGAGTAGCACTGTTTTGGTGGTGGTGGTGGTGGCAGCATTTCTCCTCTGGGTGAAGATGCACTAACATTCAGTTAGAGTCTCGTGTGGAGATATTGAGGCAAATTTGACCCGAGTCTACCTCATTGTATATACTAAGCTTAATTCAGCATTTTATTCTTTTGATTATGGCTCTGATATGCCCTTATCACCATGATATCCGAGCAATTACAGTGAGTATATTCTTCACCAATGGCTTTTCTCAATATTTACATTTTGCTTAATGTATCATTTTAATATTCCAGAGTGAATGTCTTGTGTTAATTTGACTGTGCATTGTAGGCACAGAGGTACTATAGCTGGTGATAGTGTCAGAGCTCAAAGAAACAAACTTGCTTCTCAGATGCTGGAAAAAAATCTCATTTTTTTCATGGGTTTCTAGGCAAACATCAGATTATACTTATTGAGGTTCTCATATTAGTCTTTAAAGGAATAGTAATGTTTCACAATAAAAGCAGCTCCAATTAATCTTCATAGTATTTGGGCCATGGAGAGTGTTATTTCAATACTGTCCGAGCTGTTGTAGTTCAGGAGTAATTGAATGATAAAGTATCCCCATCCCGCCCCTTTTACTCACTTCAGAGCAGCAAGACTGTCCGGATGGATCGCAGAGAGGGACAATCTTCAGTGAGCATAAGGAAAAACCTGAAAAACCTGTCAAGGGGGCAGAGTTTTCCTTATGTTCACAGTAAGAAGATTGTCCCTTGCTGTGACCTGTCCAGTCAAGAGACCAGATTCCACATCTGAGGGGAGGTGTCTTACATTAGGTAAAAGGGGCAGGAGGGGGATACTTTATCATTCAATTACTCTTGAACTACAACTCTGACAGTATTGAAATAACACTCTCCATGGCCCAAATACTAGGAGGATTAATTGGAGCTGATTTTATTGTGAAACATTACTATCCCTTTAACATATTGACGTAACTGTCAAATGGTAATTTCACAATTCTCCATAGATGTGCATTCTAACTTTCTCCATATAAACAGAAGCGCTAGCTTTTTTCTTTATTAACTCTTTGAGTGCCAGAGGGGTATACAACACATTGCAAAGTGTTGCATATCACACTGGCACTCAAAGGGTTAAAAAAAAATAGACTGTAAGCTCCTTGGGGCCGGGACCCCTCTCCTATTGTTTTTATGAATATGATACTTATTTTATCCCCTTTTATTTATTGTAACATATGTCTATTGTAAGGTGCTGCTTACACTGTGTGACGCTATATAAATAAAAATATAAATACATACAAAAAACAGAAATTCAGGGAGTTCATAAAAGTGTAAAAAAAAATTGGTGGAGACAAAACTTATCATAAAAAGTATAGGCAGTTTGACCTTACAAATTGCAGGATATGTAAAGTCAAGAAGGAAGTTGATTGTCTCTTTAATTTATTGCTAAATGCCCTTCTCGCTTCACCTTGATTTCTCAAATCTGTATTTGTTGTGTCTCCTTGCAGATTTCTGTCTGACCTGGGTTCAATAGTGCCGACATGTTCCGCAACAGTCTAAAAATGCTTCTCAGTGGTGGAAAATCCAACCGGAAAAACCGGTCCAGCGGTAAGAGACACAAGATGAGACAAGGAAATGATCAGGGCCTGTATTTCCCCGATAGGCAGAGAGGGCAACTGCCTAGTGTTCCATATTATGAAGGGTGGTACACCAGCTGTGCTGGCCACACCCACATTCTAAATTGTGGGTGTGGCCAGAGCAATCACATTGTCCCTGTCCTAGTTTACCTACTTTACAGGCTATTAATTAACCCCTTGCATACTGCAGAGATCTTTAGTGCATCACCAATGGGTTAAAGCTTTTCTTCTTCATCTTGCTTGTATAGGCCAAGAGTATTTTCTGTGCTGGAAAGTACATGGGACTGGGAGGATGGGTCATGTGAGGCCTGTGGGTGTGGCCATGGATGGGGCGAAGGAAACTTAGGGTACTTGGCCTAGGGGCTGCTGGGATGTAAATCCGGCTCTGGAAATGATTTCACAGAAACAAGTGTTCTTATTTGTCTTTGGAGACACAGACTGACATTCAGTCTGAACTGATATCACTGATTGTTGTCCAGATAATGTTTAAAATATGTCTCCCTTTGTGTAAGTGATATTTTTCTTATCGGTGTTCAGCAACATGTATATAATATGTATATTTAATTGAATTCAAAACACCTTCGCTGAAAAGTGAGACTCGAAGGGCTGCTTCTGCTGCCAGTTGTGAGAAAATACAAGGGTAGTGTAAGTAGTTATTGTATTCAGTTAACCAACACTATCAACATTCAACATTTTGGCCCATTTTACGGACGAACATGTTAATGTGTTTGTTAGCTGGATACAGTTACTGCTTACAAAGACCCAAGAGTTCTTCCATTTATTGTGGTTTCCTATGTATCTATCTTATCTATGTACTGTAAAATCTTCAGTGTAATACACACCTGTGTAGAGGCATACCCCTCTTGCAGCTCAAACTTGATTTTTTTATAGTTGGCATTGTTGCTATACCATTCTATGGACAGCTGTGGACAGTTTACTACAAACCTCTATAACATGGTGTAGCAACAGCGTCACTTTAAATTTCACGCTGTTGAGATACTGCACTTAAAGGGATAGTAATACTTCTTTTAACTTTATTTTATTTTGTAGGCATTAAAAAAAACATTTAGAACGAAATAAGTCTTATCTCTCAAACCTTTATGGTTTAAGAGATATTCACAAGCAAAGTTTCCCCTCCCCGCCCCTTTTACCTAGTGTAAGCCATCTCTTCTCAGATGTGGAATCCAGTCCATAGACCAGACAGATAACAGAAGGGGACAATCTTCTTCCTATGAGAACAATGAAATCCCTGCCCCCCTTGACAAGTTTTTTAGCTTTTTCCCTTATCTTAATTGAAGCTTGTCCCTCTCTGCAGTCTACCTGGGCACCTCCCTTCTGATCTGGCTGAACGGGGGGGGATACCTTGCTTGTGAATATCTCTTAAACCATAAATGTTGGAGAGATAAGACTTATATCGTTCTTCATGTTTTTTTAATGCCTACAAAATAAAATAAAGATAAAACGAAGTATTACTATCCCTTTAAAAAAGGATAAAGCCTACAATATATTTTTTTACATATTAAGGGTTACTGTACTAAGACTTTAAAGGGATAGTAAGAGTTGTTTCGACTGGAAAGCTCTAAATCAACCCCACACACTCATGGATGAAGACGCATGTGGCGCGATACAGGAAACGTGCACAATCGCTATTTCCCATGTGAAAACCACTAGGGAATAGGTTTGAGCATGATTTTGTTGAATTGCGAATGAAAAAATCAAGATTAGCGAATGGCTGCGTATATTTATTTTTTTGTGGGCGTGGCTAAGATTAACGAATCTGTGTGAGTGGAATAGGGAATGCGCCTAATGCAGAAACTGCTATTGTGAATGAATTTATAAGTCTGTGTAGTGTTCTCGTAAAATGGAATTTTTTATGTGCAATTTAAGAAGCGTTCGGTATTTAGTTTCCTGGATTACAACATGCGCAAAATCTGTCTGCGCACAAAAATGCCTTTATCCAATGCAAACGTTTCTTGCATCACACAAGTGGTTCTTAACACCTTAGGGACAAGCAACGTGCCAGGACTGTCACTAATGGATTTGCATTATGGACCGTGGGGCAGTCCTGGCATGTCATGGTCCTTAATGCCTGCCCTCCACCTGATCGGGCAGTCGTTAAGGGGTTAAGGAAGCTATAAACTTTTGATATGAAAAAATATATATTGTAGAGCTTTTCCCGTTTAGTAAAATACGGGTGCTCCCACTGCTGAGAGATGCATATTTCCAGAGTTATTACAGTTTAAACCCTTTTTTTTTTTTTTTTTTTTTTTTTTTTAAATTAGTGGTGCCCTCTAGTGGTCAAACTTCAAATAGTTATTCTGTGACATTCTTTTTGAGAGGAAAGTCAAAGACAAACAGTTCTCCATAGAATGTGCTAGAAACTGCTGAGTCACTTCCTGTCAGAACTTTCAGGAAGTAATCACACTGTAGTCCACTTCCTGTTATTTGAACTGTTATAACTTTGATAAAAGCAAATAAACAGTGGGAGTGCCCTTGTTTTATGCAACAGGAAAATGTGTATAACAAATAGGTTTTCATAAAAAAGTTTACTGATCCTTTAAGCTAAGCTTTAAAGCGGAACTATCACTTAAATTAAAGTACCCCCCCAAAATCATTATGCATATAGCAATATGCATATCCATACTAATATTATCCTGAATAAGTCCGGTGTTATTGAGAAATCTAACTTGATCCGAGACCTACAGGCAGGTATCTTGTTGTACCGGTATGTATGTGCCTGCGCCATCAATCCCTTCCTGTTCCTTAAGATACAGTGCAACTCCTCCTAGAGGAGACTGTGACAGACAACACAGGCACACAAATGTCTCTTTGGCAAGATGTCTGCGCTGATGCCTGCCTGTTTGTCTTGAAACAAGTTGGATTTCTCAATAATGCCAGACTTATTCAAGATAATACGGATATGCATATCGCTATATCCATACTGATTTGGGGGGCACTTTAATTTGAGTGATTGTTCCACTTTAAGAACAGATAATGAGCTGAGTGGTGTATTAATTCCTTACCGCCAGTGTGTCTAACCATCTATCTCCTGGGCAATGCTAGATGTTTTTTTGCCAATGTATGTGTGTGTGTCTGTGTAAATCACATGTTGTTTAGCTTTATTTATGGAATATTTATGTCTGTTGTTACTTGGTGTATGTTGGTGTTCTGAAGGCGTGAAATGCGTTATGGCTTTCTTGCCAGATGCTGCAATTTTTATGCTCTTTCTGTTGCCTTGTTTTGAATGCATTATTTAATGTGACTATTAATGTTTTTAGTGAACTGATAGTCTACACTTCTGATTACTTTGGGGTGAATGAATGTGCATATGGGTCAGTTAGAGTGGCCTAAGGGGTTTGGTTTGAACATTCACACCTCAGCTGCAACATCAAAACAAACATATTGAGGCTGATTTACTAAAACGAGCTGCAGCGATTCTGAGATAGAACTGCTGTACCGTAAAGGTTCCCATTGATTTAAATAAGTCTTTTAACCTCTTGCATACTAGAGTTCTCCAGTACATTGGTGTCACATATAACCCATGCATTAGATACCCCTCTGGCACTCAAAGGGTAAATTTATGTGAATTTTTGGAATGTGTATTTGTTCCCTGTGGTGCCTCTGATTTGTAACAGTATTAATCCAATTGGGCCATATGTTCAAAGAGATAACAACAAAAATAAGTAATTGTATGCATGAACAACATATTTTCTTTAGCATATACGACAAACAACTAGTAATGTCTGTCATGTACGACACATCTCCAGAATTGCGTGGCAATGGGGCGGGGTAAAGGCGTGGCTAAAGAATAAGGCTAAAGAAAATTTGTTTTATGCAATGACAAAATAATGTTGTTCAAGAGACAGAATTTGTACGTTAAAAAAAGTTGAGGAAATGTCACATTTTTGTCGTTAAATCCGACACCAACACTGAAAATATTACTGAGCCCAACGACACCGTAATTTAAAATGTCGTTTCAAGTGACAAAAGCCATTTCGCTACTTTATTGAACATACAGCTCTTTCAGTACCAGAGAGTTATTCAATACCCTGGATACCTCTCCAGTAGTCAAAGGGTTACTATATCAGCCTACAAACTTTACTACAATGACCATTATAATGAACTTGTCCCCTCTAAGACAGATGGACAAAACATGGCACGTGGGCCGTTTTTATCTGATCATTGGATCTAGCTGGCTGATTACATACCACAGAGCTTTCAGTCGTTTGCAACACACTGTTTTTTGGAGCACAATATTGCATTATAGGGATAGTAATGTTTCACAATAAAAGCATCTCCAATTAATCTTCACAGTATTTGGGCCATGGAGAGTGTTATTTCAATACTGTCCGACTTGTAGTTCAAGAATAATGAATGATAAAGTATCCCCCCCTCACCGCTTTTACTGATGTAACACTGCTCACCTCAGAGCAGCAAGATTGTCCGGATGGATCACAGAGAGGGACAATCTACAGTGAGCATAAGGGAAAACCTGTCAAGTGGGGGCAGGGTTTTCATTGTTCTCACAGTAAGAAGATTGTCCCTTGCTGTAACCAGTCTGGTCAAGAGACCAAATTCCACATGTGAGGGGAGGTGGCTTACACTAGGTAAAAGGTAGGCTGACCACACCTCTGTCACGGCCCCGGCTGCTAGGGACTCGTGGGGTGCCGGCTCAGGTTAAGATGCTAGCGTGCGGAGCTGGGGTGCGAAGCTTGAGAGCGGTGACGGCGTGCCAGGTACTCCTTTGCTGCAGCCGAAGCTGTCTAAAGGTGCTGGTCGCGAAACCAGATTGTTCCACCCCAGTTGAGCCGGGGTGCAACCAGGATAGGAGTACCCAGGAACCGTTGGGAAACCAGGCCGGCAGGTCGGGCGAGATACCAGGCAATGAGGGCTGAGCAACAGGAATGGTCAAGCGAAGCCGAGGTTCAAGCTGGGAACGGAGTTCAGGCGAGATCAGGAGCGGAGCCAAAGGTCAAAAACCAGGAGCGGAGATCTGGAGTGGTCAGGAGCGGAGCCAAAGGTCAATACCACGAGTGGAGATCTGGAGTGGTCAGGAGCGGAGCCAAAGGTTAATACCAGGAGCAGAGATCTGGAGTGGTCAGGAGCAGAGCCAAAGGTTAATACCAGGAGTGGAGATCTGGAGTGGTCAGGAGCAGAGCCAAAGGTCAATACCACGAGTGGAGATCTGGAGTGGTCAGGAGCAGAGCCAAAGGTTAATACCAGGAGCAGAGATCTGGAGTGGTCAGGAGCAGAGCCAAAGGTCAATACCAGGAGCAGAGATCTGGAGTGGTCAGGAGCAGAGCCAAAGGTTAATACCAGGAGCAGAGATCTGGAGTGGTCAGGAGCAGAGCCAAAGGTCAATACCAGGAGCAGAGATCTGGAGTGGTCAGGAGCAGAGCCAAAGGTCAATACCAGGAGCGGAGATCTGGAGTGGTCAGGAGCAGAGCCAAAGGTTAATACCAGGAGCAGAGATCTGGAGTGGTCAGGAGCAGAGCCAAAGGTTAATACCAGGAGCAGAGATCTGGAGTGGTCAGGAGCAGAGCCGAGGGTCAATACCAGGAGTGGAGATCTGGAGTGGTCAGGAGCAGAGCCAAAGGTCAATACCAGGAGCGGAGATCTGGAGTGGTCAGGAGCAGAGCCAAAGGTCAATACCAGGAGCGGAGATCTGGAGTGGTCAGGAGCAGAGCCAAAGGTTAATACCAGGAGCAGAGATCTGGAGTGGTCAGGAGCAGAGCCGAGGGTCAATACCAGGAGTGGAGATCTGGAGTGGTCAGGAGCAGAGCCAAAGGTCAATACCAGGAGCGGAGATCTGGAGTGGTCAGGAGCAGAGCCAAAGGTCAATACCAGGAGCGGAGATCTGGAGTGGTCAGGAGCAGAGCCGAGGGTCAATACCAGGAGTGGAGAACGAAAATACTTGGTCTAACTTGACAAGCAGAGGTCCAGAACCCAGAACCTAGCCAGAGCACTAAGTATGGAACGGGCGCCCTATGCCTGGGGCAGCCCGTTCAAATACTAGGGCTGACCAATGGCCTGGAGAGCGAGAGGGGCTCGGCTGGACGCCGCAAGGACATAGGAGAAGGACTGTCCAATAGAGCGCCGTGCTTGGTGCATGCGCATCCGCCCGGCTGAAGGCGAAGGGGATCTGCGCATGCGCGGCCCGATCGCTACAGCAACCTGGAAGCACCGCCGCGAAAGACGCGGCCCGGGAGCAACGGTGACAACTTCACCTTTAACCAGGGACGCATAGGAGAAATGCATACTGCAGGACTGCATTGATTTCAGTGAAGCACTGAAAAATGGCTATTTCCTATGTGTCCCCGGTTAAAGGTGAGATCTGATCAGCCTAGTAAAAGATGCGGGAGGGGGAAAATTTATCATTCAATTACTCTTGAACTACAACTCTGACAGTATTGAAAAAACACTCTCCATGGCTCAAATACTATGAAGCTTAATTGGAGCTGCTTTTTTTGTGAAACATTGCTATCACTTTAAAAAAAAAAGAGGTGTTTAAAGGGAGAGTAATATCAAAAAATAAATGTCCATCCAACTGTTCAATGTAATTTACTATAGTGAATTCTATGTTCTGAAAATTCTTTAGCTTTGTATTTGGCTTGAAAATCCAATTAAAAGTTTCCCCTCCCGCCCCTTTTCAGTGCTTCATGCTGACTTCACTCAGATCAGAAAGTCCTTCCGGGGCAGGGTTTTACACGGACAGACACAATATTGTACCTCATTGTGATCTGTCCAGTCAAGAGACTGGCTTTCGGATCTGAGGGACGTCGCTGTGACGCGCTGAAAAGGGACGGGAGAGGGAAACTTTTAATTGAATTTTCATGCCAAACATAAAGCAAAAGGATTTTCAGATCATAGTATCATAATATTGAAACAGTTGGATGGACATTTATTTTGTGACATTACTATCTCTTTAACTAGCTTTTGCAGTGCATTTGTTCTGTGCTTTGATGGGCTTTTATTTTTGTATGTTGCTGAGGCAGGAAGTAGTAGTGACGACACAGAGCGGCTTCAGCTAAGCTCGATAAAGATGAAAACATGCAGTGTTAATGCACTTCCATTGAAATCCATTATGCACTTCCCACTGTGTGTTAAGTCATCAACACCTGAGATCTTCAGCAAGCTGCTTTGGCCTACATAGTGCGCTCTGATTAATGCTCGTCCAAACAGCCTCGTACAATCCACTGCATTCTATTTCATGAGTTGTTTTGATTTGTTGACAACAGTGCTTTAAAAATAATGGCATGAAGTAATTCTGAGAAAATATCAGTTTTGGTTTTCTGTGTAGGAAGAATGATACATTGTAAAAAACAATCTTTGTTGTAAAATGGCTCATACAATTAGTGTAGAGAGAGCAAGAATTGACCTATTTTATGTTTAGCTGCATGGCTGTTAAAGGGATAGTAATACCTAAGATGTAAAAAGTATGTATTGTAGTGTTTACTCTCTCGAGTACAACAAGGGGACCCCTACTGCTGAAAGGTGTTTTATTCAAAAGTTATTACAGCTCAAACTTTAAATTTTTTAGGTGCAGTATCACAATGGCCTGAATTGTGCAGTGGCGCTGTTGTTACACCATTTTATGGACAGGTCTGGTCAGTTAACCATAACTCTCCATAGGATGGTGTAGCAACAGCGCCACTGTACAATTCCAGGCCACTGAGATTCTGCACCTAAAATAAATTCAAGTTTGAGCTGTAATAGACACTTTTCAGCAGTGGCAGTAGCCTTGTTTTACTCAGAGGCATAATCCCTATAACATATTTTTTTTTTACATCTTAAAGGGGAACATTCACATGTAAAAAAACTTGTCCGTGGCCTTAAATTAGTACAGCTATATTAGAACTGGTGTATTGTTTTTTTAATTTTACTTATCTACTTCTTAAGATATGGATACTTAATACTGGGCACTTCCGAGTTCTGTGGCAAGCTCAGTATCATGATAAACGGAGCTTGCTGTAACAATAGTCCACATAAATACCACTTTGAAGGGAAGCATGGACGCGCTCCTTGGGGCAGCTGGGAGGGAGGTGGGAAGTCCTGTGCCGCGCATAGTGTGCCGCAGAACGTGTAAGTGCCCAATATTAAGTCATCATATCTTAATAAGTAGGTAAGTAAAATTAGATAAAACAAACACCAGTTCTAATACAGTTGTACTAATTTAAACCCGTGGACAAAAGTTTTTTACATGTGAATGTTCCCCTTTAAGATGTAAAAAAAAATATGTTATAGGGATTATGCCTCTGAGTAAAACAAGGCTACTGCCACTGCTGAAAAGTCTATTACAGCTCAAACTTGAATTTATTTTAGGTGCAGAATCTCAGTGGCCTGAAATTGTACAGTGGAGCTGTTGCTACACCATCCTATGGAGAATTATGGTTAACTGACCAGACCTGTCCATAGGATGGTGTAGCAACAGCACCACTGCACAATTCAGGCCATTGTGATACTGCACCTAAAAAATTAACGTTTGAGCTGTAATAACTTTTGAATAAAACACCTTTCAGCCGTGGGAGTACTCTTGTTTTACTCAGAAGAGTAAACACTACAATACAAATGTTTTATATCTTAGGTATTACTATCCCTTTAACAGCTGTGCATCCGAACATAAAATATAACAATTCTTGCTTTCGTCACACTGTTTAATTGAGACATTTTACAACAAATAACATATTGTTTTACATTCTTCCTGCACAGAAAGCCAAAAGTGATATTTTCTCAGTATTGGTTCATTCTAGAAGCACCAGGAACAGTCAGACTTAAAGTGATAGTAATGTCTGGTTTTATGTGTTGTATTGTAGATATTAAACAAATAAGTTAATTGATGTTAGTCTTGTCTCTCAAACTTGTATAGTTTGAGAGATATGCAATTATAAACGTCCCCAATCCCTCCCCTTCCCAGACGTCAGCCTCTAGCTGCCATCATAAGATCCTGGTCCCGGGACGGGCTGGCGGCTTCTCAGCAGAGCTGAAATAGCGCTATGTAAAAAAACATACTTCACTGGAACGGTCTATAATGTGTGCTTGCAAACCAGGCACACTTTGTAGACTGTTCCAGTGAAGTATCTCTTTTTACATAGCGCTATTTCGGCTCTGCTGAAGAGCCGCCTCGAGTTGGCCGACATGAATCTCATGCCAAGAGCTTGACAGCTGACATCTGTGGAAGGGGAGGGAGGGGGGACGTTTGTAATCATATATCTCTCAAACTATACAAGATTAACATCAATGAACTTATTTTATTAATATCTACAATATAACACATAAAACCAGACATTACTATCACTGTAAACCTCAGTCGTTTTCACTCACATCTCAGCAGGAAGGGCATGGTATGCATTGGTCTGTACACACACACGTTCAGTGTGACAGTGGCACTCCAAATGCATCTTCAACAGAGATGTGGCCTTTGGGCCAAAACAGTTGTCTACCCCTTCCCTAAGACAAGTTTAGTTTGTTTTATAGATAATTTAAAGCTGTCTATGTGTTGTCCTAACCAAGATTAAATAAATAATTTGCAAAATTAACCTTTGTGTTTCCATGGCACAGTATGGCATTTTATTCTGATATTTGGAACTATGTTAATTAGTTCAGTCTGAGGCCAAACTTACCAGTCACTGCGATCTTCTCCTAGTGTGCAGTCTGTCATTCATAGCAGAAGTAATAATGGCCCAGCACAGTAACCAGTTATCATAAACCCCGTACCTGGGAACTTTATCTTCTGGGGTTTGCAGAGGGGACTCCTGTGGTGCCACTGAGGCAATAAAAATGAAGTGATTCTCATAAAAAAAGGGGGGGGGTGGCTTAGGGGACTTGTCTCAATAGTGGGTGAGGAAGGAAGAGAAGAGGGCAGGAAATGGGAGGAACAGGCTGGGCAGAGTTTCTTATGAAACGCCCCACCCCCAGAGAATCAGCCTCTGTTCCCGGAGACCTGGTAATTCGCTGCAAAAAATGGAGTCTCTGGGGCAGATCCGGAGATTTCCTAGGTATGATAAACCCCCGCACTGTGTTGCTGACAAATAAACATTTTATTCTCAAAAACATTTATATAAAAAAATGGCTAGCATAATACTTTATTTTTTTAATAAAATCTCTTTAAAATAAACTAAACTTGTTTAAGTAGACAGGTATGTTTTAATGAGCTTGCAGCTGCCTTTGTCTACAAGAAAATGGCGCTGCAGCTCCTTTTGGTCTCTGGAAGTAGGGCCCAATTCTTCCTCTAGTTCAGTGATTCCCAGCCCTATCCTCACAGACCCCTAAAAAAGCCATGTATTCAGGATTTCCATATTTTGGCATAGGGGTTGATTAACCACTTAAGGACCAGAGGGGTTAAATGACTGAACCTCTGATTAACTCACCTGTGCAGAAGCAGGGAACTCCTGAGGACATGGCCTGTTATTGGTCCTTGAGGATATGACTGGAAAGAGCTGCTCCAGCGTAGACAACTCAGTGCATTCCACTGTCTTGTGGTGCACTAATGGTTAAAGCTTAATAATTGAGAGTTGCTATATATATGCAAATACTGATACATAAGACTAAATTCAGAATGAAATGCAGGCTGAGGAACAAAATGGGTTTGAGTTTTTAGATCAGATAAAAAAAAATATTCAGGGCATTTGATTATTACCTGCCTTCAAATATATGAATATACCTACAAACGCATATCTAAATTATTTTTGCTTTGAAACATTCATTTTACTCAGTGAAAAAATGAAATGGAGTAAACCAACTGCAATATAGAGGAGACATAAACATTTTCCAAACTACCAGTAATGTAAAATGGGCATTTAACCCTTTAAACTTTTTGAGTGCCAGAGGGGTGTACCCTTCTGACACGCAACGGGTTAAATGCTAGACAGGTCTCCCAACACATTGCTTAGCAAAGCGTTGGAGATCTACCTAACATGCAAGTTGTTAAAGGGATAGTAATGTTTCACAAATACAGCAGCTCCAATTAATCTTCATAGTATTTGGGCCGTGGAGAGTGTTATTTCAATACTGTCAGAGTTGTAGTACAAGAGTAATTGAATGATAAAGTATCCCCCTCCCGCCCCTTTTACTGATGTAACACTGCTCACCTCAGAACAGCAAGACTGTCCGGATGGATCGCAGGTACAGTCTTCAGTGAGCATAAAGGAAAACCTGAAAAACCTGTCAATGGGGGCAGGGTTATCCTTATGTTCACAGTAAGAAGATTGTCCCTTGCTGTGAACTCTCCGTTTCCATGACCAGATCCCACATCTGAGGGGAGGTGGCTTACACTAGGTAAAAGGGACGGGAGGGGGATACTTTATCATTCAATTACTCTTGTACTACAACTCTGACAGTATTGAAATAACACTCTCCATGGCCCAAATACTATGAAGATTAATTGGAGCTGTTGTTTTTGTGAAACATTACTATCCCTTTAAAGGGATAGTAACATGTCAGATGCAAGAGGTGCTTTATTTAAAAGTTATTGTAGCTCAAACTCAAATTTTTTAGGTTGTTTCTTAATGTCCTGAAATTCTACAGTGACACTGTTGCTACACCATCCTATGGACATCTCTGGTCAGTTGACCATAAACCTCCATAGGATGGAGTAGCAACAGCGCCACTGTAGAATTTCAGGACATTAAGAAACTGAACCTAAAAAATTAAAGTTCGAGCTGCAATAACTTTGACTAAAGCACCTCTCAGAAGTGGAAATGCCCTTGTTTTATGCAGTAGGATAACCCCTACAATATAAATAACTTGACATATTAAGTGTTACTATCCCTGTCAAACTCTCATTTAAAGAGACAGTAATGTTTAAATTTAAGTGTATTTAATAGTGTAGGCATTACAAAAATAAGTACAAGGATGTAAGTTTTATCTCTCAGACCTTTATGGTTTGAGAGATATAACTGGCTAAAGTTCCCCCCTCCAGGCTGTTTCACACAAGTCAGCACTCTATGGGCCAGCATCAAATTCCAGTCATTTGACCCGACAGTGGCTCTTCAGCAGAGCCGAAATTGCGATATTTAGAAATAAGTACTTCATTCGAACGGTCTACAAAGTGTGCCTGGTTTGCAAGCACACTTTATAGACTGTTCCAATTAAGTATTTATTTCTAAAGAGCGGGATTTTGTCTCTGCTGAAGAGCCACCAGCTGATCCCGGGACCGGAATCTCGTGCTGTCAACTAGATGGCAGACTTGTCTAAAACAGCCTGAAAGGGGGAACTTTAGCCAGTTATATCTCTCAAACCATAAAGGTCTGAGAAATAAGACTTACATCGTTGTACTTATTTATTTAATGCCTACAATATTAAGTAAAATTAAATTTAAACATTACTATCCCTTTAAGTCCATGAGAATTGTTATTCCTTCCCTGTGGGTGTAGGTGACTTGCGTTTAACAACTTATTCCATCCAGTTGTTTAGTGCACCAGCCTGTGTTCTTCCAGGATCCAGCAGGTGGCAGTGTGACCTTTTTTTTTTTCATTTCGACACATTTTGCATGGTTGTAAAAGAACTGTGTTTGTCTTATTGGTCTGAGGGTGAATTTGTGTGCTCAACATATTCCTGTTTTTCTTCTGATAAACCCACCACTTTTTACTAGACTCGCTAAAATCCTTCTCTATAAGCACATTCATTTGCTGTCCTGCCCAGCTGGCTTAGCATAAAGAAGAAATACAAGCATGACTAATATGATTGTCCCTCATAAATAAAGTTTTGTGTGTCTGCGCCGGAATGTTACGGGGAGACAGGAATCTTTAGTGTAAATTAAGCAACAAATGAGACTTTTCTAGGAACAGTAACACCTCCTAATAATAAACACCCTGCTACCTTAAAGAAGCGGTTCACTTTTTTCATGAAACTTTTTTATAGAGCTTTCTGTGCTGGGAATTTTCATTATAAAAAATTATTGCAGTTCAAACTTTTTTTTTAAAGGGATAGTAATGTTTTAAATTAAGTATATCGCTGAGCCTTCTTTATAGCAAATTGAATATTTCGAGCTATGTTTAGTACCTTACTTCTACATAGTTCTCAAATTTTTCAATATAGAAGAAGCCCCCTCCCTCCCCTTCTGGCCGCCTCCCACTGAATCTGCAATCTGGTCCCAGGACCGGACAGACGCAGCGAGGGACAAACTTCAGTGAGTAAGTATAAGGAAAACCCTGTACCCCTTGATGAAGGAGGGTAGGATTTCCCTTTGCTTACTGAAGACTATCCCCCGCTGCATCCGTCCGGACCATAGAGAGCTGCTGCAGTGACGTGGATAGAAGGGACGGGCGGGGGATCCTTCTATATTGAATGACTTGAGAACTGCATAAAAGTAAGGTACTAAATATAGAGCTAACTGTTCTATTTGCAATAAAAAAAGGCTTGGCGATATAGTTAATTTAAAACATTAATAGCCCTTTAAGCAACAGCACCAACTGGTGTCCAAAAAGCAATTTTTTTTAATAGTGTACTCTATGGGAGCTTGAGTCCTTGACTACAGCCCTAGTAAGTGACAGGAATATGATTCTTTGCTTCCAGACTCCAAAATCCCTAATGCCTCCAATGGGAGTCTTTATTCCTAATGACATCTGGGGGAGGAGTCTGGGGTCTTGAAGTCCTGCAATTAAGAATAATAGCCACATTTTCGGGCATAATATACAGTACTAATTAAAAAAAACTATTTTGGGGTCAAATCCATGAAAAACGTATTCATAATGATTATTTATCACGCAAAAAGGTGCAGTTCTTCTGGAGTAAACGAACTTCTCCGTTGGGTGGAAATACAAATTCCAACTGGTTTAATTGGGAATTTTAACCCCTAGAATGCTAGAGAGGATTCAAA
This sequence comes from Rhinophrynus dorsalis, assembly GCA_037306005.1. Lineage (NCBI taxonomy): Eukaryota > Metazoa > Chordata > Amphibia > Anura > Rhinophrynidae > Rhinophrynus > Rhinophrynus dorsalis. The sequence continues at coordinate 146,253,388 of CM074727.1, forward strand.
GCACTGTAAACGTTGCATTGGTGACCTCATAGTATTCAGCTGGTTAACCGTTTGAGTGGCAGAAAGTTAGCCAACGCATTGCGTTGCAATATGTTGGCTACTTCTCTGGCACTCAAAGGGTTAAACGTGTGGGAACAAAATTCATGCCAACCTGTGGACATGATACGCAATACTAATTAAACATACATTCTGTGGAACCAATCCAATTAGAACTGATTCATAATGGACATTTTCTCAAGTAAGATTTGGTATTAGATGTTAATGTTCCTTTTACCCCTTAAGGACCCTTGACGGTCCTGGCACGTCAGGGGTCAGTGAGCCATAAGGACCCAAGATGTTCCAGGTCCGTCATGGAATTCAAGGGTCCTCGCACGGCTGCACGCCGTTCTGGAAGCCCTGAACCGGACACTGCAATAAAAAGATAATGGTCCACGCTCCTTAAGTGCTAGCCTCATGCGCAGTCAGCCGGTCCTTAAGGGGTTAAGGACTAAAAGTGTATGCAACGCATTGCTAAGAATTGCATTGCACCTCCACCATTTTTAAAAGGTTAAAGGATTAAAATAATTCCCCTGTGCCCATATTTATATAACTATTATATGAATTGTTTCTGTAAATAAGGGATTATTGGAATGCTCGGAACATGGCCCATATTTATAAACACAGACCAGAGTTTATCTGGACTAAACCAACTGCACCATAGGGGACGAATCAAAATTCCTAAATTCTCACGAGTTTGACTACAGCTTTTTTACCCATTGAATGCTAAAGAGGTCTCCAGGGCTTTGCTTTCAATGCATTGAAGATCTCTCTCGCATTCAAGGGGTTAAAAGCCCAAATTAATTTAACAGGAATTTTCATTCCAGTTGGTTTATTCCAAACTATCTCCAGTGGGCCCATGGTCTCTTAAGAGCGTGTCTGCAGCAGTGCTGCATTTCTGAGGCCTGCTCAAACCACACAGCCCCGTCCTTAACCCTTTGTGTGACAGAGTGGTACGGAACGCATTGCAAAGCACTCTGGCTCTTAAAGGGTGAAAAATAAATAAATATAAAAATCCACTGCACTATATTTATACGTCTCTTATATAAATAATGGGTTACTGGAATACCAGGAACATTTCCACTTAATCCTATGAGTCCAGAAAGCTACGCAATGCCTTGACTGTCTCTTTGGCACTGAAAGGGTTAAGAGAGGGTTTGTTTGATCCAGGACTGCTGCATTTTGTGCAGGCTGCCTGGCAACTAAGGGGTTAACCATGAAAGTCACCTTGGAAGTCTTCACAACCTCCCCTTGTTTTTCTCCTGCCTGCGTGTTCTGCTTACTACCAAAATATTGAATCACTTGTACTGTCTGTGGGAGATTACGTCACCTCGCTGCAGGCCTTGTTCGTCTGGGCCAGGCCCCAGTATGCTCATTTACGACTGACAAGAAAAACAGGAGCTGTGAGTTCTGTCAGCCCCTGTATGTGCAGACTGCGGGACGTCCTCAAGTATTTCCTCACCCCAGGACAGTTTTCATCCATTTTTTTTTTAACCGTTTGAACATCAGGCACACAGAGGGTTAAAGGTAAGTTGTATCAAAAAAATAGGTAAATGTCAGATAATTCAAAATAATACACAATATTTTATTTTGACAGCATTTTAATTTGTGTCAGATGCAGTAGTCCCCTGTTTACACCTTAACCTTTTGAGTGCCACGGTGGTTTCCTACGTATTGCTTCCCCATACTGTTGGACAGTGCTGTGGCAATCAAAAGCCCACAGGTGACTTTTGCTAGCTATTGCAGCAACACAAGGGGGGAGATTCACTATGAGATGATACAGTGGCGATAACTTCTCCTGTGATATCACTTCTCCAGTTCCTATGTTCTTCTATGGATACAATGCACTAACATCTCCAGTTCCTATGTTATTCTATGGAACCTGTGCTCTAACATCTCCAGTTCCTATGTTATTCTGTGGAACCTATGCACTAACATCTCCAGTTCCTATGTTATTCTATGGAACCTGTGCACTAACATCTCCAGTTCCTATGTTATTCTGTGGAACCAATGTACTAACATCTCCAGTTCCTATGTTCTTCTATGGAGACTATGCACTAACATCTCCAGTTCCTATGTTATTCTATAGAGCCTGTGCACTAACATCTCCAGTTCCTATGTTATTCTATGGAACCAATGCACTAACATCTCCAGTTCCTATGTTATTCTATGGAACCTATGCACTAACATCTCCAGTTCCTATGTTATTCTATGGAACCTATGCACTAACATCTCCAGTTCCTATGTTATTCTGTGGAGACTATGCACTAACATCTCCAGTTCCTATGTTATTCTATGGAACCTGTGCACTAACATCTCCAATTCCTATGTTATTCTATGGAACCTATGCACTAACAACTCCAGTTCCTATGTTATTCTATGGAGCCTGTGCACTAAGATCTCCAGAGTTGAAGAACTCTTAGTGCATAGTTCCATAGAATAACATAGGAACTGAAGAAGTGGTATCATTGGAGAAGTCATCACCTCTTTATCTCCAATTAGTGAATCTCCCCCAAGGGGGTTATGCACTAATGGGTGATAAAGAGGTGATAAAGATAACTTCTCCAGTGATATCACTTCTCCAGTTCCTGTGTTATTCTCTGGAGCCAATACACTAAGATTTCTGAAGTTGGAGAGATCTTACTGCACAGGTTCCATAGAATAACATAGGAACTGGAGATGTTAGTGCATAGGTTCCATAGAATAACATAGGAACTGGAGATGTTAGTGCATTGGTTCCATAGAATAACATAGGAACTAGAGAATTGATATCACTGGAGAAGACATCTCTGCTTTACCACCTCTTCATCACATCTTAGTGCATAACCCCAAGGTTGTTATTAACCCATTAACAACCACCCGATCTGGTGCAGGGGCAGCTGATAAGGACCACTGGATTTTTTTTTTTTTTAATTTGCTTTATGGATTCCGGTGGACCATCCCCCGGTCTTTAAGTGCCAGAACTGGTGTGACGGTCCTGACATGTCAAGTGTTGATAAGGGGTTAAAGAGACAATCTACCTCCTTTTTGACTTAAAGGGGTAGTAATGTCTATATTAAACTACAGTGTTACCTACTATAAGATCTGAAACAACTGACTGTTCTTTAATCTGTAAACTGGTGAAATTTCCACCACAAAGGCCGAAGAAGATGTTCTACTTGTCTCCTGTGTATTCAGGCAGTGAGATCTCTAAGTTGCAGCATGTTGAGTGCTCCATGAGGACAGAATGGACCACCTCTTGGTTAGAGCAAGAAGGAACATTTAGACAAGCAAGAATGTTCTTGGAAGATCTGAGGGTGAATATTAATAATATCTAAGGGTCAGCTTGTTTGAAAAGTTCCCAACTATGGATATGGTGCCTTCTGTCTTCCATCACAGGTTGTGTGTTATCTGATGTGCAGACCAGAGAGATCACAAAGTGCATGTGAAGTAGGTGAGAGGGTCCAAACATGTTTATGTGCACTCGTGAACTTTCTGTTCAGCACATAAATTGCCAAAAAACAATAACAAGCTGTGATGGCAGACAGAGGGCGGGATATCAGTTAAAGCCTCTCTTTCACTAATCCCCAGTGCCTCCCTCCTCCACCAATCGCTAAAGCAGTAGTTCTCAACTCCTGTCCTCAGGGCCCACTAATAGGTCAGGACTTAGGGATTTCTCTGCTAGAGCACAGGTATGGTGATCAGAGGCTCATTCACGTTGATTAACTCACCTGTGCTCTAACAAGGAAATCATCAAATCCTGGCCTGTTAGTGGGTCCTGAGGACAGGAGTTGAGAAACACTGCGCTAAAGCCTCCCTCTCTCATTCCTCCCTTTACCACCAAGGTGATTTTCTGCTTCAACCCTCACTTCCACCCTCCCCAGTGCCTTTCTCCTTCACCCCCTCCCAGAGCTTCTCTCCTTCTTCCTCCCTCTTAACATCATCCCCCTCTCCATTCCTTCCCCCATCTCTCCCTGCATGTGGTGATTTTAATACAGGGAACTATGGGGTGCTCAGTGCTGAGACACAATCTGTCTTATTACAGGGCTGTGGGATGCTGTTGTGTTCCATTGAATATGTTTTATCACAAGGGCCTGTGGGGTGCTGCGGAATCAATGCATTGAGCCAACCCCTGGTACTTTAATGGTTAAACAGGCTTGTGGCCTCTGCTGGCTTCAGTTAAAAAAAAAAACAACTTCCAGCGACTGTCATGTCTGTTTCATTAGACATGACGTCCAGGACTGATTGGAGAGATTATCTCTTGAACAAAGACGGAATGGTAAAGTACATAGGGTTAATTAGATTTTCTGCCCATTGTAAGGTAAGTGGCGTCATTATTAGATAAGCTACTTTATTGTTTAACTGAGAAATTAATCACATAGGATAAGAAAACTGCAAATTATTTTGAAGTTCTTCATGCGGAAATGGCTGCGTATAATTATTTTACTTAGATCCAGCGTATGAAAAGCATTGGAAACCCTGCGTGAATGTCTCTCTTTGCACATACATCTGCAGCTGTAAAAGGGATAGTAATGTTTCACAATAAAAGCAGCTCCAATTAATCTTCATAGTATTTGGGCCATGGAGAGCGTTATTTCACTACTGTATGAGTTGTATTTCAAGAGTAATCTTATATATATAAAATAAGACTTTGTGCGTGGCAAAACACACCTGGGGTGGCAGTAAGGAGGAGTTACTGCACCCATTGGATGATTCAATGGGGGCACTGCAATTGGTGTGAAAATCATGTAGGGAGTTGGCCCACCCCCACTATCCTGCCCGCCTACTACTATTCAAATACGAAAAAAAAACCATGGCTGCCACTTGCTCCTGCACCATACACACACACACACACACACACACACACACACACACACACACACACACACACACACACACACACACACACACACACACACACACACACAAGCCCCACTCACAAGACAGCCATTTGCTCCTGCACCACAGACACACACAAGCCCCGCTCATAAGACACACAGACTCACAACACACACACACACACACCCCACCATCTCTGCCACACAATACCCCACAGTAGCCTGGCGAGGCCCCACATACTTCTACCTTATCTTGATGCCAACTTTATTATCCCTCTCTGCATACTTTGCCTGGCTGGCTTCCCAGGAAAATCCGCATATGCACTGGCCTTCCCTTGGGCACTCCAGGGCTGCCTGCTTCTTAAATAAACATGCACCAATTTAATTTATTCACGGCCGCAAGGTGACAGGACTGTGGGCCGATCTCATGAACCACCGGAGCCGGGAAGTGTCTACCGAGTGGGGGCAGGATGGGTCTACACTCAGTGACGAGCACTGCGTCTGCTGTGCAGCAGGTAGGCCGGCAGCCGCACCTAACATAAACACAACTGCGGAGACAAGAGAGAGCTGAGCTCAGCGGGGAGGCTGGCGGGAGCAGAGAGAGACAGTGATAGGTAAGATCTGTGTCCCGCCTGCTCCCGTCTCGCCGCTCTGTGTGGGGGTAGGGTAGGCCGCAGACCTGGGACTTTACTGCCTTGGGGATTGGAGGGAGGTGCTGCTGTGCGGGCAGGGATGTCTGCACACGTGTGTCTGTGTGTTTCTCACCAACAATATCAAAATGCTCATAACATATTCGCTGTGCAGTCTTATATCACCCTTTCAAGCCAACTTTTACAATACTATAAAGTTACAGTTTCAAATGCCACTACATTCCAGGGTCAACTTAAACCTAATGTTGGCGGCATATAGCGGTTACAACCTCATAACTGTTCCACAACTTGCTTTGCCTGCCTCCTTCTGCCCCAGCTGTAGGCAACTCTCTCCCCTTCTTTCAGCTGCTCCCTACTACCTACTCCTCTGCTCCAAACCCTTCACCTGCCTCCTCCTATCCCCTCTCTCCATACCATCTTCACCGCCACCTGCTGCCATCCTTTCTTCCTTCAACTACCACCAGCAACAGCCGTACCGATGAAAGCCATCACATGCCACTCCAATGCCTGCCGCTTCAGGAACTGTGAACTCCACGACTCTCTGTACATACTGGGACAGCTGGTTAACCCTTTCAGTGCCAGAGGATTATGTAACACATTGCTGTGCAATGCCTTGCCTACCCCTGTGGCACTCAAAGGCATGTGTATAATAATATCTGTATGTGTGTGTGCGCGTGTCTATGTATAATAATATCTATATGTGTGTATGCATGCATATATGTATGTGTCTATGTATATATCAATGTATATGTGTGTGTGTCGATATATGTATGAATGTGTGAGTATCTGTGTGTGTCTATGTATGTATGCATGTATGATAATATGTATGTGTGCGATATGCTTCTTTCTGCTTCAGCCAGTACACGAAAAAAATCAGCCCATACAGCTAAATCAAATATACAATACAAACATACACAAAAAATTCTTACAAAATACCTTCTACACGCGACCTACAACATTTCATACAAAACATGCTACAAAACACATATCCTAATACAATAACGGGCAACGCCGTCCCATATTGCTAGTTGAATGATAAAGTATCCCCCTCCTGCCCCTTTTACTGATGTAACACTGTTCACCTCAAATCAGCAAGACTGTCTGGATGGGTTGCAGTGAGGGACAGTCTTCAGTGAGCATAAGGAAAATCCTGTCAAAGGGAGCAGGGTTTTCCTTATGCTCACAGTAAGAAGATTGTCCCTTGCTGTGAGCTGTCCGGTCAAGAGACCAGATTCCACATCTGAGGGGAGGAGTCTTACATTAGGTGAAAGGGGCGGGAGGGGGATAATTTATCATTCAATTGCTCTTGTACTACAGCTCTGACAGTACTGAAATAACACTCCCCATGGCCCAAATACTATGATGATTAATTTGAGCTGCTTTTATTATGAAACATTACTATCCCTTTAAAGAGAAAGTATTCTATAATCTGGGATAATTTATATTTTCTTCTGAGTAACACTAAAACCAGCTTTTTCTGCTGTGTCTTTCTACTTGTGCAAGATTTAAACCTTTGAGTGCCAGAGGGGTATGTAACGCATTGCAAAGCAATGTGTTGCTTACCCCTCTGGCACTCAGGGTTAAAAAATCAATACGGCTCAAACTTGCAATTTTCTGGCTCATTTTTTTTCATGGCCTGTCCATTTTATTGGGGCTGTGCTGCAACTTCTGTTTATATGTGGCTTTTGTCACCGACAGTGACAAGTGACCAAATAGATGTCATAGAAGTGTTGCTAAAAGCTGCAGCATGAGACTTTCCTAAAGAGGGAAACTTTGGATCATACAATGCAGAGTGAACTTTGTTGGCCTATATAAAAAAGGGGGTATGTTTACATGGAAGTACTGAACGCGAAAACAATAAAAGTGTGATCTGTAGTAACATTGGAATGCAATATCTCCCAATATTTTAACCTTTTGAGTGCCAGATGGGTATACAACACATTTGAAAGCAATACCCATCTGGCACGCATATTATATAATTTATATTTCGGGATACTACACTTGGCTGAATAATGCTTATAGAATTACTAAGTCTCTTAAAGTGTTAGAAATTTTGAAGAAAAAATATTTTGCATTGTGTAGAGCTTAAAAAGTTGAAATAAATGCAAACTGCTATGGTTTGAGAGATATCTACATTCAAAGTTTGATGTTTCCTTCTGTCAGCTGTAAATCTGTCAGCAGGAGATCTGTGTCGGCCGACACGGAGGCTCTTCAGCCGAGCCGCAATTGCGTTATTTAAAACAAATGACTTCATTGGAATAGTCTACAAAGTGTGGTTGCAAACAAGGCACACTTTTTAGACCATTCCAATGAAGTAATTCACAGCTGCCAGCAGGAAACATCAGGCTTTGAATGCCTGTATCTCTCAAACCTTAGCAGTTTGAGAGATATGTTTTTTTTGCATTCATTTCAACTTTTTAAGCTCTACATAACGCAAAATATTTTTTCTTCGACATTACTAACAGTTTAAATGGTCCTATCATATTTGCTCACAACCCCATCTTTAGCATTTAAGTGGTTAAATCAAAACATATCGCAGTTTGGGGCAAGCGCGTGCATCGTGCAACCTTCCAGTTGTTGCTAGACTGTACCTTTCACATTGTTCGGCTGAAGATGATTTGTCATTATCTGAGAGACGGGATAATTTTTCTCAGAATGGCCCCTTTCAAACAGGTGACATCAATTCGCCGATGGTGCTTTGGTGATGTTGCCATGTAGACTAGAAAACTGGTACCTTTCACCTGGGTGACTGTTGCCCCTCATGAACACTCAGGGGTCCAGCAAGCTCCAACTTTACTGAATTCATGCAGGAAGGCAGCAAAGTTGCAGTACAGCTGGCCTGCAGTGATGGCCTGTGGGCCTGCTAACAGATCTTTAATCCTTTGAGTTCCAGAGGTGTATGCAAGGCATTGTTTTGCAATGCATTGCATACCCCTCTGGCACTCAGAGGGTTAATACTGGCTTCATTGGAGGTCTCAGTACTCATAGCAAACTCCAATGAATGACCGATCCACTTGGACATCAGCGAATCAACTTTGGATGATGATCACATATGCAGGGTTGACTTTTGAATTGTAGCTCACTAATGGGCGACCAACAGAATGGCTCAGTAACTATGTCACCTGGTTGAAAAGGGCAACATTCTGATGTCGAGACATCAGAATGTAACGTAACCAGGAGACATAGCTGATGACATTCTTAATGCGCCGTACGTGACATATGAGAGAAGTGTCTGTAGACAAGTGTATGCTGAATAAGCACTTCTCTCATATGTCATGTACGGAGCATTAAAAATATCACGCTTACATAGCACAATGTTAACGAGTGTCAGTTTGGGGTGTGCTATACAACTGGAGCTAGAATGAGGCGCAAGTCAGTGGTAACAAAACGTCTATTTTTCTTTTAAACCCTTCACCTCTTCACCTCATTCATACAGCTACGTCACCTGGCTACTCAATGTTCTGATGTCTTGACATCGGAATGTCGCCCTTATCAACCAGGCATTTTTTTTTGTTAGTTTCCCCAATAGTGGGCGACAATTCAAAATAGATACCCATATGCAGACCATCAGACACTCTCCCCCAAATATGAGATCACCTGGGGGGAGGGGATACAGGAAAGGTTGGTTTATAATAGCACTAGACATTGAAATAAAACAAGAAGGCAACTACATTTCTGTCCCCTTATGTGACAGAGCTTAAAGGGATAGTAATGTTTCATAATAAAAGCAGCTCTAATTAATCATCATAGTATTTGGACTTTGGAGAGTGTTATTTCAATTCTGTCAGAGTTGTAGTTCAAGAGTAATTCAATGACAAAGTATCCCCCTCCCGCCCCTTTTACTGATGTAACACTGTTCAGCCAGAGCAGAAGGGAGGTGTCCAGATAGATTGCAGAGAGGGACAATCTTCAGTTAAGATAAGAGAAAAACCTGAAAAACTTGTCAAGGGGGCAGGGCTTTCATTGTTCTCATAGGAAGAAGATTGTCCCCTGCTGTTATCTGTCTGGTCTATGGACTGGATTCCACATCTGAGAAGAGATTGCTTACACTAGGTAAAAGGGGCGGGAGGGGAAACTTTGCTTGTGAATATCTCTCAAACCATAAAGGTCTGAGAGATAAGACTTGTATCGTTCTTCATGTTTTTTAATGCCTACAAAATAAAATAAAGTTAAAACGAAGTATTACTATCCCTTTAAATACGAGCAACATTTCTTATGGCGTTTGCCATCTCCGATTGTCTGTAATAAAAACAAACGTTGTTTAGATAACATGCTTCACTGTATCATGACACACAAAGACAACCCGTCAGAAATACCATTTTCTGTTTTGCAAACAGACAAATCAAAGCACTCGTGTCCCCTTCCTTACCCAGACACAGTTCAGTGGCACACTCCTTCCTTACAGATCGTGAAATAGAATGGGCGCTCTTTGTTCATCCGCCGCCGATAGAATGATGTCAATTACATTTATTTTTGAAAACAATTTGAGGAAAAGATTTGCAAGAGCTGAAATCAGTAGTTTCGGTACAATAAACCAGGAATTACAGTTCCTAAATAACATATATCTAGCCTTGAGGTCATGCCAATCTCTTGTCAGCAGAACACCCTGATACTGAGGCCCATGTATCAAGTAGAGGTGGAGAAATTCTGAGCAACAGCGCCACTAACATTTCAGGGCATTAGGACACTGCCCCTAAAAACATTATGTTTGAGCTGCAATTGCCTTTTAATAAAACACCTCTCAGCAGTGGGTGTAGCCTTGCTTTACTCAGAAGCATAAACCCTACAGTATATATTTTTGTAGATATTAAGTGTTACTATCCCTTTAATGAGCTGTAGGGATACTCTTACATTGAACTGTAATAACATTGGAAAAGCTCTTCGATAGTATATATATTTTTTCCTTAATAAAGGTTTACTATTCTGTTTACTAAAAGTTTACTACTCTGTTAAAGGCCATAACTAGTTGCGCTATATATATATATATATATATATATATATATATAGGTTTATTTACCTGTTCGTGGTTGCTTGTAACACTTTGAATCCTAGACAGTGGCAAAACAATAGGGGTCGCAGGAGTAGTAACTGTGACCGGGCCTGTCACTCGAGGGGCCTGGTCGTCCCCTGCGACCCACGTCCGCATCAAGTGGAGGTCTGTGCCTTGTTCGGCACAGACCTCTATTAACAGCTGAGTTACCTCTCTGTCTCCAGCACTCTAGTAATGCAGAGCGCTGGGAGATGACATCATCTCCCAGCCAGAGAGGACCGCGCAAAAGATCTAAGCTGCTAATAGAGGTCTGTGAAGAAGGAGGCACAGACTTCTCCTGCCATGCTGCTGGACCACCAGGGAGGTAGGAGATGAACTCAGGGGTTCAATGGGGGCATTGTAGAGGTGGACATTGGGGGCAATGTGGTCGGGGGGGTCATGGCAATTTTTGCACCAGGGCCCAGTGGCTTCTAGTTACGCCTCTGATCCTAGAGATGTCCTCAGCGTATTAAGAAGCAATGCTTTGGTGATTTCTCTAGCACTTACAGGGTTACATTCCTGTGAAATCTCTATAGTGAGTGTGATCACCAGTGACAATTTGCTCTGGCTTGTTCTCGAGATGTACACAAGAGTCTTGTTAGGTGGGTGTTAAGCCTGCAGGACACGTTCTCCTGTATTTACTTTACTAGTAGATGGAGGTGTAGCTGTCGTGTACACCTCTAACCTGCCCTTACCGGACAGACCAGTCTGTGCTAATCCGCACACAGCTCAGGCGACTTCACGTCACTGAGGCTTATGTATAGGGATATTTGGGAATAACTGGGGGGAGATGCACTAAGGTGTGATAAAGAGGTGATAAAGCAGAGATGACTTCTCCAGTGATATCACTTCTCCAGTTCCTATGTTATTCTATGGAGCCAACGCACTAAGAATTCTCCGTCTTTGGAGAACATAGTGCATAGGCTTTATAGAATAACATAAGAACTGGAGAAGTGATATCACAGGAGAAGTCATCTCCGCATCATCACCTCTTCTTCACGCCTTAGCACATAACCCCACTGGAGTTCTAGTGTGCCACCCGCTTCAGGGGGTGTTGCTGTGGGTTCCCAACAGTTCCAGGTTTACAGAAAGGATGTAGCCAGATTATTAGATTGCAGCTGTTCTGGGTGCATAACACATAAATGCTTCTTAATAGTGAATGCACAATAACTCTTTAAAGGGATAGTAATGTTTCGTAATAAAAGCAGCTCTAATTAATCCTCATAGTATTTGGACTTTGGAGAGTGTTAGTTCAATACTGTCAGAGTTGTAGTTTGAGAGTAATTCAATGACAAAGTATCCCCGTCCTGCCCCTTTTACTGATGTAACACTGTTCAGCCAGATCAGAAGGGAGGTGCCCAGGTAGACTGCAGAGAGGGACAATGTTCAATTAAGATAAGGGAAACAAACCTGAAAAACTTGTCAAGGGGGGGCAGGGCTTTCATTGTTCTCATAGGAAGAAGATTGTCCCCTTCTGTTATCTGTCTGGTCTGTGGACTGCATTCCACATCGGAGAAGAGATGGCTTACACTAGGTAAAAGGGGCTGGAGGGGGAAACTTTGCTTGTGAATATCTCTCAAACCATAAAGATTTGAGAAAAGACTTATATCACTCTTCATGTTTTTTTAATGCCTACAAAATAAAATATTGATAAAACGAAGTATTACTATCCCTTTAAGCACCTGGCATGTCATGGAATTCTGGGATGGCAGCATGGCTGCATGCCATTTTTCCATCCCAGAATTCATCTCTCTAACAAAAAAAAGTCTGTGGTCCTCAGTGACCGCCCGTGTGCCGGATCGTTAAGGGGTTAAAGGAGATATCCATGTCAACTAACCGGCATTATAGAGAAAGGTTTGCTGTGTTAGCAAGTGCTGCTACACAATATTTACAATCAATTTGCCACAAAGTCTTGGTAATAAATCACATCTGTCTAGTGTCTCCTTGAGGAAAATATTGTTTATACCAATATCTACAGCCCTTACAATCAAATGTATCACTACAGATTTGCATATATCCGTTTATTTGGCAGTGACGACAAGTTTATAGCTACCTAGACTTTAGGACTTTTTTTTCTATGGAATTATTGAGACATCTATCCATAGTATCAGTGTGGTTGTGTCACTTTTAACAATATTATATTATTTTTAATTTCTTATTTTTTATTTCATTAGTTTTGTTCATTCATTAGATTTTTTTTTATTGTAATTTAGTGTGGTCTGGTATTTCCTTCTGGCTCAAATTTTTATTCTGGTGCAGATTTTTGGGGCCCATGTGGAGGATATTTGGTACACATGTCTGTACATTTTGAGTCTTATTTTTTGTTTGATAGTCGGCTCTGGGGTCCACTGTGGGGAATTTATTACGTATCTACTTGGATCCCAGATAGTGGGTTGCTAGAGCAGGCACTACATACAGATTACATACTTTATCTTCCCTAGTGGATATTTTTCCATCAAATGTATCGCAGACCTTTTAATAACTGTTTTTTTTACTATACTGGTCAACCGTAGTTTGCTCGTGGCAGCTTAGTTTCCAACGTGGCTACTTCTTTGGTCAGTTGCACAGTTTTAACCAATGGTTACCAGGATGCATTGTATTAGTCTACTGTTTAAGATGTGAATGCTCGTATGACACTTAGCCTATGATTAAGTGTATTCTTACACGAAACGCGTTAGGCGAGTAGCGTTATCTGACTTGCCACGCATTATCTTCAATTATGTTCTGTGGTTTTGTACCATTTTTTATTTCTTCAATAAAAGATATGATTTTTTAATCACTTTTGCTGATTGACTGGTATCCATGCTTCACGGATCTGTTCAGCGCTCCCCTCCAGTTGTCTTCCCGATATTTTTCCATCATCCAACTTTGTGAGATTTTATCAATAAAATATTGGAATTCTGTAATACTGGAATATAAGCATGAATGGGATAGGCATAAAGCTGTCCTGAACGTAAGAAAAGACCAAGGAACAAATAAGGTTTGAGGTTTTTACAGTAGGAAAATGGACAGACTAGATGGGCCGAACCGTTCTTATCTGCCATCAAATTCTTAGATCTATTAAATAAAATTTTCTATATTATTTCTATATTTTTCAATTTTTTTATGTTACGTAGGTGCTTGGATATAAATTCTCTTTTACATAAATGTTTCTTCTTCACCCACATATAGGAAGGAAAGGAAGATTCCAACTACATGTAAGAGAACCCTAAATAATTTATTTTATTTGGGGGGCCTCCAGTCACAATTCCACCAGGAGGCCATCGGAGGCTCTTAACCCTTTGAGCGCCAGAGGGGCATGGAATGCATAGCAAAGCAGTGCATTCCCTACCCCTCTGGCACTCAAAGGGTTAAAATTGCCCTGCTGGCTGGAGTAAACCAACTGTTCCATAGAAGACTTGAAGCTCAAGCAGTAGGCGCTATGATAAAAACACTTAGGTACTAGTAAAGTTTAAGCTTTAACCCTTTGAGTGCCAGAAGAGTATGCAACGCATTGGTGTCGCATAGCCCTGAATAGGATGAAGATGGGTGAGAAGTGTGCTCCTTATTGTGTGTGCCCACCACAACAGTAGATTGTGCCAGACTTGGTTGTGTTATTGAACGCATGGATCCATTTAAAGGTATAGTAATACTTAAAAATTCCCTCTTTCTGGCTTTCCCCTGACGTCGGCGTTCTAGCTGAGAGCAGGGGAATCCTCTCCTGGGATCAGCCGGCGGCTCTGCAGCAGTGCAGAGATCGCGTTAATAAAAAAGAAATCCTTCACTAAAATGGTCTTCTACGTGTGCTTGGTTTGCAAGCACACGTAGAAGACCTTTTAAGTTAAGGATTTCTTTTTTATTAACACGATCTCCGCACTGCTGCAGAGCCGCCACCGGTCCCGGGACCGTATTCCCTTGCTGTCAGCTAGAATGCTGATGTCAGGGGAGAGGGAACTTTGAAAGCAGATATCTCTCAAACCATAAAGGTTTGAGAGATGCCGCTGGTGTCATTTTACTCCGTTTTTTAAGGGCTACAAGATGTAGGATAGTAATTTTTAAGTATTACTATCCCTTTAATTCATCATCATTCATATGCTTGCTATTAACCTCTTCATGTATCTGATGAGTGTTGGAGGACTGTTTAGAGCGAACTTTAGGATACAAAGAAACAATATTGGAAATATTTGATTGTAATATGTCTCTTGCCTCCATTATTTTTAAGTGACACCAACATTGATGGACGCTTTTGATTTTGATTTTACCTCTCTGACACTCAAAAGGTTAATGACTGGTACAAGTTTGTGATTAACGTACCATAGAAGAGAATGAAAAATCCCAAATAAATATGTTGGAGGTATTTCTAGCATTTAAGGGGTTAAAACACCCACTTAAAAAAATCAGGGAAGATATGAGGAATTTTTATACTCCCCTACATGGCGCAGTTGGTATGCACCAGTATTCAGTACTGCGGCCGATGTGCTAAGAAGGTTTGGAGCAGTTCCTGGACATACCAACTGTGCACCATAGGGGAGAAATTCCATTCCTCATTGATTTAAATGGGGCTTTTGAATGCTAGAGCAGTCTTCAATGAGTAGACAAGCAATATATATTGACCTTCTTAGTAAACAATGGGTTAAAAACAAACAAACCCCTGTTTGGCCCTTAGAGCCCCAGAGGAATGTGCAATGCATTGACGAGCAATGTGCTGCGCAGCTGGTTTGCCCCAGTACAGCCACGCAGAGTCTGGGGTGAACCAACTGTGCATCATAGGGGGGGACAAACAAAACTTCTCTTGGATTTAAATGAGTCTTTTAACCCCTCAAATGCTAGAGAGGCCTCCACTGCTTTGCAGACAAGCCGTTGGAGATCTTTCTTGCATTCAGTGGGGTTAACCCTTTGAGTGCCCGAGGGGTGTGCAACACATTGCAAAGCAGTGCACAGGGTTAAAATCAGATGTAAATCAATAGAGATTTGGGGAAAACTTTATTTGTTCCCCCTGCAGTACAGCTGGTTTGCTCCAGTCCTCCTTTGTACGCCAGCCTAGAAGTGCAATTAGCTTTTTAATTCCCTCTCTTACAGTTCACACCCGTGTTCCTTATTTTAGTCCATGTGAAACGTGTCAGGACAAGGCGACAGGAATAAGACATCACCAGTCCTCCCACTTCTACACTTTCATGCCTTCTGTTAACCTTTTGTTTGCCAGAGAGAGGTAGTCAATGCATTGCAACACAGTGCATTGGCTACCTCTCTGGCAATCAAAGATTTAAAAGGTTAGCAAAGTCTTGTGCTACCAGGTCTAATTTTGTAAATATGGAGTAATACATTGTACATACAGGCTTTTCTTTTTTTTATAAGGGTATTGTAATGCTTACCTGACTTTATCTAATTCATTCTAGAGTACTAACCTTTGGCATTCGAAGGGTTAAAGAGTGTGCATGATGTCAGTCACTCTTTAATACACAGTAGTTTAGGTGATAATTAGAGTTTTATTATTCGCCCTCCCATCACCTCTCTCTGATGTCAGCCCATTAGTTTCAGAGCTTGAGTACACCCTTTAACAACTGCCAATGTGAATTTGTCATTAGCATTTTTGTTTGGTGCTTCGTCAGGGGACGTCTGTTGTTTTAATTGTGCTGTGTATGTATATATATATATATATATATATATATATATATATATATATATATATATATATATATATATATATATATATAGAGAGAGAGAGAGAGAGAAGAAGTCAGAGATGCTCAGCTAGGCTCATGAGCTTGCAATCTCTTTTAGCACACAAATGCCATACATAGAGAAGAAATCTTCTGAAGCGTATCATAGTAGTCATCCTAAAATGACAGTCCAACCACGGAATGCCAGACAATTCTTCTCTGAACAAGGGAAGTAGCTAACTCTAGATGTACATTTCGGCCTTACTGGGCCTCGTCTGGGAGGTGCAGCTGATCCCTCTAGACACTTGTGAGCAAGGGATCACCCATTCCGAGGCATAACTAGATGCCTCCGGGCCCTAGTGCAAAAATAACCATGGGCCCCCCGACCACATTACCCCCATTTTCCAGCTTCACATTGCCCCCATTGTCTGCCTCCACACTGTCCACAGCCCCCCATTGTCCATCTCCACACTGTCCACTTCCACATTGCCCATCTCCACACTGTCCACCTCCACATTACACCCAGCCCCCCATTGTGCATCTCCACACTGTCCACCTTCACATTGCCCCCATTGTCCATCTTCACACTACCCCCATTGTCCACCTCCTACCTGACTCAGGAGGGGGTGGGGCTCATCCCTGGTGGTCCAGCAGCATGCGGTGTGGCAGGAGAGGTCTGTGCCTTCTTCTGCACAGACCTCTATGAGCAGCTCCCACTCTGTCCTCTCTCCAGTAATGCATAGTGCTGGGAGATGATGTCATCTACCAGCGTTCTGCATTACTAGTTGGCTGGGGACAGCGAGGAAGCTGTTCATAGAGGTCTGTACTGAAGAAGGCAGAGACCTCAGCTTACCAGTGTGGAGGTATAGCAGGGGGCGGTGGGGCCCCTGGACTGACGGGCCGGATCACCGTTGTGACCCCTGTGACCACTAGTGTTACGCCACTGCCCCCATTACTCTTAAGGTGACCAACCCTAAGAGCAATTTGCAAGCTCATGAGCCTGGTTGAGCATCTCTGACTTCTGCTACATATGCTGTGTGTGTGTGTATACAAGTGTTGAATGCATGTGGCTAAGGCATCTGGCTAGTGAAGTAGAGGTAACACCTAATAATATGCTCTCATAATGAATTTACCCTTGTGCCTTGTTTCCAGAGATAACATGTTTAGTCAGTCCAGGGTGTCATGTCCATGGAAGCGGACATGACAGTTGCTAGCAGATCCACAGGTCACAACCTCCACCCAAGGTAATCATAACTCTTTGAATGCAAGAGGAGTCCATTGCCAGGCAATGTGTTGCGCAGTCCTCTGGCACTTATAGATTAAGGACCAATGCAATGCACAGGCCTCTGGTTCTTAAAGTGTTAAAGGGATAGTAACACTTAATATGCAAATAAATGTATATAGTAAGGTTTATCCTCCTCCATAGGTTACTCCCAGTGCTGAGTGGTGTTTTATTCAAAAGTTATTGCAGCTCAAACTTGAATTTTGTAGGTGCAGTATATCAGTGGCCTGAAATTCTACAGTGGCGCTGTTGCTACACCATCCTGTGGACAGCTCTGGTCAGTTGACCATAAACCTCCATAGCATGGTGTAGCAACAGCGCCACTGTAGCATTTGAGGCCTTTGAGATACCGCACCTAAAAAATGTATGTTTGGGCTGCAATAACTTTTGAATAAGACCTCACTCAACACTGTGAGTGTCCTTATTTTATTCAGGACAATAAACCCTACAATACATATATTTTGCAAATTAAGTATTACTATCCCTATAAGTAGACTCATGCTCTCTTACTCCTTCAGTTTGAAAAACTTCCAGCAACTGTCATGTCCGCCTCCATGGACATGATATCCATTACTGAATGAAGATGTTATCTTATGAGTAAAGGCACAAGCTCAAAATTCACAGGGGCCTTTATGATTTTATGTCCACTGTGAGGTAATTGGGGGCTTATTATAAGAAAGTGTTACTTTTCCTTTAACTATACCCAGTTTGTATTCATCGAAGGAGACGTGACCCTCTGCATCACTAATTGTCTCTTCCCCAGAGTAATTACGAGAGAAGATTACTTTGCACGGTGGATTCATTTTCCATGTAACTATTCATTTCACGCCTAGCCTTCCTTCAGTCCAATGATGTCTTCCAGGTTAAATTGGCTGCTTGCAGCAAGTTCAGTTCCCCCCCCGACCCAGTCCATGGAACTTCCACTGGATGAGGACACAGACGAACCAGGGTCCTTAATGGACACAATTATATTTGTAATTTGCAGTCAGATTAAGGCCTTGAATGCTAGAAAGGTCTTTGTCGAAGAATACTCTAGAATCCAGGGAGTTCATTTTACCAGCATTTTAACCCTTTGAGTGCCAGAAGGATAAGCAACGCAAAGGGTTAAGACACAAAAGATTTGATTCATTACTCCAGAGAGGTGCAGTTTTAGAGCAAACCAGCTGAACCATAGGGGAGAAATACAGTGCTCCAAATTCCCATTAATTTAAATGGGACTTCTACATTTTGAGTGCCAGAGTGGGCTTGATGGGACACACTATGAGGGACATATAGAGGATACACTATAAGGGACATGTAGGGTTCATATGGGGGATACGATAAGTGACATATAAAGGACACTATAGGGGACACACTACGAGACATGTAGGGGTCATATGGGTGACACTGTAGGGGACATATAGGGGATACACTATAATGGACATATAGGGGACAAATAGGTAACATACAGTGGACATGCAATGGGAGGGACATACACAAATTCCCATTGGACAGTTATTACAGTTTACCATGTCCAGACCTGGGAACTTTCAAAGTAAACTGATCCTGAGATCTTTGAAATATTAACCCTTAAATTCCCCCATAATGTAGATTCCAGGTGTTACATCTCTTCATGACCTAACCAAGTGGTTCCCCTATCAGTCCTCCAACCCACACCAGACAGGCAGGACTTACCCTTCTGCTTCATGGTACAAATGGAACCAGTTCAGATATTTAACCCTTTGAGTGCAATGCATTGGATAGCACTCTGACACTCAAAGAGTTAAGAATAAGTTATATGATGTAGATCAGATAGTAGGTACCAGTGGCGCAACAATAGGGGTTGCACACGCGACCAGACCTGTCACTCCAGGGGCCCGGCCGCCCCCTGCGACCCCCCCCCCCCCCCGCCTGGTGGCCTCAACAAGCTACAAGCTGAGGTCTGTGCCTTCTTCAGCACAGACCTTTAGCAGCTGAGCTCCCTCTTCAGCATCTAGTAATGCAGAGTGCAGATCTCTGCATTACTGAAGAGAGGACTGTGAGGGAGCGCCAGCTGTGTAGAGGTCTGTACTGAAGGAGACACAGTCTGTACAGACCTCTATACATCTTGAGCCATGCCTGGACCACCAGGGAGGTAGGAGATGGACACTGGGAGGGTCAATAGGGGAAATGTGGAGGTGGAGACTGGGGGCAGTGTTGAGATTGGGGCAATGGGGGGGCAATGTGGAGATGCCCAATGGGGAATTAATGTGGTCGGGGGGGGCCATGACAATTTTTGCACCAGGGCACGGTGGCTTCTAGTTATGCCTCTGGTAGGTATCATTGGACCCTTCACCCTGAGATTTGGGTCAAAATCTGAGTCTCTGGGTCAAAGCCTGAGAGTTCTCATGTGTGGCCTTTTCCTATGGGAGCAAACTTAGTAAAGGTCTGTGTCTGCTCTGTGCATCCCCAAAATGGCTCCTATCATGTGTTGGTGGGGAGAGGGGGCAGAAAACTGACCCCCTAGGATTCATAGCAAACTAGAAGTAAGTGCTTCTCAGCAACACACTCCTGGGATGCATGCGCAGTCTCCAATGACCTGCTGTGTTGGGCTTTCAACTTGACACGGAGTGTAGGGTCTGTGGGGGCCTGCATTGTGTAGAGCCGGAAACTGAACCACGTCACTTCAAGGGATAGGAATACTTAATTTTAAAAATGTTTAATATTATTGTACATATTAAAATAATAAATTAAATTATGTAAGTCCCGTTGTTCAAAGTTTTAGATTAATAAGCTTCTAAAGTCGTCCCCCCCTCCCGCCCCCTTTACCCACATCAGCGCTCTAGCAGACAAACTGAGATCCTGGTCCCGGGACCGGGCGGCTCGTCTGCAGAGCCGAAATAACATTGTATACAAAGAAATACTTCATTAGAACATTGTACAAAGTGTGCCTGAATCTAAGTCAGTCAGCTTGAGTGCTGACGTGGGAAAAAGGGCAGGAGGGGAGGAGCTTATTACTCTAAAATGATCAAATTTTGAGCAATGGGACTTACATCATTTACTTAATTTTTTAATATGTACAATATTAAACATTCTTAAAATCTTGTTACTATCCCTTTAAGTTTTACATTTCAGTCTCTCCTTGCTGGACCAGTGAGGGAGTCCTTGGGATCTCTCTTCAGGCCTCTGTTTTGTTCTCTCATTGGTCAGTTGAAGCTCGGAATGCAGCGCGGCTTCACAGGCAGGTCTCCACCCACTGGAACATATCTGCCGATGGGACACTATCTTGAGTATTAATTATTAGTGACGTTTCACACAAAAAATCAGCTCCTATGAATCTTCCTAGTATTTGGGCCGTGGATAGCTTTATTTCAATACTGCCTGAGTTGTAGTTCAAAAGTAATTGAATGATAAAGTATCCCCTCCCGCCCCTTTTACTGATGTAACCATGCTCACCTCAGAGCAACGAGACTGTCCGGATGGATCATAGAGAGGAACAATCTTCAGTGACCATAAGGAAAAACCTGAAAAACCTGTCAAGGGGGGGGCAGCGTTTCCCTTATGCTCACAGTAAGAAGATTGTCCCTTTCTGTGAACTCTCTGGTCCCAGGACCAGATTGCACATCTGAGGGGAGGCGGCTTACTAGGTAAAAGGGGAGTGAGGGGTATACTTTATCTTTCAATTACTCTTGAACTACAACTCTGACATTATTGAAATAACACTCTCCATGGTCCAAATACTATGAAGATTCATTGGAGCGTTTGTTTTTGTGAAACATTACTATCGCTTTAATGTAATATAATTCATAGCATATTTCTAAATTTTGTTACCTTCATATGCTGCTTCAAATACAATTTAAAAGATTCCTCCTCCCGCCCCTTTACATTACGTCAGGCAGCGATCCCTCAGATCTGAAAGCTGGTCACTTGACCGGACAGATCATAGCGAGGGACAGTCTTCTATCAAAATAAGGAGAACCCTGCCCCCCCCTTGATGAAGCCGGGTAAAGTTTTCCTTATGCTGACACAATATTGTCGCTCATTGCGATCTGTCTGGTTGGATCTGTTGGATCTCTTGGTAATGGAAAGTGCGTGTGGGGGGAGTCTGTTAAATCATATTTGAAGAAAGTAAATATGATGGTAATGAGATTTAAAGTGGCTTTCTCACATATATAAGTAATGCTCATTAGTTAGAGCATTTAGGGAAAACATTTAAAACGTTGTACATTTAAAAAAAACAACAACTTTATCTGCACAAAAATTAATGTTTAAAAAGTGCCCGGCAGCCTACTTCCGACTTGCCGAACTGCCTCTGCTCCCCTTCCTCCTCCGATAGACTTTCTGTCTCTAAGCTGGAGCGATCTCATTGGCTAGATATCGATCTCTGCCAATCAGATCTCTCCAGCTTAGAGAAAGAAAGTATCCGTCTTCAGAGGATGCTGGGTAGTGGGACGGTAGCAGAGGCAGTACTGCAAGACGTAAGTAGGCTGCCGGGCACTTTTTAAACATTAAGTTTTGCGCGGATAACGTTTTTTTTTTGTTTTTTTTTTTAAATGAACGACGTTTTAAATGTTTTCACTACGTGCTCTAACTAATGAGCATTACTTATATCTATGTGAGAGATCCCCTTGAAAAATATGCTATGCATTATAACAATTTAAAATGAACAGTCCTATGCATAGGTGTTTGTGTGTTTTTTTTTTTTACATTACTGCCCTTTTAAATGGGTCTTTTAAACCCTTGAATGATAGGTCTCAATACAATGCAGTGGAGATCTTTTGTGCATCTTAGGGGTACAGGAAACTGGAGAATTTGTATTTGTCTTCTTCAGTTCCAAAAGTAAATCTTAACCCTTATGCTAGATTTGAATTATTAGTATAATTAAAGTGTTTCAATGAGATGGTAAAAAGATTAGAAAACACATCAGCACTTAATGTGTCTAAATTTAATTTGCATTTAGAGAGAAAATCATTCACTTTATTATTAGGTAATTGTATTTTTGGTTTTTTTTTCTCAGCTGTTACAAATCTAGTCACAGTGCTACAGTTATTAGCTTTGTTATCCTTGTGCTTTGAACAAGTTTACCCTGTTCCTGTGTTCTAAAGCAGGGTGTCTCACTAGGGTGACCACATTTCCATTCTGCCATTCCGGGACATGTGGTCACCCTAGTCCCGAGGCTGAGACTCCCACCGGAGCGAACCATCTTTCTGAGGCTGACACAGAGTAAGATTTCCCAGTGGGAACCCTTACTCTGTGTCAGCCTCAGAAAGATGGTCAGCGCCAGTGGAAGCCTCAGCCATGGGTCTCACTTGCAGCTCCAGCATACCTGCTCCACCCCAGCTGTCTCGCACGTACCATTCCAGCCAGCCAATGAAATGTATTTGCTATTTGGTCCTCATTGGCTGGCTCAGCCAGCCAAAGAGGACCATACAGCAAATACATTTTCATTGGCTGGCTGGACTGGTGCGTGTTGCTCTATTCCGGGACTCTTTGTTGTCACGGTGGGGGTTGACCCGGGACGCGGGACATAGACCCCCAAATAGGGACAGTCCTGGGCATTCCGGGACGTGTGGTCACCCTATGTCTCACCCTTCCCGGTAAGGGTGGTGAGGGGAAATGAGAGGTGATGGAAAATCTGACTTAAAAATCATGCTACACTGTTACACGCACGCAGACACACGCATCATATACACACTGACATAAATATACACACACACACTGACATACACACGCATCATATACATACTGACATATACACACATGCATCATATACATACTGGCATATACACACACACGCATTATATACACACTGGCATACACACACGCATCATATACACACTGACATATATAGACACACACACACTGATATACACACACAGACACACACAAGTCATATACATACCAACAGTAAGGACAATAAAGGTATGGAATTCACTGCCTGAGGAGGTGGTGCTATCGAATACATTAGATGCCTTTAGAAAGGGCCTGGATACTTATTTAAAAGAGCAGAACATAGAGGGCTATGTACGTTAGTATTGGGATTAATATTTAGTTAGTGCTTGTTGATCCAAGGAGAAATCTGATTGCCATTCCGAATCAAGAAGGAATTTTTCCCCATTCAGGGTAGAAATTGAAATTGCTATATTGAGGGTTTTTTTTTTTTTTTTGCCTTCTTTTGGATCAACGATGGTAAACAGGAATAGGAAAAGGGTTGAACTAGATGGACGCAAGTCTTTTTTCAACCTAAATTACTATATAACATACACGCATCATATACATACTGACATATATATACACACACACCATATACACACTGACACACACAAATCACACAGAGACACATTCATTCTGTCAAATGTAGATTCCCCCACACATACCTCACAGACACTTTCTTACACACACACACACACACACACACACACACACACACACACACACACTTCTTGTTGTATGACCCGCCACACAGGAATACAGATTTTTTTTTTTTTTTGGGAGAATGTTTGTCCCACAACAATGGGAAGTGATGGAATCAATGGTACTCTTCACAGTCAGGCATTGTCTCTGGCTGTTTCCCACCATGCTGGCAGCTTTCTACTGAAATTTTTAGGAGCCTCCTACCTGTTTATGTCCCTCACACTGTGCATATGCAGATGGCAAAACAGGCAGGGGGCAGAGGTAAGTTTTCCATCAATGCACAGCTTCACTGCACTGGCCAGCAGGAAGAATTGTCTGAAAGATAGAGGTTATTGGCTGACATTATGCAAGCACAGCCACTGTCAGGGCCGGATTTATAAACAGGCACACAAGGCACATGCCTAGGGCCCTGTATTTGTAGGGCCGCCTGGCAATGGCCCTGTCACACCCATTGGCCGGCTCACCAGCCCATTTGGGGATAGATTGCCCAGAAACTTAATTCAATGCAGCAGCTCTGGGGGCGCTTGGTTTCTGTGCTGCCACGCTGTCCCAGGTGAGTCTCTCAGCTAGGGAATAGCATAATGGGAATGAGTCTTAACAGGTACAGCAGGGTGGCACCTACGTGGATCACTAATGTCTTGTTTGTTCCGCTTCCCATAATGCAGTTCCCTCAGCCGCATAGCTCATGTAGCGCCGAGAAGCTGACAACTGAAACACGCATGTGCGCGCCCGCAGCCTGAGAAGTAATCTTCCCTTGGCAGCCTCCTTAGTTTGTCCCCATTGGTACTAGTAGTAAAGTGAATGAGTACATGCGGACGCTGGCACTGAGACGGTCTAATCAACTTATTGTGACACTCCTAATAGGAGTCATCATCACCCCTGCCCAGGTACTCAAGTCTGCTCTGAGTCATTTATTGATTAGACTGTTTCTCTGAATGTGCTTAAAAAGACCTGGATTGGAATTGTACTTTTGAAAGTTATGACCAGCTTCTATTGGTTTAAACATCCCCTCCCACCCTACAGTGCAATGTGCATTGTCTTTAGGATGCTATATAATGCCTGTCAGAGAGTCGCCCCTTTTACTAATGTAACACTGCTCACCTCAAAGCAGCAAGACTGTCTGGATGGATCGCAGAGAGGGACAATCTTCAATGAGTATAAAGGAAAACCTGTCAAGGGGTGCAGGGTTTTCATTGTTCTCACAGTAAGAAGATTGTCCCTTGCTGTGAGCTGTCCGGTCCCAGAACCAGATTCCACATCTGAGGTGAGCAGTGTTACACTAGGTAAACGGGGCAGAGGGGGATACTTTATCATTCAATTACTCTTGAACTACAACTCTGACAGTATTGAAATAACACTGTCCATGGCCCAAGTACTATGAACATACCTGGGAACTCTCCGGTTTTGCCCCGGAGACTCCAGGTTTGACAATGAATTACCGGGTCTCCGGGGCAGAGTCAGATTCTCCGGATGTGAGGAAACCCTGCCCACTTGTGCTCAATCAAACCCTGTTCCTCCCACTCCGCGCCCTCTTCTACCCCTTACCCAGTGTATTCTATATATTTTTTTTATGTTTAGTAGTCCCGCCCCTGCTTGTGATTAAGCCTCGTCCCTTTTTAATGACGCAAATCGCGTAATTTCTCTACCCTCATCGGCACTAGAGGGCTGTCCTCTGGGCAGCACCAAGTAAGAAGTTCCCAGGTATGACTATGAAGATGAATTGAAGCTGCTGTTTTTGTTTTTACTATCCCTTTAAACTTTTGAATTTGATTCTGAGGGTATGAGGATCCAGTGCAGTGTTTTGAAAGATGGCAGCTGTTAATCTTTTGAATGCCAGAGAGGTACGCCACATAATTCGAAGCAATGTGGTACGCACCCATCTGGCACATGGTGGGTTACGGATCAGCAGGTTAGATATAGAAAGCATGAAGGTGTAAAAAAAAGAAAAAAAAAAAGAAGATGAAAAATAAAAATGTATAGAGAAAAGTCATAAGGGAGGGTGAAATTTTGTTGCTATCTGGGGGCATGTAATGGTGCTAATCTCCCTAGTAGTAATGGTGCAGTTGGGCTACATGGTGCCCAGATAATGCATTGGGCTTCCCCAAGTCCCAGGACTTTTTGGCACTTAACTTCTCTGTGTCACGGACACCAGAGTAAATAATACACACGACACAGGTACAGTGAAGTTTAACCAGTTTATTAAGATAAGCAAGAGTAAGCACTTCCCCGACCTTAGTAGGAACAGGTGTGAGGACAGTGCCGAGTCCACTACCCAAAGATTGACACTGAACTATAACCAGTTCCCAGTAGCCTATAGAGATAGATGGGAGCAGAAGCAGGCTTGGTTCTATACCTAGCCAATGGAAACCTGGAAAGGCCAGGAAACCTGATCACTGGAGCGACCGCTTAACTCCCAGACACGGGACAGGCAGACGGATGTCTCAAAGTAGTGACTCTACCACAGAGTGGTAAGAGGAGCGAGACAGAGAGTAACTAATACTCAGAAAGAGTCACGGAACCGGTCTACTAGGTAGGCAAAGGGCGGAGGCAAGATTGTGGGAAGTAGCTAGCCGCAACACCGGTAAATATGTGAAGCAATGCTGTACGTAGGCCGGATGGCGGCTCTCCAGCAGAGCCGAAATAGCGATATCTAAAAAGAAATACCTCACTGGAACAGTCTACAAAGTGTGCCTGGTTTGCGAGCACACTTTGTAGACCGTTCCAATTAGGTATTTCTATTTAGATATCGCTATTTTGGCTCTGCTGGAGAGCCACTGGCCAGTCCCGGGACCAGGATGTCCTTCTCTCAGCTAGAGGCTGACTTCAGGGAAAGGGGGGGAGGGAGGAACTTTATCATCGTATATCTCTCAAACAATAAATGTTTGAGAGTTCGGACTGGCATAAATGTATTTATTTTTTGAATATCTACAATATTACTTTTGTTAATACAAGACATAACTAACCCTTTCGTATAGGAAGGGTTTAGATTTAAATTCAAGTCGTCCCTAGGCAAGGCACCCTAGATGACCTTAGCTCCATCCATGACCACACCCTTGTTTCTGACATGGCCCCACCCACAGACCCATCCTCTATTTCATTGCACAAAAAATACCTTTGGTCTATAACAAGGAAAGGCAAAAAAAGCCTTTAATCCTTGGTTGCGTAGAGATCCAATAATATGGTGCTCTAGGCAGTTTCCTACTTTGCCTGTTGGGAAATCCGGTCTTGTGTATATTCCGATATGTATGTAAAAATGCACTCAAAACTTTGGAGCCAGGAGCAACTGGTTAGGCTTCTGAGCTCACAGACTCCTGCTATTTTTCTAACCCTGAATAAAGGAAATGCAAAGCTGAAGATGCCCCAGAGGCAGCAGACATGTACGTTGGAATGGAATCCCACATCTGGTTGTGTATTCTGCACTAGATTGTTGCTGCTGTTTATATTGTGAGAACAGCATACTGGGAGGAAACAATCTTGCTACAAAACTGCATTCAAATAAATTTAGATTTTTTTCATTTTATGTGTTATTTCAATCACTGCTGCAGAATGTTGCCAATATGAAAATATTGCCTGAAAATGAACAGTGTTCATATCCTTTTAACCCACTGAGTGCCAGAAATTCAGTGGATAGCGCTCTAGCATTCATGTACAGCATATGTAAAAATTATTTCTTAGGTGCATAAATCCGAATCCTATATAATAATGTGCTAAATGTATGTTTGTCAGAAGCTGTCATGAGCAGTACAGTCGCCTGCGTGCGATGCAGTCATTCACAGTACAGACTGCCCACGCCGCTGCTGATAACGGAGCGGGGAGATCCAAATTCGGTGCACAGAGAGGACTCTGAATTCAGACTGTAGTGGTGAGCAGAGAGTACTACGGTCTGAATTCGGAGAGCCCCGCTCTGCATTAGCGAGGCGTGGCCAGTCTCTACTGTGCATGACTGCATCGTGGCCATTGCTGGGTGGCACTTTAGCCTGTGTACACGGGCTCTTCAACTAGTTTCATTATAAATCTACTTTTAAAGGGATAGAAATGTCCGCTGATAAGTTTATCCTATATTGTAGATTTAAAAAAATAAATTATGTGGAGCAAGTCCCATCTCTCAAACCTTTATGGTTTGAGAGATATTTGCCGCTAAAGTTCCCCGCTCCCTCCACTTTCCCTGACGTCAGCACTCTACTGACAGAAGGAAATCCATGTCGGTCAACTCGCGGCTGCTCTTCAGTGGAGCTGAAATAGTGATATTTAAAAGAACTCCTTCATTGGAACTGTCTACAAAGTGTGCATGCAAACCAGGAACACTTTGTACACCATTCCAATTAAGTATTTATTTTTAAATATCGCTATTTTGGCTCTGCTGAATAGCTGCTGGCTGGTCCGAGGACCGGGATCTCCTGCTGTCAGTAGAGCGCTGACATCAGGGAAAGTGGAGGGAGGGGGAAACTTTATCACAGAATATCTCTCAAACCATAAAGGTAAAGGGACTTTCTCCACATATTAAATTTTTTTAAATCTACCATATAGCATAAAGTTATTAGTGGACATTACTATCCCTTTAGGATTCATCTGGAGTCAGCTGTACATGACCACGACACTTCTTTATTTGTACAAGAGATGAGGGCAACGTATGACATTATTTAAGTAAACAAATAAATAAAAGATGAAAGATTCAGTGAACTGAACTGGATGAGTTCTAATCTCAAATCGGATATCACTGTTTATTGTTTTAGAGCATTTTTAGCAAGACTGATCAAAAGTGGCCACATTTACCTTTTAATTATTTTAGAACTTTCTCACTAACAATACTGAAAAAAAATGCTGTCTAGGAGTACATAATATTTTAATGGATTTGAGCTCTTTACCTTTTTGCGTGATTATGTTCCTTTAAGGAGTTGAATTGACCCCTGTACTCTCCTTCAGTAACTCAAAGCCAATAATATGTCCATGTAATTCACTAACCTCTCTTCTATGTTCCTTCGCCGATCTGGAACCCACGAGATGCATCTTCCACCCGACCCAGTTGAGTTCCAGCCAATATCACTGGCTGGCACCCACGTAGGTTGGATGTTCATTAAACTTGAGATGACATTTGGAAAGGTCTGGAGCTTAGGACAATGTGCAGACCTTCCTTACTGCAATCTTACTGTGTTCTTAGCGAATGCGGTAACGTTGGTGCAATTTGGACTTTGCTGCAGTCGTATAGTCGTTAGTTGCCCCATGTGAAAGGCACCATAGTCCATCATGTCGACTTCACCATAGTCAACATCCAACCCAGCACTGCTGCATTGTTGTCATCTGTATGAAAGTGCCCTTAGGCCCCATCCACATAGGCATACCTGAGTACTCTCCGTTTTTGCCCACGGAGACTCCGGATTTCAAACTGAATTACCGGGTCTCTGGGGCAATGTGTGAATCACCGGGTGGGCAGAGTTTAAGTAGAAACTCTGCCCACTTGTGCTCCATCCCGCTCAGATCCACTGTGAAAAGCAGGAGAGTGATGAGGGATCTACATGAGTCACAGAACTGACACAGGGGGCTACAATAGTTATGTCCCCCATGTGAAAGATTCCTAAAACGTGCTGGGAATAACAGGAACATTTTGAAGAAATTGATTGATTGATTATATAGCCATCTTCTTTCTATGCTTCTCCAACCCTAAGCACCAAGTAACATGAATAGTGTCGCCATCTGACCTGTATTATACCTGCATGCTGATAAGAGGCCAATATTGAGATTGTGCTTTATGTATAAAAGGAAAGTGGAGTAATTCTGCATTATAACAATTGCACCAAAGGCACTGATTGCCAGTGTTATTCCTCGGGGCTCACCAACAGTTGATGTTTTCAGGATATCCTCACTTATCATTGTGATTAATGTACATGTGCTCAATTAGGCATACCCTAAACGTATGACCTGTTGGTGCTCATGAAAATGCCCATCCGTTTAAATGGTGCTTTTAAGAGTAGTAAACTGCTTTTATGAAAAATGTTATACCTTTTTCCTGTTGAATAAATATGGGTACTTCCACAGCTAGGTGATTTCAACTTTTTTTTTTTTACTGCTGTTTTCTATTGTGGTCACCAGGTGGTGCTGTTTCTATTGCTGATTACCAAGAGCCATTGTCTATGAGTCAAGCTTTCCCAGAGAGTGCATTATAAATAAACAAAATGCCTTTTGGACACTAGTTGGCGCTGTTGCTGTCTGATACAATGATAAGTTTGGACTAATAATGTTTTGAATGAAAAATTCTGGCAACAGGAATACACTTGTTTTATTCAGCAGGAAAGCTTCTTTGTGTGTGTATGTAATATTTTCTTGCGTGTTTATATTTATCTATGTCTATATCTATAAAAATCTGTTTCTGGTTCGCTGTCTACCCCAACCCCGGGCAGCAGGGTGACGGAGATCATCTGCAACCAGCAAATCTCCACAAGGCAGTGATTTTGATGGGTGTGGCCAGTGGCCACTCCATCAACTTGCGGAGTTTCCCCGACCTCTATACACGCAACAAAGATGGAGCTCCGAATCCAACAGGCAATGCAGCACAGCATATGCTAGTAGCAGTGTGTTGGTTTTCTCACTGGCACTCAGAGTTGAAACATAAGGCCCCATATTCCTCCAATTTGATGGATGGTAATTTTTTTGTCTATCAAGCCTGATAACCCTTAAAGGGGATGTATCATCCCTATATAAGTTAGCCTGAATAGTTAATTTATATATTGAATATAAGTAAAAGTGTATTAATTTATTTAAGCTCTATTTGGTCAAAATTGCAGTTATAAACACTGCCCTGCACCTGCTTCCTCATAAACTGTGGTTACCTGCTCTGTAACTGAAGTCCGTCACTCTGCCTCTGCTCCCCTTCCTGTATCCAGCCTCCTCAGATGATGGAGCCTTTCTTCCTGTAAGATGAAACGGTCTCATTGGCCAATGAGAGCACTCCATCTTACAGGCAGAAAGCCTCTCTCATTGGAGGAGACTGGATAGAGGGAGGGGAGCAGAGGCAGAGTGAAGGACTGCAGTACCTTCAGGTAACCACAGTCTATGAGGAAGCAGGTGCAGGGCAGTGTTTATAACTGCAATTTCGACCAAATAGAGCTTAAAAAAAATGAATACACTTTTACTCATATTCGATATATAATCTAATTATTCAGGCTAACTTATATAGGTATGATACATCCCCTTTAACTTGAAGGGAATGTTTTATGGACATTGGATCTCTAAGTCACTTTAGAATGTTCACTTGGCACCAGGAACCAGCGAATTGCCATGAGGCAGTGATTTTGGTGGGTATGGCCAGGGGGCCTTCCACCCTCTGCCCACTACTGTCAAAACTGCTGCAGCAAGATTTACCTCCATCAACTGGCGGAGGTCCCCTGACCTCTATATGCACACAAAAAAGACGTCACTCTGAATCCCACAGGCAATGCAGTACAGCACTCGCTAGTACAGTGTGTTGGATACCTCACTGGCACAGTGGCGTAATAATAGGGGTCGCAGGGGTCGCACCTGCGACCGGGCCCGTCATTCCAAGGGGCCCGGCCGCCCCCTGCGAACGCATCGCCACTCGCCCACAGCCCTGCCCGCAGCAACTCAACTAATCTCCCGGCGCTCTAGTAATGCAGAGTGCTGGGAGATGACATCATCTCCCAGCGCTCTGCATAACTGAGAACCGCGCGAGAGATGGAGGTAAGAGATGTGCATGGGGCAACGTGAAGATTGGGGGGGGCCGGGCCCTGCGGCAATTTTTGCACCAGGGCCCGGTGGCTGCTAGTTACGCCACTGCTGGCACTCAAAGAGTTAAAACATAAGGCCCTATATTCCTCCAACTTGATGTCTGGTGATTTTTTTTTTTTTGTTCACCAAACCAGGGAACCCTTAACTTGAAGGGAATGGTCTATGGGGCATTGAATCTCTGTCACTTTAGAATGTTCTCTTGCCACCTGTGGCTTTTCTATCAGTAAGGAGCCTTGTGTCCATTTCCCAGTACTTTACAGAGTAAAGATAATCTTCTAGTGTTTAGATGTGAGTCAATATAACCTATGTGCACAAACACACCATACACAGCATTGCTTCCTCACAGGAGGTGGTAGAAAATCCATCTTGCAGTGTGGCTCACACAGAGATGGCTCTTGCTGTTTATATTCAGTGAGAAATGTATTTTGGTATTTATATCCCATCTCACTGTAAGGGATAGTAATGTTTCACAAAAACACCATAGGGAGTATTATTTCAAGAGTAATTGAATGATAAAGTATCCCCCTACCTAGTGTAACACTGTTCACTTCAGATGTGGAATCTGGTTGCTTGACCAGACAGATAACCATAAGGAACAATCTTCTTACTGTGAGAACATTGAAAACCCTGCCCCCCTTGAAAGTTTTTCAGCTTTTTCCCTTATCTTAATTGAAGATTGTCCCTCTCTGCAATCTACCTGGACACACCCTGCTGCTCTGAGCTGAGCAGTGTTACATCAGAAAAGGGGCGGGAGGGGGATACCTTATCATTCAATTACTCTTGAACATCATAAGTCAGTTTAGGTGTGGATAAATAAAGCTGGGTGAAATCTGTATTGAAAGAACACTCTCCATGGCCCAAATACTATAATGATTAATTATAGCTGCTTTTATTATGAAACATTACTATCCCTTGAAGGAGCAGTCTTACGTGGGTCATGGAAAATATTGTGCTGATCTCCTTGTTTTCTAATTTAGGTGCAAGTTGAATTTCCTTACAATGTGGAACTAGGGAAGTGTTGGACAGTCAAAGGCCATCTTATCTTTGATCCTACTTGGCCATTATCATAGGGCTAATAAAGATAAGGGGAGAGGATTTAACTGGAAATCAGGAAGTACACAGTGACAATGGACACATGAGTGTAATGCAAGTGAATTAAGGGGGAGAGTGCCCTGTGCTTAACCCTTTAATGACCGGCCGTGTGCGCATGTGGCCAGCACTTGATGACGGGGTTTTTTTTTTTTCTTTGCCATTCTAGCGAACGGCTTCCGGGACATAATGTACGTCCTCTGTCCTCCTGGGACATCTGGTGAGGACGTACATGTATGTCCGCGGGTGGGATGGGGTTAAAAACCCTATTCAAATCAATGATTTATTGTTTTCAAGTTTCCCCCGCCACCCCCATGGTTTGCTCTAGAACCGTTCACCACACCAAGGTGGATATGCACTAATGTGTGATAAAGCAGAGATGACTTCTCCAGTGAAATCACTGCTCCAGTTCCTATGTTATTCTTTAGAGGCTATGCACTAATATCCCCTAAGATGGAGTAATCTTAGTACATTGGCTCCATAGAATAACATATGAACTGGAGAAGTGATATCACTGGAGAGATTATCTCCATTTTATCACCTCTTTATTATGTCTTAGTGCAGTCTGTGGTGTAACTATAGGGGTCGCACCTGCGATCGGGCCCATGCACTCCAGGGACCCGACCTCCCCCTGCGACTCCTGCGCCTGGTGCCCGCAATCTCCCGCCGGTGCTCTAGTAATGCAGAGCGCTGGGGGATGACATCATCTCCCAGCGCTTTGCATTACTAAGAGGACTGCGCGGGAGCTTCAGGTAGGAGATGGGGGCATTGTGGAGGGGGTCA
This sequence comes from Rhinophrynus dorsalis, assembly GCA_037306005.1. NCBI lineage: Eukaryota > Metazoa > Chordata > Amphibia > Anura > Rhinophrynidae > Rhinophrynus > Rhinophrynus dorsalis. The sequence continues at coordinate 146,286,825 of CM074727.1, forward strand.
ATGTGGTCGGGGGGGGCCAGTGGCACTTCTTCTACCAGGCCCCGGAGGCTTCTAGTTACGCCTCTGAGTGCAGTGGTTCCCAACCTATGCCCTCAGGGCCCACTAACAGGCCAGGATTTGTGGCTTTCTTTTTGAAGATCACATACAAGTTACTCAAACTCACTTAGCCTCTAATTAACTCACCTGTGTTCTACCAAGGAAATCTTTAAATCCTCGCCTGTTAGTGGGCCTTGAGGACATGGATTGGGAACCACTGTCTTAGTGCTTCCCCCATGTCTTCTTCTGCATGTGCCACATCCAAACACAACATTTTCTATCTTTCAATACAAAGTGCAATGAGGGAAGCAAGTTAGAATTATGTTTCGGTTCCTGCTCCGGTGTTGTTATAATAATGTATCTGTTTTGCGTTGATTAATTGGCTGCATCCCTCATGGGGAGGAGACGCACAGTGTGCGACTAATTGTTCGCATAGAAATATTTACAAGAGAAAAAGTGTAATTTGTTGAGCTAGAAATTAGTATTCTGCTGATGCACCGAGTCTTCTTGTATAGAAAAGTCCATCCTTGCGTGTTCTCCCCTCTGTCACCGTTTTCTGCAAGGGATCAATAATATTAAAGTGGAACTGTCACTTTTGTAACAAACAGGTGATTTTAAATATAACGTCCAAAATCGCCCTTATTTATGTTAGTCATTTTTAGCATGGGCTCCATCTGGGGCACTGAGCCCCCAAAAATCTTCAGATTACTTCAGGATGATTATATCATTAAAGGGATAGTAATACTTAAAATGTAAAAAAAAAAATATGTTGTAGGGTTTATCCCCCTGAGTAAAACAAGGGTACTCCCACTGCTGAAAGGTGTTTTATTCATAAGTTATTAGAGCTCAAAGTTGAATTTGTTAGGTGCAATATCACAGTGGCCTGAAATTGTACAGTGGCGCTGTTGCTACACCATCCTATGGAGATTTATGGTCTACGGACCAGAGCTGGCCATAAGATGGTGTAACAACAGCGCCACTGTACGATTTCACATACAAGCAAACAGACCTGTGCTCCTCTATATGCTGTGAATGATGTGTGCCCTGTAATGGGCATATATAATAATCCTTAGTAAATCTAAGTGAAATAAGTGAGAATTTAGTCCCACAAATTGGCCAATCCATGTGTAAGCTTACCAACCATGCCAAGGTACCATAAAGTGAGATACCTTGGAGTGGTTGGTAAGCTTACACAGCATATAGAGGAGCGCAGATCTGTTTGTTTTTACGTGTTTTCACTTTTGGGTCTAGGCCTAATGTCAGGGGGACTGGAGAACCCTCTGATTCCTTGCTGCTATCTATATCTTTCATCTATATACTGATATTTAATTTATATTTATTATATGGATATTTTATGATGAGTTAGCTCTGTGAGCGTTCTTCCTTTTTTCTGTTACTGTACAATTTCAGGCCACTGTGATATTGCACCTAAAAAATTCAAACACCTTTCAACAGTGAGAGTACCCTTTTTTTACTCAGGGGGATAAACACTGCAATATATATTTTTTTACATATTAAGTATTACTATCCCTTTAAATAAAGGAGGAGCAAATCTGGATCAAACCATCTGCACCACAGCGGGGGCAAATATTACATTGCGAAACATGCAGTTTACATCAGTGGGAGTGTTAATCCTCCCTCAGTGGTGTTGTCAGTTTGATCCAGACCTTTCTACATACATCCCTTAGTGAAGGGGTAGTTAATTGTTGGATCTCCAGCTGTGGGAACTACAACGCCCCTCATCCTCCAGTGATCATAATTAGGAGCCTTCATATCCATGGCCACGGGAGAAACACACACAGGGCCAGGGATGGGAGCGATAAAAGTTTGTGATATGAAAAAATTTTACGATATGTGTGATAATGTAGGCGGTGTTTAAAGGGATAGTAATATTTACGATGTAAAAAAATACATATTGTAGGGTTTATTGTCCCAGAATAAAACAAGGGTACTCCCACTGTTGAGAGATATTTTATTAAAAAATTATAAAAGCGCAAACTTGAATTTTTTAGGTGCAATATCACAGTGACCTGAACATTTACAGTGGCGCTGTTGCTACACCATCCTTAGGAGATTTATGGTCTATAGACCAGAGCAGTCCATATGATTGCGTAGCAACAGTGCCACTGTAAATGTTCAGGCCACTGTGATATTGCACCTGAAAAATTCAAGTTTGAGCTGTTATAATTTTTTAATAAAATATCTCTCAGTACCCTTGTTTTACTCAGGGGGATAAACCCTACAACATATATTTTTTTACATTTTAAGTATTATTATCCCTTTAATCAGGATGACACATAGATGTAGGGTTGAGAGGTGGGGTTTGCATTTAAATGGGTGGGGAAGTGGGAGGAACAGGGTGGGTGTGGGCAGAACAGGTGGGAACATGGGCGGGGTTACCACTGACCTCACAAAACCACAAGCTGATGGGGTCTACAATTCATCCTCATTGGCATACCTGGAAACTCTTCAGATCTGCCCCAGATACTCCAGGGGGAATTATGCACTAAGGTGTGATAAAGAGGTGATAAAGCAGAGATGACTTCTCCAGTGATATACCTTCTCCAGTTTCTATGTTAGTCTATAGAGCCTATTCCCTGAGTGGTAGAATTCTTAGTGCATTAGCTCTATAGACTAACATAGGAATTGGAGAAGTGATATCACTGGAGAAGTTATCTCCGCTTTATCGCTGCTTGGTGCATAATCCCCTCTGGAGTCTCCGGGGCAGTTCTGGAGAGTTCCCAGCTATGCCAGTGATGATTATACGAGTTGCAGCGCCCAACAGCTGGTGACACAAGGGCTGACTATGCCAGCTGTGCTGTATACTGCAGGATTCCCAGTGTGAAGCCTTATTCCTTCCCTCAGTCTTTCAGCATGGGTATGTTTAACCCCTTAATTGTTAGAGTGGTGTCTATCGCATTGCTTCACAATATGGTGGAGACCTCTATCATCCAAGGGGATCTCATATAGTAGAGATTTCCACATGACTGGGATGATGTCCCCTGGGATCTTGTATCATTTGGGAAATATGCACTGAGGTTTCTGTCCTAACCACAAAGCTCCATTAATGTCAATGGAATGAGAAGGGTAGAAGCCCACTGAACTCTGCCTGGTTAAAGGGACAGTAACCCTTTACTTTGAGGTTATATATTTTGCAAATGCATATTTTTTAACCCCTTAATGACCAGTGACATGTCAGGACCATCACCACTGTCCTTGCCTAAAGGAGCACTGATGGTCTTGGCATGTCATGTAGTAGCGCGGTCTGAAATTGACCACTCTAAGACCGAAGAGGTCACTGTCAGATCCCCTGTTCAGCGCTGTGGCACACGTGATCAGTCAATAGTTTTCTGGGGGGGTTTTTTGTTGTTTTTTTTCATATCCACCTATTTTATTTTTCATTTTCATTTCCCTGTCGTTGAGCTTTCTGTCAGGGACTATGAAAAAAGGTAAATGTAAAAAGAAGAGCATACAGAGCGCTGAGTGCTGCAGGGATAGTGTTCCTTTATGTCACTGTCCTGCCTTGATGTTTGACAGATCAGAAAATTCTCTGGACACAGAGATCCAGGGAGCACAATAAGGGTTCCACTGTACAAATATAAGTAACTAGTTGAAAAGCCTGTTACACAGGCCACAGTGCCAATGGCAGCCGGTCACGGGGCAGTCATGCACAGTAGAGACTGCCCACACCGCGGCTGATACAGTTCCAGCCGGTCCTGGTGCAGTCATGCTCAGTAGAGACTGTCTGCGCCGTGGATGATACAGAGCTGGAGTGGCCCGCTCCGTATCAGCCTCGTCACTGGCAGTCTCTACTGCGAATGATTGTGACGTTACACACGTTTTAGCAAATTATTAAATAGGATGGTGGACAGGATGTCAGGGATTATATGTCTGTGTGTGTGTGTGTGTGTGTGTGTGTGTGTGTGTGTGTGTGTGTGTGTGTGTGTACAGTTCTGGCCACCAGTTCTTAACCCTTTGAGTGCCAGAGAGGTACACAAAACATTGCTTTGTAATGCATGCATACCCCTCCGGCACTCAAAGGGTTAAAAAGGACATTATTGAACCGAAAAAGTGCAGGGACATGCAACACAACTAATAAAGGGATTGGAGGATCTGAGTTATAAACAGAGACTAACCAAACTGGGTTTGTTTACATTAGAGAAGCAACGTCTAAGGGACGATATGATTATCATTTACACATACATTGAAAGTCAATACAAAGAACTATACAATGAATTATTTTCGCAAAGAGCTGAGCTAAGAATGAGAGGTCATCCATTAAGACCAGAGGAATGGTGCTTTTGACTAAATCAAAGGCAGGTATTTTTTTAAAGTAAGGGTGGTAAAGCTATGGAATTCTTTGCCTCGGGATGTTGCACTTGCAAATACTATAACTGATTTCAAAAAAGCAATGGGTCCCTATATAGCACAGACCAATATTTACAATGACAGTTGGCTTCAGTGCGGGTAAGATGTTGATCCAGGGAACTATCTGACTGCCATTTGGAGTCAGGAAGGATTTTTTTTACCCACTTGGGGCTTAATTTGAAATGGCTTCTTTGGGGGTTTTTTTGCTTCCTCTGGATCAACAGGGTTGATTTGGCATGGGCTGGACTTGATGGACCCGTGTCTTTTTTCAGCCTCATCAGCTATGTTACTCATCATCATCATCAGCAGCTGTTGTTGATCCAATGCAGGATGAAGGCCGCCTCCAACAACTCCAGTCCTGTGTCTTTTGTTGCCACTGTGTACCAACAAATTTGGTAATGTCATCTACCCATCTTGTCTTTGATCTTTTTCTTGGACTTTTAGTTTCGAGTCGAATCTATTCCAAAATTTGTTGGTTCATCTACCATCAGGTCTTGCTGTGTGGCCTGTTCATTTCCATTTTAGGCTCTTTACTTTATCAAGTGATGTCATAGACCTTTGTTTGCTCACAGATCCACTCCCATGTTTTTCAGTCTCTTTTTGTTATGTTCAGAATTTGCTATTCCATACTTCTCTGTGTAACCTTAAGTTTTCGTATGGTTTTGGCATTCAGTGTCCATGTTGCACAGCCATACGTAAGGACTGGGAGGACACACTGGTCAAAAACCTTTTGCTTGAGGCTTGAAGTAAATGTATCTTAAAGGTAGTATTACTAAGTTTTTCAAATGTTTGCCATGCCAATGTTATTTGTTGCTCAGTTTCCATCATGATGTTTCCATCTGTTGGCATTTCTGTCCAGGGTAAACATACTTGTCCACTATTTCTAGTTCTTGTCCATCTACGGGGATTTTCCTTGGTGTGGTAAATTTGTTAAAATATGACTTGTGTTTTGTTTATATCTATCTTAAGTCCAAAATGTTTGCTTTCCTGTTAGATATATGTCTGTGTGTATGTTTATATGTCAATGTCTTTTTACATGCGTTTGTGTGAATATGTATATATGTGTGTGTGTGCTTTGCAGCGCATTATAGACCTGTCTAGCATTTCATAAACAAAAAGCCCCATTTAAATGAATGGCAATTTATCCGCTGAGGTGCAATTGGTTTGCCCCAGAATGGCACCACGTTAACCCTTAAAGAACCACAGGGGTGTGAACCATGTTGTGGTTCTATGTATGGTTATCCGTATGGTAGGGCATACCTGGTGGGTGATTATGTTTGGTTCTATGGCTTTTGTGATACCAGGCTGGAGTGTCGGTACATGTGGTTCTTTGGTTACTGGTGCAGTAGGACAAGACTGGGGGAGTTGGTATGTGTGGGTCTATGGCTATTGTGAGACAAGGCTGGAGGGTCAGTACATGTGGCCCTCATACCTGGGAACTTTACTTTGTGGACTCCCCGGTGGGGAGTTCTCTGTTGCTGCTGGGGGAGATAAATGATGGGATTTGTATAAACAAAGGGCAGGACTTAACTGTGAGTGGGACGGAGCTTCAAAATATACCCCAAAAAATTGAGGAATAGTCTGGGGAACAAGGAGAAGTGGACGGGGAGTGGGGGGAACAGACTGGGAAGGAGGAGAAGTGGGCAGAGTTTAATTAGAAACTCCCCACAACCGGAGAATCAGCCTCTACCCTGGAGACCTGGTAATTATAAGTCATAACCAGAGTCTCCGGGTCAAATCCGGAGAGTTCCCAGCTATGGTGTGTCTATGGTTACTGGTACAATAGGACAAGGCTAGGGGAGTCAGTATGTGTGGTTCAATGGCTATTGTGAAACAAGGCTGGAGGGTCAGTACATGTGGTTCTATGGTTACTAGTGCAGTAGGAAAAGGCTGGGGGTCAGTGTGTATGCTTCTATGGCTATTGTGAGACATGGCTGGGGGGGGCCAATTCAAATGCATGGAAAAAAGCGGAAAGACATCACCTGTACTGGGAATTCCTATGAAGGTCAATAGTTACACTTTTTTTGCATGTTTCACTTTTTTTTACCTTTTCCTTGTTATCAGTGCCAGCTAGCATTTACATAATTGAATACTAACATAATTAGCTCTTGGAAGCTAGAGAGGTCTTCATCATCCTTTCTAGCATTCAAGGGGTTAAACGTCCCATATAAATGAGAATTTGAGCAATGTGTATTTGCCGCGCTATGCTGTAGCTGGATTGCCCCAGAATTGCTCATCTTTAGTTTACTGTACACAGGGATTGCAATTTTTAATTGTTGTTCATATTTTGGCTCCTTTCCTAAGTTTTGCATTAGTCCCTACATGTAGGGTTGGTTTGAGCAAAGATGGACATTTAACATCCATAATGTCTAGATTATACGCTCTTTGGGACTGAGACCTCGCTAATTGTTATTATGTCTTTGTCTCCCCATTGTACATTGCTACAAAATATGCTGCTCTCAATAAATACACAATAATATTAAGTATAAATTAATTGTTAGGGTTCCATGGTGATTAAGCCCTGATTCTATTGTGGTTGATACCTTTACCAAGACTCTTATTTATACATTCCTCCATAGACTGTCTTTAGACAATGCATTGAATACCTTTCTGGCACTCAAATAGCTAACTCTTTATTGTAATCTGTTAGGTAAAACCAGCGATAACATGTACAAACTGCAATCCTCAGGCATCCCTAACAGACTGTGCCTTTAAAGGGATAGTAATACTTTGTTTTATCTTTATTTTATTTTGTAGGCATTAAAAAACATGAACGAAATAAGTCTTATCTCTCAAACCTTTATGGTTTGAGAGATATTCACAAGCAAAGTTTCCCCTCCCGCCCCTTTTACCTAGTGTAAGCCATCTCTTCTCAGATGTGGAATGCAGTCCATAGACTGGACAGATAACAGCAGGGGACAATCTTCTTCCTATGAGAACAAGGAAAGCCCTGCCCCCCTTGACAAGTTTTTCAGGTTTTTCCCTTATCTTAATTGAAGATTGTCCCTCTCTGCAGTCTACCTGGGCACCTCCCTTCTGCTCTGGCTGAGCAGTGTTACATCAGTAAAAGGGACTGGAGGGGGAGACTTTGTCATTGAATTACTCTTGAACTACAACTCTGACAGAATTTAAATAACACTCTCCAAAGTCCAAATACTATGATGATTAATTAGAGCTGCTTTTATTATGAAACATTACTATCCCTTTAAGATTTCCCTGATTGTCCACAGGTGAATTAAGTAAATGACACCGCTTCTGATTAAAGGAATAGTAATCCTTTATTTTGTACAGTAAAATTGCTATAATATATAATATAATATATCTATAATATGTTTTTTTTTAATCTTCCCCTCTTTTTTACACTTCATTGTCCTTGATAATGAGCTACCTCAATCTGTTTGCTGAGAGCTTTCTGTCAGGGAACATTACAGTAAGTCTAGTGATGCAATGTGTAAAAGAAACAATGTCAAATAGAAAACACACAGAGCATTCAGTGCTGCAGGGAGAGTGTAACATTGTATTACATCACACAGCATTCAGTGCTGCAGGGAGTGTGTAATGTTGTATTATATCACATATAACATTCAGTGCTGCAAAGAGGAAATAGCATTGTATTACATTACATAGTGTATACAGTGCTACAGTGAGGGTGTAACATTGTATTACATCACACTGATCATTCAGTGCTAGTGAAGGTGTAACATTGTATTACATCACACTGATCATTCAGTGCTGCATGAAGGTGTAACATTGCATTGCATCACATATAACATTCAGTGCTACAGAGAGGAAATAGCATTGTATTACATTACATAGTGTATACAGTGCTGCAGTGAGGGTGTAACATTGTATTACATCACACTGTTCATTCAGTGCTGTAGTGAAGGTGTAACATTATATTACATCACACTGATCATTCAATGCTGAAGGGAAGGTGTAACATTGGATTACATCACACAGAACATTCAGTGCTTCATGGAGGGTGTAACGTATTACATCACACAGAACATTCAGTGCTTCATGGAGGGTGTAACATATTACATCACACAGATCATTCAGTGCTGCAGGAAGAATGTAACATTGTATTACATCACACAGAGCATTCAATGCTGCAGGGAGGGAGTAACATTGTATTACATTGCACAGATCGTTAAGTGCTGCAGGGAGGGTGTAACGTATTACATCACACAGAGCATTCAGTGCTGCAGGAAAATGTAACATTGGGAGTATGCACTAAGGTGTGATAAAGCGGAGAATTGGAGATCACTTCTCCAATTCCTATGTTTTTCTAAGGAGCCTTTGCACTAACATCTACAAACTTGTAGAATTCTTAATGCACTGGCTCTATAGAATAACATAGGACTTAGAGAAGTGATATCACTGGAGAAGCTTTATCATCCCTTAGTACATCTCCCCCATTGTATTACATAACACAGAGCATTCAGTGCTGAAGGAGGATGTAACGGAAGCTGGAAGGCACTGTGTCGCCCTCAGTCATCGTTACGGGTTTCTCCTTCTCGAAGGCGGATTACACAGCGTGGTTCCTACTGGTCGAGCAATTACCGGCTTGATCGAACCTCAGCGGTGTCGTAATCTCCGTGTCGAAGTTGGATGAAAAGTGGTAGCGTCATCGACTCCTTGTCGGAGTCGGAAGAAATCCAGACGAACAGGAAAAGGTCGAGGGAATCACAGCCAGAGTTGGGTCGTAGTCTGGTACCAAGGGCCGTAGAGAGTGAGGCCTCTACTCCCGGTCGCAGGAAACACAAGGATGTCAAACGGAGTCCGCGTTGCCGCCTGACAGCATACGAAAGCCCGAAGTCCCGACTTGGAATCAGATCCGCAGATAGCTGGCAGCAGACGGTTGACAATACAGGATACTCAGCTCAGGTGGGCATCAGAGGGGATACTTTAAATCACAAGAGCATAAAGACACCAGGACTCCTCGTTCTCTTCAAGATAAGTCACTCTTTATTAAACCAAACCACAGCATATTTATACAGTTTAACCACATTGACATTACTTGGGCAGACATGACACAATGGGCTAGTTACAGAGATAATCCAGTCATAATACAGAAGACAAAGAACCCACAACAATTGGTTCAGGGAAACATAATAGGGCAGACATGATTGAATTAACACACAGCAGGGGGGTCTTACTACAGTTCACAGACATACAATGGCTGGAGTGGCTAGAATACACATCTTAGGGACAATGGCACAAGGTTGAAGCCTTTGTTTGACTACTTTGAATGTCCTGCTCCAACCTTGACCAATCACTGAGCAGCCTACAGTTCTCCATGTTAGGCTATGGAAGTCATTTGCATGTCCACCTCAGGGATTCGTTCCAACAAGCCTTTGCCTCTTGCCCCACGCCACTGAGTGTTTGACCCGATGGCGACGATCGCACACCGAGCTGGCAACCTCCGACTGGTAGTCGGTGTATGAGTAAACCTCGAACACGAAAATACATTAAACACAGTCTATTCGCCAGTCTCTCCTCCTAGAGTGGTCGCCATTCTGAACACAAGGCAGTTCTGTGTATTAAGTTCTGTTCAACACAGCTGCCTATCCACATAAGGTCTAGCCAAAGTCCCTTAGTTCGTAATAAGGGCTTCAGGGATCGTACGACCGGGCACAAAGAGGTGCCCAATAGGACAAAATGTCCATAGTCTCCTGCACCAGGGGCTGATCAGACTTATACCCAGACAAGGGCTCCAGTAATGGTGTAGGATCCATTACAGAGGAGTGTAACATTAAATTATCACACATAGTATTCAGTTCTACAGGGTGGGAATAGCATTGTATTACATCACATAGAGCATTTAGTGCTGCAGGAAGATTATAACATTGTATTACATCACACAGAATATTCAGTGCTGCAGGGAAGGTGAAACATTGTATTATATCACATAAACCATTCAGTGCTGTAGGAAGTGTAACATTGTATTACATCACACAGAACATTCAGTGCTGCAGGAAGTGCTACACTCTATTACATCACATAAAGCATTCAGTGCTGCAGGACGTGTAACATTGTATTACATCACACAGAGCATTCAGTGTTGCAGGTAGTGTAACATTGTATTACATCACACAGAACATTCAGTGTTGCAGGTAGTGTAACATTGTATTACAGCTTTCAGAGCATTCAGTGTTACAGGCAGGATGTAACATTGTATTACATCACACAGAGCATTCATGGCTGCAGGGAGGGTGTAGCATTGTATTACATCACACAGAGCATTCCGTGCTGCAGGGAGGGTGTAGCATTGTATTACATCACACAGAACATTCAGTGCTGCAGGTAGTGTAACATTGTATTACAACTTTCAGAGCATTCAGTGTTACAAGCAGGATGTAACATTGTATTACATCACACAGAGCATTCATTGCTGCAGGGAGGGTGTAGCATTGTATTACATTACACAGAGCATTCATGGCTGCAGGGAGGGTGTAGCATTGTATTACATCACACAGAGCATTCAGTGCTACAGGCAGGATGTAACATTGTATTACATCACACAGAGCATTCATGGCTGCAGGGAGGGTGTAGCATTGTATTACATCACACAGAGCATTCAGTGCTACAGGTAGTGTAACGTTGTATTACAGCTTTCAGAGCATTCAGTGTTACAGGCAGGATGTAACATTGTATTACATCACACAGAGCATTCATGGCTGCAGGGAGGGTGTAACATTGTATTACATCACACAGAGCATTCAGTGCTGCAGGTAGTGTAACATTGTATTACATCACACAGAGCATTCAGTGTTACAGGCAGGATGTAACATTGTATTACATCACACAGAGCATTCCGTGTTACAGGCAGGATGTAACATTGTATTACATCACACAGAGCATTCATGGCTGCAGAGAGAGTGTAGCATTGTATTACATCACACAGAGCATTCAGTGCTGCAGGTAGTGTAACATTGTATTACATCACACAGAGCATTCAGTGTTACAGGCAGGATGTAACATTGTATTACATCATACAGAGCATTCTTGGCTGCAGGGAGGGTGTAGCATTGTATTACATCACACAGAGCATTCAGTGCTACAGGTAGTGTAACATTGTATTACAACTTTCAGAGCATTCAATGTTACAGGCAGGATGTAACATTGTATTACATTCTGCTGTGATAGTCTGCCAACCAGAAAATTCTCTGGAAACCAAGATCCAGGTAGCGCAATGTTATGGATATATAAGTCTAAATCAGTGAAGATTGAAGAAGAAGAGGAAAAAAGTAGCACTGTAGGTAATTTGACTGTAAATAAAATTAAAGGTTTACTATTCCTTTAAGTCACCTGTGTCTAAGCAGGGAAATCATAAGACATGGCCTTTTGGGGGATCCATGATGTTACGGTTGGGAGCCAACGATATAGGACTTCATTTGAAAAGAAAGTGTTTCACCATAGCTAAAAAGTCATTATGCACTGGTGTAACCTGTTTTCAGCCCTGGGGGGTGGAAGGAGAGTCTGACAATGCCAAACTGGTTATGGTGACTCGTGCATTAAGCAACTGAACCATGTCCTTAGGGGAAAGCTGATGTAATGTCATAGGTCATTATATATCTTACTGCAACACAACCTGGAGGGGGAGGGGGGAAACAGACGTTTAACCCTTTGAGTGCCAGAGGGCTACTCAAAGCATTGTGAAGCAATGCTTTGCGTACCCCTCTGCCACTCAAAGGGTTAACCCTTGAAGTACCAGAGGGGGTATAAAACACTGAGAAGCCATTGGCTTGCCGGGGATGATGAGAATTATAATCCTCAACATCTGGAGGGCCTTATGTTGCTCAACGCCGCTATAATCTGTAAACAGGTCAAGGCAATTATTGGGAGTCAAAGGGATAGTAATACTTAAATATTACTATCCCCCATCTGGTAGCCCTTCAAAAATTGAGTAAAATGAGCCCAGCGGCATCTCTCAAGATCTCTGTTAGATCTCATCATTTAGTTACAAGGCATTTCCTCTTGCCAGTTACTGCCTCTTTAATAACCTTTGAGTACTAGAGAGGTGAGTTACTTCTGGCACGCAAACGATTAAATCATTCTGCTAGAATCCTCTATGTTGAACTGCAGTTAAGTGCATCTCCCTAATGGAAGCTTTCCTCCCAGCACTTTCTGCTTTTCACATCAAGCTGAGTTCTGGATATGACTGGGCAATGAATTGTAAGTCAGGACTCTGTGGCTTGGAAGAGGGGGCAGATCCTGGTGAAACGATGAAGGGAGCTCTGTATTTAACTGCACTTCCAGCACAACGGATACAAGCCAGCCTATCGCGTGCATGAATGGGACTCTGCCAGGAAGGATCTGGCATCTTCATTTGTGCTTGCAAGCTACTATGTTAAAGCCAAGTTGAATTAAATCTCTCTCTGCACTTTCCAGAAAGAGAGTGAAAGAGAAAAACATGTTGGCCAAAGGACTGGTTTAAAGGTGTGTGTGTGTGTATTCTATGGGACATCTCTTCATAGAATTCTATAGTAACAGATTCACTCCATTGTTAATCTTTAACCCTTTGAGTGCCAGGGACATATTGAACGCTGTACCTCCCTGGCACTCAAAGGTTTAAACTGTAATGATGTTTGAATGAAGCATCTCCCGCAGCTGTAAGACCATGCACTTTCCAGTCTGTTCAGCCCGCTCTTGTCCCATTCCAACCACTTTCACACCTATATCATGTCAAACACCTATCCATGCCCCACCCACAATGACACAAAACACATCGCTGGGACACCCCTGTCTTCAGCTGCTAAAGTTCCCCCTCCCTCCCCGTTCACAGACGTCAGCGCTCTAACTGACAGCATGAGATTCTGGTCGTGCAACTGGACGGCGGCTCTTCAGCAGAGCCGAAATACCACTATGTAGAAAGGGATACTTCATTGGAACGGTCTACAAAGTGTGCTTGCAAACCAGGCACACTTTGTAGACCGTTCCAATGAAGTATTTCTTTGTAGATAACGCTATTTCAGCTCTGCTGAAGAGCCGCTGGCCGGTCCTGGAACCAGGATCTGCTTCTGTCAGCTAGAGCGCTGACATCTATGATAGGGGCAAAAGGGGGGACTTTAGCTGCTTATATCTCTCAAACTATAAATGTTTGAGAGCTGAGAGATTGGTCATTGCATTATATTTTTAATAGCTACACTATTAAATTTTCTTAAAAATAACCAATACTATCCCTTTAATAAGCTTAATAGTAGGACTTAATAAGGTAGGTGTCCTTCATACATCAGCCTTGCACATCTATATATACAATAGTTCCTTGTCGCGCTGGACTCTGCTGTAGTATATAGCTGGACATGGCATTTCACTGAAATAGTTTAGTCTTTTAAAGGGATAGTATTACTTAAAAATACTAATCCCTATGTTAAAGCCCTTGAATAAAGATGAAAAATGCCCCCAGTGGCATCTCTCAAACCCTTATGGTTTGAGAGATAACCATTTTGAAAGTTCGCCCCTGGCTGACGTCAGCATTCTGACAGCCTGGGAATCCGGTCCCGGGACTGTCTGCGGCTCTGCAGCCGAGCCGAGATCGCATTAACAAAAAAGAAATCCTTCACTTAAAAGGTCTTCTACATGTGCTTGCAAACCAAGCACACCTAGAAGACCTTTTTAGTGATGGATTTTTTCTTTATTAACGCGATCTCAGCTCTGCTGCAGAGCCGCCTGCTGATCTCAGGAGAAGATTCCCCTGTTGTCAGCTAGAATGCTGACGTCAGCCAGGGGCGAACTTTGAAAGCGGTTATCTCTCAAACCATAATGGTTTGAGAGATGACGCTGGGGGCATTTTTGATCTTTATTCAAGGGTTTTAACATAGGGATTAGTATTTTTTAAGTAATACTATCCCTTTAAGGCAGTGGCTACCAACTCCGATCTTCAGCATACACCAACAGGTCAGGTTTTTAGAATATCAATTATTAGGCAAAGTCTGGATCAATTACAATGACTGAGACACTGATTAGCTACCTGTGATTAAGCCTGGATATCCATGAAACAAACGGATGGTGTTTGTAGGACTAGCTTTGAGAAACACTGTTCTGAAGAACCATGAGTAGGGCTTTTCTATACAGGATTTCTCATTCTGGCTGTGGAAGCCTACTGTCTTTTTATGAGGAAGCATGAACTAAAATCAGCCTAAATTGGCATTAGTAAATACAGACAACTGCAAATAATATGAAAAGAAATATTAGATACATATGTGATGTGTTTCTATAGATATACACACACATCATGACTGCCAACATACCAAATATCCAGGAACAGGCCTTGGTTTGGCTGCCTGTCCCTGGCTCATGCTGTCCCTGTTTGTGTCACTTAATTTTTTTTTTTAACCCCATATTCTATGACCCTATGTGTTTGTTGTTGAAAGGTTAACCCCCTGAGTGCCAGATAGGTATTCAATACATTTTAATTAATCCACTTTTCTTTTTAAAATAAGGCCCTTGATTTGTTGTGCAAGGCTTTCTGCAAGTGTCACTTTAGACAAGGGGATCTCAGTTTGCTTAAAGTGCCCCATAACAGGCAGCCTGGAATTCTAAGAGCACACCTAATGTTATAGGTCATTTATCAGGGGCTAAAACATTTTTGGTGGTTGGAGCCCAGTGCAGGTAGTTTTGGTCCTGCAACCGCTCATGCCCCGGGGTTGAGCTTCAGAGGTTGTGCAGCCACGAGTGGACAGAGAGGAAAGTCAAAGGTCAAGGGCAGACAGCTCAGATTCAGAATTGATAAGAATGCAGATAGGTTAGGGCAGGCAGCAGTCAAGAGGAGTCCAAGAAACAAGCCTGGTCAAGACCAGATAGTCAGGACCTGTAGAATAATGACAAGCAGCAAGGAAGGAGCCAAGACATTGCTTGATTGTCAGTGTAGGCTGACCAGACCTTCCCTTTAACCGGGGACACATAGGAAATAGGCATATTGAAATCAAAGCAGCCCTGCAGTATGTATTTTTCATATGTGTCCCCGGTTAAAGGGGAGGTCTGGTCACCCTAAACTATAGGGGTCGCTCTTGTGACCGGGCCCGTGCACTCCAGGGGCCCGGCCACCCCCTGCGACCCCTTCGCCTGGCGCCTCAATCTGCCTGTGGCACGCCCTGCATTACTAAGAGGACCGCGTGGGAGCTCCAGGTAGGATGTAGGAGATGGGGCCATTGTAGAGATTGAGGGGCATTGTGGAGGGGATCTATGTGATCGAGGGGGGTCAGTGTGGTAGGGGGGGGCCCGTGGCGCTTTTTGCACCAGGGCCCGGAGGCTTTTAGTTAAGCCTCTGTTGTTTGTGACTGGGGCTTTTTATATGAGAAATATGACTCAACAAAGAGTGACATCTGCTCTTGATTGCGGACTTCAGTGCATGTGTGGGTTCTCCTGGTGCAACCTCGCACTGTGTGCGATTGTGCACTTTCACATCATTGCACTTTATCTACTTTAATTGCAGTATCACAATTATTGCTAATTATGCGTTATCTCTATTACTCCTAATGTTATGACCTCACGCTGAACTCATGGGTAGATGCCACACATGAATGACATGTTTGATATATGGATGCAAATGTCCATCTTGCCATTACACAATCAAAATGACAAAAGTGATCATATTTTGCATAAGGATTTCCATAATTATACATTTAAAACTCAAGATTCACATTTTTATAAAAGTATTGTAAGAAAACCACTAACACCCAAAGCTAGTGCCCGTGGCGAGCCAAAGTGTCATGACACACTATTTGAGAACCACTGCACTAGACAGTGTCATAGATCACAAGTGCCACTGATTTGTGACTGCCTAGGGTAAAGGTGTCCCTTCAAATGTTTATTTGCAAGCAAGTTATAGTCCTATAGACATACTTGAGAACGTTCTTTTACCAAAAAGGGCTGGAGGTGGTGATGTCCAAATTATTACATCTTAATGTGGGTGGGACTGGGAAGAGGGACATCAGGTTTTGCACTGAAATTGGGAGGAATAGTGGGTGGGACTTGGTGGAAAGTAGGTGTTAACAGCCTGGGGAGGTGGATCGGGATACCTGGAACTCGCCAAGAAGGTGAATCAACCTCTTTCCCGAATGACCTGCTAATTAAAGCGGAACTACCACCCCTTCTAAACTTGCCCCCAAATAATTACTCATCTGGCAACTGGCTGCTCAGAAGTGCTAGTCGCCCGAATTATTACCACGTTATTGAGAATTCCTACTGCTCCCGGGACTGACAGCCAGGAATCAGCGCAGACATCTTTGCATTGTGACGCCTGCGCTGTCAGTCCCTTCTGTTCTGTGCGGCTCCTAGCAACGTCTCCTAGAGCAGACTGGGACTGACAGCGCAGGCATCACTATGCACTGTGTCCTGGCTGTCAGAATTGGAAGCAGTAGGAATTCTCAATAACATGGTAATAATTCTGGCGACTAGCACTATTGAGCAGCTAGTCGCCAGATGGGTAATTATTTGGGGCAAGTTTAGAACGGGTGGTAGTTCCGCTTTAACTCTGAAAACTGTGAGTCTACTGGGCAGATCTGGTGAATTCCTGGATACGCCCGCGGTAACAGTTTCCCTGTAGGCTGGGTTCACGCAGGCAACAATATCGCAGGAGATTGCAGCATACTCAGGGCCGGATTTGCCAATAGGCAGACAAGGCACTTGCCTAGGGCGCCTGATTTTCAGGGGCGCCTGGCAATGGCCTTGTCACGCCCACCATTGCGTCCCAGGGTGCATAATAATAATGCCGCGCCACACAGTAATGTGCTGACACTTCTCTTGAAAATTATTATGCTGTGTGTGGCTGCTCCTGTTTTTGCTCGCCCTTGAGGGCTCAGGCTCTTGTACAGAGAGTAATTTACTGTATTCCTGATCCCATTGGTTGCCTTGTATCTGCGGCTGTGCCTGGGAAGCCAGGGCCGCCCCATGTGACCCACTGCTGCGCCTGCGGCTGTGTGCCTCTGCCTCCGTTGTTGTTTGTCACCCCGCCGGGACCTCCTGTGGCAGGCAGCCTTGCACTTCAGTGTAGCTTGAAGCAAAGATTCCCCCTCCCTCCCTACAGTGAGGCGGATTGACATCATGCAGCCACACGCTACCCTGTTAGCTAGAGCGGGCTGCTTAAATTCAGCCAGCACCAGCTACGGACTTCTATCTGCTGTGTGTAGCTGGTGGTGACAGTGTGTTCTGTCTGTGCTCACTGACAGTAAGTCCGATTCAAATACATTACTCTTTGAGTGCCTGCATGGAGATAAACACTTAGAAACAAGAGCCTGGATGAGGAAATCATTTTTATTTCTGTTGAATACCCTTAAATACCAGATAGGTGTGAAACGATTTGCATTACAATGCGTTTCTCACACCCCGATCCTGAAGGGCTTAAACAATAAGACAAACACCTGCTGGGGATCAGATTACACAAAGCAGGGTGCTAGGGGGGAATCAGCAGCCTTAGTGTAAGGATATGACTACTCCTCAAATCATTAATTTATATTAAAGCATCATTTTCTGCTCCTCTGTTGGACTCCTTTACTTATAACAGACATTGGTTTTTTCCAGATCTATCCCAGGTATGTTTTTTTGCTCTAACAAATGAGCCTGATTTTGACTGTGTTCTTTTGACCACAATTTGCATAGCAATGTCTAATGACATGGGCACGGGGTCGCTTAAATAGTACCTTGTACCTTTAAGAAATTATTTGTTTGCTAATTTACCACTGTATTAATATCTAGTACTTCATAGGACCTTATAGCTCATAGATGCCAGATGTCCACCATATATGTTATTAATCCCTAAAAGAATATTTGTTAAAGGGACCACTACACCTTTAATATCTTTATTGCTTTGCTCTTATCTTTTTAGAGCACAGCACTTCAAAATATTAGTGCCTTGTTCTTGCCTTTTGGAACAATACAATTATTTATTTTAAACCCTTATTAGTTGTAATTAATACACTATATGTTTTGAGTGAATCTGTCTTAATAGTATCTTGTTTTGGAGGACTATTAAGATACAAACAACAGTTGGCTGATTTAAGGCTATGTTTACATTAAATGTGAGCGCTATATGATTATATGGTGCTGTAAATATACAGGTGTATCATAGTTATTGAGCCGCTACAACTAATAAGGGTTTACAATAATTGACATAGGGGGAGGATATTATTTTATTGCAGCTACTGATAATTGGTGCGCTATTGTTCCAAAAGGCAAGAACAAGGCACTAATTATATTTTGAAGAGCTGCGCTCTAAAAAGATAAGAGCAAAGCAATAAAGATATTAAAAGGTGCAGTGGTCCCGTTAATGATTATTCTTTTAGGGATTAATAACATATATTGTGGACATGTGCCATCTATGAGCTATAAGGTCCTGTGAAGTATTAGATATTAATACAGTGGTAAATTAGCAAACAAATAACTGCTTAAAGGTACAAGGTCCCTTTTAAGACAATTCCTTTATTCACTGGTAATGCAGGATCTCTATCTACTAATAAGGACATTGTGACCATTATTTAAGCTACCCTTAGAAATCATAGGGAGCTTTTGGGTCAAGGTTTTGAAATATATTAATGAGCTTTGAATAAAACGATATATTTAAATATGTGTTACTCTGAATTTCTTCAACATTTATAACACTGAACTGGTCCCCTGAGGTACAGACAACAGCACAGGCCACAACAGTTGTTGACGGATGGGGGGCACGTAGTAGCCCCCCCCCAACAACCTCAAGTGCGGCATCAGGCTGGCATGTTTTGGCCATAATTTGAGTTACTATTTGTGACATGAATCATCGCAATATAATATAGTTCCTCCATTCTTCTACAAAAGGTTTTCATGTGTGAGCATACCCCATATAGATGCACCTATGTGGCCAAATAATTCACATACATACATAACTCTACATGGGATAAAACTAAATCTGATGTTCATGGGTGATTGGGCGTGATTGTACACAGTCAGAGTGAACATAAGCCATAATGCTGCCAGTGATAATGCCACATTACAGGGCACTTTGATTGTGCAAACACACACCATACACGTCAGGAAGATTGTATAGTGGTCAGTGGACACATCACCACATGAAAAAATACAGGTGATCTTCCTGCAGTGTATGGTGTGTGTTGTCTGTACAATGAAAATGCACTTTAATGTGGCATTATGGCATATGTTCCCTCTGACTGTGTACAATCACGCCCAATCTCCCATGAACATCAGATTCAGTTTTATCCCATGTAAACATAAGAGTTATGTATGTGAATTATTTGTCCATATGCTGGGTTATTCCATTTATGTGAACATATTGTATGTACACTATATATAGTGCATATGGTAATTTGTAAGGTGCAGACTGCAAATCCTTTTGTTTGTTTTCCTTTTCTGCTGCAGGGATAGTGTAGTGTTACATTTTATCACTATATTACTTGGGTCTTAAACACTGGGAAATAAAGGGCAGGTTACATATATAATAAAGGTGATTTATGCTATCTGTATATATGCTGTATATAAACCCCCACCGGGACCGCACCTCACTATATATAACATTTTTTCCTCTAACTCTGGGAAAATTGCCACAGTACTTTGAAGAATAAAAAAAAAAAAAATCTAAAAATGGGTGTGACCACAAGAGGGTGTGGTTAATGGAGGGGTGTGACTAAGTGAGGGGAGTGGGCGGGGCTAGGGGCGCCAGAGGGTGTTGTGCCTAGGGGCGCCTGAGATGTAAATCCGGCCCTGAGCATACTGCATCTTTGGTGTATTGAGGTGTTATCAGACCACTAAGGAAATAAAGTCCATAGAAAAGCATGGATATCGAGTGTATCTACACTTACGGTAAATAGTAGCAGTTGTATGTAGTCTCTTCCATGTACAAATGCAAATTGTGATTGAAAAACAGAGAGAGAAAAAAATGTGACACTTTTTTTGTTGCAGTAAAAAGACACGTAATTTTCATGCATACAAAATGACTCATAATAGTCACTGGTGTGAACCCTGTACATTTTATATAAAGCTTCCGTTCCTTGATTGAATATAAATTATAATAACATTATGTGCTGTTTTTCAGTGGGCTAATGGAAACAATGTTCCATTACCCTTCTCACTTCCTGCTTAGCTTGGGTGGCTGCAATTTTCACTGTAAGACATCACAGGAAGTGAGATGTGCATGGGAAATTGCTTCCCCCTTGCTGCTGAAAAACAAAAGCAATATCATCTATATTAAAGTGATAGTAATATGTCTTATTAAAGTTGATTTCCAAGTCTTATTTATTGTTTTTTAACACATAGTGCTATATATCATTACTTACATGTTTGTAGTTCAAGAGCTATTCAAGCTAAAAGGACAGTCTTAGTTAGCAAAAGGAAAAGCCTGCCCTCTTTCATCAAGGGGGGGAGGCAGGGCTTTCCTTATACTCACTGACTGAAGATTGTCCCTCGCTGCCTTCCTCCGATCCCACGACCGGATGGCAGCTGTAAGGGGAGGTGGCCAGAAAGGGCGAGAGGGGGATCCTTTTGGCTTGAATAGCTCTTGAACTACAAACCTGTAAATAATGAAATATAGCACTATGTGTTACAAAAACAATAAAGAAGACTCAGACATCAACTTTAATAGAGGTATTACTATCCCTTTAAGTTCTAACCAGATAGGGAGACTTTCAAATGTATATCTGGGAATGTTACAACATCCTGTTTAATATCAGAACAAATTGTATTTAGGAATTTTAAAAACCAAACCAAAACAAGATTAATCTCACATTTTCTTTTGTAACCTCTGTGTTACTGTCCCCTCTTGCTGTTAAATTTGTAACCCTTTGGGATGCTAGTGATATGTCCAACTCCTTGCAAAGCAGTGTGAGTTGTAGACATTACTAGCATCCAAGGAGTTAAATCTCCCCTGTTCCCATTACATCATTGCCTAGTTATCTAATCTCCTAATGTTTCTGCCCCCTAACGACATTTATAAACATAAGGAAAACTGATCTTGCAGAAAGAAGCTAAATGAATTGTGTGTATAGAGCAGCCTGCAGTAATACACCGGGCCGTATGCAGGAGAAAGAGGAGTAATTCTGGAGCAAATCACCAGCACCTGGGGGGGTGCAGGGAGAATAACTCCCATTTGTTTAACCCCTTAAGGACCGGAGGTTATGGGACATTTCCGTCCCATAACGACCGCATAGGGGCACTTTGACGAGCCGGTACACGTGACCTGTCACGTGTATCGGCGCGTCACTATGGGGCTTGAAACAGATCGCTCCGATCTTGGAGCGGTCTATTTCATGCCCTATTTTTACTTACAGCGCTCCCGGTAGAGCGCTGTAAGTAAAAAGTATGTGACGTACCAGGACCGTCAAGGGTCGTTCGAGCAAATTTACCCTTGACGGTCCTGGTACGTCAAGGGTCCCTAAGGGGTTAAAGTGATAGTAATGTTTCACAAAAACAGCAGCTCCAATTAATCTTTGTAGTATTTGAGCCATAGAGATGACTCTCAAAGTCAGATTCATAGGTCAGGCATTACCTAGGCAAGGTGATTTAACCCCCCCTCTCTGCCCATGGCCACACCTCCATTACTCACATAGTACAGCCCTACCCCACCTACTGTTGTCTGATACAGAAAATTCACTTAGTCTCAAGTGTACAAATAAAGGCTTCCACCACATATTGCTTCACCTGCTCCCAAAATTCAGCAGGAAGAAAGAGGAGTAATTCTGGAGCAAATCACCAGCACCTGGGGGGTGCAGGGAGAATAACTCCCATTTGTTTAAAGGGATAGTAATGTTTCACAATAAAAGCAGCTCCAATTAATCTTCATAGTATTTGGGCCATGGAGAGTGTTATTTCAATACTGTCAGAGTTGTAGTTCCAGAGTAATTGAATGATAAAGTATCCCCCTCCCGTCCCTTTTACTGATGTAATACTGCTCAACTCAGAGCAGCAAGACTGTCCAGATGGATTGCAGAGAGGTACAATCTTCAGTTAGCATAAGGGAAAAACCTGTCAATGGGGGCAGGGTTTTCATTGTTCTCACAGTAAGAAGATTGTCCCTTGCTGTGAGCTGTCTGGTCTTAAAACCAGATTACACGTCTGAGGGGAGGTGGCTTACACTAGGTAAGAGGGGCGGGAGGGGAATACTTTATCATTCACTTACTCTGGAACTACAACTCTGACAGTATTGAAATAACACTCTCCAAAGTCCAAATACTATGAAGATTAATAGGAGCTGATTTTATTTTGAAACATTGATATCCCTTTAAATAAACTGACTTATAATGGACGGGGGGGGGTTGCGTTTTGTTTAACCCTTTGAGTGCCAGAGAAGTATCTGATGCATTGCATTGCAGTGTGTCAGATACCTCTCTGGCACTCAAAGGGTTAATCAAAAAAAGTTTAGTAATTATTGGATAAATGAAGTGCACCATGAAGGAGACTTACATCCCCCCCCCATTGATTTCAATTTAACTTTTAACCCTTTGAATGCTAGAGATGCCGTTCCCAGGGTTTACAACACAGTAAAGAGGAAAACAAATTCACGTGGATTTCAATAATGCTTTTTTTTTAACCCCTTGAGTGCTAGTGAGGTCTCCGTTGCATTGCTTTGCAGTGTTTAGGGAGACATCCCTAGCATTCAAGGGGTTATATGTCCTGTTTAACAAAATATAAATGTAAAATAAGTTTATTCTTCCAATATGTGGCAGTTTTGTTTTTTACTTTCCATTTTCTTATTGTTATTTTAGCTTTTTAACCCTTTGAGTGCCAGAGGTAAGCAACACATTGCATTGCAATGATTCGTATACCTTTCTGGCACGCAAAGGGTTTTAACTATTTTAACCCTTTTAGTGCCTGAGAGGTACACAGTGCATTGCTCTGCAATGTGTTGTGTGCCCTTCTGGCACTTGAAGGGTTAAGGACCAGAGGGGTGTGCAATGCATTAAGGGTTATTAAGGGGTTAAGAAAGGGAGCCATAAGCAAATAATGAAATCAGCAGTGCATAGGTTAAAGGGATAGTAATGTTTCAAGATAAAAGCAGCTCCAGTTAATGTTCATAGTATTGGGGCCATGGAGAGTGTTATTTCAGTAGTTCAAGAGTAATTGAATGATAAAGTATCCCCCTCCTGACCCTTTTACCTATTGTAAGCCATCTCACCTCAGATGAGGAATCTGGTCCTGGGACCAGACAGCTCACAGCAAGAGACAATCTTCTTACTGTGGAAACAATGAACACCCTGCCCCCCTTATGTTAATTGAAGATTGTCCCTCTCAGCAAACCATTTGGATACCATCTTGCTGCGCTGAGCTGAGCAGTGTTACATCAGTAAAGGGAGCAGGAGGGGGATACTTTATCATTCAATTACTCTTGAACTACAACTCTGACAGTACTGAAATAACACTCTTCACGGCCCAAATACTATGAAGATTAATTGGAGCCACTTTTATTTTGAAACATTACTATACCTTTAAGAAAAATGGAGTCCTTCTCTCTGCACACTGCTGCTGTTCTCCAGGGCATTCAAACATTTGAACATTTGTTTACATACTGAGATTCAAAAGGAAATGTTCCCAGGCTTGGGAAAGGAAAAAAATGGCTGACTGACTGATCTCAGTGCTGTTTTCCTCCCTTCAGCAGTGGCTGTGGGTCAGCCAGTCTATAGTAGTACTGAGTATGACCACAAACCTCTCTCTACCAGGAAATGGTACACCAAGGCTGGTGCACTAAGAAAAGGGGTGCAATTCTGTACCCTACCAGCTGTATGCCATTCTCAGAATTCTCAGTGATTGAAAAGGGAGTTTAAACTGCTAGAAATTTCTCCAAAGCATCTCTAGCATTCAAGAGGTTAAAGCCCCATTTTAAAGGGTCAGTAATGAGCCCTAAAAATATTTAGATTTAGGTAGAAAAAAAGATTTAGGTTGAAAAAATAAACTAATTGCAATAAACCCTATCTCTCAAACCGCTATGGTTAGAGAGTGATTGTCATTCAACGTTCCCCCCTCCCTCCCCTTCTCCTGATGTCATCGTCTAGCTGACAGCAGGAGATCCCGGTCCAGGGACCAGCAGGCGGCTCTGCAGCAGAGCCGAAATTGTGGTACTTAAAAAGAATTCATTAATTGGAATGGTCTACAAAGTGTGCTTGCAAATTATGCACATTTTGTAGACCGTTCAAATGAATGAATTCTTTTTAAGTACCGCGATTCTGGCTCTGCTGCAGAGCCTCCTCGAGTCATACCACTTGAATCTCCTGCTGTTAGCTTTAGAGAAGGGGAGGGAGCGGGGAACTGTGAATCCATATATCTCTCAAACTATAGTGGTTTGAGAGATGCGGCTTGTTGCAATTAGTTTATTTTTTCAATCTCTACCTAAATCTAAATATTATTTTATGGGACATTACTGTCCTTTTAAATCAACAAGAATTGTTATTTGTTACCTATAGTGCAGCTGATGTGCCGCAGAATTGTGCCTCTTTTCTTAGTACATGAGCCTCACTGTGGCTGATGTACTAAGAGGAAATTGAGTAATTCCAGCACAAATCAACTGCATCATAGGGGGGGATAAGAATGGGACTTTTAACCCTTTGAGTGCCAGAGGGGTATGCAATGTGTTGCTTACCCCTTTGGCACTTAAAGGGTTAACCCCTTAGAGAGCTAAGGAGGTCTTCAACACATTGCAACCTCTCTAGCGCTGAAGGGGTTAAGTCCCATTTAAATCAATGGGAAATCTGTGAATATGTATAGTCAGTAGTGCACTTGGTTCCAATTAGTATATCAGCAGACCTCCCGACATTTCAAGTGGTTAGAAAGGGACACTGGTGTTTTAGGTGGTGTTACTGGGGGTACGTGGCTTGTGAGTGAGGGATTTCAAGAATTTTCAGGTTATTTCATGACTTACTGACAGCTGTTTGTGTAACTCAGTGATTTGAACGTTATACTCTTCGTTAATGCAGCAATTATACTTGAAAATAAAACTAAGTGTTTGCATATCGCTAATGTAATTATCATTTGATGCGCTGTGTCATGCTGGTAAAAGTTCCGCTTTAAATATACAGTTGTAAGTCTACATTCACATTTTTGTCAAAGCCTTGTAGATAAAATGGGGCATCCTAAGTGGATGTCCATGGCACACCAAAGAGCCACGGCACCCTGGTTCAGAAACACTGGTGTAACTGAATAAATGATTTGGCACAAGACCAAAGTATTTTATTTACACAGTCTAATTTATAAACATATATAGTGAAGTTTAAACAAGCATTGTGAGTCACCGTTTTTACAGAAAGGAAGCAATTTAAAGGGATAGTAATACTTAAGATGTAAAAAAATATATGTTGTAGGGTTTATCCCCCTGAATAAAACAAGGGTACTCCCACCGCTGAGAGATATTTTATTAAAAAATTATAACAGCTCAAAGTTTAATTTTTTTAGGTGCAATATCACAGTGGCCTGAAAATTTACAGTGGCGCTGTTGCTACGCCGTCCTATGGAGATTTATGGTCTACAGACCAGAGCTGTCCATAGGATGGTGTAGCAACAGCGCCACTGTAAATTTTCAGGCCACTGTGATATTGCACCTAAAAAATTCAAGTTTGAGTGGTTATAATTTTTTTTAATAAAACACCTGTCAGCAGTGGGAGTACCCTTGTTTTACTGAGGGGGATAAACCCTACAACATATATTTTTTTACATTTTAAGTATTATTATCCCTTTAAAGTGATAGTAATGGCTATGTAAAATTAGTTGCCCAAGTCTTCTGTATATTAAAAGGAACATATTGCACTATGTCTAAGCGTTTAATTCTTTGTAGTTTAAAAGTTATGAAGCACTGAAGATCCCCCACCCGCCCCTTCTCCCCACGTCACTCAGAAGATGCAGGCTGGTCCAGACGGATGCAGCGAGGGACAAACTTCAGTATGCAAAGGGAAATCCTGCCCTTCTTCATCAAGGGGAGCAGGATTTCCCTTATACTCATACCTGGGAACTCTCCGGTTTTGCCCCGGAGACTCCGGATTTCAGACTGAATTACCGGGTCTCCGGGGCAATGTGTGGATTACCGGGTGGGCAGAGTTTAAATAGAAACTCTGCCCACTTGTGCTCCGTCCCGCACTGTTCCTCCCACTCCCCGCCCTCTTAGAGACATTTTGCAGGGTTTTTTTTTTGTCCCGCCCCCCCTCCGCGACTAAGCCTCGCCCCTTTTATGACGCAAATCGTGTCATTTTCCTCCCATGTCGGCACTGACAGGGTTACCCTCCGGGTAGCCCTGTTTCAAAAGTTCCCAAGTATGCTTATACTTACTCACTGTATTTGGTCCTTATGTGCAACCGTCGAGTCGCACGACCTGATCTCTGATTCCGTGGGAGGTGGCCAGAAAGGGGCGGGCTGGGGATCTTTAGTGCTTCATAACCAACCTGGGAACTCTCCGGTTTTGCCCTGGAGACTCCGGATTTCAAACTGAATTACCGGGTCTCCGGGGCAGTGTGTGAATCTCTGGGTGGGCAGAGTTTAAGTAGAAACTCTGCCCACTTGTGCTCCATCCCGCCCAGTTTCTCCCACCCCCCGCCCTCTTACCCTCCATTCCCAGGTATTTTGCAGTTGTTTTTTTTTTTTTTTTGCCCCCCCTCACAACTAAGCCCCGCCCCTTTTATGACGCGATTTGCATCATTTTCCTCCCCGGTCGGCACTGACAGGGTTACCCTCCGGGTAGCCCTGCTTCAAAAGTTCCCAGGTAGGTTCATAACCATACCTGGGAACTTCTTACTTGGGGCTGCCCGGAGGACAGCCCTCTAGTGCAGACGAGGGTAGAGAAATGACTCAATTTGCGTCATTAAAAAGGGGCGGGGCTTAACTGTGCAGAGGGGCAGGACTATTAAACATTAAAAAAAATATAGAATGCACTAGGGAAGGGGTAGAAGAGGGCGCGGAGTGGGAGGAACAGGGTGGAATTGGGCAGGGTTTCCTCACATCCCGGAGAATCTGACTCTGCCCCAGAGACCCAGTAATTCATTGTCAAAACCGGAGTCTCCGGGGCAAAATTGGAGAGTTCCCAGGTATGTTCATAACTTTTGAACTACAAAGAAGTAAGCGCTTAGGCAATCTGTTCCTTTTAATAAACAGAAGACTTGGGCAACATAGACATTACTATCACTTTAATAATTTGGCCAGCTGGCCAGTAAGGAGTGAGACCGTTCTGGGGGAAAAAACATGTAAAAGTGGATGACTTCCCCACAAACAGAAAGAAAGGAAGAGAAAGGCTACAACTAATCTTAAATGATTAACTATAAATATTTACCTGTATTTGGGGGAGCCTCCATTCACAATAGTGCTGGAGGCCTCAGGGTTCCTTAAAGGGATAGTAATACTTAAAATGTAAAAAAAATATGTTGTAGGGTTTATCCCCCTGAGTAAAACAAGGGTACTCCCACTGCTGAAAGGTCTTTCATTCAAAAGTTATTAATTTTCAAAGCTGAATTTTTTAGGTACAATATCACAGTGGCCTGAAATTGTACAGTGGCGCTGTTGCTACACCATCCTATGGACAGCTCTGGTCCCGGGACCATAAATCTCCATAAGATGGTGTAACAACAGCGCCACTGTACAATTTCAGGCCACTGTGATATTGCACCTAACAAATTTAACTTTGAAAATTAATAACTTTTGAATGAAACACCTTTCAGCAGTGGGAGTACTCTTGTTTTACTCAGGGGGATATAAACCCTACAACATATTTTTTTTTACATTTTAAGTATTACTATCCCTTTAAAACTGCCATGTTCTAGAAACTCCCATTCTTGCCTTTTCCAGATATCCCATTACAATAGTTATCTTGATAGGTGTATCAGACGTAATATTGTTTTATTATCTGTTAATGGGTCTGAGATAATATATCAGGATCTCGGAATAGAAGAACAATGTGTGTTAATCTCAGTACATTAATAGAATTAACTGTGCACAAACCATTAACCAAAATGTGTCCATATAGAATAGTGTACACATGCATTAAAAATACAAGTTTAGGATTAGATTTTAGGGATTTAACAAAAATACCTACATTTTATAGATGCTAACTGGAAGTACATGATATTTAAAATAATTTAAAGTGATACTCTTTCACATTAAAAGCAGCTCCAGTTAATCTTCATAGTATTTGGGCCATGGAGAGTGTTATTTCAGTACTGTCATAGTGGCTCAAGAGTAATTGAATGATAAAGTATCCCCCTCCCGCCCCTTTTACTGATGTAACACTGCTCACCTCAGAGCAGCAAGACTGTCCGGATGGATCGCAGAGAGGGACAATCTTCAGTGAGCAGAAGGAAAAACCTGGCAAGTGGGGCAGAGTTTTCCTTATGCTCATAGTAAGAAGATTGTCCCTTGCTGTGAGCTGTCCCAGGACCAGATTCCACATCTGAGGGGAGGCGGCTTACACTAGGTAAAAGGGGTGGGAGGGGGATACTTTATCATTCAATTACTCTTGAACTACGACTCTGACAGTATTGATATAACACTCTCCATGGCCCAAATACTATGAAGATTAATTGGAGCTGCTGTTTTTGTGAAACTTTACTATGCCTTTAAGTTGATTACATTTTTTTGGTGCTAGTGTTCCTTTAACTGCATGGTTGCTAAAGAAGTCTTCAATGCATCACTTCATTTCCAGTAAGCACAGCTTTAAGGGGATACTAAGACAAATCACAGGCCTGATTCTTTGTGGCAGGATTCCAGGGGGAGATGCCCTAAGGTGTGATGAAACTCTTCAATTCATATGTTATTCTGTGGAGCCAGTACACTAATGTCTCTCTCAAGTTGGAGAAATCATAGGGCACTGGCTCCACAGAATAACATAGGACTTGAAGAGTTTATCACACTGGAGAAGTTATCTCCACTTTATCATCACATTAGAACACCTTAGTGCATCTCCCCTTTGGACCCTAAGGAATCTTGGGGCTTTTGGAGTGGAATGCAACAAACGTGTTCATGCAGTGAAGGCATTTTTCCTGCACATATAGATATTGCGCATGTTCTAATCCGGGTGAGCTTTTACGACAAAACTAAACAGACGTATAAAATTGTTCCCAAAAGCACTTCCTGCATTAGGCGCATTCGCTGTTTCACTCAGACATATTAGTTCATCCTGACCACGCCCACAAAAAAAATATGCGCAGCTGTTCGCTAATCTTGATTTTCCATGCGCAATTCAACAAAATCATGTGAAACCTATTCGCTAATGGTGTTCACACTGGAAATGGCCATTGCGCATGTTTCCTGGATTCCGCCCTTGGAGTCTACAACAAATCATCATGCCTGCTGCCGCGGACTGGATATCCGTTATTAATTAAAGATTCATTTTGGGGAGTCAATCAACACAATATTGATTCATACTAGCCTATGGGTCTCTTATTTCTGCTTTTTTTCAGAGCCCCATAGTTGCAGTTACCATAGTAGTCTTGATAGGTGTCTTAGATGTGATGGCCAATTTACAGACAATAAAAGACTGAGTTACTCTCCCAGCTCTTTTGAATAGAACAGCAGGAGGTACTGATCTCAGCAAATTAACAGCATTAGCACTGTACAAACATAATCATCCAATTGTCTGTATAGGTTAGTCAACAAGTGTTAAAAATGCTAATTTAGGATTAGCTTTTAGGGGTTTAACATAAAACAATTAGATTTTTCTGATTCTAGCTGGACGTTTATGATATTTTAAATGATTTAACCCAATTTCATGTTTTAGGTGTTATTGTTCCTTTAATGGCCTTATCTTACTAAATTGTTGTAAACAATAGAAACCTTGACAGTGAGGTACAATGGACACTAAAAAGAACTCTCAGCCATTAAAACATCATCAGACTGCTGTTTTCTTAACAGGAGGAAGCAGATAAAACAGGGGGGAGTGGTTATTCTGGCTCAAGAGCCACGTCTCCCTTCTAAATGTTGTGAGAGGGCCATGTTTGTGAATGAAGGTGGCAGTGGGTTATTGCTGACTGTTATGTTGTGCTTCTGATAAACTTCCATGCTACTACCAAGAAAATGTATCAATTCTGGTTCACTGTGCACTGCTAGAATTACACATTTGTATCAAACGTGTGCTTTGTGAGGAATGTATCGATCGTCCTATATTTACTGTATAGCAGTGCTGTTGCATATGTACTGCAAACCAGACCATAGGATTTGGTCTGTGGGCCAGATTTTGCCCTTTACTGACACACAAAAAATTACATTTTATAATCAAAAAGAAAAAGAATACAATCTAACCTCTTTGATAACCAGAAGGATTACTTTGTACGCAAATGGTTAATGAAACACTTCTGCCTGACTGCACGAATTTTCAGGACACAGCTGACACATACACATTTATTTATTTTTCTTAATTAACACCTTGTATGCTGGAAATCTCTCCAATATATTGCAGAGCAAACAAGGTTGTAAAACATGGTATTTATTTTTCTTTGTACTATTTGTTTTTTCTGATTAGACACATGACTGCTTTGTTTTTCTTTATTCTGGATTGGCAACCACTAGCACCCAAGGGGTTAATTTTATCTGTGTATAAGAAATGCGTCTCTTTATCTGATTGCCCTCGTGGGATTCTTGGCGACTCCGGTATGTCTTGAGAATGATTCCCCCTGCTTTGCCTTGTTATTAATTTTAGCTGGGAAGGAGGGATATCCTCCAATTGTCTGCTCCACAGTCGCGGAGGACACAGAAGTTTATGGGTTAAATTGCAGGTTGGATAGACTGAATAAACGGTGTAAAAGACAGAGGCATTTCATTCTAAGTGTTTAGCGCTCGTTTTAAAAAGAATGTTAAGCAGAGGTTTCATTATAGCGGCAGTGTATAATTAGTGTAAGTGCGCATTCCTATTTTGTAACAGTTTATTTACTTTTTAAGAAGACTTTCCTTAACTCATTAACCCCTGAAGGACCAGAAGGCCATGAAACATATTACTTTGCAATGCTTTGTGCAACACTCTGATCCTTAACCCTTCGAGTGCCAGAGGGGTATGGAACACATTGCAATGCATTCTGTACCCCTCTGGCACTCAAGGGTTAAGGAGTTAGTGACCAGAATGATGCCAAAACATTGTGAAGCAATGTGTTAGTCTCTCCTCTGGCCCTTAACTGGTTAAGCCCTTTTCACACCAACACAGTGTTGCTGTGTTGAAGATGTTACCTGCTGTGAAGGATCCTGTACTGGGCTATGGTACTTTTCACAATGTTGACTATTACAACTGGGGAGTGAGCCAAAGTCCAGCACACTCCATCGTTACTGAGCTCACACAGGAACGCAGTAAAGTTGCAGCAGGGAATGTCTGCACTGCAGCCTTTGGGGCCGCCTGGGTGCCTTCCACAAAAGCATTGATGGAGGTTACAGTACTCATTTCAACCTCCAATGAATGGCCAACCCATATGGGCATCAGCCAGAATTATTGGCTGCCAATCACATGGACCAGCTGTCAGACATGCCTCTCTCGTGCCTGGATTGGCGGCGGAACACAGCAGAAGGTGAGTGAATGAACAGAGTATCAGAACTGTTTGTTGCTCGTTTGAAAGAGCCCTTAAAGTGGATCTCTCACCTCCAGTATGGCTCAAATACTTTCTTGTGTACCTCTTAAAGGGATAGTAATGTTTCATAATAAAAGCAGCTCCAATTAATCATTATAGTATTTGGACTTTGGAGAGTGTTATTTCAATACCGTCCGAGTTGTAGTTCAAGAGTAATTCAATGATAAAGTAAAAACCTGAAACACTTGTCAAGGGGACAGGGCTTTCATTGTTCTCATATGAAGAAGATTGTCACCTTCTGTTATCTCTCTGGTCTATGGACTGGATTCCAAATCTGAGAACAGATGGCTTACACTAGGTAAAAGGGGCGGGATGGGGAACTTTGCTTGTTAATATCTCTCAAACCATAAAGGTTTGAGAGATAAGACTTATATCGTTCTTCATGTTTTTTTAATGACTACAAAATAAAATAAAGATAAAACGAAGTATTACTATCGCTTTAAACATTGTATATATGTTTTTTGATTTAGTTTTAGCCATGTGTATGATCGAAGCAGTTCTTTCTCCAGCTATTGACATAATCGGCTCGGTCATGTTGGCAAAATCCTTGCCGCACTGAGTCCTGTGACCAACCCTTTCGTACGTAACTCCTCCCTCATGGTGACATAGGGTTTCTGAATGTAAACTGGAGTGATCTCATTGGCAGAGATCGATATCTAGCCAATGAGACTGCTCCAGTTTACAGGCAGACGCCTTCATCATTGGACAGAACTGTACCCGCAGTCTATCCAGAAGTAGGGCTAAGGGCAGTATTTATTTCTTAGATTTCACCCAAATAACACTGTAAAATAAAGTATGCAATGGTACACATAATTGCTATATAAAGTACATATTAAGGCAAACTTGTTTAGGAGTGATACATCCCCTTTAAAGTGGACTCTGTCACCTTAAGGCATATTTATTGAATTTCTTTACAGAAAATTTTAAGTTGCCTATATGTTTTACTAATCATTTTTTCTGTAAATTTAAAAAGATTTTTAGAAATTAATATTTTTATTTTCGTAGCACAGAGTGGTACTTTATGCTAAATCCCTATACAGTATGCTAATTAGTTATGTTTTAGGCCAAACATAGCTCTCTGTGCTGTTAGACAACCCCAGTGGGTGCACTCTCTCTAGATTTATTTGTAGCACAGTGTGTGTGTGTGGGTGTGGGTATGTATGTATGTGTGTGTGTGTGCGCGAGCATGGTAGGTGTCTGTATGTGTGTGTTTGTGTGCAGGAGTGGGTGTGTGTGTGCAGGTGTGGGTGTATGTGTGTGCAGGTGTGGGTGTATGTGTGTGCAGGTGTGTGTGTGTGTGTGTGTGTGTGTGGTGGGTGTGTGTGTGTGTGTGTGTGTGTGTGTGTGTGTGGTGGTGTGTGTGTGGTGGGGTGTGCGGGTGAGTGTGGTGGGGTGTGCAGGTATGTGTGTGGGGTGTGTCTGTGTGTGTGTATGTGGGGGGTTGTGTGTGGGTGTGGGCTGGTGTGAGGTATGTGTGTGTGCAGGTGTGGGTGTGCGTGTGCAGGTGGGTGGGTGTGAGGTATGTGTATGTGTGTGCATGTGCAGGTGTGTGTATGTGTGTGCAGGTGTGGGTGTGTGTGCAGGTGTGTGTGTGTGGGGGGGGGGGTTCCAGTATGTGTGGTGTGTGTGTGCAGGTGTGTGTGTGTGGGGTGGGGTGTGCAGGTATGTGTGTGTCTGTGTGTGGGGGGTATGTGTGGTGTGTGTGTATGTGAGGGGGGTTGTGTGGGTGTGCGTGTGGTAATAGTGACCCAGCACAGAAATTCATTAGAATTAAGGTGCCATTATGCCACTAACAAATATTTTTTCAGTTATTAACCTCTATTTATATAATAAATACCTAGCACAACCAATAGGGTGTTTTTAATTATTTTTAAAATTAAAGA
The DNA here is from genome assembly GCA_037306005.1 of Rhinophrynus dorsalis. Lineage (NCBI taxonomy): Eukaryota > Metazoa > Chordata > Amphibia > Anura > Rhinophrynidae > Rhinophrynus > Rhinophrynus dorsalis. The sequence continues at coordinate 146,320,609 of CM074727.1, forward strand.
AGTTAGGGTGACAGGTCCACTTTAATCCTTTGGAGTACCACAGCAATGCACTGGACACCGTTCTGGAAGTGTTAAACCTGTTCTTTAAAAACATAACCTAATTCTCTTCTATAATCTACTAGTAATCTAGTAATTCTAATATCTTATTCCCCACCAAAACTGTAAGGGATTTGGTCTCAAAGCAAAAGTGGAATGATTTTGGGACAATTCAACCATAGGGGACAGATGAAGAAAACCCCAGCTACCCACTGATTTAACACTTTGAGTGCCAGGGAGGTATGTGTTGGATACCTCTCTAGCACTCAAAGAGATAAAAGTGGCTGGTAAACCCTTGGATCCTAGAATTACTTTCTTTGGAGGTCTCTCTAGAAATCTAGTGGCTGCAAACACCGATTAGGTCACTGTGAATTTGTTTTTATCCCTTATGATCCATTTGATATGCCCTATAATTATTACATTTTCTTTGCACATTAGGCCCAAAATGTATGGTTTGCACCAATGATTTGAACAGTGCCATAGGATTCAAACTGCCACCATTCTCCCTGTAAGTACTTCTGCAAGCAGGGGGCAAGCAATTGGGATGTTAACGACACATGATTGGCTGCCTTCCATGATAGCTCACCAGTGACTGGACATTGTGAGAACCATCAACACAATATAATTTCCTGTGTAAACAATTTAACAGCAGACACATAAACTGATGTACTGACTGTCAGTGCTACAACTTCCCTGTAATATGCATTGAGTTTAGGGAAGATGTAGCACACTGCTTTGTCTTCATTATACTAAGTCAGGGGTAGCCAACCATGGTCCTTAACCCCTTAAAGGGATAGTAATGTTTCATAATAAAAGCAGCTCTAATTAATCATCATAATATTTGGACTTTGGAGAGTGTTATTTCAATTATTTCAGAGTTGTCGTACAAGAGTAATTCAATGACAAAGTATCCCCCTCCCGCCCCTTTTACTGATGTAACACTGCTCAGCCAGATCAGAAGGGAGGTGCCCAGGTAGATTGCAGAGAGGGACAATCTTCATTTAAGATAAGGGAAAAACCTGAAAAACTTGTCAAGGGGGGCAGGTCTTTCATTGTTCTCATAGGAAGAAGATTGTCCCCTGCTGTTATCTGTCTATGGACTGCATTCCACATCTGAGAAGAGATGGCTTACATTAGGTAAAAGGGGCGGGAGGGGAAACTTTGCTTGTGAATATCTCTCAAACCATAAAGACTAATATTGTTCATGTTTTTTAATGCCTACAAAATAAAAGAAAGATACAGTGAAGTATTACTGTCCCTTTAAGGACCCACAACGTACATATATGTCATGGGAAACCTTGTGTTAAGGACCGTGATGTTTAGATACATCATGGAATTCAGGGGTCCCCGCCGGCTGCACGTTGTTTGGGGACCCCTGATTCTATATCCGAAAAAAAATGCCCTGTGGTCCTTAAGTGCCGGCTGCACAGCTGGTCCTTAAGGGGTTAAGAGTTACACACAGTGCACATTTTTAGGATATTCAGCTGGATGACAGGTAGGCTCATTATTGGCTCAGTGACTTTAACTGGTCCACCTATGCTGATTCAGAGAGATCCAGAAAACCTGCAGTGTTTGGCCGCTCTTGAGGACCAGGGATGGCTAGCATTGTGCTAAATGATAGTAGCCTTGTGAAAACAGCCCCATAGATAATGAGCAGCGCCCTCCCCACCATCTGTATAAGCATGTCATTTGTTTATTCTCTAATGTACACTGATGTGGAATATGTTCACGCTTTTCATATTAATAATGATAATAATCAATGGTGATTTGTTTTATTTTTCTGGCTACTAATGCAGAGAGATTACAAACACCTTCGTGAATAAGGTCTTAACCCTTAAAGCACCAGAGAGGCATCCTCGCATTGGATCACAATGCGTTGGATACCTCTGACACTCCAAGGGTTAACCCCCTGGTTGCTAATAACGTCTCCCAACGCAATGCTTGTGCTGGAGATGTTGCTACCATCAAGGGATTAAAATAAGTACTGTTTAAAGAATAGCAATAATAAATAACTTGTGTCACATAGCACCTTGTGTTTAGATTATTTTCTGCTGTGCTGTGAGAATTTAGTCATGTTATAAATAATATTCAGACTCAGGTGTAAAGTGCTCATTCCTGTCTATGTAACTTCTTCTACCTCCATTAATGTTGGATTTTCATCCCAGGAACCCATAAGCAAGGCACTCTAAGCTGTTTTAGCTCTGCCTATGGCCACACCCCCACTACTCTCATGACCACGCCCCCGTTCCATCCATTGTATCCTGGCATAGAAAATACCCTTGGCCTATAATAAGCAAGAACAAAAGTCTTTAACTCCTTGCTTGCTAGAGAAATCTCCAACTCATTGCTCAGAGTCCAAGGGAGTAAGTAGCCAGTAAAGGGGTATATAAACTGGTACAAGGATATTGAGATAGCTCAGACCACACCCACAATTCAGAATATAGGTGTGGTCAGCAGAGCTCTAGGCAGTTACCTACTCTGACTATTGTGAAATCCGGCCGTGGTCTCCATTTTGAAAGTGGTAACATGGCTTTCTTTGTTGTGAATATTTTCTGACAGTCTTTTGACATTGATCAGTAGCTGAGAGGTTGGTAAGCTGAGACTTTTAGCTTTTATGGACTACAAATTCCATCATCCCTATCCATCTATCATCTGGGGATGATGGGAATTGTAGTCATCATCAGCTGGAAAGCCTTAGAATGCAACTCCTGAAGTAGCAGGCCAATATTGCTTGTTATAGAGAAGGAACCTCTGGGTGAGAAGGAGGGGAAGTGGGTGGAACAGGGTGGGTGGGAAGGAGGAGGCAGGGGAGGGCTGGCCTGGGGGGCAATTGCCCCCTGGGCTGGCCATGTGTCTGGGCTGGTGGGCCAGTGCATCACTCAATCTCCCACTTGCTGCTGTAAATGGAGCTACACTAGTGATACCACAGGACGTATGAAATGAATCTATGTGCAAGTGATACAACAGAACTACAGTCCAAACATAGCTGCACTAGTAGCATAATCCATTTCCCTTGCAAGCTCTATGGCATCACTATTCTATCTTTACTTAACCATTTGAGTGCCAGAGGGGTACACAACGCATTGAAAAAGCACTCACAGGGTTACATTGTATGCACTGTAGTATCACTAATGTAGCCCCATTTCAACAGTAAGCTTTGTGGTATCACATGCTTTAATTCAGAGCATTAAGGACAATTTTAAAATTAAGGAAACTGGTGTGCTGGGACAATGGGCTTGGACGATAGTAGATATGGGCCACTTAATTGTATTTGCCCCCTGGGCCGTATGTTGCCAGCCCTCCCCTGGGAGGATGAGTGGGCGGAACAGGGTGGGAAGGAGGGGAAGTGGGTGGAACAGGGTGGGAAGGAGGAGGAGTGGGTAGAACAGGGTGGGAAGGAGGAGAAGTGGGTGGAACAGGGTGGGAAGGAGGAGAAGTGGGTGGGAAGGAGGAGGAGTGGGTGGAACAGGGTGGGAAGGGGGGGAGTGGGTGGAACAGGGTGGGAAGGAGGAGAAGTGGGCGGAACAGAGTGGAAAGGGGGGGGGAAGTGGGTGGAACAGGGTGGGAAGGAGGAGAAGTGGGTGGAACAGGGTGGGAAGGAGGAGAAGTGGGTGGAACAGGGTGGGAAGTAGGAGAAGTGGGTGGGAAGGAGGAGAAGTGGGCGGAACAGAGTGGGAAGGGGGGAAGTGGGTGGAACAGGGTGGGAAGGAGGAGTGGTGGGCAGGAAGTGAGTGGCAAGTGGGCAGAACAGTGTGAGAAGGTGGGGAGATCTGTGGGAAGTGAGAGGAACAAATTGGAAAGGAGGAGAAGTGGACAGAGCTTTAGAGGAAACTCGCCACCGCTGGAGGATCACTGTCTGTCACACCTGGTAATTCTGTCTGAAAATGGAGTCTCTGGGGCAGAGCCACAGAGTTCTCAGGGATATGCATTAGACCTCTTGGACTATAATTGATTTAGTCTAAATAAATCCTCCAGTACATTCTCTGCACTTGAGTACTTTACTGGTGAAATTATCATTTGTAAAAAAAAATTGGCGATTTTGTAAGAGCTTTTTAATTCACTTGTATTTGTTAGCCATTTCTTACTTAAAACAATGCTTATGAGATGTTTCACCTTATTTATTTGTCAGTTTATTCAAATTAGACACTACTAGCAAACATGCCATCCAGATGCCAACCTTCCACACTGCTCTCTCTCCACCTTCCATTCCCTGTTGGCCAATACTAGCTAATTTGCATACATTAGCATGCAAGTGGCTATTATTCACAGCTGAAGGAGAGAAGGATTTTGATTGAAACCTCTGTGTGCTCTTTTTGAAGTCATGGAGTAGCTTTAAAGGGATAGTAATGTTTCATAATAAAAACAGCTCCAATTAATCTTCATAGTATTTGGGCCATGGGAAGTGTTATTTCAATACTGTCAGAGTTGTAGTTCAAGAGTAATTGAAAGATAAGTATCCCCCTCCGCCCCTTTTACTGGTGTAGCACTGCTCACCTCAGAGCAGCAAGACTGTCCGGATGGATCTCGGAGAGGGACAATCTTCAGTGATCATAAGGGAAAAACCTGAAAAAACTGTCAAGGGGCAGGGTTTTCATTGTGCTCACAGTAAGAAGATTGTTCCTTTCTGCAACCAGTCCAGTCAAGAGACCAGATTCCACATCTGAAGTGAGGCAGCTTACACTAGGTAAAAGGGGAGGGAGGGGGATATTTTATGATTCAATTACTCTTGAACTACAACTCTGACAGTATTGCAATAACACTCTACATGGCCCAAATACTATGACGATTAATTGGAGCGGCTGTTTTTTCTGAAACATTAGTAGCCCTTTAAAAATTAAAGGCATTCTAACATAAATAATAGAAGATAGATTTTATTCATTTTAACCACTAAAGTGCTAGAACGCATTGCTTCTCGGTGCTGTAGAGACCTCTCTAGCTGTGAAAGGGTTAAACATCATGTAGTCCCAGATAATTTCTGTAAAATCATTTTTCCTTGGTTTGGGATCACTAAAATCTGCTTTTTTTTAGTACTCTCCCTATGTAGTCAGCCATTTCAGTAGTTCAGTTTTACAAGCTTGTAACCAGAACCACAGATGTCTGTAATTTTCTGTAATCAAGTGGATAACCTGAAAGAGATAAGATAGTGTATTTTTCATAGGAATAAAATGGACTTTGCTTATCTCACTCAATCACCTGCTTTAAATTGTATGATGAATTACTCACATAAATGTAACGTTATTCTAAAGAAGAAAAAAAAACTGTATGCATTCACCAGCAATGCAATATTGAAATGAGATTTTTAGCCACTTCACCAGATTCTTCCCCCCAATATACTCTGCCTTGAAGTAATAAATATTCAAAGCTATGTGACCTATTTTCATTTTTGATGTTACTGTACCTTTAACCCCCATCCCCCCTTTTCACTGAGCACCGCTCAAGTATTCAAGAGGTTAGATTGGGTAGACGGCCTCCAGCTGTTTGAGACTACAGTTCCCATCATCCCCTGGTTGAAGTTCAAGAGTAATTGAATGATAAAGTATCCCCCTCCTGCCCTTTTTACCTAGTGTAACACTGCTCACCTCATGAACAGCAAGGGACAGTCTTCTTACTGTGAGAACAATGAAAACCCTGCCCCTCTTGACAGGTTTTTCAGCTTTTTCCCTTATCTTAATTGAAGATTGTCCCTCTCTTACCTGGGCACCTTCCTGCTGCTCTGAGGTGAGCAGTGTTACAGTAGTAAAAGGATCGGGAGGGGGATACTTTATCATTCAATTACTCTTGAACTACAACTCTGACAGAATTGAAATAACACTCTCCAAGGTCCAAATACTATGATGATTAATTAGAGCTGCTTTTATTATGAAACATTACTATCCCTTTAAAGGGATAGTAATGTTTCTCAAAAACAGTATTTCCAATTAATCGTCATAGTATATGAGCCATAGAGTGTGTTATTTCAGTACTGTTAGAGTTGTATTTCAAGAGTAATTGAATGATAAAGTATCCCCCTCCCGCCCCTTCTACTGATGTAACACTGCTCAGCTTAGAACAGCAGGGAGTGTCCAGGTAGACTGCAGAGAGGGACAATCTTCAATTAAGGGAAAAAGCTGAAAAACTTGTCAAGGTGGTCAGGGATTTCATTGTTCTCAGTAAGAATTTTGACCCTTGATGAGAGCTGTCTGGTCTATGGACTGGATTCCCCATCTGAGGAGTGGGGGCTTACACTAGGTAAAAGGAGCGGGAGGGGGAAACTTTATCATTCAATTACTCTTGAACTACAGCACTCAAAGTAATGAAATAACACTCTCTATGGCTCAAATACTATGAAGATTAATTGGGGCTGCTGTTTATGTGAAACATTACTATCGCTTTAAGACACTGGTCGGCCCTGGCCAAAGCTCATGCTAGTGCCCTCACTAATGTAAGCCATCTCCCCTCAGATGTGGAATCTGGTCTTGAGGCAGGACAGATCACAGCAAGGAACAATTGACGCGATGCAAGAAACGATTGTATCTGATAAAGGAATTTTTTGTGCGCAGATAGATTTTGCGCATGTTCTAATCCACGAAGCTAAATACCGAACGCTTCTTGAATTTCGCATAAAAAATTCCATTTTACAGATAAATAAATTAATTCGCAATAGAAATTCCTGCGTTAGGCGCATTTGCTATTCCATTCACACAGATTTGTTAATCTTAACCACGCCCAGAAAAAATAAATATGCGCAGCCGTTCGCTAATCTTGAATTGTCCCTGTCTGCATCCACCTGGACACCACCTTTCTGTTCTGAGGGGAGCAGTGTTAAATCAGTAAAAGGGGTGGGAGGAGGATACTTTATCATTCAATTACTCTTGAACTACAACAACTACAACAGTAGTGAAATAACACTCTCCATGGCTCAAATACTATGAAGAATATTGAAGCTGCTTTTATTGTGAAATATTACTACTATCCCTTTAAATAGAAATTAATTTTGGGGAACCAGTCCATTTTTAGTTGATTTATAGTGGACATTAGCACTTTCTGCCCAGATTAAGGTAATTGGGGGTTTATTCTTATGGGTGTTCGTATTAACCCCTTCCTGACAATGGACGTACATGTACGTCCCGCAAAAACTGTCACTTAGTGACAGAGGATGTACACCGTTTGGGGACTCCGGGATAATTAAAAAAAAAAGAAAGTCTTAGCCGGGAGTTAAGTGACGGCCGCGTGTGCGTGCGGCCGGTCACTAAGGGGTTAAGGTACTGTTGAATCATGAATATGTTGGTGGATGGACCGGACGACTGAAGCTGTAGGGAGTGGGCTGCTTTACTGCACAAATACATACAGTAGGTGGAGTGACAGAAGCAAGGAGGAGAGGGGGGTCCAGCACCGGTACTGATCTATGTGGGCATGGAAATATCTGTGAATATAGTACAGCAGAGATAAACAGTGGCTCTCCAGCTCTTGTTGGACTACAGCTCCCATCATCCTCAGCTTAGCAGTGGCTGGCTGTGAATGAACAACTGCAGAGGCTTATGATTTCCCAGTCCAGGAAGGTCTGAGCTTTTATGGCAGGTAGAATAAAAGGGCAGATTGGGTGGGCCAAGCTGTCTTATCTGCTGTCACATTGTGTGTTTGGAGAGAGGACAGCGAACAAAAAGCTGGAGGGGAGGAGGACACCGGAGGGGGAGGGGGTGGTAGTAAAGGGGGGGGGAGGAGGAGGGGAGAAGGAAGAGATTCCTGCATTTTCCTGTCTTGCCTGTATAAACCAGCATGTACAGAGCCAAGGGAGGGATACAAAGCGTCACAGGAGTCCAATGTCTTCCATGCACTCTGGATTAACACTTTTGTCATCCACAGTACCGGGCTGTCTTCATAACACCCTTCGTACACCCAGGTTACACAAGGTATGTAGTGTGGGGAGGCTGAGACTGGTATGAATGGCGAGAGTAACAGTCTGAAGGATTAACCCTAAAGGGTTATACTGACTGCTAAAGAGATCTTTCCACATTCATAATTATATACGCTTCAACACTGTGCAGGACTGCAGTGTATATACTATAGTAGCAGACAGTGGGGATTACTGTAACTGAGATATTGACCCAAGGAGCTTCTGTTCTACTGATATCAAGTAGACACTGTGCCAAAGAGCTCACAGTTTTGTGGTGAAATGGGATATCTAAACTAGCAGTGATGTCCTGGGTGATATGACTCGAACAAGGTTGAATCCTAGTGATATAATTTGACCACGCCACACGGATCTTACAGTCTAGTGGTATGACACAGTCTGTCCCAAGGAGCTTGACATCGAATGGTAGAAATGTAGAATCTAGTGGCAATGGGAGACACTGCAATGAACTTGTGTTCTGTTGTGAAATGGGAGACCTTCCCCAATGAGTTTACAGTCTAGTGGTATAATGGGGGGATGCTTTATCAAGGACTTTAACCCTTTGAGTGCCAGAGGGGTAAGCAGCGCATTGCAAAGCAAAGCGTTGGGTACCCCTCTGGCACACAAAGGGTACTGCAGTAGTTTAAGGTGAGAGCATGCCTCAAGAAACCATATTGTGTAGTAAGGGACACTGCTCATAGGAACTTACACTGTAGTGGTATATTGGGAGTTGTCTGTCCAAGACATCTATAATCTGTGGTAGAATGATAGACCCTTCCTAACACAACATATAGAACAGTGATATGATGAGGTGCCCTAGCCCAGTGAGCTTACAATCTAGTGTTATAATGGCAGACCCTATCCTAAGGAATAGTGATATAAACAGAGACCCTGCTCAGTGGAGTCTACATTCTGTTGGTATAATAGGAGTCCTTCCACTGCAGTCTAGTGGGATAAAGGTAGAACCTACCCAAGGAGCTTACAATCTAGTGGTGTATTGGCAGACCTGCCCCCAAAGAGTATACAGTTTCATGGTATAGGATTAAACTGTTTTTTATGGTTTTACAGAGTGAGTAATGAACTCATTAAGGACTAGAGGGGAATTAAATGAATGGCTTTTGCAAAGCAATTCACATTTCTCTGGCCTTTCAAGTGTTAAAGCGTCAAGACTCCAGAGTGGCCACAATTTTGTGATTATGACAAAGGGATATAATCAGCAACTCTGCTCAGTTTACAGTCTACAATAGGTGCAGGATATTACATTTCAGCTAATCTAATTAAGAGCATTGGTAACATTTAGCAATACTAGTCTTCACAGAAGTATTAAGAACTGTCCTTACTTGTTTTTGCTTCTTAGAATATATGTATCATCTTGATAGTTTCACTTTGTTCACTAAATGTTGCACAAGAAATGTAGCAAGTAGCACTAGTCATTCCTTGCTTGGTTGTAACAACGTTCGGGTAAAATACCACCTTGCTTCATACGTTTGATGTAACAAGCTGCTAAATAAGTGTATGTCATGTCTTGACATTATAGTGTCACATAAAATACAACTTTGCTGGAGCGTACACATATTTCTATGCAACAGTTGCAAACTACTTATACATCTGACTGAGGTGTCGCTATCACGGATTGCGCCTAAAATAGTGTAACGGGCTATCACCTGGGTGACTGTGCAGGAACAGTAACATGAAAAATATTCTCTAGGGCTTTGTGGTGACTCTCTTCACACCATAGGGAACTCCTAAGTAGGGACAGAAATACATGCACAGTATCTCAAATATTTCTAAAAAAAAAAAACCCATCCAACAATATGTGTGGAATAATATACTTTTAATAAGAAAATGTAAATATAATCAGTTGGTACACATAAGAGAAATATTGTCAAAACATGAGCTAAAATGGACTTCCATTTGCTTGAGAAAGCACCTCTATTCTGGTGTGAAACGCGTTGCAGGGCTACTGTATCCCAGCCAGGAGTTTGAGTCCAGCATCTACACGGAGTACATCTTGCTATGTAAAAAATATACTTTTAATAAAGAATATGTGCATCCTATATTAAAATGCCAAAAGAATACAGAGACTGACAAACATCAATGAGTAATATATTTCAAATACACATCTGACTGAAAATACAGTCAGATATGTATTTGAAATATATTCCTCATTGCTGTTTGTCAGTCTCTGTATTCCTTTGGCATTTTAATATCGTTTAGCTCATGTTTTGACTATATATATATATATATATACCCGCATTGACTCTTTAAAGATAGCATTATAATTGTTGTTACAGCACATTTTACTCATTATATTGATGTGTTGATGCTGTTCATTTTAATGTGATATATTATTTGTGCATTTTCTATATATACACATATACTGGTTCTTGAGCTCGGACCCAGTATAGTGATTTTGGTATATATTGTGCTTTTGATGTTTTAAGGGGGTCTATTAATAAATATTGGATACCTTTTTGTATATACATGTCTCTTCGTACTTTATATTTAAAGAATACAGACTAGCGCTCTCCTGTATTTTTTTGTATTTGTCTTGTTTTTCACCCTTGCACTATAGGGTTTAAGGATTGTAGCGATAACTGTATTCTTTTTTAATATTATTATATCATATACCTTTATACGGAACAGGATAATAGAGGGCGCCTTTTCCCCAGTCTTTGGGGGCCGTTTTTTTGTAGATTTTATTATATATATATATATATATACAGGGCTTAAAATGTGAAGTCCTTTGCAACTAGCCAGACCTGAAAAGTTACTCGCCACTGCAAGACATAACATACCCACCAGGGCTGAATTTCTACTCGCCAGGGCTAAATTTTCACTCGCCATTGGCTAGTGATGAGTGGAAATTTTGAGCCCTGTATATATACACTGGTTGAAGAGCCCGTGTACATGGGACACAGTGCCACCCAGCAACGGCTGCGGTGCAGTCATAAACAGTAGAGACTGCCAGCGCCGCGGCTGATAACAGAGCGGGCCATTCCCAATTTAGACCGTAGTCCTCTCTGCGCATAAACTATGGTCTGAATTCGGAGCAGTCCACTCCGTTATCAGCCGTACTGCGCATGACTGCAGCATGCGCAGCCAATTGTACTGGGCATGACAGCTTCTGACAAACATACATTTAGCGAATTATTATATAGGATATAAATACTAGTTTGAATGCCTGTGTACACAGGCTAAAGTGCCACCCAGCGGCCCCGGCTGCTGCTCCAGAGCCGTTAGCAGAAGCAGGCGGTGAACCTTTCAAAGCGCCCACTCTGGTTCAGCGCATTCAGCCGGTCCCTACTGCGCATGACTGCAACCTTCCGGCAGTTTCTACTGCACATGTACTGTTACGTACACAGGGAGCTTCACAGGTTAGCACTTTATTTTATACAGATATCATGTGTACCAACTCATTGCACACACACATACATATACATACATATATACATATATATATATATATATATATATATATATATATATATATATATATATATATATATATATACATATTCTTTATTAAAAGTATATTTTTGCACCCATATTTCTGTTTGTTTTTTTAGAGATACTGTAAGCTCTCACGAGCAGGGCCCTCTGATCCTTCTGTTCTCCACATCTGATTATACTATTTAATACCTCTGTGTGTCTATTCCCTATTGTACAGAGCTGCGGAATTATAATAAATAATAATAATAATACTGCATAGCTGCCAACTGTACTGATTTCTGTGGTACAGGTCCGATTTTGGGGCCCAGTCCCACTGTCCCGCTGCATTACCACTGTGTCCAGCTTCCCAGGCCTCTGCCACACTTTCCAGTTCTGCCTGGCTGGCTTCGATAACCTTCAATTCACTCACGCTCTCAGCCACAGTTGCGCCGAGCGGTGAGATGCAGAACATTATACTGTGCATGCATGTTGTGCTTGAAGCGTAAGCGATAATCCACCCTTGGCTGCCTCAGAGTAAGTACTCATTGGTACTATCTGCCTATGCAGGTCGCCAGCAGCATTAGACATCATCAGACTATTTAGTGTAGTCTCACTGATCAGGTACTGAGTCGAGCGTGACTCATTAACATGCTCAGTATGTTGCAATGAGCCAGCTTGGAGGGGGGGTAGGGGTGCAGTTGAGGATAAAATTGTCCCTCTTTGGCATTTTAAAATGTTGGGAGGTATGGATCCTGTACATATATTTCTGTCACCACCTAAGGGTTCCCAGCAGTGGGAAGAGAGTAAGCGCAAAAGCCCCCTATATAGAAGATTTGCTTATACTGAATGGTGTTGGGAGATTGATTGTTTCCTTCTGTGGCTTAAAGCTGCAGGACTCTGAGACCCCAAATATAGAAAGTTTTAGGACTACATAGTTCTGTGTACTGACCTAGCTCTGCCACCTTTTCCTTAGCAACATGAAAAAAGCATGAGTTGTGAATCATGGTGTTCTGTTGGGCGTTTCACACAGACAACATGCTCTGAGATACAATCAAAGAGGATCAACATGCCGTAACCTTCCTCAGACAGTACAATAACATACCTACAAGTGTGTGGTATGGTTACCAATGGAATGTCATTGAAATCTCGCATCTATTGCAGGTAGCTGTGTTTTCCCTGCAACTGGATTACTTATGTTTATACTGAGAGAATAAGATACTGGGACACCCCTGCTACACTATTGCATTAAAAACTCACCTACGTTTTCAGTTGCTACAAAGAAGTTGTATTACAAAAATGTCTTTCTAGGAAGTCACCTTTGTGGACACTGCTTGATTTTTCATGTGTCTGAGAGGCCTTATGCAGAAATGACAAGATGAACAAATCTGAAGCAAACAAACTGTGACATGGGGGGAGGACGGGAATGAAAATGTCCTAAAATTAAACTGATGTAAATGAGTGTTTTAACACATTGCATTCTAGAGATGTCCCCAATGCATTGGTGACATCTCTAAAATTCAAGGGGGTTATAAGTCCCCATTTATAACAAAGTGACTTTTAACCCCCCCCCCCATGGTGTAGTTGGTTTGCTCTGAAATGCTCATCTTTTTGCTTTCTGCCTAAGGCCTTGATATACAGAAACAGAGTCACTGCCTCTCCGACCTGGGTATTGGGGTGGTGATCCATTTTTAAATGGCAACTAACACTAGGATTGTGTCCTATCAAAAGATTTGCTCTCCTGACATCTGATCTGCCAATGAAGCTGGCGGTACATTGTAAGCCTGGGCATACCAATGGGTGATCAGAATAGGGGTCTAAAAAACATCGCAGTGAGGGACAATCTCTGGTGAGCATAAGGACAAACCTGAAAAACCTGTCAAGGGGGGGCAGGGTTTTCCTTATACTCACAGTAAGAAGATTGTGATTTGCTGTGATGTTTGGTCAAGTGACCAGATTCCACATCTGAGGGGAGGCGGCTTACACTAGGTAAAAGGGGTGGGAGGGGGGATAATTTATCATTCAATTACTCTTGAACTACAACTCTGACAGAATTGAAATAACACTATCCATGGCCCAAATACTATCAAGATTAATGGGAGCTGCTTTTTGTGAAACATTACTGTCCCTTTAAGTCTCTCATACTACACAATGCTGTCCCCACAGACCATCTGTATCAGGTTTGAAAGTCTGACACAGAACGTTAATGGAAGCTGCAATCACAACCAGCAACGTTTATAACTGAGAGCCACAGACTTCTTGGTTGCAGTCCAGCTGAGGTCAGCTATTTTGTTACTACTGAATATCTGAAAGGAGCACTGACCAGTGCAGCCCTGGACTGTTGTTTTTCTAAATCTGTTCTTCCTCTGTTACTGTACTATGGGGCTATTGGGACTCTATCACAGGGGCAACTTTGTTGCAAGACCTTTTATTGTAGTAAATAAATGATCGGAGTGCTGGTGGTGCTACAGTGTAGCAATGTTTTCCCAGCATTCCATTCATTGAAACATTGATACCATCACAGGGAAAACTTAGCTATCTGCAACAGTTGTGTGATTGTAATGCAATTCCTTTTCAATCAGTACTGCAGGTTTGTAGATGCATTATCCAATTGTCTGTGGAAAGCCATATGTCCCTATGACAATCACAGCATGTTACTTTTGTGAAATGCCCCATACACACCATGATTCACAATGCATGCTTTTTTAACATGATTTTCTGTAGCTATGACAATGTCACCCATGTGAAAGGGGCATGTCATCCATTCACAGTGATACAGTCAATCTCCTGTCACCTGTTTTGGTGTTACTTACTGCAAATGCTGGACTGCTGGCCATTTGAATGGAAGTGATAACTTGTCTCACATTTGCCTCTAGCCCACCCATGTTGTACAGACATTACATAGGATAATCACTTCTCTGTTTGGAGGTGAAGTGATAAAAAGAGCGCTATCACCTAAAAATGAGACTGGCTTGTGCACTTCCAGCTAGCATCTGTAAATCTAATCCAAATTAGCATTTTCTAGGGACATGCACACCTAAAAATAATCTGGAGGTTATACATGATTAAATACATGCTGGCATCTTTAAAATTAGGTTTGTTTTCAGAGGCCTAACATCTACTCTTACAAATGCTCAGTTGGGGCACTCATTTCTACTCTTTTTGCTGGTTTCAGACCTTCCATTATCATAGAAATCTCGATAGGGTGTCTAAGTAGTGATTGTTCTGCATTGTCTTTAAATGGCCCAAGATAAGGTAATACGCTTTCTGAACAGAGGGACAATGGGTGTTACTCTCACATTATCTGCACAAACAATCATACAGAATCTAAAAATGCATTCAGGGCTTAATTAAAGGGATAGTAATGTTTCATAATAAAAGCAGCTCTAATTAATCATCATAGTATTTGGACCTTGGAGAGCGTTATTTCAATTCTGTCAGAGTTGTAGTTCAAGAGTAATTCAATGACAAAGTGTCCCCCTCCCGCCCCTTCTACTGATGTAACACTGCTCAGCCAGAGCAGAAGGGAGTGTCCAGGTAGACTGCAGAGAGGGACAATCTTCAATTAAGATAAGGGAAAAAGCTGAAAAACCTGTCAAGGGAGCAGGATTTCATTGTTCTCACAGTAAGAAGATTGACCCTTGATGTCTGGTCTATGGACTGGATTCCACATCTGAGGAGTGGGGGCTTACACTAGGTAAAAGGGGCAGGAGCGGAAAACTTTATCATTCAATTACTCTTGAATTACAGCACTCAAAGTATTGAAATAACACTCTCTATGGCTCAAATACTATGAAGATTAATTGGGGCTGTTGTTTTTGTGAAACATTACTATCGCTTTAAGACACTGGACATCTGGCCAAAGCTCATGCTAGTGTCCCACCAATAATCCATAAAACTAAATTTATCAATAAAAAAATATGTTTGTATCAATGACTCTACTGTTCATGGTTGTGAATGTGGCTAGAACAAGGCCAATGTTCCTGCAACATACACCAGTCCCTGGGTTACAGCAGTCTATCCATCTGTCTATCCATCCATCCATCTATTGCTGTAATGTCCAGTTTATCACCTACTGTGTCAGTATATGGGGTCATCATGTAAGGAGTAGGGTTTTTCCTAGAGGCATCTGAGATGCAAAAGCCTTTCTGACATCATCCTGCTTAAACTCTTCAATGCATAGTGTGATTGTGGGTCAGGGTAAATAATCTTCCATTGGTAAGATTTGCTTGAGTACTGAAAGGATGGGATACCCCAAATGCTTATGACAACACGTAGGACAAACTATTGTTGGATTATTCTCACATTTTCTTATAATCTGTCAAAACATGTTTCTAGACATATATGTGTAAATCTAGAGAAAGAGGAGAGCAAAAACAAGACCCTATCTAAAAGCAGTGTTTATTCCCATCAGCTCCATATACACAATATACAGAAATACACTTACAGAATCTCCTGATCTCCCTCCCGGCAGAAATGTCCCTCTGCTCAAACCTCAGCACCATTCTGGACTAACCATCCGTCAGTATTGGGCAATCGCTCTCCCTTCAAGTGTTTCCTCCAATTGAAGTCGTCAATTAGCAGATAACCAGCTAACACTAGCCATCCAATCGCTCCTATCCACAGAGAGTGCCACATTTTAGCTGATGGGCTATGTCCATGTATCGGCGATGGCAGATCACTAAGGCACCAACCAGGAGGGACCAAGGGTCCCAGAGGCTATATTAAATTCACCCAGCGAGTATCGCGGATAACTATGCATGCCGTAATATAAACCATATGAGTTGTATCCCATAACATTACATTGAAATACATTTTGGAGCATGCATGCCTGTCAAAGACATACTGTAATGTACTGAGATATACAGACGTAATCCTGCTGCAAAGCTACTGGGTTCACTTTTAAAATGTTGCATGTAAAAACGTGTGAGACTACAGGGTGCATTTAGCATGTCACTCTGATTGAAAGGAACACATGAGAATCTTGCACTGCAGGAAAGCGCAAGATTCTCATGTTGAAGAATTGTCGCCATGAACATATTAAGCACCCTATGATTAAAGTGTGCAAATATGGCACCCAAATCATTAAATGAAAATGAAATATCTTGTGCTCTGTGCCACCAAAATACATACAAAATATCTTCTGCTACCCTTCCCCCGCAGTATGTTCGGGCGAGTCATTACTTTAAATTGCCCCGGCTCTCTCTCCTCTTTTCAGATCCCCTTCCACGCTGTACATCTTGGAGCATGGCTCTGGCAGAGACTGGGCAGACCTTTATGAAGCAGCCATGGCTTTATGAAGCAGCACAGTTCCGGCAGAGACTGGGCAGATGTTTATGAAACAGCCACAGTCAAAAGAGAATTCATATTGCTTAGCACTTCCCCAGGTGTCTCTCTGTTTCTCTGTGTGCTCCATTCCGCATGCAGCGAAGGGGAGAGAGAACCGGGGCAGCGCTAAGCAGTATACATTTTTTTTGACTGTGGCTGCTTCATAAAGGTCTTCCCAGTCTCTGCTGGAAGTGTGCTCCAGGACGCACCGCGGGGAAAACAGGATATTTCATTTTCATTTAATCATTTGGGTGTCATATTTGCAATGATAGAGACAATTCATAACATGAGAATCTCATTCTTTCCTGCAGTGTGAGATTCTCATGTCGCCCTTTCAATCAGGGCAACATGCTAAATGCGCCCTGTAGTGGCATACTTTTTTCCATGCAACGTTTTAAAAGGATACCAAGCTACTGTACTATACAATACAAATTAAGAACAATTATGTTGACTTCCCCCAAATTCGCTATCTGCTCCCTCCCCCTTACCTTTTATTTTCTATAGTGAGAGGCTAACCAGAGAGCAAGAGTGCTGCTGAGCCCTCTGTTGGAGCTTGCACAGCGGAGCAGTTCTGGGTTTGAACCTAGCAGTATCTTGTAAAGAGGGAGCCAATGCAAGTGCTGTATTGCACAATCTCAAGTAGAGGGCATCGTAACGATTTTGTTAATCTAATATAAAATAACTACATTTTACAGATGCCAGCTGGAAGTTTAAAATATATAATTACCTAATTAAGTTGTAGGATTTTGTGTCCCTTTAACCCTTTGAGTGCCAGAGGGGTATGCAACAATGCGTTCCATTCTCCTCTGCACTCAAAGGGTTAATTCATGTGTAGCCTCAGCTACACTCAAAGGGTTAATGCATGTGTAGCCTCAGCTATCCAGGTGCCATTTGATTAATTTTGTTTGTGCTGTTTGTAATGAGAGATAAGTGCCAAGACAATTAATTTACTGAGATTAGTACCTGCTGCTCTTGTATTCAGAAAGACTGGAATCTATCTCATTCCTTTTACAGACAATCTCTCACTATCACTTCTGAGATATCCTATTAACCCCTTTGAGTGCCAGAGGGGCACGCAACGCATTCAAAGGGTTAAGATTGCTATGGTAATGGGAGTCAGAAAATCTGCAAAAACACAAGAACGTCTTCCCCACAGATTCGATTTTTAGGCCTCAGGAAACCAATACCTTTTTATCTTTTTATTTTTATAGGAGGTCAGCATCGAGTACAGGGTATTTAAATACAGGATATGTCTATTCATTTTCTGGTATGTTTTAATTCATTAACCCTTTAAGGGCTAGAATGTTATTCAACACACTGTGAACCAATGCATTGCATATCCCTTAAAGGGATAGTAATACTTCATTGTATCTTTATTTTATTTTGTAGGCATTAAAAAAAGATGAAGAACGATATAAGTCTTATCTTTCAAACCTTTATGGTTTGAGGGATATTCACAAGCAAAGTTTCCCCTCCCGCCCCTTTTACCTAGTGTAAGCCATCACTTCTCAGATGTGGAATGCAGTCCATAGACCAGACAGATAACAGAATGGGACAGTCTTCTTCCTATGAGAACAATGAAAGCCCTGCCCCCCTTGGCAAGTTTTTCATGTTTTTCCCTTATCTTAATTGAAGATTGTCCCTCTCTGCAGTCTACCTGGGCACCTCCCTTCTGATCTGGCTGATCAGTGTAACATCAGTAAAAGGGGTGTGAGGGGGACACTTTATCATTGAATTACTCTTGAACTACAACTCTGACAGAATTGAAATAACACTCTCCAAAGTCCAAATACTATGATGATTAATTAGAGCTGCTTTTATTATGAAACATTACTATCCATTTAAAGGGATAGCAATGGTTCATATTACATGTAGCTTAGAATGTTTGAGCATGTTTAATAATTGTGCTCCACGATGTACATTTGCCGCATAACTTGCTACTTACTGTGTAATATAATGTTGAAGACGATCTTTCCCGCCCCTTTTCCTGACATCATGGTTTTTATCCCAGATCCGACGGCAGATCATTACAAGGGATTGTAGTCTAGTCAAGTGACTGGACTCCAATATTGAGGGGAGGCAGCTTCACATCAGGGAAAAGGGTGGGATTGATCATCTTTACCATTATATTGCACAGTAACTAGCAAGTTATGAAGCAAATGTATATGGCAGAGCACAACTATTACACATTCTCAACGTTCTGACCTATGTGTAATATGAATCATTACTATCCCTTTAAATTGTTAAACCTCTGGATACGAGAGATGTCTTCAGTGCACAGTTTTTTGTAATGATTTGGAGACACATCTATCATCCAAGGGGTTAAATGTCTTATTCCATTTTCTATTCCAATGCTAGGTAAAATGGCCAATAGATTAGGGTGTGATTCAGTCCCCAGGGCTGAGGTTTGACACAGATTATTATTACACACAGAATTTTTATCAGAGGATTTTGATATGATTCGTTGGATGGCTTCTCTGTGGTGCCATGCGTTTAGGTTACATGTGGAACTTACATCACCTGTGTCTGCTTGTGTCCCTCCCCAATTAAGACTGATTCCCGGAGGTGATATGAATTTGGTGACACAGCAGCCCCACTAATATCATCCTTGTCTTTTTCACTGCGCTCCCCATTAATATCCCCTAGTGCATTCCCCACTGCAGTCCTGTTACTGTAGAAAGCAGGCATTATCTTCTCAGTGGGTGGTTCTTAAAGGGTTAAGGAATTTGCGATTGTAACAGGTGATTTTAGAAACATAGAATTTGACGGCAGATAAGAACCATTTGGCCCATCTAGTCTGCCCAATTTCCTACTGTGTAAAAAAAAAAAAAAAAAACCACACACGACCTCAAACCTTTTTTGGTCCTTGGTCTTTTCTTATGTTAAGGACTGCCTTATGCCTATCCCATGCATGCTTAAATTCTGTCACTGTATTGACATCTATCACTTCTGCTGGTAGGCTATTCCACTTGTCTACTACCCTCTCAGTGAAGTAAAACTTTCTTACATTACATCTAAACCTGTGTCCCTCTAGTTTTAGACTATGGCCTCTTGTCCTAACGTTTTTACTCTTTTGAAATATACTTCCATCCTGTACTTTGTTGAATCCCTTCATGTATTTGAATGTTTCTATCATATCCCCTCTCTCTCTTCTCTCCTCCAAGCTATACATATTCAGAGCCTTTAGTCTATCCTGATATTTCTTTTCCTGTAGACCAGTCACCATTTTAGTAGCCCTTCTTTGAATTTTCTCTAGAGTATCAATATCCTTCTGGAGATGGGGTCTCCAGTACTGTACACAATATTCTAGGTGAGGTCTAACTAGAGATTTGTACAGTGGCATGACTACTTCCCTTTTTCTGCTACTAATGCCCCTAGCTATACAACCCAGTGCCCTGCTTGCATTCCCCACCGCTTTATTACATTGCCTGCTTACCTTTAAGTCATTAGAAATAATTACTCCCAAATCCCTTTCCTCTGTTGTCTCTGACAGCACAGTACCCTTAATGGTATATTTTTCCTTTGGATTTTTATGTCCCAAGTGCATTATTTTACATTTATCAACGTTAAAGTGCATCTGCCACACTCTTGACCATTCTTCTAATTTACCTAAATCATTTGCCATTTGGCTTATTCCCCCTGGAATGTCTACCCTATTGCAGATCTTTGCATCATCTGCAAAAAGGCCTACCTTTCCTTGAAGACCTTTTGCAATATCACTAATAAAAATATTAAAAAGAATGGGCCCCAGTACAGATCCCTGAGGTACTCCACTAGTAACACTCCTTTCGTCCGAATATTCTCCATTGACTACCACCCTCTGTCTCCTGTCACTTAGCCATTGTCTTATCCATTTCACTATTTTTACATCTAGACCCAAACACTGCAATTTATTTACCCCCTTGGTTGCTAGAGACATTTCATTGCATTGTGAAGCAAAGTGTTGGTGACATTGCTAGCATCCAAGGGGTTAACAGACTTTATTTTTAATTAAAAAAGAAAATCTTGTTTGATAAAAGGAACTAAAGACACTGACTACCATGAATATTTTCCATTTAGAAATCTTGATTAATGCAAATCAAATCTGACTTTCCTAAATGAGTTTGGGTTTATTTGCCGCAGTGTATTGATGCTGGAATTAATCAGAGCACAGTTAGCAGATTCAGTGTCAGATGAAGCATTAGTTATGTAGCCTTGATGTCCTAAATTAAGACGGTACAAGGTTCAACTGGGGCCGCTTCCAGAGTTTTGAAAATTATCTGCTTTTCTGTCTGTCGGTCTATCTGTCTGTCTGTCTATGTATCTAATCTATCTATCTAATCTATCTGTCTGTCTGCCTATGTATTCTAGTCCTGTGTTTAGCAGGGCTGGGTTCACATCTCAGGCTCATTTAGGCAACACACCCAAGGCTCACTTAGCCCCACCCACAGCCAAACCTACACTCCTTACTTGACTACCCTCAGCCCCATCTACTATTTCCTAGTACAGTAAATACACTTAGGTCCATACTGAATTAGCTAAAGTTATGCAATTGCGTAGCAAATCATCTGCACCAGGGGGGTGAAATTAATATTCCCATTGATGTAAATAGGACTTTTTTTTAACTCCTTGAATGCTTGAGGGGTCTCCATAGCATTGTCTCCTAATATGTTCAAATACCCTCTAGCACTGGGATTTCTCTTTCCACACACAGAACTCTGAAGTGGCCAGAGGATCTCAGACACCCACTCAAAACTGGGGGTCGGCTTCAGTAATTTAAAGACACGCTATTCTGTAATGAACCAACCTGTACCATAAGAGATGTACGAAAATCCCCAGTGATTTAACCCTTTGAGCGTCAGAGAGGTATCCGTTACCTCTCTGGCACGCAAAGGTTTAAATTATGGATTTACGACCATGAGCGTTCTCTAGCAATGAAGGGGATTAAAAGCCCCTGTAGTTTATTGGATACAGCCCTTCTTGCATTAGGCTGTTGTCTGCTTTGCTTAATGGAAATTCCAGCTCTGGTGCTAAGATCACAGATGGACAATGTGAGGCCTTCCAGCTGCCGTCAGTATACATTTCAGTCACCAGTCAATGATGGGAACTGTTGTCTGGCAGCTGGAGGGTCTCCCATTGCTCATCAGAGTTCTAGATTGAGCTGGGGTGAGAATATGTTCCCTTTATCCATTCATTCTCTCTCTCTCTCTCGCTGTTATATAACAAACATCTAAACTTGGTTTCTGTAAACTTCTTCTAAATTCTGAACTGGCTGATATGGACAAGTGATGTGTAATGATTACAGAATTACTCTTGAATACCACAGATATCTCCAACATGTGGCTACTCAGTGTATTGGAGAAGTCCCTTAGCATCTCTGGTTTTAAAGAAGAATTAATTTAAAGCCGGGTCAGAAATATTCCAGGAGCCTTTGAGCCCAGTCTCCTAAAACGTCTGGCTCTTACATTTTGAAGGTATTGTATACCTCTATATATAACCCCCAAACACACACACTGGCCCCTAAAATCAATAGTTGTGCCTGGCTACTGTGTTTGTTATATTTTAGTCCACCACTGAGATAAAGGTCCTGTGTATATATAATTGTTTTGAAATAAGCTGCTCTGATATTGCTGACATGCTGCCAGAAATTATTGTAGTCAGATATTATAAGAATTGACCAGTTCGCTCCAGTAGCAGCCAGAAATAAACTGAGTGAGAACAGGGAGATTATGCTTGGAAGATACTGGAGGAGGATGGTGCTTGTTGGATAGTGGAGGAGTAGGAGAGATGTGCTTGATGCATAGTGGATGAGGAATAGGCAAGATGTTCCATTTTGGATAGTAGAGGAGGAGAGATTGTGCTTGTTGGATATCAAAGGAAGAGAGATTGTGCTTGTTGGATAGTAGAGAGGATATATCATGTTTGTTGGATAGCAGATGAGGCGTGGAATAGGCATAGTGGAATAGGCAAGAGGTTCCCTTTTGGAGAGTAGAGGAGGAGAGATTGTGCTTGTTGGATAGTAGAAAGGATATAACATGTTTATTGGATAGCAGAGGAGGAATGATTGTGCTTGTTGGATAGTAGAAGAGGAGGAATGGTGCTTGCTGGATAGTAGCAGAGGAGAGATGATACTTATTGAATAGTAGAGAAGGAGAGGTGTTCTTGTTGGATAGTGGAGGAAGATAAGTGGTGCTTGTAATAGTGGAGGCGGAGAGATGATGTTGGATAGTGGAAAAGAGATGGTATTTGTTAGCTAGTGGAGGAGGAGAGATGGCACTTGCTGGGTAGTAGAAGTGAGGTTTTACGTATTGGACAGAGGAGAAAGAGGAGAGAAGGTGCTTGTTGGATATATTATGAGCAAAAGTGCTTGCTGGATACAGGAGGAATGAAGGTGCTTGTTTGGAAACAGGAGGAATGAAGGTGCTTGTCTGGATACAGGAGGAATGAAGGTGCTTGTTTGGATACAGGAGGAATGAAGGTGCTTGTTTGGATACAGGAGGAATGAAGGTGCTTGTTTGGATACAGGAGGAATGAAGGTGCTTGTTTGGATACAGGAGAAATGAAGGTGCTTGTATGAATACAGGAGGTATGAAGGTGCTTGTATGAATACAGGAGGTATGAAGGTGCTTGTATTAATACATGAGGAGTGAAGGTGCTTATTTTGATACAGGAGGAGTGAAGGTGCTTGTTTGGATACAAGAGGTATGAAGGTGCTTATTTGGATACAGGAGGAATGAAGGTGCTTGTTTGGATATAGGAGGTATGAAGGTGCTTGTTTGGATATAGGAGGTATGAAGGTGCTTTCTTGGATACAGGAGGAGTGAAGGTGCTTGTTTGAATATAGGAGGTATGAAGGTGCTTGTTTGGATACAGGAGGAATGAAGGTGCTTGTCTGGATACAGGAGGAATGAAGGTGCTTGTTTGGATACAGGAGGAATGAAGGTGCTTGTTTGGATACAGGAGAAATGAAGGTGCTTGTATGAATACAGGAGGTATGAAGGTGCTTGTATTAATACATGAGAAGGTGCTTATTTTGATACAGGAGGAGTGAAGGTGCTTGTTTGGATACAAGAGGTATGAAGGTGCTTATTTGGATACAGGAGGAATGAAGGTGCTTGTTTGGATATAGGAGGTATGAAGGTGGTTGTTTGGATATAGGAGGTATGAAGGTGCTTTCTTGGATACAGGAGGAGTGAAGGTGCTTGTTTGAATATAGGAGGTATGAAGGTGCTTGTTTGGATACAGGAGGAATGAAGGTGCTTGTTTGAATATAGAAGGTATGAAGGTGCTTATTTGAATACAGGAGGAATGAAGGTGCTTGTTTGGATACAGGAGGTATGAAGGTGCTTGTTTGGATACAGGAGGAATGAAGGTGCTTGTATGAATACAGGAGGTATGAAGGTGCTTGTTTGAATACAGGAGGAATGAAGGTGCTTGTTTGGATACAGGAGGAGTGAAGGTGCTTGTTTGGATACAGGAGGAGTGAAGGTGCTTGTTTGAATACAGGAGGAATGAAGGTGCTTGTTTGGATACAGGAGGAATGAAGGTGCTTGTTTGGCCCTAAATGTGTCAAGATTACAGTTGACACGCCCATAAAACTGCTCATCTGTACATCCGATCCCAGTATCCCTGGCTGTAATAGAGTGACTGTTCTTCCCTGGAACTTAAAGGGATAGTAACACTTAATATGCAGAAGTATATATCCTAGGATTTATCCTCCTGAGTGAAACAAGGATACTTTCACTGCTGGGAGGTGTTTTACTGTAAAATGATTGCATCTGAAACATGAATGTTTTAGGTGCAGTATGTCAGTGGCCCGAAATTTCCCAGTGGCGCTGTTGCTACACCATGTTATGGAGGTTTATGGTCAACTGACCAGAGCTGTCCATAGGATGGTGTAGCAACCACTGTACAATTGCAGACCACTGAGACACTGCGCCTAAACATATCAAGTTTGAGCTGCAATAACTTTTGAATACAACACCTCTCAGCAGTGGGTGTATATATATATATATATATATATATATATATATATATATTTTTTTTTTACAAATTAAACATTACTGTTCCTTTAAGGCAAATCCAGATGTTGCATTTGCCTGGGACACATGGCTACATCCTATGTGAGGATTTTGGTCCCTATTCAGTAAGGTGAAGTGTTGGTACCATAGGGAACTAAGAACATTTCCACAAATTCCCACTGATTTAAATGGGGCTTTTAACTCCCTTGAGTGCTAATGAGTTCTCCAACACATTGTGAAGTAATTGGTAAGATCAGTGGTATTCAAGGGTTAAAAACTAATTTTAATTCTATGGGAATTATTATTTATCCCTGTAGTATAGATGGTTTGCCTCAGAATGTCTTCACATTGCACTTTACATAAGGCTTCTTGGGCCATATTCAGTAAGCTAATAAAGAGTGTAATTATGCATACCTGGGATCTCTCCAGATCTGTCCCTGGAGACTCTTAGAGTTACTTACCGGGTCTCCAGGGACAGAGGCTGATTCTCTGGTGGTGGTGAGTTTCCTGTGAAACTCTGCCCACCTCTCCAGCTTCTCATCCTGTTCCTCCCACTTCTCCTCCTTCTCACCCTATTCCTCCCACTTCTCCTCCTTCACACTGTTCCACACACTTCCCTCCCACTTCTTCTCCTTCACACTTCCCTCCCACTTCTTCTCCTTCACACTGTTCTACACACTTCCCTCCCACTTCTTCTCCTTCACACTGTTCCACACACTTCCCTCCCACTTCTTCTCCTTCACACTGTTCCACACACTTCCTCCCACTCCTTCTCCTTCCCACCTTGTTCTACACACTTCCCCCCCACTTCTCCTCCTTCACACTTGTCTGCCCACTTCTCCTTCACACCCTGTTCCACACTTCCCAACAACTTCTCCTCCTTTGACCCTGTTCTGACCTCTTCTGTGCCACATCTCTTCCTTCTCAGCCTGTTCCACACACTTCTGTCCCACATCTCCTCCATCCCACCCTGTCGGCCCACTTCTCACCCATTTCTACTTCTTCTCACTAACAATTTATTGTTAGTATTGTGTTAATCATGGAAATAGAGTAATAAAGTTGTTTTAACTTCCAGCATGAGTTGGTATGAAACTTACTTCAGTAGGACATCTTGGCGAAGAGAGATCTGTGTTCCTGTGCTGTCCGGACAGCGCAGGTGCACAGATATCTCTTCACCAAGATGTCTGCACTGTCCTATTGATGTAAGTTTCATGTGAAGTTATCATTCCAATTCATGCCGGCACTTAAAGGGATAGTATTGTTTCACAAAAACAGCAGCTCTGATTAATCTTCATAGTATTTGGGCCATGGAGAGTGTTATTTCAATACTGTCAGAGTTGTAGTTCATGAGTAATTGAATTATAAAGTATCCCCCTCCCGCCATTTTCACCTAGTGTAAGCCACCTCCCCTCAGATGTGGAATCTGGTCACTTTTCCAGGCAGGTCGCAGCAAGGGACAATCTTCTTACTGTGAGAACAATGAAAACTCTGCCCCCCTTGACAGGTTTTTCAGGTGTTTCCTTATGTTCACTGAAGATTGTCCCTTTCTGCGATCCATCCGGACAGTCTTGCTGCTCTGAGGTGAACAGTGTTACATCAGTAAAAGGGGCAGGAGGGGGATACTTTATCATTCAATTACTCTTGAACTACAACTCTGACATTACTGAAATAACACTCTCCATGGCCCAAATACTATGAAGATTAATTGGTGCTGCTTTTATTGTGAAACATTACTATCACTTTAAGACTCTTTATTACTCTATGTCAATAATAAACAAGATACTAACAATTAATTGGGGATAACTTATGTGTCATGATAGTCCCAATTCTTTGAATGCCAGAGAGGTGTCCAGTGCATTGCATTAGATACCTCCCTGGTACTTGAAGAGTTAACCTCTTGAATTCTAGAGTTATCCAATGAAAACACTACTCAGCAGGAATCTTCTCACGGTAACCACTTAAAGATCTACTGGTAGATGCAGATCCTACTATTGGCCACACCTGCAGTAAGACATCTGATAATGGGTTAATATTTCGCAATGACTTCTAGATCCAGTTTAGTCTCTGGAAGGGAAGAGTTCAGTAAAAGTCACTTCATTAGGTGTCTCAGGGACGGGGGAGTTAGCGTGAACTCACTTAGAATTGGTTTCTTGTGACATGTTGGTGTGATAAAAGGAGGAGGCTGGGTGTCAGTGCTGCTGTCAGTTTCACCTCAGAAAACATCACAACACTGAGGCATGTGTCTTAGCGGCTTGGAGACTTATAGGGAGCAGCTATAGAAAGAGGCAGGAAGAGTTAAAGGGATAGTAGTGTTGCACAATAAAAGTAGCTCCAATTAATCTTCATAGTATTTGGGCCATGGAGAGTGTTATTTCAGTTTGTCAGAGTTGTATTTCAAGAGTAATTGAATGATAAAGTATCCCCCTCCCACCCCTTTTACTGATGTAACACTACTCACCTCAGAGCAGCAACACTGTCCGGATGGATCGCAGAGAGGAACAATCTTTGGTGAGTATAAGAAAACAACCTGCAAGGGGGCAGGGTTTTCCTTATGATCACAGTAAGAAGATTGTCCCTTGCTGTGACCTGTCTGGTACTGGGACCAGAATCCACATCTGAGGGGAGGTGGCTTACACTAAGTAAAAGGGGAGGGAGGGGGATACTTTATCATTCAATTACTCTTGAAATACAACTCTGATAGTATTGAAATAACACTCTCCATCACCCAAATACTATGAAGATTAAATGGAGCTGCTGTTTTTGTGAAACATTACTATCCCTTTAAAGGAAGAGACTGGGCCTTATTCATCAAGCTAAGGAGTTGTAGTTCTAGAGCAAACCAACTGAACTATGGGGGGATGCAGATTCACTTTTGTTTTAAATGTGTCTTCTACCCTTTTGAATTCTAAAGGTCACCAACGCATTTCTTTTGCAATACGTTAGGAACCTCTCCAGCATGCAAGAGGTTAAAAGTTGATTGAATGTGACTAAGCCATCTTTTCGAATTAACATATACTGCGAATTCATAATGTAAAGTAAAATTACCTATACTTTTTATATCATCATCAGGTTTTAAACTCTCCTATTCATAACTAGGAACATTCTGTATTTGCCCTGGAGACTCCGTTTTTTGCTGTTGATTACCAGGTCTCCGGGGACAAAAATGATTCTCCGGTGGTGGGAAGTTTCTTATGAAACCCCGCCCACTTCTACTCCTTCCCATCCTGTTCCTCCCAGTTCCCTCCTTCTTCTCCTCCTTCCCCACCCTGTTCTGTCTACTTCCCGCCCACTTTATGTCACATTCCGTTAAGCCCCATCCATGATTAAACCACACCCCTTTGTGACGCAAATCGTGTAATTTATAACCCCAAGTGGCACCACCAGAGCCCCCTCCAGGGACTCTAGAAGAAAAAGTTACCAGGAATGCTTATATCCCTGACAGGGAGGTTTCAGAATCTCTTCCCAGAGATCTTTCTGTCAAGGACTGTGAAAGCAGGGATAGTGATGCAATGTAAAAAAGAAACAGTGTAAAAAAGAAAGATACAAAGTAGCAAAGCCTACCTGTATAGCAATCAGCACACTCAGTGTTTCTGGGATAGTGGTACCTTGTTGCACTATCCCTGCTCTCATTTCCCCAGAGAGAAAGATCTCTGGAAAGAGAAATTCAGTGACCTCAATGTCAAGGACATAAAAATGTAGAAAATAATAGGTAAATATGAGTAATAATATCAATACTACTATTAAAGTGTAAGCAATTTCAGTTTATATATTCTACATGTGCATAATACCTGTATGCAAGGTCAAGAGGAGGTTGACTGTCACTTTAAATTAAAGTGAATCTTGGGATTGTTTTTTTCACTATGGGAGGAGTTAGCCAAAATATTGTTATGTGTCAAAGAGAATTTTAGGAGGCAGAGAAGGGGTGCATGTGTATAGTCTTATATAAAACACCTGAACCATTTAGGAGCCAGAAGTGAAGGTTTAGGAACCCGAGCTACTGGGCTCCTAGGATTTTTCCATTCCTGCCCTGTTGATGGTTTGTTCCAGAATTGCTCCTCTTTTGATTAGTGTGTTAGTCCCACTGTGTAGTGCAATAAGAGGAACTGTATGGGGATATTGTGTGAGTCAATACTTAGAACCATACCTCCTGCCAAGAAAGGAGCTCCACCGACCTGCCCTGGAGGCTCCGAATCTCAGATTGAATTTCTAGGTCTACAGGGACAGGTCCTGATTCTCTGACTTCATGAGTTCAGTGGTAGCTCCACCCATATTATTGCCCCTACTGCCACCCCATTCTGCCCACTCTTACCTGCCTTTGTACATTACAACTCTGCCCCCCCCCCCACCTTATTAATCCCTAACCACATCATGGAACAAACCTCATCATTTGGACACTACCATCCCTAACCCTGTGTGTTTATTGGAGGGCCAGGGACAAGAAGGTTTCCAGATATGGGACTATGCCCTGTAGGGAGCAATAGGAGGTCTTATTGGGAGGGGTTATATGGAACAATGGAGGAGTTATAGGGAGAGGTTATATGGAACAATGGAGGAGTTATAGGGAGGGGTTATATGGAACAATAGGAGGAGTTATATAGAGGGTTTATATGGTACAATTGAGCAGTTATAGGGAGGGTTAAATGGTACAATGTAGGAGTTATAGGGAGGGTGTATATGGTACAATGGAGGCATTATAGGTAGGGTTTATATGGAACAACAGAGGAGTTATTGTATATGGTGCAACAGAGGAGTTATAGGAAGGGTTTATATGGAACAATGGAGGAGTTATAGAGAGGGGTTATATGGAGCAATGGAGGAGTTATAGAGAGGGGTTATATGGAGCAATAGGAGGAGCTATAGGGAGGGGTTATATGGAACAATGGAGGAGTTATAGAGAGGGGTTATATGGAGCAATAGGAGGAGTTATAGGGAGGGGTTATATGGAACAATAGGAGGAGTTATAGAGAGGGGTTATATGGAGCAATAGGAGGAGATATAGGGAGGGGTTATATGGAACAATAGGAGGAGTTATTGGGAGGGGTTATATGGAACAATAGGAGGAGTTATATGGAGGGGTTATATGGAACAATAGGAGGAGTTATATGGAGGGGTTATAAGGAACAATAGGAGGAGTTATGGGGAGGGGTTATAAGGAACAATAGGAGGAGTTATGGGGAGGGGTTATATGGAACAATAGGAGGAGTTATAGGGAGGGGTTATATGGAACAATAGGAGGAGTTATAGGGAGGGGTTATAAGGAACAATAGGAGGAGTTATAGGGAGGGGTTATATGGAGCAATATGAGGAGTTATAGGGAGGGGTTATAAGGAGCAATATGAGGAGTTATAGGGAGGGGTTATATGGAACAATGGAGGAGTTATAGAGAGGGGTTATATGGAGCAATAGGAGGAGATATAGGGAGGGGTTATATGGAACAATAGGAGGAGTTATTGGGAGAGGTTATATGGAACAATAGGAGGAGTTATATGGAGGGGTTATATGGAACAATAGGAGGAGTTATATGGAGGGGTTATAAGGAACAATAGGAGGAGTTATGGGGAGGGGTTATAAGGAACAATAGGAGGAGTTATGGGGAGGGGTTATATGGAACAATAGGAGGAGTTATAGGGAGGGGTTATATGGAACAATAGGAGGAGTTATAGGGAGGGGTTATAAGGAACAATAGGAGGAGTTATAGGGAGGGGTTATATGGAGCAATAGGAGGAGATATAGGGAGGGGTTATATGGAACAATAGGAGGAGTTATTGGGAGGGGTTATATGGAACAATAGGAGGAGTTATATGGAGGGGTTATAAGGAACAATAGGAGGAGTTATGGGGAGGGGTTATAAGGAACAATAGGAGGAGTTATGGGGAGGGGTTATAAGGAACAATAGGAGGAGTTATGGGGAGGGGTTATATGGAACAATAGGAAGAGTTATTGGGAGGGGTTATATGGAACAATAGGAGGAGTTATTGGGAGGGGTTATATGGAAGAATAGGAAGAGTTATTGGGAGGGGTTATATGGAACAATAGGAGGAGTTATATGGAGGGGTTATATGGAACAATAGGAGGAGTTATATGGAGGGGTTATAAGGAACAATAGGAGGAGTTATGGGGAGGGGTTATAAGGAACAATAGGAGGAGTTATGGGGAGGGGTTATATGGAACAATAGGAGGAGTTATAGGGAGGGGTTATATGGAACAATAGGAGGAGTTATAGGGAGGGGTTATAAGGAACAATAGGAGGAGTTATAGGGAGGGGTTATATGGAGCAATAGGAGGAGATATAGGGAGGGGTTATATGGAACAATAGGAGGAGTTATTGGGAGGGGTTATATGGAACAATAGGAGGAGTTATATGGAGGGGTTATAAGGAACAATAGGAGGAGTTATGGGGAGGGGTTATAAGGAACAATAGGAGGAGTTATGGGGAGGGGTTATAAGGAACAATAGGAGGAGTTATGGGGAGGGGTTATATGGAACAATAGGAAGAGTTATTGGGAGGGGTTATATGGAACAATAGGAGGAGTTATTGGGAGGGGTTATATGGAAGAATAGGAAGAGTTATTGGGAGGGGTTATATGGAACAATAGGAGGAGTTATTGGGAGGGGTTATATGGAACAATAGGAGGAGTTATAGGGAGGGGTTATATGGAAGAATAGGAGGAGTTATAGTGATATGATATATGCATACCTGAGAACTTCCTCCTGTGAAGCCCCTGGAGAGGGCTATTGGGCTGTGACCGGGCTTATTTTACTGATGCGTTTCTCATCATAAAGTGGAAGGGGTTTGATTGGGCTGGGAAGTGGGTGGAATAGGATGGGAAGGGGGAGACGTTGGCAGAGTTTTTTGGGAAAATCAACCTCTGTCCCCAGAGACCCAGTAAATAAAACACTAAATACTGGAGTCACCAGGGCAGATCTAGAGAGGTGTGGATGAAGGGAACAACAGTAGCAACAGTTGGAGTGATTTTAAACCCTTGTGGACCTGAGGGGTGTGCAGTGCATTGCGCTCACCCCTCTGTTCTTCAGGGGGTTAAGGACTTGCATTTAATCCATTGAGCGTCAGAGGGGAATGCAAAGCATTGCAAAGCAACACGTTGCATACCCCCTGGCACTCAAAGGGTTAAAAACCATTGGAATTCTAGTAGGAGGGGGGTACTCTCAGATCTAATAATTGCTCTGCTGATTGTGCACTACACAGCTAGAGATACTGTGTGCACGATAAGGACTTGATTCATAGCCTTTTGCTAGTAAAGAATTCCTCCATATCTATAGTACTGATCCCCATCTGCCTGGAAGTTGATTCCGACTGGAGCGCGCAGGGCCGTCAGAAGGGGAGATTTATATTGATAAACCCGGTGTTCATTTTCTCCCCAGCAAAGATCTGGACTGAAACAAACAAGTCTTTGTTAGAAACAAATTGACGTTTTCTGGCCCTTAATTAAGTGAAAGTCTTTGTTATAACGAGATTGCACAGAAGTTTGAAATCAAAGCCGCCTCGCTGTTTTATTGCTCGCAGCGCTATCGATCCTCCTGATGGCCCCTTGGCTGTAATTATGCAGAATCTTGGTCTAATGATTTGAAAATAAAGGTATACGTATAGATTTAAAGTGGATCAATTCCAGGACAAACCATCTGTTACACAGGGGACAAATAGAACATTCAATTGATTTAAAGGGATAGTAATTCTTAATATGTAAAAAAATATATATATATTGTAGAGTTTATCCACCTGAGTAAAACAAGGGTACTTCCACTGCTGAAAGGTGTTTTATTCAGAAGTTATTACAGCTCAGACTTGAATTTTTAAGGTGCAATATCCCAGTGGCCTGAAATTGTACAGTGGAGCTGTTTGCTACACCATCCTATGGAGATTTATGGTCTACTGACCAGAGCTGTCCATAGGATGGTGTAACAACAGCGGCACTGTACAATGTCAGGTCACTTTGATACTGCACCTAAAAGATTCAGTTTTGAGATGTAATAACTTATGAATAAAACAGTTTCAGCAGGGGGAGTGCCCTTGTTTTACATATTAAGTGTTGCTATCACTTTAAAACATCAGTATATGTGTTTAGAATTAATCTGTGTAAATAAAATACATTAGTCATTTTCTAAATCATTTATTCAGTTTCACAAAGATATGTAAATAGGTCATGAATTAACCTAAACATTCTTGGTAACACCCACTAGACATGCCCCCAGCAACACCACCTACAATAAAAGTGTCCCTCTTTGGCCATTTGAAAAGTTGGGAGGTTTTATGTATATGAGATCAATATCACACTCTGTATTGTACACTTTGTATATATGAGGAGATCAGACTCTGTATTGTACAGTGTGTATATGAGATCAGACTCTGTATTGTACACTGTGTATATATGAGGAGATCAGACTCTGTATTGTACAGTGTGTATATGAGATCAGACTCTGTATTGTACACTGTGTATATATGAGGAGATCAGACTCTGTATTGTACAGTGTGTATAGGAGATCAGACTTTGTATTGTACACTGTGTATATATGAGGAGATCAGACTCTGTATTGTACAGTGTGTATATTAGGAGATCAGACTGTTGTACAGTGTGTATATGAGGAAATCAGACTGTTGTACAGTGTATATATGAGGAGATCAGACTGTTGTACGGTGTATATATGAGGAGATCATACTCTATTGTACAGTGTATATATGAGGAGATCAGACTCTATTGTACAGTGTATATATAAGGAGATCATACTCTATTGTACAGTGTATATATGAGGAGATCAGACTGATATACAGTGTATATATTAGGAGATCATACTCTATTGTACAGTGTGTATATTAGGAGATCAGACTGTGTTGTACAGTGTGTGTATTAGGAGATCAGACTCTATTGTACAGTGTGTATATTAAGAGATCAGACTGTGTTGTACAGTGTATACATGAGGAAATCAGACTCTTGTACAGTGTATATTAGGAGATCAGACTGTGTTGTATAGTGTGTATATTAGGAGATCAGACTCTATTGTACAGTGTGTATATTAGGAGATCAGACTTTTGAACAGTGTGTATATTAGGAGATCAGACTCTGTGTTGTACAGTGTATACACGAGGAGATCAGACTCTTGTACAGTGTGTATATTAGGAGGTCAGACTGTTGTACAGTGTGTATATTAGGAGAGCAGACTCTATGTACAGTGTGTATATTAGGAGGTCAGACTGTTGTACAGTGTGTATATTAGGAGATCAGACTCTATTGTTCAGTGTGTAAATTAGGAGGTCAGACTGTTGTTACAGTGTGCATGTGGAGATCAATCTGTATTTAAAATAAATAAAATTCCAGGTCTATTTTCCATTGGGCAGTCACAGAGTGTCACTAGTGATTTATAGTACTGCGTAGTGCAAAACCAACAGGAAACCATCTTATAACATGATTTAATAATGCACTTTTTCAGCAGAACAGACAGTAACCACCCCTACATACTACATCATATAAATAAGCTTGGAACCCATTAACCCATTCATTGCCAGAGGATGACACAGTGCATTGCAAAGCAATGCAGTGCGCATCCCTCTTCCACTCAAAGGGTTAATCTTTTTATAAAAAGCAGATAGAATATGGGGGTGAGAATCCATTAGAACACCAAGGACAGAAACAGGAGCAGGATCCAGGGACATAGTAGCCCAAATCAGGGGCTGTCCTTCTATATCAGGAACATTTGGCAGATATTGAGATACTAAAAAAGTGTTAAAGTTCTGGGGTAAAATCACCTGCATCATGGAACACAAAACTTTCCTTTAATTTAACCCTCTGAATGCCAGAGGGATATTCAACGCATTGCTTTGCATAATTGAGCTTTTAACCCCTTGGAGCTGTCTATGAGCAGCTCTCACACTTGGGTTTAGAATTCTGTGTGCTCTGGAGTCCTTCATTCCAGGACTCTGCATTGTCCGGAAAGGGGGCAGTTTGAGATGCGGGATTGGCCTTTCTTATCCTGGACACGTTCTAACCCTAATCGAGAGGTCTCCAAGGTGTTGCTTTGCAGTGCTCTAGTATAAAAGGCGCTAAATGATCCATCAGACCCTCTATTATACAGTGTGTATGAGAGAACATCAGACTTTTTAGTGCACCTGTAATTTTGACTGCATGTTAACCCTTTGAGCTGGCTGAGGACTCAGCCACCCCTCGTGTGTTTCATTCCCTCTGGCAGCGAGAGCTTATTAAACAAGGTTTTGCTCAGTTCTACATTTGGCTCTGTGTGTGAAGAGATGGCATGTGTTTTCATGCCCTGTGCTCCCCTCATACTGCCCACGGGCATTTCCCATCATGCCTTAGTCTCAGACTGAGTTATCTGATGCATCTGTTCTTAGATTCCTTCTATGGATTCCTTTTACAGCTGTTTCGCAGACCAATTAGTTCTTGTTTCTCAAAGTCGTTTGAACGCCCCGCTGGAAATCTTATTAAGCTCTTGTTAATGGAAAGAGATGTTTTTTAATGAATGAAAGGGAGCACATTCCACGTGGTAAAATGAACGGAGGGGACATCTCTCTGGATAAATTGGATGATTACAGGACACTGAGGTTTGGTGCAAGAATGACCTTGTGTCTGTAGCACTTTTAATTAGCGGTGTTGATTAGATGAGCAGGATAATCTTACAGACGATATCTGCAATAATCAGGCAGATATATACAATGATGCTAATTGCATGGTCCGGTTCTGGTGCAAACCAACGGCACTGTACTGAATCAAATAAACATTCTCCAAATCCCCATTGGTTTAAATGGGGCTTTTAACTCTTTGAATGCTAGCAATGTGTTCTAAGAAGAACTAGTCATTCTTAACCCTTTGAGTGCCAATGAGTTGTGTACCCCTCTGGCACTCAAAGGGTTAAGCAAACCAAGTGCACCATTGGGGACAAAAAAAACCTAAAAAATCCTATTGATTTACCCCTTGAATGCTACAGAGCACTCCAATGACACTACAAGGGCGATTATTTTTAAAGGTGGTGTTCCCCTTTAAGGGAGAGTCTTTATAAAAATGTTAACTTATTTTAAACACCTTTGGAACCTAGGTGCGTCTCCTTTTGAGATGCAGCCTGTTTGAGATGTAGCTAGTATCCAAGGGGTTAATTCTTACATAGGAAGCAGAGAAGTCGGGGTCATTTGTATTAAAGGGATAGTAATGTTTCACAATAAAAGCAGGTCCAATTAATCTTCATAGTATTTGGGCCATGGAAAGTGTTATTTCAGTACTATCAGAGTTTTAGTTCAAGAGTAAATGAATGATAAAGTATACCCCTCCCACCACTTTTACTGATGTAACACTGCTCACCTCAGAGCAGCAAGGTGGTCTCCGTATGGATCACAGAGAAGGACAATCTTCAATTAACATAAAGGAAAAACCTGTCAAGGGGGCAGAGTTTTCATTGTTCTCACAGTAAGAAGATTGTCCCTTTCTGTGACCCGCCCGGTCAAGAGACCAGATTCTACATCTGAGGGGAAGTGATTTACCTTAGGTAAAAGGGGCGGGAGGTGGTACTTTATCATTCAGTTACTCTTGAACTACAACTCTGACAGAACTGAAATAACACTCTCCATGGCCCAAATACTATGAAGATTAGTTGGAGCTGCTGTTTTTGAAACATTACTATCCCTTTAAATGAGAAGAGCTATATAAATTGGGAGCAAGATGATGACAATATTCACAGCTGTGCCATTGACCTTCACTGACCTTTGGAAGGTCACTGTGATGGAGAGAAATAGGACAGTTGGATGGAATCCTCTAGCTAAAAGGTACAGTTTGTGGAGCAAACAAAATGTACCATAAAACCGAACTGAAAATGTAATTCATTTTCATTGAGTTAAATGGTGCTTATAACTCTTTGAGTGCCAGAGGGGGATGCAGCGCATTGCAATGTGTTGCATACCCTCGGGCACTCAAAGGGTTAACCTGTTCAATGCGAAAGAGGCCTCCAACGCAACGAATTGGAGTCCTCTAGCATTCAAAGGGTTAAAAACTCATTTTAGATTAATGAGACTTTTTAGTTCCCCTTTTGTTGCAGTTGTTTCACTCCAGAACTGCTCATAATTTGCTTTTTGGCATAAGACCCTGAATGTATAGAAGTCTTCCCAAAGCAAAACTATTGCACAATAGGGAGTAAATAAAAATTCATAATATTGCCATTGATTTAAATGGGTCTTTTAACCCCCTTGGATACAAAGCAATGCACCTCTGTAGTATTCAAGGTGTTAAAGGGACATTGACACTTAAATATGAAAATAGGTGATATCCTTTTAAATCTCATGTACTTCCAGATTACATTTGGACAAGGTGGTTATTAAATATTAATATAGTATATTCAATAATATACTATTATTTAATCTTGAACTTGCATTTGTAATGCATGTGTAGACTGCGTATAGACTCCATGTGATTATATCGTGCTCTTTGTAGTGATACATAAGGGCTAATTCTGTTAACCCTTTGAGTGCAAGAGGGGTATGCAACGTATTGCTTTTGCAATGCGTTGGGTACCTCTCTGGCACCCAAAGGCTTATTGTACTTAGATCAGTACCCCTGAAGGCTGTGCAAGTGTCCTCTCTTGCCCTTCCCCACCCGCGGATACCCGTAAAGGGTTGTGTTACTTGCTCTTGGCCCTTTTACAGACAATAAAGCACAGGCACTTCTCAGATACCTATAAAGATCTCTGTGTTAATGGAAGCCAACTGTCACTGATTTTAAAATTGTATTTCAAATCCGTATTTGAGGTGCTTGTCATTACAGGGTTAGTAGTTTGAGTTTTCCCACATAGCAGTGTTCCTTATCTATATTATTTGAGGTGGTATTTAGGTGAAGGTAATGTCTATTGTGTGAGGTCTGATTCTCCGGGTGTGGCGAGTTTCTTCTCCTATCCACCCTGTTCTGCCCACTTCCCGCCCATTTAATGATACACAGATGACTAAGCCACGCCCACCTAATTAAGCCCCACCCCTTTGACTATGACCATCATGGAGTGCAGTGTATTTAAGTGTAAACAACCCCCAATCATTTTGTTTTTTTAAGTAATAGTGTTTCTTTAACCCCTTAACCCTTTGAGTGCCAGAGGGGTACGCAACACATTACTCTGCAATGCGTTGCGTACCCCTCTGGCATTCAAAGGGTTAAGAACTAGAAGGGTATGCAACGCATTTCATAATCACATTTAAATCAGTGGAAATGTGTAAAAAAAATTGATTTCCATCCTTATGGTGCAGTTGGCAAGCTCCAGAATTGTACGTCTTTAGCTTGATAAATAAGGCTCAGCGCTTTTTATCTTTCAAAAGAGAAGAGCGGGGAGGGATCAGGGTTGGAAAATGTCGTCCGCTCACACGCGTTTGTTATTGATAGCTTGGCTCTGATGAGCCCAATCTGTGTCCTAGCTATGGCAGCTGGCCATTCCTTTCCTAGAATCCTGACCAGCTTCCAGCTCTAATAAACAGCCAATTCTGATGGTCTGTGTGTACCGGTTGGCTAAGAACACCAGCAATGGCTGCCTGGGAACTCATCAGGGCTGGTGTACTCAGATGAACTGGAGCGAACCTGGAACAAACCATTTGCACCATAGGGAACAAATCACATTTCCAAACAGTCCCTTTTATCTGAAAGGGGAATTCATTTGCTCAAAAGAGCAAATAAATATTTCCAAATTCCTATTAGTTTAATACTTGTATTAAATTGGCAGTCCGAGTCTATATTTCATTAGTTAGTTTTGTAGTTCAAGCACTATTTAATCCGAAAGGATCCCCTTCCCACCCCTTCTGGCCTCCTCTCATCAGATCTGGAATCCGGACAGATACAGCGAGGGACAATCTTCACTCAATAAATATAAGGCAAACCCTACCCTCCTTGAGGAAGAAGTAGGGTGACCACATTTCCATTCTGCCATTCCGGGACATGTGATCATCCTAGTCCCGTGGCTGAGGCTCCCGCTGGCGCTGACCATCTTTCTGAGGCTGACATAGTAATTCCCAGTGGGAACTCTTACTCTGTGTCAGCCTCAGAAAGATGGTCAGCGCCGGCGGGAGCCTCAGCCGTGGGTCTCACTTGCAGCACCAGCATACCTGCTCCACCCCAGCTGTCTCGCATGCACCAGTCCAGCCAGCCAATGAGGATCATATAGCAAATGCATTTCATTGGCTGGCTGGACTGGCACGTGTTTCTCAATTCCGAGACTCTTTGTTGTCCCGGTGGGGGGGGGACACAGGACACAGACCCCCAATAAGGGACAGTCCTGGGAGTTCCGGGACGTGTGGTCACCCTAGGAAGGAGGGCAGGATTTTCCTTTTGCTTACTGAAGATTGTCCCTCACCGCGCTCCATCTGGACCAGACTGAGGCAGAGTGATGAAGGGGGATCCTTTCAGATTGAATAGTGCTTGAACTACAAAACTGCAAGTATTGAAATATAGCTCTATGTGCTAAAAATAAAATAAATAAAGAAGACTTGGACCTCCACTTTAATACAAGTATTACTGTCCCTTTAAAGGGATAGTAAAGTCTGTTTTATTTAAAATCTAATATTTTAGCTATTACAACAATAATCTAACTGATGTAAGTCCCATCTCTATAACTTTTATTGTTTGAGAGATAAACGAAGATAAAGTTCTCCCCTTTAAATGGGTCTTTTAACACCTTGATTGCTAGAGAGGTCTCCATTGTGTTGTGAACTCTAGCTTGCAGCATGTTAAAGTGATAGTAATACTTGAAAACTGTGAAATTTAATTCAATAGATATTTTAAAAATACATTAATTGTGCCATTTTCGATCTCCCAAACCTTTATGGTTTGGGAGATATAAGTCTGCAGAGTTCCCCCTTCCCTCCCCTTGTGTTTTTTTTCTTCAGTTACTCTTAAAGGGATAGTAATACTTAAAATGTACTAATCCCCATATTGTAGGCATTAAAAAAAGAAATTAATTGACCCCAGTGCTATCTCTCAAACCTTTGTGGTTTGAGAGAAAATCGCTTGCAAAATTCCCCCCTCTCTCCCCTTTCCCTGAAGTCAGTGTTCTAGCTGACTGCAGGGGAATCCTGTCATACGCTGCAGGTGGCTCTGCAGCAGAGCCGAGATCGTGATAGTAAAAAAGTAATCCTTCACTGAAACGGTCTTCTTTGCAAACCAAGCACACGTAGAAGACCGTTTCAGTGAAGGATTTCTTTTTATTAAAGTGATCTCGGCTCTGCTGCAGAGCCGCCTGATGCAAGTAAAACCGTATTCCTCTTCAGTCATCTAGAACGCTGACTTCAGGGAAAGGGGAGGGAGGGGGAACTTTGTGAGTGATTATCTCTCAAACCATAAAGGTTTTAGAGATTGCCCTGGATGTCAGTTAATTTCTTTTTTTAATGCCTACAGTATGGGAATTAGTATATTTTAAGTATTACTATCCCTTTAAAGATATTTAATCTTCTGGGCTGTGCACTTCTGCATAATGGACACACTGAATCTTCGGCACAGCTCTTCTTCTTCTCCCACCTCCCTCAGGGAGTACATTCACGCTTCCCTTCGGCGTGGTGTGCATCGCTCTATAGTAACAGGATGCTCCGGTTATCATTATACTGAGCTTGCAACCTTAGTATAATGCTAACTGAAGCTTGATGTAACGATTGAAGCCATTCACAGCACACCAAAGGGAAGCATGAACGTGCTCCCTGGGGCAGCTGGGAAGGAGGTGGGAGGAGAATTAGGAAGTGAACAAGAGCTATGCCGGTGATTCAGCGTGCTACATTATGCTGGCCAGCACAGCTTGAAGATTAAATATCTTTAAAAGTATGTAAGTGAAAAAACAACACACATTTCATAAAACTACTTTAATAACTAAACCTATGCTAAAAACGTTTTAAAAGGTGATAGTTTCCCTTTAAGGGTTTAAAAGCCCCATTTAAATTCATTTTTATTTGTACCCTATGGTGCAAATGGTTTCTTTCAGAAATGCCCGTTTGTTGTACATCAGCTTCACGCTCGGTGCCCTGCAAGCCATATTCCTGAAGACAAAACGGAGCAATTACTGAGTAGATCAACTGCACCATAGGAGCCAGCACAAATTCACTTAATTCACCTTTATATACATGGATATTTTAACCCCTTCGGTGCTGGATGTGTCTCCAGTTGAGGTATCCAATAGATTGTTTGCACTGGACACCTCACTATCAATCAAGAAGTCATTTAAATAGATCAACCTACTACTTCCATTGGGAGCATGCAGTTAACCCTGTGATTTCCAGAGGGGTTGCAATGTGTTGCGTACCCCTCTGGCACACAAGGGGTTAAGTCTGTTGAGATAAGTCGGTGCATTTTATCTAGATGGGAAAACGGGCAGACTTGATGGGCCCGTTGGTTATCTGACATCAATATCTATGTTTCTGTTTAAATCTATGGGAATTTAGGAAATGTATATTTGTATGGTGCAGTTGACTGGTTCCACAATTGCTTTTTTTGTTTCTGCACAAACCCATGCGTTTTGGTGTTTTACAGTAGTAAAAGATATGTACCTAGTGTATTCTAGTAATGTAAATGAAGTATATTTATAATTATACTTGCGAATGGTGCATATCATTGCCCGTTCGATTGGGCACACCATGCAGGTGTGAACCCACTGGCCTGCTGTAATGGGGAGTCCCACTGCAGTGATTGTCACGAGAGGTAATGGGGGTGAAGTCCCCTCCCACTCCTGTGAAAATCGACTTCCCTGATTCGCTGAATGCAGCTGATCTCTGCCCCCCCGCTGACCCAGGGTGGACAGTGAACCAGAAATCAGTGTGTGTGTGTGTGTGTGTGTATATATATATATATATATATATATATATATATACACACACACAGTCCCTCCATCAGACCCAAAATCCCTCTGTCCCACCCTGCTGTCCCTCTTTCTTGGAGATCAGACAGTGTAATGTGTATATAAGTGTATCCCATTGTCCCACAGCAATAAAACTCACATTAATGTTTGTTTAACCCCTTAATGACCCATGATGGTCCAGGAATGTCATGAGTAGATTCTCGTTAAGGAACCATGAAGGTCCTGTACAGTCATGGAATTCTCCCGCGTGGCTGCATGCCGTTCTGGTCCGTGGCCCTTAAGTGATGGCCATACGTGCGATCAACCGTCCTTAAGGGGTTAAACTTCAGTATATGTGTTAATAAATAAGTTTGTGCAAACAATGTGTTGCTGTTGTTTTAAATAATTTATTCAGATATAAAAGTCTAAGGGCCCCTGATTTGCTGTCCGCCCTGCCCCAGGGCAGCATGGAGGGCAGCAGTCAGCGGATCAGGAGCAGTGATTTTCACAGGGGTGGTGATTTTACTCCTGTGAAAATCGCTGCAGTGATCGGCTCCCCTAACTGCACCATCGCTAGTTCAGATAGAAAAGCGGTCATCAGGTCATGAAGTAACCTAAAACATTCTCAGAAATGCTCCACCCACCAGCCACGCCCCCAGTAACACCAACTAACACAGAAGTGGCCATTTGAAATATTGAGTGGGATGTTGATGTTACTAAGAGAAAGCGATGCATTTCTGGACTTAATGAAAAATAAAATTCCACTAAATTTGCCTTTATTTCAGTGGAGGTTTTAATCTCTTAAAGGGATAGTAATACTTCGTTTTAACTTTATTTTATTTTGTAGGCATTAAAAAAACATGAAGAGCGATATAAGTCTTATCTCTCAAACCTTTATGGTTTATGAGATATTCACAAGCAAAGTTTCCCCCTCCCGCCCCTTTTACCTAGTGTAAGCCATCTCTTCTCAGATGTGAATCTGGTCCATAGACCAGACAAATAACAGCAGGGGACAATCTTCTTTGCATGAAAACAATGAAAGCCCTGTCCCCCTTGACAAGTTTTTCAGGTTTTTCCCTTATCTTAATTGAAGATTGTCCCTCTCTGCAGTCTACCTGGGCACCTCCCTTCTGATCTGGCTGAACAGGGGGGGGGGATACTTTGCTTGTGAATATCTCTTAAACCATAAAGGTTTGAGAGATAAGACTTATATCATTCTTCATGTTTTTTTAATGCCTACAAAATAAATTAAGATAAAACGAAGTATTACTATCCCTTTAAATGCTTTGCAAAGCATTCAAAAGAGTTAACATCCAGGACCGATTTGAAGATGTTATCTCTTGAACCAAGGACAAAATTCAGTGGGTGCATTAGGAGTTTCATTAAAAATAAGGTAAATTGGGGGTTATTATTTAAACCTTTGCATGCCAGAGGGGTGGGAAACGCATTGCACAGCAATGCATTTACCCGTCTGGCACTCAATGGATTAAGAGGTGTTAGTTCTCCTTTAAGGATGCACTTCCCTGCTTGAAGATGGTCCCTTTGCTCTGCATTGATTCCCAACTGCAGGGGAGGTGCTGGGGCTGATGGGTTAATGGAAAACGAAAGTGTGTACACCTCCCTCCCACCAGCCTCCACCCCCCCTGCGGAGGAGGCACAGAGTGTGTCTGCAGCTGGAAGGCTGGTGCGTAGGTACCTGAGCGTCTGAGAGGCTCGCTGCATACACTACTGCAGTATGTATGAGGCTGGCATTCAATGTGCTGTCTCCACTGCCGCCCTGCCTCTCTCCTCCTTCTCCAACGTCCTTCAGGAGCCCAGAAAAATGGTGCAGTGTGCCGTCTTCTAAAGATAAGGTGGGTGGGCATTTCTTCCAGAGAGCAACCCTAAATAATAATCATGTGTCTGTGTATAAAACCATGGGGA
This sequence comes from Rhinophrynus dorsalis, assembly GCA_037306005.1. Taxonomy (NCBI): domain Eukaryota; kingdom Metazoa; phylum Chordata; class Amphibia; order Anura; family Rhinophrynidae; genus Rhinophrynus; species Rhinophrynus dorsalis. The sequence goes on from CM074727.1 coordinate 146,363,995, forward strand.
AATGCTGACCTGACATGTTTATTGACATCTAGAAAGCATGACTCCTTTTGTGGGTATGTTCAGCCGGGTGCAGTAATTGTACCATGCTCTGCTTTTCAGGACAAAACTTCATATATATTGGTGTCCCATTGCTGCTTTTTCATTGTTATTGGTGACTTTCATATATATATTGGGGTCCCATTGCTGCTTTTTCATTTTGTTATCTGGTGGCTTTAAACTATCTATCTATCTATCTATCTATCTATCTATCTATCTATCTATCTAGATAGACAGATAGATATAATATATCGGCTCCCTTTGCTGCTTTTTCATTGTTATTGGTGACTAGCTCACTCTGCTCCAGATACAAAATGTATCCTATATTATAATTCGCTAAGGATGTTTGTCAGAAGCCGTTATCCGAAGTAGAGACAGCTGTGTACGCTGCAGTCATGTGCAGTATAGACTGCCCTCGCCATGGCTGATATGGAGCGGGGCACTCCGAATTCAGACCTGAAGGTGAGCAGAGAGGACTACGGTCTGAATTCGGAGCTCCCCGCTCCGTATCAGGTGTGGAGCGGGCAGTCAGTACTGAGCATGACTGCAGCGTTGCCTTTGTTGGCCCGTGTACACGGGCTTTAAAACTAGTCATTTATATAAAAAGCTTAAGTATAAATGGGAGTGTATTTATGTTTAAGTATGCATGAGTGTGTGTGTATGCGTTTGTGTCTGTATGTGCATGGGTGTTTGTGTCTGTGTTTGCGTGAGTATGAGATGTTTGCGCGTGTGCGTTTGTGCCCGTGTGTGTCTGTGGGTGTGTCTGCGTGAGTGTATCTCTATTTGTGAATCTGTGGGTGGGTGTGTACATGTATCTGTTCTTTAGGTGAGAGTGTATTTGTGAGTGTGTCTGCATTTCATTGAGTGTGTCTGCATTTCATTGAGTGTGTCTGTGTTTGAGAGTGTCTGTGAGTGCATGTGTATGATGTGTCTGTGTAAATAGCTGCATGTGTGTTTGTGTGTCTGTGTTTCAGCCTGTCTGTGAGTGCATGTCTATGATGTGTCTGTCTGTGAATGTATGTCTGTGTGTGTTGGTGTGCTTGAGTACGGGTGTGTGTGTGTGTGTCTATCATTGTGTGTTTGTGTGTGCATATTCAGATGTGGGAGTAAATGAAGAACCTTATTGACTTCTGTCGGAATTTTGTTAACCCTTTGAGTGCCGGAGTGGTACAGAATGCACTCAATGGGTTAAAAGTGATTTCAAAGGACAGGGTCATCTGCACAAAGAAAGTGGAGCAATTCTGCAGCAAACCAATTGTACAATAGGGAGTAAATAAAATTTCCCAAATTTCCCATTCATTTAAATAGGACTTTCCACACCACCAGTGCTAAACAGTAGGATTTTAATTTGCCCCTTACATTGCATTTGCTGTGCTCCATATCTACTCCTGTTTGTTTTCGTTTATGGCAGGGCTGTATTAAAACGTAATAAACTTAGGAGCCGGAGGGGATGTTTTAGGAGTTGGATTAAGGGGCTTTAGGACCCAGTGAAAATAAAGGCATAACTAGATTTTTATACTAGAAGCCAATGGTAGATTTTTAGACTTTGAGGCTCCTGGGAATTTTCCACCCCTGGTTTACAGGCACAAAACGTGCCAATTTTGTCCTGTTTTAATTGCGCCCTTTTTACACTCCTGTTCAGTAGTATGGACACAGCATTGCAGTAAAATCTGGTTTGTGTGCTTGCATCTCCCTTCCCGCGGTTAGATCACCGTTTTCTGGCCAGTTGTGTAATTTGGGTTGTTCCCATGAAATTCCTGGTGGTGGGTGATAAATGGTCCCTCTTTGTGCTGGTATGCAGAACCATCTCTGGGGGTGGGGGCTGACTAACTCCTGCCAAGAGCTATAGGATTTCATACCTCCCAAGTGTCCCTCTTTGAGACCCAAATCCCTCTGTCCCTCTTTCCCACTCTGGTGTCCCTCTTTTTAGGCAATCAGACTGTGTGGTGTGTGTATATATGTGTATCACATTGCTCCACAGCAATGACACTCACATTAATGTTTGTATAAACATTACCATATGTGTTTGTAAATTAATCTATGTGAATATAATAATTTGGTCTTGCTCTAAAGGTATACAAAGAGGTGTCAATAGATCATAAAATAATCTACAAATTCTCTGTAATGTCACACCCACCAGCCACGCCCCTAGCAACACCCCCTAAAACACAACTGTCCCTCTTTGGCCATCTGAAATGTTGGTAGGTATAGGATTTCTCCTATTAACCCCTTGAATGCCAGAATGGTTACCTATTTGGCACTCAAAGGGTTAATGACCAGCTAACCATCTGACTGCCTTAGGGGTGCCTAACACATAGCCAAACAATGCCTTGAACGTCACTCTGGAATACTATCAATTATTATGGAAAAAAGATTTGTTGCAGTGTTTATCTTGCTGAGTAAAACAAGGTTATGCCTGCTTGTGAGAAACGCTTTATTCAAAAGATATTGCAGAACCTTCATGGCCTGAAATGTTGTGCTGGTGCTGTTGCTACTGCGGTCTATGAACAGCTATTGTCAGTGACAATAACCCACCATTGGCTGCTATAATAACAGTACCATTGTATAATTTCAGGCTGTAGAGGTACTGTAACAAACAATGCAAGTTTGAGCTGTAGTGACTTTGAATAAAACATCCCTGTAATATATAACGTTTTTCCATCCCTCTAAACTGGAACTAATGCTTGAGTGATTTTCTAAGAGCTTTCAAGATCACATATATTTAAGATAGCCATCCATTATTTAAAGCTACAATTTATAAAATGATTAGTTTATATAGATAGGGCTGTACTGACATTCCATTCTCCATCCCAACTGCCACTTCCTACCAGGAAGTACTGGTTAATTTGCAGAAACAGATAAATAAAGCTGAATATTTCATAAACTATGCTTTTAAATAAAGAACGAACATAAATTTAAGATGATTCTTGGAAGTCATTATAAAGTGCTTGTTCCACTTTAATCCATTTACTAGGCAATATGTTAAGCATGCAATGTTAGCAGCTGTTAGAACAAACTCATCATTAATTGTTGGGTTTAACCCTTTGAGTGCCAGAGGGGTACTAAATGCATTGCTTTACAATGTGGTGCGTACCCCTCTGGCACTCAATGGGTTAAAAGTCCGTGGGGGGGGGGGTGCAAAATGGGACACTGAGGACAGAACACTTCAAAACTTCCAAGTTGCTCACCTATGGCGCATGTGGTTTAAACTAGCAGTTGTAGCATAAAAGGGGGCATTGTACATAGGTGCAAATTTTGCACTTTAATCTGAAATACTTTGAGCTGTATTTAACCCTTTGAGTGATGAAGGGTACGCAACACATTGCAGAGCATTCAAAAGGTTATATATGGCCCTTTATGTGTTATAGGGTCTGAATCATCCAAAAACAAGAGCTTTCAAATTCACCTGTACCTTGTATTAGCCATTTTTTACTTAGAAAACCAGTTTCTTAGTAATGTAGATGGATTATGGTCTAGGGGTGGGGCTCTCTGGAGAACCAGGTCACTTTTTTTATTTATTTTTTTTTTTTTTAACCCCTTAAGGACCGGAGGTTATGGGACATTTCCGTCCCATAACGACCTCATAGGGGCACGTTGACTCGCCGGTACACGTGACCTGTCACGTGTATCGGCGCGTCACTATGGGGCTTGAAAGAGATCGCTCCGATCTTGGAGCGGTCTATTTCATGCCCTATTTTTACTTACAGCACTCCCGGTAGAGCGCTGTAAGTAAAAAGTACGTGACGTACCATGACCGTCATCGGTCCTTGAGTAGTTCAAGTACCATGACGGTCCTGGTACGTCAAGGGGGTCCCTAAGGGGTTAAATACAGAAACGTGATCTGTGATCACAGAATGGCGTGCAACCGTGCTGCGATCACAAACTTCAGTGATGTTCCAGAACCGTTGCTGGTCCTTAACATCCAGACACACGTGACGGTCCTGGCACATCACGTATCCTTAAGGGTTAAGGCCATCGTGTGCAATTCCTGTCATAGTCTTACATTACCACCCTTTCTCACTGACACTTAACCCTTTCAAGTCTAAGAGAGGTGGGCAAAGCATTGCTGAGCAGTTTCAGGGACTAGGCAAGGTAATACAGGGCTAAACACTGCTAAACAATTCTTTGCCCACCTCCACTAGCCCTGAAAGAGTTAAGTGTCAGGAAGCAGGGAGAGGTAATGTATGGCTAAGACAAGAAGTATCTGCCTGGCATGCCTTGAATATCATAATCCACAACTCTAAATTACTCAAAAACTAGTTTTAAAAATAAAATATTGCTAATACAACATAGAGGTGATTTTGAAAGCTATTTCATAAACACCAACCATGTTTTTAGGTGATGGTGCACCTTTCATATCTTCTAAAAACAAATGCATACGGTGCGATGCCAGGTCCTGCGGCAGTACCAGTTTAGGTATCTGCTCTGCAGAAGCTGGGTTAAAGAGACAGAGGATTCTAGTGAGATGAGATGAGGATTTAACCCCTCAAGCTGTCTGTAAGTTCCTTTCCGCTCTAGGACCACCACGCTTTATGGGTATAAGTACTATAGAGGACAAATCCAGATTCCGATTTGTTTAACCCTTTTAGTGCCAAAGGGTTATATATAACTTGTATGCTAAAGAAGTCTCTAACACATGACTTCCCTGTATTTTGGAGACCTCTCTAGCATTAAAGGGTTAAAACCCTATTTAAATGAAACACTTGTGAGTGGCCATTTTGCACTGTGCTGTAATTTAGTATTACACTATGTATCGTACTGACAAAGAAAAGAGGAGAAATTCTAGAGACAACCAATGACGGCATAGCAGGTGCATAAATATTAATTTGGATTTCATTTTTTTTAACCACTTCAGTGGTAGGGAGAAATACAGTGCATTGCTTTGGTAGCATTCAAGGGGTTAAAAGCCCTATTTAAATCAATTATACTTTTTATTTGTCCCCTACGATGCAGTTGGTTTGCTCCAGAATAGCGTCCCCCTATAGTGTAGTTGGTTTGGCCTGTAATTGCTAATTTTAGGCCTTTTTTTTATCACACTAAAAGGTACTCTTCTGGAGCAAACCATCTGCACTATGAAGTGGTGCTATTCTGGAGCAAACAAACTGCACCATAGGCTTTTAAATTAAAATGCACAAATTCCCATTGATTTAACCCTTTCAATGCAGAGCCCTCTCTAACATTCATATCTTTACAGTCACCTTTAAATTAATAGGAATTTCTAGTAATTTTCATTTCTTTCCTCTGCTACATTTGGTTCACCCCTGAATTGCTCCTATTCATATAGATGAATAAGGTCCGTTGTCTCATTTGGCCTAGTAATCAGTAGTCAGAGAGATATCCAGTGCATTGCGCTGCTGTTGACACCCATAGCATTTAGTGCCCTTGGCCGTGCAGTCCGTTCCCCTGCAATCTGTGAGTAGCTGATGGTATCCTTTGCTGTATAGTTTCTACTCACCTCCCCCTCTGCCTGGATCTTGCTGAATCACCGGCCCTCTTGCACCACTGGATTACAAATCTCCCAGATGATGTGTCCTCAGCTGTCTGCGGCTTCCCATTACTGAGTGTACCAGCTTGTTCATATTGGGAGCTCAGGTCATGGTTCTGTCTTAAAGGAACACTAACACCTACTAATAATAACCCCCACATATTAATCTGGGTAGGACATCTTCAAGGTATAGTAACATTTAACGTGTGTGTGTGTATATATATATAGAGAAAGAATTTACACTGCTAAGTGGTGTATTCAAAAGCTATTGTGGCTCATACTTTAATTTGCTGGGTTTTTTTGGGGAGCGGTATCACAGTGGCGCTGTTGCTGTATTACACTATTGACAGCTCTGGTCAGCTGACCATAAACCTCTATATGATTGCGTAGCAATTTCAGGCCACTGTGATACTGTACCTTAAAATATTCAAGTTTGAGCTGTAATAACGTTTGAATAAAACACCTCTCAGTGGGAGCATCCTTGTTTTCCTCAGGGGGATAAGCCCTAATCCTATATAATAATTAGCTAAAAAGTTTGTAACAACACAGTCATGCGCAGTAGAGACTGCTGTGAGTGCTGCAGTCATGCTCAGTAGAGACTGCCCGTGACGCGGCTGATACGGATCGGGGTGCTCCCAAGTCAGACCGGAGTCCTCTCTGTGCACCTTCAGGTGTGCAGGGCGGACCCTGGTCTGAATTTGGAGCGCTCCGATCCGTATCAGCCGCGAGGCAGGCAGTCTCTACTGCACATGATTGCACTGCGACCGACTGGCACTGTGGCCTGTGTACACAGACTCTTCAACTAGATATATATATTTTCCGTGTTACAATCTCTTTAAAGGCCAATGTGAAACAATGTTATGTGGATTGGTTCTCTAAAATGAATCTTTATTTGCAGTTAAACATATTATGGTTATTGTGTTTAAGCATACTTAAGCGCCTTAACCACATCATGGGTTGGGGAGCCATAACGACCCATGACGTTCCAAGACTGTCATGGAATTCAGGGCTCCCTGCGCGGCTGCACATCGTTCAGTGAGCCCTGAACCGGATTCTAAAAAAAAAAAAAAAAAAAAAAAAAAAATGGTCTGGTGTCCTTAAGTGCCGGCTGGGTGCGTGATTGCTGGTCCTTAAGGGGTTAACCAGGGTCTGATTTACATCACAGGAACCCCTCAAGGCACTCTAGGTGTCCTTAGCTCCACCCATGGCCACACCCCCATTCCTCACAGTCCTATCCACTGTTTCCTGGAACAAAATACCTTTATCCTATAATAAACAAGAATGATAAATGCTTTAAGCCCTTGGTTGCTAGAGAGATCTCCGCACATTCCTCCGCAATGCTTTTGGAGATCTCTCTAGCATACAAGGGGGTTAAATAATAGCCTGTAAAGGGGTTAAAATTGGTGCAGGGACATTGATATTGTTGTGGCCACGCCCATAATTCTGAATGTGGGTGTGGCCAGCACAGCAAAGACATCCCTCAAAATTTGGCAGTCTAGGAAGCTTCCTAATCTGCCTATTGGGAATACTTAAACTTAACCCCTTGGGTGCTAGGGAGGTATCTAGTGCATTGCAAAGCACTCTGTTGGTGCCCTCTTTAGCACACAAGAGGATCGGTGTCAGGAGTTCTGCACTGAGGAAAAAAAGAGGGTGTACTTGTTGAGTTCATATGGTGTATGTATGTATATATATATATATATATTTATATATTATAGAAAAAATATTTCTCACTGTACCAGAGAGCAGACTGGGGGCTGCAGGAGAAGCTTCTGATGGCTGCATGAGGCCCCAGGGCCGCCTTTCGCCCACCACTTGTCTAGCATCTTGCCATATTCTGTGTGAGTACCCTGCGATCCCAGCAGGAAGGTTTAATCCACATAGATAGTGTATGTGGGTAATTAAATGCCCTACAGTTCTGATCAGCGATAACCCTATCACATTCTATTGTTGCTCTAATTCATGCTAATTAATTCCACTCATCAGGATGAGCAATTGCATTTCATGTTGAATATGCTCTATCCAGGCTCTGTGTGCGCACACAGCTACACCTCCTTGTTATGCATGTGTCTATACATGTGCTCTCTGGGCTGGAAAGAGAGGAAATTGTAATAATCTACTGTTCACTTTACCTGGATGTGGCAGCATACTGATTCTTTGAAGGTATTAAAAAACTTACTAAGATCTTAACAAGTGGAATTATACATAGAAGCTCCCAATTTGTGTACATAGACACATACACACAGACACACATACACATACCTGGGAACTTTAGAAGCAGGGCTACCCGGAGGGTAACTCTGTCAGTGGCGACCAGGGAGGAAAATGACACGATTCACATCATAAAAGGGGCGGGGCTTAGTCGTGGGGGGTGGGACAAAAAAACCTGCAAAAATGGAGGTAAGAGGGCAGGGGGTGGGAGGAACTGGGTGGGATGGAGCACAAGTGGGCAGAGTTTCTACTTAAACTCTGCCCACCCGGTGATTCACACATTGCCCCGGAGACCCGGTAATTCAGTTTGAAATCCAGAGTCTCCGGGGCAAAACCAGAGAGTTCCCAGGTATGCATATACATACTTCTACACATACGCACATAAACACACCTACCCATGTACACACACTTAATGAACACAAATCCATATACACACACACACACACACACAGTGGAATAACTGTTCATTGGATGATCCACACACACACGTACCCTTACCTGCTTATGATTTGGCATATGCTGTATTTCAGCGAGCTGAGGGGAAACACTTTTCTACTGCACAGCTCATTTCCTGCTCTGCCTTGCACAGGACAGTGCAACATCCTCATACCTCCCAAGTGTCCCTCTTTCCCACCCTGTTGTCCCTCTTTTTAGGAGATCAGACTGTGTGTTGTGTATAAGTGTATCACATTGCTACACAGCAATAAAACTTATTAATGATTGCTTAAACTTCAGAACATGTGTTTATAAATTAGTCTGTGTAAATAAAATATGTTGGCTTTGCTCTAAATCATTTTTCCAGTGACACAAAGAGGTGTCAATAGAACATGAAAATAAAGTGTTAGGTGAGCGCTAAAAAATGACTTAAAATAAATAAAAATGTGCCGACTAATACTCAATTGTAATAAGTGTTTCAAACAGCTGCTCAGAGCCTCTATCTAAAAGTAAGAGTGTAATTAAATAGCTGGAGAACAGGCAAGCGCTTATTAATATTTAAATGTGCTTTAGTGTAAAAAAAAATATATATAGATAAAATAGCTAAATTATAATTAAACAGTAAAATGCAATTCAACAACAAGTAGACACAATTCTATATCCAAATTATGAATATATTCTACTAGTAATGACATTCATAAATAATACAAGTATGTATCGTACAAAATTCAATATCGAAAATCGAAGCACTTATGAATATATAAATGGTGCGCGTATTCTTCCAAATATTCGCATCCAATGAATAGTTAATTCATGCTCGATAAACATGTAAAAAAGAAAAAGGGCAATACATAGTGTGATCTGTTTATATAATATCAAAAATGATAATGATACAATCAATTATTTTGTTAATCTCCAAATTATACAATGAATCAGTAATAAAAATACAAAATGTACATAATGTAAGCGAAGAAATTAATGAACTTAAACCAATGAAAATTCTTCTAAGTTCAAACTCACTTGTATATGAGAGAGCTAAACCCGCTGTGTGGTGTGTATAAGTGTATCACATTGCTACACAGCAATAAAACTCATTAATGATTCCTTAAAGTGATAGAAATGTTTCACAAAATCAGCAGCTCCAATTAATCTTCATAGTATTTGGGCCATAGAGAGTTTTATTTCAATACTGTGAGAGTTGTAGTTCAAGAGTAATTGAACGATAAAGTTTCCCCCTCCCGCCCCTTTTACCTAATGTAAGCCCCCGCTCCTCAGATGTGGTATCCAATCCATTGACCAGACAGCTCACATCAAGGTTCAATCTTCTTCCTATGAGAACAATGAAAGCCCTGCCCCCCTTGACAAGTTTTTCAGCTTTTTCCTTTATCTTAATTGAAGATTGTCCCTCTCTGCAATCTACCTGGACACCTCCCTTCTGTTCTGGCTGAGCAGTGTTACATCAGTAAAAGGGGTGGGAGGGGGATACTTTATCATTCAATTACTCTTGAACTACAGCTGTGACAGAATTGAAATAACACTCTCCATGGCCCAAATACTATGACGATTAATTAGAGCTGCTTTTATTATGAAACATTACTATCCCTTTAAACTTCAGAACATGTGTTTATAAATTAGTCTGTGTAAATAAATTATGTTGTCTTTGCTCTAAATCATTTATCCAGTGACACAAAGAGGTGTCAATAGAACATGAAATAACCTAAAAATTCTGAGTAATGCCCCACCCACCAGCCACACCCCCAGCAACACCACCTAAAACAAAAGTGTCCCTCTTTGGCCATTTGGACCCAAAAAACAAGACAGACAAGGGGTGCCAATAGTGCTTATATCAAACAAACAATATGCAGATAAAAACAAAAGGAACTGCACTCACATTTGGGTATGTCTACACAAACACATACGAATGCATGCAGCTAATTAAGCTTGCATATATATAGCCTACATTACTGAAGAAGCAGCGTTTTATCGCTGCGAAACACATTTTTTAGTGGGTTGTTTTAATTTGTGCCATTTTTAATAGGGTTGCACCGATACCGATACTGGTATCGGTATCGGTGCCGATACCAGCATTTGCGCGAGTACTTGTACTCGCGCAAATGCGGCCGATGCCAGCACCGATACCCTGTGTCAGGGTCGGTGCTGCAGAGAGGGAGCCCGGGGAGCTGCTCACAATGCTCCCCGGTCACCTCTCTCACTCCTACAGCGTCGGAGCATTGCCGCGGGTTACCATGGCAACGCTCCGACGCTGACCTCTGCCGGGGCTCGCGAGAGAACAGCGAGCACCCGGCAGAGGAGAGTAAAGGAGGCAGACAGTGGGGTCAAAATGAGGAAGGATCAGGAGACCAAAGGAGTGGGGGCAAGAAGAGGCAAAAGGAGGGGTGATCAGGAGGGAGAGAGAGGCAAAAGGGTGAGTCAAGGAGGAGTGGGAGAAAGGGGGATCAAAAGCCAAGACAAAAGGGGGCTCAAGGGGGTAGAATGAAGCAAAAGGTGGGAGAAAGTAAAAAAGGGAGAGTCAAGAGGTGGTGTGTGTGTGTGTATATATATATATATATATATATATATATATATATATATATATATATATATATATATATATATATATATATACACACACACACACACACACACACACACACACACACACACACACACACACACACACACATAATATTTTTCAAGTACTCACCAATACAAATTACCAATACTTTTTTTTTGCGGTCATTTGCCAGTTTTCCAAGTACCTAAAACATGTAGGTACTTAGAAAACTGGCAAATGACCGCAAAAAAAAGGTATCGGTAATTGGTATCGGTGAGTACTTGAAAAAAGTATCGGTACTTGTACTCGGCCTTAAAAAATTGGTATCGGTGCATCTCTAATTTTTAATTTAAGTTGTTGTCTGCTTGCTGGAGTGGCTACATTCTTTCAAGCAAATTCTAACAGCGGATAGGGTGACCACATTTCTATTCTGCCATTCCGGGACAAGTGGTCACCCTAGTCCCGCGGCTGAGGCTCCCGCCGGAGCGGGCCATTTTTCTGAGGCAGACACAGAGTAAGTGTTCCCACAGAGTAAGATGGTCAGCGCCGGCAGGAGCCTCAGCCGCGGGTCTCACTTGCAGCTCCAGCATACCTACTCCATCCCATCTGTCTCGCACACACCAGTCCAGCAACCAATGAAATGTATTTGCTATTTGGTCCAGCCAATGAGGACCATACAGCAAATACATTTCATTGGCTGACTGGACTGGTGCGTGTTGCTCCATTCTGGGACTCTTTGCTGTCCTGGTGGTGGGTGACCCGGGACGCAGACCCCCAATTAGGGATGGTCCCGGGCATTCCGGGACGTGTGGTCAGTCTAACAGCGGATCCTGTTGGAGCCTGAAGGGAGAATCTCTGGAGAGCCCAGACTGTATGACTTACCGAGCAAGGGCAGTAAGATACCCCTGCAAGCTTAATTAGCTGCATGCATGCATATGTGTTTGTGTAGACATACCCAAATGTGAGTGCAATTCCTTTTGTTTTTATCTGCATATTGTTTGTTTGATATAAACACTATTGGCGCCCCTTATCTGTCTTGTTTTTTGGGTCCATTTGCTTCTTTCGTGAGTGGAGGTGGAGGGCAGCAGCCTAATCCTGAAGTGGAGTGAGCTGGTTAAGGGACAGCTATAAAAAATCCCAAGCCCTATTGCTGGTCACCACATAATTGTATTTCCAGCACGTCACTTTCTGAGTACCATTCTTCTAGGTGGTGGTGAGGTGTCTATTTATCTCGAGGATATTACACCAGGAAGCGCCTCTTGTTTCTTCTTTTTTTGTTTCTGCTCTTTGGCCATTTGAAATGTTGGGAGGTATGCATCCTGACTCGGAATTGAGAAGTGCAAAGGTGTGTTGCTTCCCTAGGGGTAGTGAACCTTTGGCTCTCCAGCTGTTGGAAAGTACAGCTCCCATCATCCCTGAAACAGACAATGGCAACAGATAACAACATGGAAGCCAAATACTGCCTACACTTGCCTTAGATGTCCCTATTACCATACCTGGGAACTTTTTATTGTTGTCTCCCCGGAGAGGAGTCCTCTGCTGCCGTAGGTGGTGTGAAGAATGACACGTAACGTGTAAAAAAGGGGCGGATCTTAATGCGAGTGCCGGGGGAGGGCTTAAAAGAAGGCTGGGGGGAAGGAGCAACACCGGGGGAAAAAGTGGAAGTAGTTAGAGTTTCAATAGAAACTCCCCACATCTGGAGGACTCAGCCTCTGCCCCGGAGACCCGGTAAAGCAGTGCCAAAACCGGAGTCTCCGGGGCAAATCCGGAGAGTTCCCAAGTATGCCTATTACATGTGTACAAGAAAAGATATAGCATGCATCCTCTTAAGGTTTTCTGGGGGATCTCTGTGAGCCAGATACCAGACCCCGGCTGGCACCCCACTGAAGTCAAAAGCAGCAGCGATATCCCTTGTTTGACAGGCCCACAGTCTCCCAGTCTGCATGATGTTACATAACTGGCTTCTTTGCAACCTGTGGCTCTCTATGGCCGTGCCCCCGGAAGTAGCCAAATGTCCAGGGGAAAGCCTTTTTTCCTCTCACAGAAAAGTAGTGAGGCTGCGCAATGTTTCTTTTCTTGTATACAGATTACCGGGAGGCACAATATAGTATATTGGCGTTAGTGTCCCTTTAACCCTTTCAGTGCCAGAGGGATATGGATACCCCTCTGGCACTAAAAAGGTTAATATCCTATAAGAACGTTCCAACATGCCCTTTTATAGTAGAACAATATGTGTGTGTGTGTGTTTACTTTAATGTGAGGAAGGATCAAACGTTATTGGGCAGGTGTTTGCAACCTGTGGTTCTCCAGCTGTTATCGGAGTACAACTCGTCATTCTCAGCTGTCAGTTGACTTTACTGAGGCTGATGGGAGCAATACATTGAAGAACCTCTCTAGGATATAGGGGATTTTTAAATCAATTTGCAATTTGTATTTGTCCTCTGTAATGCAGTTGGGCTTCCCTTACCTGGGACTCTTCAAGGCCAAGCCCCCTGAGTACTAAGGAGAGATGAGGATGGTGGAGTCCAATTGATGACATGTGGGACTTAGGGTGGTGTAAAGCCAGCATTTGCCCTGAAATGGGTAGAATAGTAGGTGGAACAGACCTGGGAATAGGTGGGGTTACAGGGAACTCGGCAATCCGCCTCTATCCCCAGAACCCAAAAATTAAGCCTGAAATCTGGAGTCTACAGGGCAGATCCGGTGGGTTCCCAGGTATGGTTATATCCCAGAATTGCTTCATTATTTGGTTTGATCCAGCATATTTGGATCCAGTAATTCAGTGTAGTACATCAGCCGCTATGATTTTTTGGTAGAGATCAGCTTCATAGTAACATAGTTCAGGGCTTAAAATTTGAAGTCTTTTGCTACTAGCCAGACCTGAAAAGTTACTCTCCACTGCAAGCCAAAATATACCCACCAGGGCTGAATTTCTACTCACCAGGGCTAAATTTTGACTCGCCATTGGCTAGTGGAGAGTGGAAATTTTGAGCCCTGCATAGTTGATGAGGCTGAAAAAAGACATGTGTCCATCAAGTCCAGCCCATGCCAAAAACTCCCCTGTTGATCCAGAGGAAGGCAAAAAAAGCCCTCTGAATCCATTTCCAATTTAGCCCCAAGTGAGTAAAAAAATTCCTTCCTGACTCCAAATGGCAGTCAGATGTTCACTGGATCAACATCCATTGCTTTTTTTGAACGCAATTGCATTATCTGCAAGTACAACATGCCGAGGCAAAGAATTCCATAGCTTTACCGCCCTTACTGTAAAGAACCCCTGCCTTTGTTTTATCCTTCTACTGATAAAGAGCAAGTATACTTTAGGAATAAGTATTTTTTATTTTGCTTACTAGAAGGAGGTAGGTAGGTGTCCTTCAAACAGCAATCCGTTATATCTATTTACTCTTTATATTTGTACTTGATCTCTTGTGTCCACTGCTAGTTGTTCCAGTATAAACTCTGATATTAGTCAGTAACCCAGCACCTTTCCAGGTCCTCAACTCAGTGAGACTATGACGATGGAGATAGGTGATTTTCTGGACATGTGTGTGTTATTATGCAGCTTTATCTGACCAAGTCAGAGAACAAAGCTCGGCTGACATTAGATTTCCCAACTACTAAATCAAAAATCTCTTGAACAATTAACCTGTTTGGAAAACAAAAAAAAACAAAAGTTATAGGCAGTTTGAAAGTGTTAGTAATGTCTAAAAAAAGTTTTTTGCATTTAGAAGAGCTTAAAAAGCTGAGCTAAATGCAAAAAAACGTATCTCTCAAACCTCTATGGTTTAACAGATACAGGCGTTTAAAGTTCGCTGTTTCCTACTGACAGCAATCTCGTTACTTACAAGGAATCCCTTCATTGGAATGGTCTAAAATGTGTGTTTGAACATCCATTCCAATGAAGGGATTCGTGGTAAGTAACGAGATCGCGGCACTTCTCAAGCTCCTCCGTGTCGACCGACACGAATCTCCTGCTGACAGTTTTACAGCTGTCAGTAGGAGACAGCGAACTTTAAACGCCCGTATCTCTTAAACCATAGCGGTTTGAGAGATACGTTTTTTTGCATTTAGCTTAGCTTTTTAAGCTCTTATAAATGCAAAAAAAACTTTTTTTTGGACATTACTAACACTTTAATGGATAGATTTAATGAGAATAAAAGTTGTTCAGGTAAGAAGACCACTTTAAAACCCATTGTTTGCTAGGAAGATGTTTCACATAGACGTAGACGTCAGTAGAAATATCTACATACAACAACCTGCCGATATAATGAAAGAAAGAGAGAAAGATGTTCAATGTATTGCTTTTCAATGTTCTATGGCCCTCAGAGAGTTAATATGGAATTAACACAAATACTTGCAAGGCTGAGAGGTAATGTTGCAGATGTCACATTGTGAGTTAAATTTCACCTTTTTTTCCCCAGTATCGCTCTGAACATTAAAGGGATTGACGATTCAGTGTTAATGAGTTTGTTCTGTTAGCTGTTGTACATGGTAGATTGTGAGCTCTGACTTTTTCTAGCGCACAGGAAATGTGACTCATTACTGCCGCAAAACCCTCTCTAGTTGTTTTGTTTTTTTTTGTTGTTTTTTTTTGTGGTTGCGATAGCAGACCTGGCTGTAATTAACATTCAGTGAGCATGTGCCATGCAGTCACAGCCAAAGAAGTTTGTGTTGATCCTATCAGGGTGACCTCCTGGAGGCAAGGGTGGGCACATGACAACTCCTAAATATTTAATTCTGTGGCACGCCAACTGTGCAATAAAAGACAAAAAGAGGAGAGGAGAGATATGCATGGGCCAGTAGAGATGGATAGACATCTAGATAGATGGGTAGATATCTAGACAGATAGATGTGATTAGATAAGATTAGATATAGACAGATGTACATCGATATGGATAGATCTAAATGTATATGGATAGATGTAGATAGATATGATTAGTTAAGATGAGCTTTATATAGATGGACAGATATAGATATTTGGATAGATTATATATGGATATATATATATAGATAACTATAGATAGCTATGGATAGAAATACAGATGTATTTGTTAAGATATGGATCGATAGATAGCTACAGATAGATATGGTTAGATATAGATAGATATAAATATCTGTATATAGATATGGTTAAATATAGATAGAAAGCTACAGATAGATGTGGTCAGATATAGATAGATATGGATAGATCTAAATGTATATGGATAGATAATTATGGATAGATTGTCACAGATAGCTGTGGTTAGATATAGGTGGATATGGATGGATAGATAGATAGCTATAGATAGATATGGTTAGATATAGATAGATATGTATAGATAGATGGTGAAAAATAGATAGCTATGGATAGATAAATAGCTATGGATAGATAGATAGATAGATAGATAGATAGATAGATAGATAGATAGATAGATAGATAGATAGACAGATAGTGAAAAATAGATAGCTATGGATAGCTATGGGTAGATATAGATAGATAGCTACGGATCGATATAGATAGATAGATATGAGATACATAGATAGATAGATGTGGTTAGATATGGATAGATGTGGTTAGATATATAGATAGATAGAAATAGCTACAGACCTGATTGCTGTATCAAGGGTTCCTACGTAGGTAAGATGCAGATGTACTAAGAAAGTGGGGCAAATCAAGCCCACCGTGTTGAAAAAAATAAGAACTTTCATTGATTTAAATATGATTTTTAACTCCATGAATCTCAGAGACGAAAGACATCATGGGGTTAAAATCCCTTTATAACTGAAGGGACCTGTGGATTTTTTGTATATAAATGTTCTCTGTGGTACAGCTGATTGACTACAGAACGGATCCAGTTCTTAGTAAATTACTGTTGAGAACAGCCACTGACGCTGATGTACTAATGGCTAGGGAAAACCACTTAACTGCAGCACGGGGGACAAATTACAATTCCCATAGAGTTAAATGGGACGTTTAACCCCACGAATACTAGAGGTTCTCCAGTACATTGCTTTGCAATGCACTGGAGACTTCTCCAGTATTTGTGGGTGTGAAAACCCCCATTAACCCTTTGAGTGCCAGAGGGGGTACACAACACATTGCGTGGCAATGCGTTGCGTAACCCTCTGGCACTCAGAGGGTTAAATTAGCTGAACCTTTGGGGAAGTTTTATTTGCACCCTATGTTGCGGTTAGTTTGCTTCAGAATTGCTACATTTCTTCATCAATTCATGGCTAGCTAGCCAGCTTAACCCTTTGAGTGCCAGAGTGTGTTGTGTACCCCTCTGGCAATCAAAGGGTTAATTGAAATTACTTTGAAATCAGCATGCCCTCATATACAAGAGGGGGGGGGTTTGGAATGTTTACAAGGTAAACTTGTGGATCGCTCTCTAGGGAGTTTAAAGGAATAGTAATGTTTCACAAAAATAGCAGCTCCAATTAATCTTCATAGTATTTGGGCCATAGAGAGTGTTATTTCAATATGGTCAGAGTTGTAGTTCAAGAGTAATTGAATGATAAAGTATCCCCCCCCCTTTTACTGATGTAACACTGCTCACCTCAGAGCAGCAAGACTGTCCAGATGGATCACAGAGAGGGACAATCTTCAGTGAGCATAAGGAAAAACCTGATAAACCTGTCAAGGGGGCAGTGTTTTCATTGTTCTCACAGTAAGAAGATTGTCCTTTGCTGTGAGCTGTCTGGTCAACTGACCAGATTTCACAACCGAGGGGAGGTGGCTTACACTAGGTAAAAGGGGCGGGAGGGTGATACTTTATTATTCAATTACTCTTGAACTACAACTCTGACAGTAGTGAAATAACACTCTCTATGGCTCAAATACTATGAAGATTAATTGGAGCTGCTGTTTTTGTGAAACATTACTATCCCTTTAACCCTCTGAGTGCTAGCATAAGGCAGCTTAGGCAGCCGCCTTAGGTCGCCGCAGCAGAGGGGCGCTGAAACGGGGAGAATATATATTTTTTTAATATCCATTTATTTATTTTATATCTGCTGCGAGGCTACCAAGCGCTCCCTCCATGTGACTCCTGGGCTGGCAGTGGCGGCTTTGTTCTGGTCTCATCTGATCTGTCATGTGATGTGAGATAGATTTTGAGTCGGGCAGCAGGATACAGAGTCCACTCACTAACTTAGATGAGCCAGCGGATGCGGCTAGTGACGCCAGGTGCAATACAGAGCTCTGGGAGATGACATCATCTCCCAGCAATCTGCATTACTGAGAACAGCGCAAGAGCTTCAGCTCTGTGCAGAAGCAGGCACAGATCACGCTCATGATGCCATGCTGCTAGACCACCAAGGGGTATTGTGAAGATATTGGGCAATGTGGAAGGGACATTGTGGAGATATGGGGGCAATGTGGAAGGGACATTGTGAAGATATGTATGGGGGCAATGTGGAAGGGACATTGTGAAGATATGTATGGGGGCAATGTGGAAGGGACATTGTGAAGATATGTATGGGGGCAATGTGGAAGCGACATTGTGAAAATATGGGGGCAATATGGAAGGGACATTGTGGAGATATGGGGGCAATGTGGAAGGGACATTATGAAGATATGGGGGCAATGTGGAAGGGACATTGTGAAGATATGGGGACAATATGGAAAGGACATTGTGGAGATGGGGGCAAAGTGAAGGTTGAGGGGCAATGTCGATATTGGAGATTGAGGGGCAATGTGCAGCTTGAGAGGCATTGTGGAAGGGACATTGTGAAGATATGGGGGCAATGTGGAGATTGAGGGGCAATGTGGAAGGGACATTGTGGAGATTTGGGGGCAATGTGGAGATTGAGGGGCATTGCGGAAGGGACATTGTGGAGATTTGGGGGCAATGTGGAGATTGAGGGGCATTGCGGAAGGGACATGGTGAAGATATGGGGAAAATGTGGATATGGGGGCAATGTGGAGATTGAGGGGCATTGTGGAAGGGGCGATGTGGCGATATGGGGGGCCAATGTGGTCGGGGGGGGCCCATGGCAGTTCTTGCACCAGGACCCGGTGGCTTCTAGTTATGCCTCTGGCTGCACTGTCCGTGAGTGATTGAGTGAATGACACAGCCACAACTTAGTTGCATGCCACGGGATGGGTTGTGCACATTGCTTTTAAGTTAACTGTCTTTTACAAATGATAGGGATGGAGTTAAAGGGATAGTATTACTTCAAAATTACTATCCCTCATATTGTAGCCCTTAATAAACCGAGTTAAATGACACCAGCGGCGTCTCTCAAACCTTTATGGTTTAAGAGATAGCCGCTTTCAAAGTTTCCTCTCCCCTGCTGTCAGCGTTCTGCTGCCAGCAGGAAAATCCAGTCTCTGAATCAAGAGGATGCTCTTCAGCAGAGCCGATATCTCGTTATGGAAGGAAAAATTATTAATTGAAACAGTCTTCTACGTGTGCTTGGTAACTAAGCACACGTAGAAGACTGTTTCAATGAATAATTTTTCCTTCTATAACGAGATATAGGCTCTGTTTAAGAGCCTCCGCCTGTCCCGGGACCGGATTCCCCTGCTGGCAGCAGAACGCTGACAGCAGGGGAGAGGAAACTTTGAAAGCGGCTATCTCTTAAACCATAAAGGTTTGAGAGATGCCGCTGGTGTCATTTAACTCAGTTTATTAAGGGCTACAATATGAGGAATAGTAATTTTGAAGTAATACTATCCCTTTAAGGAATCCACTGCACAACAATCGATTTTTAAGAACAATTGCACA
This sequence comes from Rhinophrynus dorsalis, assembly GCA_037306005.1. Taxonomy (NCBI): domain Eukaryota; kingdom Metazoa; phylum Chordata; class Amphibia; order Anura; family Rhinophrynidae; genus Rhinophrynus; species Rhinophrynus dorsalis. The sequence continues at coordinate 146,383,415 of CM074727.1, forward strand.
CCCCACTGTTCCTTAAATAGTTAACCTCTTCAGTTCCAAAGCACTCTGATGGTTCAAAAATATTCACGTTATGTCAAATGGGTTTTACCAAATCTATAACATTTTTAACCCATTGGTTGCCAATGAAAGAGGTTCCATACGCATTAGAAAACAAGGAACAAGCATTGTATGAGTTAACTGCAAAAAAGGCAGCTCTAGCCCCTCCCGGATTCTAAAATGACATAATTTCACCGATTTAATAGTTTCAATAGGATATAAACTGTTGTACACAAACTTTTACATGTATCTTATCTTATAACAAATAAAAAAACAAATGTTCTGTATTATATTTAAATCAGAGAAATTATGATTTTTTAAAAGCAGCTAAATCCCATTACTAATGTTTCATTAATTACTCTGTTTCTCCATCCAGTGCTAAATTAAATAAATGGGGAAAAGAGCCTTTCAGAAATAAAACCTTTACAGCTTGTTGTAAAGCATCGGCTGTATTGATGAAGATAGTGACTGAATGCAGTAATGCACTGATAACAGCCTTCCAACATACAGTGTAGGTGAGTAAGTCAGAGGAGATATAATAGGTGGGTAACAGGGAGGAAGAAATGGGGTGTCAGGCTAGGCATCCAGTGCTGTTTGGGTACCAGTAAGTAAGAGTCCTTACAAACAGTGTGCATATAAATCAGAAATACAGCGTCACTGCATCCTCATTGCCTTTCACATCTGCAGACTGGTGTATATGCATTTAAAGGTTATGGGCTGCACTCTCAGGACCCCTGAGCTTCCCCCTCTCTCCCAATGGCAATCCCTTCAGGGATCAATAAGATAAGAGAGACACGGGAGATACTGCTCTCTCTTTTTAAAGGGATAGTAATGTTTCACAAAAACAGCAGCACCAATTAATCTTCAGAGTATTTGGACCATGGAGAGTGTTATTTCACTACTGTCAGAGTTGTGGTTCAAGAGTAATTGAATGATAAAGTTTCCCCTCCCTCCCCTTTTACCTAGTGTAACCCTCCTCCCCTCAGATGTGGAATGCAGTCCATAGACCAGACAGATAACAGAAGGGGACAATCTTCTTCCTATGAGAACAATTAAAGCCCTGCCCCCCTTGACAAGTTTTCAGGTTTTTCCCTTATCTTAATTGAAGATTGTCCCTCTCTGCAATCTATCTGGGCACATCCCTTCTGCTCTGAGGTGAGCAGTGTTACATCAGTAAAAGGGACGGGAGGGGGATACTTTATCATTGAATTACTCTTGTACTACAACTCTGACAGAATTGAAATAACACTCTCCAAAGTACAAATACTATGATGATTAATTAGAGCTGCTTTTATTATGAAACATTACTATCCCTTTAAAGTTCCTTGTTGGAGGTGGGGGAGAGGGGAGGGAGTGTAGAGTGAGCATGCGTGGGGGGGATATTTGCACCCTTGTGGCCAGGTCGTAGGGGGGTGGGGGGATTGGCGATGGGGCATCAAAATGCACCTTCGCCTGTGTAGACAAAAATTCTTGCACCGGCCCTGCAGGGAGGTACCAGATATCTCTCTGGCATTCAAAGGGTTAACCCGTTGTGTTGCGTACCACACTGGCACTCAAAGGGTTAAACTCCTAGCACATTCCTAAAAAATTTACCGGCCTCCAGAAGTCTTTATATCTTTGTCCACCATGTTTTTCTTTTATCTGTGTGCGTGTATGTGTGTATATAATATGTGTGTGTGTGTGTGTGTGTGTCTGTATGTGTGTGTCTGTATATGTATGTGTATAAACTTAATAATAATATCTATAATAGTTCCTCTTTTCCATCTGAGCAGCAATTCCAGTAATGTATTCAGGCGATGACCTTCCCAACCCCTTCGGTTTATATTCTGTATAATAAATGACATCATTTTTTTCAAGTGTGATTTTTATTGTATAAATTTAGTAATGACACCATCATCCCATTCTCGGTACTTTCTCTCCTGCCGCATTAAGAATAAGGAAAGCGATCAGCTTGCAACTTGCTCTTGCCTCTTCTTAATAATTATTGCAGAGACAGTGATTTATTCACATTAATATCCCTGCTGCCCATTAAACACGCAATGACGTTAGGGCATGGATGTAGGCACTGAATATTTATGAGGCTGCCACATCAGATTAGTTCTGATTAAACAGAAGATCTCTGCACTCCTGCTATAGAAATATATAATATGTTGGATAGGACCTGCTTTGGTCACTCTGCCTGCATTATGCATGTGTGTTGTAAGATTTTACACCATATTTGATCGTTTTATATCCAGACTTCTGTTGATTTCACAACCTGGATTTCTGTTTCTGTATTTATCTCTTTGGAGGCTAAAGTGCTGTCAAATCCATTGCTTTGCAATGTAGCAGATAAGTCTATAGCGTCCGAGGGGGTAAAAGATGAATTAACACCTTACAACAATTTTAAGCACTTTCTAAATCACGTATATTGCCCATTTTCATGTAAAACAATAAATAGTTTGACATAGTCAGCTTTACCTATGTACCTGTTTCTGATGCCTGTCTGGTACTAACATTCCACACTGCTCTTCCTCCCAACTGTCACTTATTCTCTGTCAGGAATTAACATTCCACACTGCTCTTCCTCCCAACTGTCACTCATTCTCTGTCAGGAATTAACATTCCACACTGCTCTTCCTCCCAACTGTCACTCATTGTCTGTCAGGAATTAACATTCCACACTGCTCTTCCTCTCAGCTGTCACTCATTCTCTGTCAGGAATTAACATTCCACACTGCTCTCCTTCCTACTTGCTATTCCATAACACATTTTCCTCCCTCCCATCTGCCATGCCCTGCTCATCAGTAATAGCTAATTTGGATAAACTACCTAATAAATGAAGATAAACATATTGTGAACTATTAAATAGAAAAATGTCTAACATAATATATGGGACATTGATTCTGAACGATTTTCTTTAACCCTTTGAGTGCCAGAGGGGTACGCAACGCATTGCAAAGCAATGCGTTGTGTACCCCTCTGGCACTCAAAGGGTTAAAGAGCCTTAAATAGCAATCTATGAGTTTTAGGAGCCAATGTAGGTGGTACATGTATATAGAAAATTTAAAGGACCTGAGATCCTTGGCTCTGGATATATTGTAACCCCTGTTGAAAAAATGTTGATACCCTACATGCGATATTTGAAATTGTATGCGCTAGTTTTCGGAAGACTGGGGGAAGTAATTTTCCTTTGCACTGCTCACTTCCTGGACACATGGCTGCTCTTTGTTGTGTAAGATACAGCAGGAAGTGAGGAGAGTATTTAAAATTTCATTTCCCAGCCTGGTGACGAAATGTCACGTATGGTTGCGGTATATGTTTTATGTTAAACTAGTGTAAAAGCCCATGTGCACGGGCCAAGCTCCTTGTAATGTTAACCCTTTGAGTGCCAGAGTGGTACCCCTCTGGCACTCAAAGGGTTAAGCGGCCGCTACCTCACTGCTCCACGAGATGCAGTCTTGTGTCGCCTCACTCACACAATGCAATCATGCACAGTAGAGACTGGCCGAATGCAGGCAGTCTCTACTGCGGATGACTGCATCGTGACAAACATCCTAGCAAATTATTATATAGGATTCTCTCAAAGCAACACGTTGCCTGTCTGTGATTTTCCGAAGAACAGTTTTACCATTTAATGCTGATGACGAGGGGGCACTAGGATTTTCTACCTTGTTTAAGTTGTTTGTGTGGGGGAGGGGTGATATTATTCCTTTTATCTTACTCTGTACACAGAAGGTTATGATGAGTGATTGTTACAATATTATGGCATTTCATATAAAGGAACGTTGCATTATTTATTTTTTTATTTTTGGCACGTGGTAAATGTTTCATTTTACATCTCTGTCAGTAATAGTAACATGTTTGACACTTGTTGAAAAATAGCAGTGGCTTTCATTTCAAAGGGCAAGTTGTTGTAGCAATTACACTGTAACGTGTTCTGGTTACTGAAACCAGGGAGAAAGGAATTCATTTACGTTTTTCCCTATCCTAGTGAAAAACATCACAGAAGGGCTGATCTACTAAAAAGTGGTGCTGTTCTGGAGCTAGTCATCTGCATCACAGGGGACAAATAAAAATTCCACGAATGAACGTTGATTTAAAGGGATAGTAATGTTTCACAATAAAAGCAGCTCCAATTAATCATCATATTATTTAGGCCATGGGGAGTGTTATTTCACTACTGTCAGAGCTGTAGTTCAAGAGTAATTGAATGGTAAAGTATCCCCCTCCCGCCTCTTTTACTGATGTAACACTGCTCACCTCAGAGCAGCAAGACTGTCCAGATGGATCGCAGAGAAGGACAATCTTCAGTGAGCATAAGGAAAAACCTGAAAACCTATCAAGGGGGGCCAGATTCCACATCTGAGGGGAGGTGGCTTACACTAGGTAAAAGGGGAGGGAGGGGGATACTTTATCATTCAATTACTCTTGAACTACAAATCTGACTGTATTGAACTAACACTCTCCATGGCCCAAATACTATGAAGATTAATTGGAGATACTGTTTTTATGAAACATTACTATCCCTTTAAATGGGGCTTTTAACCTTTTATATGCTATAGAGAGAACTCCAACACTGTTTCGCAATGTGCTGGAGATAAAGCTAGCATTTTTTAAGGTTAAATGCTCAATTTAAAGAGGTGGACATGTTTGTTTGATCCTTCATTGCAATTGGTTTACTCCAGGTATTCTCATTATATTCTATATATCTTAACCCTTTAAGTGCCAGAGGGTACTGCATTGCATTGCGCCCCCCTCTGGATCTCAGAGGGTTAACAGAAAGGTAACTTTTTATTTTGTCTTTGCATATTCTGCAAAAGCATATTATGTAAAGACAAATTTCTTGTAGTTTTTTTTATTATTTTTATTTTATATTTAGGGTTTTATGTCCCTGATAGTGAGGCCAATGAGTTTCTGAATTTAGGGAGTTTACTCCTTTGACAGAGGAAGTTGGGGATATTTATACAAGTCTCCTCGCAGTGCTGATTGATCTGTATGCCATAGAGGGGTTTTTCTACATTGTTTCACTGTCTCTCTTTTTTACTATATTGTATCTTTTTATACACTGTTGCGCTCTGGGCCATATGTTCAAAGGAATACTGAAATAGCTTTTGTCGTTTTGTCGACATTTTATTATACGTTGTTGTAATCTTCGTATATATTTTCAAAGAATGTCGTTTGTTATAGAAAATATGTTGTGTTTTCTTTGAGGTATAATTTCTGACTGGAAATGTTGTAAAACATTTTCCAGATTCATATCAAATGTTTTCCAGATTCGTATCTCTACATTTTACTATACTTTTTAACTGACGTAAAGTTTTTGTCGTTCTTATGACATTTTTTTTTTCATTGAAACAGACATATTTGCTTTTCCACTATTCGGCACTGGTGGATATTTAAAGGAATAGTAATACTTAAAATGTAAAAAAAAAATGTGTTGTAGAGTTTATCCCCCTGAGTAAAACAAGAGCACTACCACTGCTGAAAGGTGTTTCATTCAAAAGTTATTAATTTTCAAAGTTGATTTTTTTAGGTGCAATATCACAGTGGCCTGAAACTGTACAGTGGCGCTGTTGCTACACCATCCTATGGAGATTTATGGTCCCGGGGCCAGAGCTGTCCATAGGATCGTGTAGCAACAGCGCCACTGTACAATTTCAGGCCACTGTGATATTGCACCTAAAAAATTAAACTTTGAAAATTAATAACTTTTGAATGAAACACCTTTCAGCAGTGGGAGTACTCTTGTTTTACTCAGGGGGATAAACCCTACAACATATTTTTTTTGAATTTTAAGTATTACTATCCCTTTAAGCCATGCCCTTGCCCAGCCCCTTCCAACGACAATTCTTGTTTTATTTCATACACGACAGACATTACTAGTTTTTTGTCATACACTCTGTAGAAAATGTCGTTCATGCATACAATTACTTATTTTTGTCGTTCATATGACATTTTTTTTTTAACATTTCCCATACGGCCCTCTGTCTGCTTTCATGGTCTCACACACAATGCTTTAACCCTTTGAGTGCCAGAGAAGTACAAAACGCATTTCTTTGCAATATTTTTTCATAAAATAGTTTACTGCTCCTTTAAATGGGGATTGTGACCCCTTGAATGCAAGTAATTGCTTACTTCGCAGTGCTTTGGAGACTTTTTTAACATTCAAGCGGTTGAAAATCCCAGTTAGATCCATTGGAATCTTTCACCTATGGTGCACATGGTCTGTGTTACTCTTTAGCTTCCTGAGTATGGCCCTTTAAAGGGATACTAATGTTTCATAATAAAAGCAGCTCTAATTAATCTTCATGGTATTTGGGCCTTGGAGAGCGTTATTTTAATTCTGTCAGAGTTGTAGTTCAAGAGTAATTGAATGATAAAGTGTCCCCCTCCTGCCCCTTTTACCTAATGTAACACTGCTCAGCCAGATCAGAAGGGAGGTGCCCAGGTAGACTGCAAAGAGGGACAGTCTTCAATTAAGATAAGGGAAAAACCTGAAAAACTTGTCAAAGGGAGCAGGGTTTTCATTGTTCTCACAATAAGAATATTGACCCTTGATGTGAGCTGTCTGGTCTATGGACTGGATTCCACATTTGGGGGAGCAGTGTTACACTAGGTAAAAGGGGCGGGAGTGGGAAACTTTATCATTCAATTACTCTTGAACTACAACTCTGACAGTACTGAAATAACACTCTCTATGGACCAAACACTATGAAGATTAATTGGAGATTTCTGTTTTTGTGAAACATTACTATCCCTTTTTCGTGTAATCATTAGATGGCAATATTTTGAAGTTTTAAAGGAACACTAAGCAGATTGATATGTTCAAAAATCTCATACTTCCAGATAGCATATGTAAAAAAACTAAATATTCATATATCATATCCCAAACAAATAATCCTAAACTTGCTTTTTTAATGCATGCGTAAATTGTCTTCTTTACAAAGTGTTTCCTTAACCCTCTGAGTGCCAGAGGGGGAGGCAACGCATTGTTCTGCAATGCGATGCGCACTCCACTGGCACTCAAAGGGTTGATGTTGTTTGTATTGAGTGATAAGAGCTAAAGTGAATTAACTGAGTATGATTAGTGCCCACTGCTCTTATATTCAGAAATACTGTTATCTTATCTCAACCCATTCACTGATAATCCTGGACAATCAAATGGGAGCCTGGAGAAAGGCAGGAATGCCTGCTCCCTTAGAGCAATATGTAAGATGAAGTGCAGGGTGTGTATGTGTGTATATCTCCAGTTCATTGTAGGTGTTAGTGTTCCTTTAAGGGAATAGTAATGTTTCAATATAGAAGCAGCTCCAATTAATCTTCATAGTATTTGGGCCATGGAGAGTGTTATTTCAGTACTGTCAGAGTTGTAGTTCAAGAGTAATTGAATGTTAAATTATCCCCCTCCTGCCCCTTTTACCTAGTGTAACACTGCTCACCTCAGAACACAAAGGTGGTGTCCAGATGGCTTGCAGAGGGACAATCTTCAATTAGCATAAGGGGAAAAAACTGAAAAACCTGTCAAGGGGGCAGTGTTTGCCTTATGCTCACAGTAAGAAGATTGTCCCTTGCTGTGAACTGTCCGGTCAAGAGACCAGATTCCACATCTGAGGGGAGGTGTCTTACACTAGGTAAAAGGGGTGGGAGGGGGATAATTTATCATTCAATTACTCTTGTACTACAACTCTGACAGTATTGAAATTACATGGCCCAAATGCTGTAAAGATTAATTGGAGCTGCTTTTATTTTGAAACATTACTATACCTTTAAACTCTGGTTGAGATGTCACGCAACCCCCAGTTTATTGTAATCAAGGCTGTCTGCGGTGCAATTAGCAAATGCTAACGAGGAGCCTCCGCTCATAGGACACCACATGACTGACAGGATCATATCAGTGAGCGGATCTTGCCCTCCGCAAATCTGCAGTGAACCTTATGAGCCTGGGAGCGAGGCAGCAGGTCCCGTAGTGAGGTTTGTTGGCAGAAATGGCTGCTTTCCCGTATTCTGCTGACGATTCCCAGTCAGAGCCACACGTACACCGCTCCAGCATCATCTGGCACATTTTTTTAATTAACCCTTTGAGTACCCCCTCTGTCACTCAAAGGGTTAACTCTTTTGAGTGCCAGATGTCCTTGTTCAAGGGGTTTAATGGACATTACCATAAAAAAAGTTAATATCCTTTAATACCTTAACGTTCACGGTCCTGGGCAGAAACCTTCCTTTAAGGACAACTTTGATGTTTCGGACACGCTGGTGCACGTGACCTGTGACGTGTCCCGCACGCCGCTCTGGGGACTGAGAGAGACCACTCCTGTATTGGAGCAGTCAATATCACTCCCATTTTTACTTACAGCGCTCCTGGAGGAACACTCTAAGTGACATCTACGTGATCTGCTATGACCATCACCAGTCCTTAACGCAAAAACCGCGTGATGGTCATCTCATGGCACGTGGGCATTAAGGGGTTAAAAGTGACAGCAATCCTCTCTTTTTGACTTGATGTCGTCAGCAAGTTAGAGGGATAGTAATACATAATAATTACTAACCCCTATGTTAAAGTCATATTAAAAAGACATTTATTGCCCCCAGTGTCATCTCTTAATCACTCCTAAAGTTCCCCCCTCCGTCCCCTTTCTCTCGCTGACTGAAGGGAAATACGGTCTTATGATCATCAGACGGCTCTGCAGCAGAGCCAAGATTGTGTTAATAAAAAAAAAAAAAGTCTTTCACTAAAACGGTCTTCTACGTGTGCTTGCAAACCAAGCACACGCAGAAGACCATTTAAGTGAAAGATTTCCTTTTTATTAACACGATCGCGGCTGTGCTGCAGAGCCGCCTGATGGCATACCTCCCAAGTGTCCCTCTTTAGGAGGGACAGTCCCTCTTTTAGCGCCAAATCCCTCTGTCCCTCTTTCCCACCCTTATGCCCCTCTTTTTAGGCATGTATAGAAGTGAATCACATTGCTCCACAGCAATAAAACTCACATATATGTTTGTTTAAACATCAGTATATGTGTTTATAAATTAGTCTGTGTTATTAAATACTTTGGTCTTGTTATAAGTCATTTATTAGGTTACACAAGGGGTGTCAATAGGTTGTGAAATGGCCTAAAAATTCTTAGTAATGCCCCTGCCCACCAGCCACACCCCCCAGCAACACCCCCTAAAACACAAGTGTCCCTCTTTGGCATTTTGAAATGTTGTGAGGTATGTGACTGTCGTACAACAGGCTTACCTGCAGTCAGCTAGAATGCTGACTACGGGGAAGGTGGAGGGAGAGGGAAACTTTAGGAGCAATGATCTCTCAAACCATAAAGGTTTGAGAGATGACACTGGGGGCAATACATTTCTTTTTAATATGACTTTAATATAAGGGTTAGTAATTATTAAAGTGTTAGTAATGTCCAACAAAAAGTTTTTTGCATATAGAAAAGCTTAAAAGCTGAGCTATATGCAAAAAAACGTATCTCTCAAACTGGTATGGTTTAAGAGATACAGGAGTTTAAAGTTCGCTGTCTCCTACTGACAGCTGTAAAGTTAGGCACACATTTTAGACCATTCCAATGTAGGGATTCGTGGTAAATAACGAGATTGCGGCACTTCTCAAGCGCCTCCGTGTCGACCGACACAAATCTCCTGCTGACAGCTTTACAGCAGTCAGTAGGAGACAGCGAACTTTAAACACCTGTATCTCTTAAACCATAGTGGTTTGAGAGATACATTTTTTTTGCACATAGCTCAGCTTTTTAAGCTCTTCTAAATGCAAAAAAACTTTTTGTTGGACATTACTATCCCTTTAAATTTCCTTTATTATTTCTTTTACATTGAATTCACTGACATTGAATTCACTGAATTTCTTTTTCCAGAGATTTTCTTGTCATGAACTTTGGAAGCAGGGAGAGTGATACAATGTAACACTATTCCTGCAGCGGTCAGTGTTTTTAATTATGTATTTAACATTTTGAGTGACAGAGAGGTATCCCAACGTATTATGTAGCAATGCACTCAAAGGTTTAATAGATTGAGGACAGGATTATATGCTGTAGGGATAGTGTTACATTTTTATCACTCGGAGAGCTTACTGTCAGCCACATGAAGGTGTGTAAAAAAAAAAAAAATGAAGAAAAAACAAATATACCATTTGACTTACTATATCATGCCCGTGTAGAACATGTAAAGTCCAAAAGGTGGTGGACTGTTACTTTAATATCTTTTAACCCTTAAAGGACCATAGGGGTGTGCATTTCAGGCCTCCTGGACTCTAACCATTTCATTGCAAGAGAGGTATGCAATTCGTTGGTTACCTCTCTGGCACGTTAAATGATTGAATTCAATGCCTGGATTAGCTGTGCACCATTTTAGGTCTGTATTTAGCTTTCACCTCCACACAACAGACAATAGATTTTATCAGTCTGAATTAAATTAGCTTATAGAGAATGTCCCACCCAAGAGCTTAATGGGACGTGACCTCTTTCTCAATGAAGTAACATTTCCTTGTTCTGTCGTAGGCTGCAGCACAGATCAAGTGCAAAAAAAAAAAAAACAGTACATGACTGCTATATGAAGGACACATTACTAAACAAGTCTTTGTAGTAAAGGAATTGTCCTCTTTTTCTAAGATATATTTACCGTTTAACGCTCTATTTGGACTGCTGATAAGTTTATCAGTATAACCGCAGGTCTTATTAAGGAAATCTCACATCTATGAGGTTCAAAGAGCGCAGATTATTTGAACTGCTGTGTCAGCATTAATACAAGTCTCGAGGTTAGTGGAGACATTTTCTAGAAAGTAAAGGAGTGAAGCAAGTTTCAGAGAGAGAGAGAGAGAGAGAGAGAAAAAAAAAAAAAAAAAAAAAAAAAAAAAAAAGCAGCTGGATAATAGCTTATACTCCAGTGTCGAAAGTTGCCAGACAAAGGCCAGCATTTATTAAAGTGTGTGAAAAGGACTTACAGCACTTCACCGTGATCATTAATGGCATACCTGGGACCTCCCTCCTCTTGATCCCCCAGAGAGAGTGCTGCCGAACAGGGGGACGTAAATGATGCAATTCGTGTCATAAAGGGGGTGAGGCTTAATTGGATGGGTGGGGCTCATCAACCCAGTGTCATAAAGTGGGTGGGAAACAGGAGGAAGAGGGTGGGAAAGAGGAAAAGTAGGCTGGAAGTGGGAGAAACAGGGTGGGAAGGAGGAGAAGTGGGTGGGAAGAACAGGGTGGTAAGGAGGAAAAGTGGGTGGGAAGTGGGAGGAACAGGGTGGTATGGAGGAGAAGTGGGTGGAAAGTTGGAGGAACAGGGTGGGAAGAAGAGAAAGTGGGAGGAACAGGGTATGAAGGAGGAGAAGTGGGTGGGAGGAACAGGGTGGGAAGGAGGAGAAGTGGGTGAAAAGTAAGTAAAACAGGCCGAGAAGTGGGTGGGAGAAACAGGGTGGGAAGGAGGGGAAGTGGGTGAAAAGTAAGAAAAACAGGAGGAGAAGTGGGTGGGAGGAACAGGGTGGGAAGGAGAAGAAGTGGGTGGGAAGTGAAAGGAACAGTGTGAGAAGGAGGAGAAGAAACTCACCACCACTGGGAAAATCAGCCTCTGTTCCCGGAGACCCGCTAATCAAAGATCAGAGTCTCCAGGGAAGATCCGAGAGTTCCCAGGTATGATGAATGGACACCTTCATATCCTGCATATGCAAAGCAGGGAAATACATCAGAAAATGGTGTAAATGGTGCCATCCTAGAGATAGCTCAGTTAATACACCATCTGTAGAAATTGTCCAGACCTCTGTGTCGCAGGTTCTAGTCCCAGCAAGCTTGGAACAGTCAGTTTTAGCCTTTCCCAGTGATCACCACGTGCCTTGTAGGTGCGCTGGGATCAATATAAGTAATGACATGCCAGGGCCATCACCAATCCTTAACACAGGGACCATCGTGACAGTCCAGACACGCGACCGATTGTTAAGGGGTTAAAGCTGGCTGATGGAATTGGCCAATCTCTCTGGCCATTGCTTGTTGATAAATAAGAAGTGGCCCAGATACACTCTGATTGGTAGAGAGGTATCTAGCACATTGGTAAGGCTGCTGTTCAATTGACACAGAATTATTCCAATTTTCCTTTGACCATAAAAGAATACGAACACCTAACGTGGGCACAGATCCCCTTTAAATGGTTAATAACACCTAAAAATGGATTGAGGTTTTACATGCAATGTATTCCATGCTAGCTTCTGAAAAACTTCTCTGTTTGGTGTCTGAGGCCTAAAATCTAGCTCTGAGTGCCCCGTGGGGGCTCCCATTGCTTCCTTTTCCAGGTATCCCTGACTCCCATAACTATATCAGTCTTTGACGGTGTCTCAGAAGTGATAATTCTGTAGTATCTGTAAATGGGCTGAGATAAGGTAAAGGTGGTAGGTATTAATCTCAAGCAAAATTAACCAAATGGCGTTGTAGAGGACAGTCAACACATGAGTTAAATAAAAGTGAGCCTAAGATTAGATTTTAGGGACCGCACAAAAACAGAGGTGAACGAAAATAGAATGAACCCTTTGAGTGCCTGGATACCTCTCTGGCACTCAAAGGGTTGATTTAGTAGACAGACAAAGTTTCAGGAGCCATCTTGTAGTTTTAGGACTAAGTGTAGGAGGAGTGCATGTATATAAATATATACAAAATAACACCATAAGTTAGGAGCCACAAGTACATTTTTTAGGAGACTGAGCCCCTTGTACATACAGATAGATAGCTATATTAAAAAAATTATTGATTTTACGCTATGTCTAACCCTTTGAATGCCAGGGAAATTGCCAATGCATTACACTGCAATGTGTTGCATACCTCACTGGGATTGGGATTTTTTTAACCATTTGAGAGCCAGTGAGGTATGCAACACATTGCAGTGTAATGCATTAGCAATTTCCCTGGCATTCAAAGGGTTAGACATAGCGTAAAATAAATAATTTTTTTAATATAGCTATCTATCTGTATGTACATTATATCGTTTAATAACTCAGCAAATATATTATGCAAGGCAAGTGCCAGTGCAGAATATTGGCTGACGGTACTCTGTCTCCCCTGTGTGTATGAAAGGAACGTAATCCAGGCCTCAGGATGAGAGCACATTACTGCGTCCCTTTGTTCTTCTGCACGGTCTGTTTGCAAGTCACTTCCTGCCACCGGCAGTCTCCTCAGTGTAACCAATTGTTCTCACGGCGAGAGCGATGCATTCACTTACGTACAGCCTCACCTCTTCCTCACCCCTGGATAAGGTGGCCTGACATGAATTGGGAAGGGATGGTACCCATTGTTTCCTCCGCAGGCCTCACGCAGACTGCTTAAAGGTGAAGTAACATCTCCTACCTTATTATGGCCATACAATTCTAATAGCTTGTGTGAATTCTGCCCTACGTTCATGAGAACGATATGCATTACACATCCCTTCAGCTCTTAAAGGGATAGTAATACTTAATATGTAACATTTTATATGTTGTAGGGTATATCCTCCTGAGCAAAAGGGTACTCCTGCTGCTGAGAGGAGTTATCGCAGCTCAAACCTGAATTTTATTAGGTGTAGTTGTACAGTGACACTGTTGCTACACTATCCTATGGAGAGCTCTGCTCAGTGGACCATAAACCTCCATTGGATGATGTAGCAACAGCGCCACTGTACAATTTCAGGCCATTGAGATACTGCATCTAATAAAATTCAAGTTTAAGCTGCAATAACTTTTGAATAAAACACCTCTCAGCAGTGGGAATACCCTTGTTTTGCTCAGGAGGATAAACCTTACAATATATATGGGATTTTCTGGCCACAGTAAGGTAAGTGGATAGGTTATTATTAGAAGTGTTACTTTTCCTTTAATTCCTCACTGCAGGCTGGTTTGGCCCAGGATTACACAGTTCACTTTAGCTCATGCTTCACTCATAGGGGCAAATGTTTAAAGGGATAGTAATGTTTCACAATTAAAGCAGCTCCAGTTAATCTTCATAGTATTTGGCCTGTGGAGAGTGCTATTTCATTACTGTCAGAGTTGTAGTTCAGGAGTAATTGAATGTAAAGTATCCCCCTCCCGCCCCTTTTACTGATATAACACTGCTCACCTCAGAGCAGCAAGACTGTCTGGATGGATCGCGGAGAGGGACAATCTTCAGTGATCATAAGGGAAAACCTGACAAACCTGTGGAGGGGGTCAAGGTTTTCCTTATACTCATAGTAAGAAGATTGTCCCTTGCTGTGAGCTGTCTGGTCCCAGGACCAGATTTCTCATCTGAGGGGAGGCGGCTTACACTAGGTAAAAGGGGTATACATTATTATTCAATTACTCATGAACTACAACTCTGACAGTATTGAAATAACACTGTCCATGGCTCAAATACTATAAAGAATATTTGGAACTGCTTTTACTGTGAAACATTACTATCCCTTTAAAAGAAAAATTGGACTCATTTTAGATCAAATCAACCTCGCCATAAATCGCAGTCATGGTTTTATATTCCTGTTTAAATAAATGGGAAATGTTACCTGCCCCACTGGTACAGTTGGCTTACACCAGAATTGCACTGTTTTAATCTATATATTCACATAGCCCTATGGGATGTATGTATAAAGTGGAGCCTGACCAACCGCTCCATAGAGAACAAACCGGTATCTTCATATTGATTTAGATGAGCTTTTTTACCCCTTCAGTGTTAGAGAGATCTCCAGCATATTGTGACGCCATGCTTTAAAGACCTCTCTAGCACGTCTGTTTAAAAGCCCCATTTAAATCAGTGGGGATTTTTATTTGTATCAGTTATGTTGCAGTTGGTTTGCCTGTACTGTTTCTTTAACCTTTTGAGTGAATGCGTTGGATACCTCTCTGGCACTCAAAGGGTTACAGTCTTGCATACCTGGGAACCTTTTTGTCCCAAGTCTCCAGAGCTCCACCGAGTTCTGAGGGTGGAAGTGTCCAGATGACATGATTTGTGTCATAAGGTGGGTGGGGTTTGATTGGGAGTGGGATTGAGAGAAGAGGAGGTGGGGTTTGTCATTAAAGGGATAGTAATATCTCTTGAGAAATTAAAGTAGAACTTCCACAGCTAAAATACTTGATCTCTAATAATTCCCCATCTGGCGACTAGCTGCTCAGTAGCGCTAGTCGCCAGAATTATTACCTTGTTAAATAGGATTATCCATTCTTCTCGGGCTGACGGGTAGGACGGAGCGCAGACATCTTCCCATAGAGACGTCTGCACGCCTGTGCTGTCAGTCCCAGCCGGCTCTAGGAGGCGTTGCTAGGAGCTGTTCGGCTTCAAAAGGGACTGACGTTGCAGGCGTGCAGACGTCACTAGGGAAAGATGTCTGCACACCGTCCTGCCTGTCAGCTCTGGAGAGTGTTATTTCATTTCAGAGTTGTAATTCAAGAGTAATTGAATGACAAAGTATCCCCCTCCCGCCCCTTTTACTGATGTAACACTGCTCAGCTTAGAGCAGCAGGAAGTGTCCAGGTAGATTGCAGAGAGGGACAATCTTCAATTAAGGTAAGGGAAAAACCCTGTCAAAGGGGGCAGGGCCTTCATTGTTCAGTAAGAATTTTAACCCTTGATGTGAGCTGTCTGGTCTATGGACTGGATTCCACATCTGAGGAGAGGGGGGAAATTTTATCATTCAATTACTCTTGAACTACAACGCTCACAGTAATGAAATAACACTCTCTTTGGCTCAAATACTATGAAGATTATTTGGAGCTGCTGTTTTAGTGAAACATTACTATCACTTTAAAGGAACACACACCAAAAAAATGAAATAGGTTCTTATATCTTTAAATATCACATACTTAAAGCTACGATAATTAAAAATAAATGATTCATATGTTACAGCACTAAAATATAATCCTAAGCTTGCTTTAAAGAGGTCAATTAATGTCATTTTTGCTATTTGTATTGAAAGATGAGATCTAGTCACTTAATCAACAGCGATTGTGTTCGGAAAGGCTGCTGTCTTATCTCAGACACTTTAAGCATCATTCCGGACAGTCAGTGGAAGCACTGGAAAAGGCAGGAACATTGGCTCCCTCAGAGTATGTGTAAGACAAACTTTTAGTTCTCAGAAAATAGAGAATTTGTACAGATGTTAGCATGAAGTACAGGGTGTTTAACCCTGGCACTCAAAGGGTTAAATGTTTATTACCCCCAGCTTATTTTTTTGTTGTTAGTTTTCCTTTAATTGGGGCATTTTCCCCTTTGAGTGCCAAAGGGGCACTCGGCGTGTTGCTTTCCTCACCCCTCTGGCACTAGGGTTAACCACTTGAATGTCTACCATTTAAAGGGTTAAAAAAGACCCATTTAAATCAATGCAACATTTCTAACCTATGGTACAGTTTATCCAATCTTACTTTGTATCAGTGACCCTCTGGGAAAGGTCTATGAAGAAGAACTTGGAGCAATGCTGTGACCAAATCAGTTGCACCATAGGGAGCAAATAAACCATTCTGCTGTTCACAGTACATTGGAGGCCTCTGGTGTTCTAGGGGTTAAATCCCCTCCATTTAAATAAATTGAATTTTCAGAGATCCCCTCCCCTTCATGTTGCAGTTGGTTTATTCCACAATTGTACCTCTTTTATTTTATGTGTATGGTCCAATATATATCTTTTTTTTTCTGGCAAGCTGTAGAAAAACAAATCAGACTGCAGCTTGAGACCAAATTAGCGATGGCTTAGTAATGAATATTTAATGCCGCATTGACGCCTTTGATCCTGGCGGCTTTCGACTTCATCCAAACGAGAGGATTGTGCGTAAGCGGGAGAAGTGTTACACACACAGACACACACAATGGGGCAGCAGGTGACAGCCTCTTGTCCATTCACTGTGACCTTTTTTCTTCCTATGAAACCCCAGACCTTTTTGAACGATTGTCTCTCTCTTATGTTTGGATTTAATCTTACGTCTGGTCTGAATAGTGTTGCATTATGGTATTAGACCTCCACTACTGCTAAGGGCGTCAGCTTCCGGGCTGGTTAACAGTTTAGTTTTCATTGTTGATGAGTTAAGACGAGTTGCACGTGTGTTAACCCTCCGAGTGCCAGAAGTGGCATCCAATAGCCCTCTGGCACTCAAAGTGCTAAAGGTATTGTGACCATTTATTTTGACTTTACATATTTGTCAATTCCAATTTTCTGTATATTTTTTGATTCCTAGTTTTTGTTCATGTTCAGGTATTGTTTTCAATTTTGTCGTTTACATTGAGCTTCCTGGATCTGTTTCCAGAGAGCTCTCTGTCTGGGACTGTGAAGGAAGGAATAGCAATACAGTGTAAAGAAGATAGTATACAGAGTATTCGGTGCTGTAGGGTTAGTGGTACAATGTATCCCTATCCTGCTATGATGGTCAGCCAACCAGCCCTCCCTGGGAAGGAAAAGGAAGGCAACTTACGAGATGGACTGATGGAATCCAGGAGGCTATGGGATTCATAATGCAAGAGCTGTGTGAGAACATCCCAGTCTGGACAAAGTGGAGAGCTCTACTCTATGGGGTCACTAAAACTCAGAGTACTTGATAGAATGTGGTGATGATGATGACTGTATGAAACACATTCCTACAAAAGCTCTTCTACCAACAACTGAGGACTGGAAGGGTGGTCAGCATATTGTTTTGCATTGTGTTGCGTACCTCTCCGGCCCATGAGGGGTTAAACACTTTAAGAGCTACTTATTTGAAAGGCAAATTTCCCTATTAATATTAGAGTTTTGCTTGAAGGTTTTGTGGAAGATACTGTTGGAGCCAGGGTATGAATTGTGCATTTTGAGAAGATTGCAGTGTGTATTATGTCATTGAGTATCTCTCTATCTCTATCTCCTGTATTTACATGTGTTACTATGTGTTTGCCAGCAGAAAGATGTAATAAGACTCTTAAGAATGGGTGTAATGCGTGGAAAGTGAGAAAAGAGCTGAGAGGGATGTATGAGTGTCATGGACTCTCGGTAAAGAAACACACAAAACAGTATAAGTGAATTTAAACCAGTTTATTAAGCAATAGATAAGAATACTAGTAGTAATAATGTACACCTCCTCAGTCAGAGGGGAGATAGACGTGAGGACAGTGTCTAGTCCACTACCCAGGATCTGACACTGAGCCACCGTAGGTCTATGGTATTGAGTCTCAGAACCAGACTTGGCTCTACCACAACAGGAAGGAACAACAAGACTAGTACAGGAGCGTACCCATCGGAGGCACATAGCGTGAATAGACCACAGATACCAGTAGCATAACTGGTAGCACCACTCGAGGCAGCAGAGTAGGTGCTTAGATACATGCAGCCAGATAGGAGTGCACTACTGAGGCAAAGAGTGAGACAAGCTGCACTCTATCTACTGAAGGCAACTAGGAGGCACAGAGCGTAGGTAGCACCGCAAGTGCTAAGCCAGGCAACAGGTAAGCGTAAGAGGCGAGTGCCCAGGAGTGAGACTAAGTTGCACTAGCTGCCCAGTGGCAAACGGAAGGCACCAAGTGGAGGCAGCCTGCAAGTGACCAGCTGGTGGCTGAGCTACTAGGTAAAGGAGCGGGCCCTGGATAGGCCTAGTGGTAGTCATACAGGAGCGAGGCACAAACGGAGCATCAGTCAGACAGGCCACTGTCAGGAACTGGATTGGGTAGTCAGCCACAGCAAAGTTCAGCACGGAGCGGGTAGTCGTACAAGCCAGAGTCATACACGGATCAGGAAGTCAGCCACAGCCAAGGTCACAACTGGAGCGAGTAGTCAGACAAGCCAAGGATCGAACATCAGGAGACAACGTAATCCAAGTAAGGGTCAGAGGAACAAATTAGATGCGCACAGGAACAGCACGAAAGGGCAACAAGTCCTAGCCTTAGTGAGGTTTATAAAGCAGTAGAAGGAGGAGGGACCCAATTAGGCCCAACAGAATAGGCCCATAAACAGGCTTCTGTGCCAGTGCCTGAAACATGACTATAGGAATGAGGAAGTTGCTGACCGGCGGCTATACAGAGGTAAGAGCACAGGATCGCTTAGGCCTCAAAGGGAGACTGTGATACTGAGACATTGGAGCTGGGGAGAGGCATGTGAGAGATGGGAGCTGGGGCTGGAGCTGATGAGAAACCTGTGAGTGGCTGCAGATGGTGATGAACCTGTGAGTGACTGGAGCTAGGGAAGGATCTGTGAGTGGCTGAAACTGGTGAGAGATCTGTGAGAGATAGGAGCTGGGGAGGGATCTGTCAGTGGCTGGAGCTGATGAGAGACCTGTGAGTGGCTGCAGGTGGTGATGAACCTGTGAGTGTCTGGAGCTAGGGAAGGATCTGTGAGTGGCTGGAGTTGGGGAGAGACCTGTGAGTGGCTGGAGTTGGGGGATGGAGGGATCTGCAAGTGGCTGGAGTTGGCAACGGATCTGTGAGTGGCTGAAGTTGGGGAGAGACCTGTGAGTGGCTGGTGTTGGGGAGGGAACTGTGAGTGGCTGGTGTTGGGGAGAGACCTGTGAGTGGCTGGTGTTGGGGAGAGACCTGTGAGTGGCTGGTGTTGGGGAGGGAACTGTGAGTGGCTGGTGGTGGGGAGAGACCTGGGAGTAGTAGGAAATGGGGAAGGACCTGTGAGTGTCTGGAGCCTGGGGAAAGGTCCATGAGTGATTAGAGTCTATGAGAGACTTGTGAATGGCTGGAGCTCGGGAAGGGTATGTGAGAGGAGCTAAGAGTTAGGAGATGGTAAGGAATCTTTGAGTAACTGGAGCTGGGAAGGGACCTGTGAGTGACTGGAGCTGGGAAGGGACCTGTGAGTGACTGGAGCTGGGAAGGGACCTGTGAGTGGCTGGAGTTGGGAAGGAACCTGTGTGAGGCTGGAGTTGGGAAGGAACCTGTGTGTGGCTGGAGCTGGAGAGGGACCTCTGAGTGGCTGGAGTTGGGACATGGACCTGGGAAGGATAGGAGCTGAGTGGGTCATGTGAGAGTCTGGAGCTGGGGAGGAACATATGAGTGGCTGGAGCTCATTATATACCCTGAGAGACAGGAGCTGGGGAGGGGCATGTGAGAGACCGGATGTTTATAAAAACAAGTTCTTCCATCTCAGAATTTCCATCTCAAAACAAGAACTGTATTTATTCTGTTATTTATAATAACATTTGTTACAAGTTGACAGCCTTCTGTAAACAGAAGAGTATAGGACTAGTAGACACTGCAGCCCAAGCCAGAAAGCATTTGTTAGCAGGCTGAGAGCAAATAGACATGAAAGAACTGGATCTGCTAATAAAGTAAAATCAGTGTATGCTAATGAATGTGTAAGGGCTGGGACATATAAGTAACACCAGTGTATGCTAGTGAATGTATAAGGGCTGGGGCATATAAGTAACACCAGTGTATGCTAGTGAATGTGTAAGGGCTCAGGCATATAAGTAACACCAGTGTACGCTAGTGAATGTGTAAGGGCTCAGGCATATAAGTAACACCAGTGTACGCTAGTGAATGTGTAAGGGCTGGGCCATATAAGTAACACCAGTGTATGCTAGTGAATGTGTAAGGGCTCAGGCATATAAGTAACACCAGTGTATGCTAGTGAATGTGTAAGGGCTGGGACATATAAGCTGGGGCATATAAGTAACACCAGTGTATGCTAGTGAATGTATAAGGGCTGGGGCATATAAGTAACACCAGTGTATGCTAGTGAATGTATAAGGGCTCAGGCATATAAGTAACACCAGTGTACACTAGTGAATGTGTAAGGGCTCAGGCATATAAGTAACACCAGTGTACGCTAGTGAATGTGTAAGGGCTGGGGCATATAAGTAACACCAGTGTATGCTAGTGAATGTATAAGGGCTGGGGCATATAAGTAACACCAGTGTATGCTAGTGAATGTATAAGGGCTCAGGCATATAAGTAACACCAGTGTACGCTAGTGAATGTGTAAGGGCTCAGGCATATAAGTAACACCAGTGTATGCTAGTGAATGTGTAAGGGCTGGGCCATATAAGTAACACCAGTGTATGCTAGTGAATGTGTAAGGGCTGGGACATATAAGTAACACCAGTGTACGCTAGTGAATGTGTAAGGGCTGTGGCATATAAGTAACACCAGTGTATGCTAGTGAATGTGTAAGGGCTGTGGCATATAAGTAACACCAGTTTATGCTAGTGAATGTGTAAGGGCTGTGGCATATAAGTAACACCAGTTTATGCTAGTGAATATATAAGGGCTGTGGCATATAAGTAACACCAGTGTATGCTAGTGAATGTATAAGGGCTCAGGCATATAAGTAACACCAGTGTATGCTAGTGAATGTATAAGGGCTGGGGCATATAAGTAGCACCAGTGTATGCTAGTGAATGTGTAAGGGCTGGGGCATATAAGTAACACCAGTGTATGCTAGTGAATGTATAAGGGCTCAGGCATATAAGTAACACCAGTGTACGCTAGTGAATGTGTAAGGGCTCAGGCATATAAGTAACACCAGTGTATGCTAGTGAATGTGTAAGGGCTCAGGCATATAAGTAACACCAGTGTATGCTAGTGAATGTGTAAGGGCTGTGGCATATAAGTAACACCAGTTTATGCTAGTGAATATATAAGGGCTCAGGCATATAAGTAACACCAGTGTATGCTAGTGAATGTATAAGGGCTCAGGCATATAAGTAGCACCAGTGTATGCTAGTGAATGTGTAAGGGCTCAGGCATATAAGTAACACCAGTGTATGCTAGTGAATGTGTAAGGGCTGTGGCATATAAGTAACACCAGTGTATGCTAGTGAATGTGTAAGGGCTGTGGCATATAAGTAACACCAGTTTACGCTAGTGAATGTATAAGGGCTCAGGCATATAAGTAACACCAGTGTATGCTAGTGAATGTATAAGGGCTGGGGCATATAAGTAGCACCAGTGTACGCTAGTGAATGTGTAAGGGCTGGGGCATATAAGTAACACCAGTGTATGCTAGTGAATGTATAAGGGCTGGGGCATATAAGTAACACCAGTGTATGCTAGTGAATGTATAAGGGCTCAGGCATATAAGTAACACCAGTGTACGCTAGTGAATGTGTAAGGGCTCAGGCATATAAGTAACACCAGTGTATGCTAGTGAATGTATAAGGGCTCAGGCATATAAGTAACACCAGTGTATGCTAGTGAATGTGTAAGGGCTCAGGCATATAAGTAACACCAGTTTACGCTAGTGAATGTGTAAGGGCTCAGGCATATAAGTAACACCAGTGTATGCTAGTGAATATGTAAGGGCTGGGCCATATAAGTAACACCAGTGTATGCTAGTGAATGTGTAAGGGCTGGGACATATAAGTAACACCAGTGTACGCTAGTGAATGTGTAAGGGCTGTGGCATATAAGTAACACCAGTGTATGCTAGTGAATGTGTAAGGGCTGTGGCATATAAGTAACACCAGTTTATGCTAGTGAATGTGTAAGGGCTGTGGCATATAAGTAACACCAGTTTATGCTAGTGAATATATAAGGGCTGTGGCATATAAGTAACACCAGTGTATGCTAGTGAATGTATAAGGGCTCAGGCATATAAGTAACACCAGTGTATGCTAGTGAATGTATAAGGGCTGGGGCATATAAGTAGCACCAGTGTATGCTAGTGAATGTGTAAGGGCTGGGGCATATAAGTAACACCAGTGTATGCTAGTGAATGTATAAGGGCTCAGGCATATAAGTAACACCAGTGTATGCTAGTGAATGTATAAGGGCTCAGGCATATAAGTAACACCAGTGTATGCTAGTGAATGTATAAGGGCTCAGGCATATAAGTAACACCAGTGTACGCTAGTGAATGTATAAGGGCTCAGGCATATAAGTAACACCAGTGTATGCTAGTGAATGTATAAGGGCTCAGGCATATAAGTAACACCAGTGTATGCTAGTGAATATGTAAGGGCTCAGGCATATAAGTAACACCAGTGTACGCTAGTGAATATGTAAGGGCTCAAGCATATAAGTAACACCAGTGTATGCTAGTGAATATGTAAGGGCTCAGGCATATAAGTAACACCAGTGTACGCTAGTGAATATGTAAGGGCTCAAGCATATAAGTAAAACCCAGTGTATTCCTGTGTTTCTGAAAACCACCTGTTACTTCTGAAACCAATTTTATTAGAAGGGCGGTTTTAATAATTAATATTTTGCTGTTTAATTACCCTTTACAGCCACCTTTTCTATAATTTGTATTGCTTCTAGCATTTAAAAAAAATTCTAATTGGCTAGTCATGCAGCTGCCTGCAAACTTAAAGGAGCAGTAAACTTTTGTTATGAAAAAATAGATACTATAGGGCTTTTCATGTTGAGTAAAACATAAGGGTACTGCCACTGCTGAGAGATGCATATTTCCAGAGTTATTACAGTTTATCTCCTTAAAGACCCATGCCATGCCAGGACATAAGGACCAGTGATAGTCCTGGCACATCACAGAATTCTGGGATGGCATGCCGCTCTGCCATCCCGCAATGCAGTGAGAAAAAAAAAAAAGTGGGGGAGGGACCTGCGAGTGGCTGGAGTTGGGAAGGGATCTGTGAAGCAATGCAATGGAGACATCTCTAGCATTCAAGGAGTTAAATAAATCCTCCTTTAAATCCATGGGAAATTTTCTTTTGAGTCTAATGTGAAGTTAGCTTGCTCCAGAACGACACCACTTTGTGTCCATACATACAGACCAAAGTCCCACAATATACACACGAGTAAAAAAATTCCCAAAATTTCCATTAATTTAACCCTTAAGGACCCATGACGATCCTGGCACGTCATGGATTGGACGTTCAATAAGGACCCATGAAATGCCAGGACTGTCATGGATTTCATGGCTCCCCCGTGGCCACACACCATTCAGGGAACTCCTCGTCGGATAAGTAAAAAAAAATGCTCCGTGGTTGTTAAGTGCCAGCCGCGGGTTGCATGGACGGTCCTTAAAGGGTTAACAACTGTGGACGTGCCAAGACTCTCACAGCTTTTGTTCCTTTAAGGATGGTCCTGGCATGTTATGAGTTCAATGAGCAAAGTGCGCCAGAATAACCGCTGGGATCATGCCGGGAGGCCAAACTCACTGCTCCAAGATCAGATCATTCGCATGCGCCGGAGAGATTAAAATGGCCCTGAACAAGGCTTTTAACCCTTTGCAATGCATACCCCCTAAAGTATCACTGTTACAGAGATATTAGAGGTTCATACCTCCCAGGTATCCCTCTTTAGGAGATATTAAGGGTCCATACCTCACAAGTATACCTGGGAACTTTTTGATGAGGACTCCCCAGAGAGAGGAGTCCTGTGCTGCCGATGGGAGAGAAAAATGATGTGATTTGTGTCAAAAGGGGGTGGGGCTAAATAGTGAGGGGGCGGATCGTTAGAAATAACAAAAAAGTGTACAACATAAGCTGGGGAAGGCAGAGAAGAGGCCGGGGATTGGGAGGGGCAGAAGTGGGCAGAGTTTCATTAGAATCTCCCCACATCCGGAGAATCAGCCTCTGATCCAGAGACCCGGTAATGAGTGAAAACCGGAGTCCCAAGTGTCCCTCTTTAGTCAGGACAGTCCCTCTTTGAGACCCAAATCCCTTTGTCCCTCTTTCCCACCCTGGTGTCCCTCTTTTCAAGAGATCAGGCCGTGAGATGTGTATAGAAGTGAATCACATTGCTCCACAGCAATAAAACTCACATTAATGTTTGTTTAACCCTTTGAGTACCAGAGAGATATCCAACGCACTGAGCTGTCTGCACTGTTTTAGCTACCTCTCTGGCACACAAAGGGTTAAAATTCAGTATGTGTGTTTATAAATGATTCAGTGTAACTAAAATAATTTGTTTTTGTTCTAAATCATTTTATTCAGTTACATAAAGAGCTGTTAATAGGTCATGATGTAACTTACAAATTCTCAGTAATGCGCCGCCTGCCAGCCACGCCCTCAGCGGCATCACCTAAAACAGATGTGTCCCTCTTTGACAATTTGACGTGTTGGGCTGTATGGCGATGTGATGGTGACCTATGTAACATCCAAGAGGTTACAAGTTCCATTTAAATCAGTAAGAATTGTATTGGTCTACTCCAGAACTGCACACACACACGTGCTGAAGACATCTTGCAGCAGGACTTGGTCTGCCTAATACAAGATCCTATCTATGATCACGGCTGAGTGGAGAACCTCTGCAGTGCAGTCAGGCTAATCTATTCAACTCCTGCAGTTACCTCCTCTGTCACATCACCCAGATCCACCCTTCCCACAGCTCCAAGCCATCTTCACTATCTTACACTCCTGCTCTCTTGTTTAGCGTAGTTTTATCTCACTGTAGAGACCTCTTTATAGGAATAGTAATGTTTCTATCAAAGTGCAGCTCCAAGTCTTCTTTATGCTTTTTTTTTTGTTTTTTTGTTTAAAGGGATAGTAATACTTTTTTATTACTATCCCCCATATTGTAGGTATTTGTAAAATTATTTAAAAGCCCCCAGGTATATCGCTCAAACCTTTATGGTTTGAGAGATAACCGAAGGCAAAGTTCCCTCCTCCCTCCCCCTTCCCTGAAGTCAGCGTTGTACTGACTGCAGGGGAAGTCTGTCGTACGACAGGCTTGCGGCTCTGCAGCTGAGCTGAGATGGCGTTAGTGACAAAGAATTATTTCACTGAAACGGTCTTCTACATGTGCTTGGTTTGTGCTTGGTTTGCAAGAACATGGAGAAGACCGTTTCAGTGAAATAATTCTTTGTCACTAACGCGATTGTGGCTGTGCTGCAGAGCCGCATGATTAAAGTCAGACTGGATATCCCTGCAGCCAACACAATGCTGACTTCAGGGAAGGGGAGGGAGGGTGGAACTTTGCCTTCGGTTATCTCTCAAACCATAAAGGTTTGAGAGATGAACCTGGGGGCTATTAAATTATTTTACAAATACCTACAATATGAGGGATAGTAATAATACAGTATTACTATTCATTTAATTACTTACAGTGTTGAATTTTAAAAGATATTCAAGTTGAAAGGATACCCTCCCTTCCCTTCTGACCTCCTCCCCTCAGATCTTAAATCTGGTCCCTGGATTGGACAGATGCAGTGAGGGACAAACTTCAGTCAGTTAGTATAAGGAAAACCCTGCCCCCCCCCCACTTGATGAAGGAGGTCAGGATTTTCCTTTTGCTTACTGAAGATTGTCCCTTGCCATGCTCCATCCCGACCACAGCGTAATGCAAGGTAAAGGGCAAGAGGGAGATCCTTTCAGCTTGAAGAGCGTTTGAATTACAAAACTGTAAGTAATTAAAGGGATAGTAATACTTAAAATTTACTAATCCCCATATTGTAGGCATTAAAAAAATAAATTAATTGACTCCAGTGACATCTCTCAAACCTTTATGGTTTGAGAGATAACCGCTCATAAAGTTCCCCCTCCCTCCCCTTTCCCTGAAGTCAGCGTTCTAACTGACTGAAGGGAAATCCGGTCTTACGTGCATCAGTAGGCTCTGCAGCAGAGCCGAGATAGCATTAATAAAAAAGAAATCCTTCACTGAAACGGTCTTCTACGTGTCCTCAAGCACACTTAGAAGACCATTTCAGTGACGTTTTTCTTTTTTATTAACGCGATCTCGGCTCTGCTGCAGAGC
This sequence comes from Rhinophrynus dorsalis, assembly GCA_037306005.1. Taxonomy (NCBI): domain Eukaryota; kingdom Metazoa; phylum Chordata; class Amphibia; order Anura; family Rhinophrynidae; genus Rhinophrynus; species Rhinophrynus dorsalis. The sequence goes on from CM074727.1 coordinate 146,409,973, forward strand.
CTACTGATGGTCATACGACAGGATTCCCCAGCAGTCAGCTACAACGCTGACTTCAGGGAAAAGGGAGAGGAGGGGACTTTGCAAGTGGTTATCTCTCAAACCATAAAGGTTTGAGAGATGTCACTGGGGGCAATTAATTTCTTTTTTTAATGGCTACAATCTGGGGATTAGTAAATTAAATATAGAGCTACATGTTAAAAAACATATAAAGAAGACCCTTTAAGTATTGCTATCCCTTTAAGGGGTCAATCACTCCTAGGACCAAAGTGTACTAATGATAGTACCATGTACATGGGTTCTGTTCCTCCATAAACTAAAGGACCATACGCAGAAAGTAAAATTGGTGAAATTCTGGAGCAACCCAGTTGTATTGTTGGAGGTAAATAAATCCTAAAATTTCCTTTAATTTCATTGTATTTTTCTAAACCCTTTGAATGTCAAAGAGGTTAACAACACATTGCCATGCATTGGAGAACCCTCTAGCAATCACAGGGTTAAAAAAATGTATATCATTGGGATTTTTTTTATCTCTCCCCTAAGTTGCAGATGGTTTGACCCAGAATTGCTTTGGTCCCAAATATAAAATAATGCTGATTAAAAATGAATTGTAAACAACCTCCTCGATCTACACAACATATAGATATCAATTGTAGAAGGGCTGAAAAATAATGGTATAATAAAACATATAGCTTATGTAGTGTTTCACAAAAACAGAAGCTTCAGTTAATCTTCATAGTATTTGGGCCATGGAGAGTATTATTTAAACACTGTCAGAGTTGAAGTTCAAGAGTAATTGAATGATAAATTATCCCCCTCCCTCCTCTTTTACCTAGTGTAACACTGCTCACCTCAGATGTGGAATCTGGTTCTGGGACCAGACAGCTGACAGCAAGGGACAATCTTCTTTCTGTGAGCATAAGGAAAACCCTGGCCCCCTTGACAAGTTTTTAAGATTTTTCCTTATGCTTACTGAACATTGTCCCTCTCTGTGATCCATCCAGACAGTCTTGCTGCTCTGAGGTGAGCAGTGTTACATCAGTAAAAGGGGTGGAAGGGAGATACTTTATCATTCAATTACTCTTGAACTACAACTTTGACAGTATTGAAATAACACTCTCCATGGCCCAAATACTGTGAAAATTAATTGGAGTGGCTTTTATTGTAAAACAATACCATCCCTTTAAAAACAAGCTTCACAGTGTGTTGCTCACCACTCTTTCACTCAAAGGGTTATTCCTTTCAAATGCTGGGGAGGTCTTTGAGATCAATGGTTTACTAGTCCCATTTAAATCAATGGGTGTTCCGGGAGTTATTTGGCCCTATTTAACCCAAGTAATGTGTTGGGTGCCTCTCTGGAGCTGAAAGGGTTAATCCTTTTTTTTGAGGCAGGGAACACTGTTCATACTGGGCCTCATTGGTATTGAAGGGGTTAACTGGAGGCTCATTATTTTGCTCAAACACAGTCTCACTGCTTAGCGATGTATATCCAATGCATTTTAATTATTAACTTTCTTTTCGGCTTGAAATGTTGTACAAACAGGCTGTGATCCTGCTCATTTTATGACAGAGGCACATGGAGCTTTGGAATGACATTGAGAGAGAAGGATGTGTGTTTAGTTCTGTGAGTGTCTGAGAGGTATACAATGCGTTGTGTGGCAATGTGCTGGATACCTGTCTAGCACTTACATGGTTAAATCAGGATTCTGCTTGTTTCCTCCTGCCTATAAATTATACAGACATTTTTGTTTGACCACTGACCTGTTCCTTGAAAATGGAGAACCCACTGCATGTTGTTGGACTTGAATGGCGCTCATAGGAGAACTTACGCTTCCTAATAATAACCCCACACACACTTATCTTGCTGTGACCAGAAAACTTTACTGGCCATTATGAATTTTGCCCTTGTGGCTTTGTTCAAGAGAACATCTTCATTTAGTTCTGGATGCCATTTTTTTTTCTTTTTAAGACGCAATCAATTTTATCATTAAAAAAATTTAAAAAATGCATAAATTGTAGAGCTTTTTATTGCAGGTTATTATAGCTCAAACAGTTGTTTAGTCTTATATTACACTGTTAGCAGCAGTGGCAGCTGGTATCTAGATGGCTATTCTGTTGCATTATGGGAGATATCAACCGCAGACTATAATTCTTCATAGGATGGCATAATAACAGTTCAAACACATTGGGGGAAGAATCACTAAGTGGGGATAAAGTGGAAATGACCTCTCCAATGATATCACTTCTCCAATTTCTATGTTATTCTATGGAGCCTATGCGCTAAGATGTCCAAAGTTGAAGAAATCACAGTGAATAAGCTCCATAGAATAACATAGGAACTGAAGGAGTGATATCACTGGAGAAGTCTCCTCCATTTTATCACCGCTTAGTGCAGAACCCTCAATGGGAGAGATTCACAAAGGCATGATGAACCGGTGATAAAGTAGAGATAACTTCTCCAGTGATAACGCTTCTCCAGTTCCTATGTTATTCTATAGAACCTAAGCACTGACATGTCTAAAGTTGGAGACATCTTAGTGCATTGGCTCCATAGAATAGCATAGGAAGTGGAGAACTGATATCACGGGAAAAAGTAATATCCAGTGTATCACCTCTTTATCACACCTTAGCGCATTGCCCTTGTGGCAGCTTGAAAGTTGATAACTTTTGAATGAAGTCTTTCTTAGCAGTGTGATTCCCCCTTGGAGTACTGAGAAGGAAAAACGCTACAATATGTTTTTTTCTTTTTGTTTAGATGGAGGGAGCGAGGAAGCGCAGGACCGGAGGCAGCACAGTGTAGACTCCCGCCACGGTCGGGCCGCACAAGGTGAGATGAAGTTGGCACTTATCTAAAGGCCAAGTTTACACATGTGTCTCTGTTGAAGCAACTTTGTAGCAACTACAAGTTTCAAAGAATAGCTAGCGTTGTTTTCTTGATTAACACCTACACGATTTATGACGTGTAATTTTTCACAATAAAAGTAGCTCCAATTAATCTTCATAGTATCTGGGCTATGGAGAGTGTTATTTCAATACTGTCAGAGCTGTAGTTCAAGAGTAATTGACTGATAAAGTATCCCCCCTCCCGCCCCTTTTACTCAGAGCAGCAAGACTGTCCGGATGGATCACAGAGAGGGACAATTTTCAGTGATCATAAGGGAAAACCTGAAAAACCTGTCAATGGGGGCAGGGTTTTCCTTATGCTCACAGTAAGAAGATTGTCCCTTGCTGTCAGCTGTTCGGTCAAGAGACCATATTCCACATCTGAGGGGAGGAGGCTTATACTAAGTAAAAGGGGACGGGAGGAAGATACATTATCATTCAGTTACTCTTGAACTACAGACAGTATTGAAATAACACTCTCCATGGCACAAATACTATGAAGAATAATTGGAGCTGCTGCTTTTGTGAAATATTACTATCCCTTTAAACGCTCTTTCACACAGGTGACAGAACTGCTTCAGCTAACTACTACAGTCCTATTGTCCATGTTCACTCTACCTTTCTCCTGTATTCCCACGCTGACCTAGACACAAGGGTTTGACTAATGGTCATCCCACTTGAGCGCACTTGAGCATTATTGACTGGCACCCGTACGTAGCAACTTCCAACAGCTCTCATGGGAGACTGCTGCTGGTGGCCCCGTAGGCCACCCTGCAGACCTCCCCTGCTGCATTTTCATTACGTTCTTGAGTGAACACAATAGAGATGGGCTTGCTGGACTTTTGTGCGTAAACACAAGGAAATAGTCGCCTATGTGTAAGGCACCATAGACTAGCATTGGAACAATATTTTCAATGCACTATCTCTTCATTGGTGTGAATGGAGCATTACAGCTACAATCCTTTTCAATGGCAACTTTGTGTTGCTGCAGCATCTTGCAACACAGTTTCCATGCAAACTACGTCTTATCAGAGATCTGATTTCCAAACAGGAAAGGAGACGGACACCAGTGGTAAAAGTGGAACTTTCAACCCTAACAAACTTAATCTAGATCAATAGATCTATTAAAACTGCAGACATGTTCAGTAATTATTTTTTAAAAAAATGCAGTGCCTTAAGAGAGACATTGATTTTAAAAGTACCTGCTGATGTTATGGATGATGTAGCTTTGGTATAAGCCGTACCGCAGAGCTCTGCAGATCATCCCACGTAAAAGGAAATTCCTCCCACCCGCTTCCCAGCTTTGCCCTGGACTGCACGAGTGCCGCATTTTCTGTAAGTTGATGAACTAATTTAACCCATTGAGTGCCAGGTCTGTATCCAACACACTGCATTGCAATGCACTGGATACCTCTCTGGCAGTCAGTGGGTTAAATACTAAAGCATGGCACACTTGTGAAGCCTGCCTCTGACTGAAGGGGCAGACTGACAGAGGGAGAGTGCCACCAGTCATGTTATATGTCAACAAGATGGCCACTCTCACCGAGGGAGAGCACCGCCAGTCATCTGATATGTCATCAAGATGACCACTCTCTCCCAGAGGCATAACTAGAAGCCACCAGCCCTGGTGCAAAAATTGCCATACCCCACAACCACATTGCCCCCCAATGTCCACATCCATATTGCCCTCAATGTCCACCTACAAACTGCACCCAATCATTTGTCCACCTCCAAATTGCCTCCATTCATTTGTCCACCTCCACAATGCCCCTATTGACTCTCAGTGTCCATCTCCCTCCCTGGTGGTCCAGCTGCGTGGCAGGAGAGGTCTGTGCCTACTTCTGCACAGACTCTATATAGCTGGAGCTCCCACTCAGTCCTCTCTCCAGTAATGCAGAGCTCTGGGAGATGATGTCATCTCCCAGCGCTAGACGGACCTCATCTTCTAATAGAGGTCTGTGCCGAAGAAGGCACAGACCTCAGCTTGATGCAGGCCCTGGGCAGGGGGGGTGTCACAGGGGGTGGCCGTGCCACTGGAGTGATGGACCAGATCTCAGTTGCTACCTCTGCAACCCTTATTGTTACACCACTGTGCTCTTCCTCTTAAAAACAGACATCCATTAAGTTCTTTTTTAAGCTTGGGGGGAGATAAATTCTTAAAGTTACAGTCGACATTTGCACATACTTGGGGGATAAAAATGTATGGGGAACAGGAGCAGGAACTTGACACATCCACTTAACCCATTGAGTGCCAGAGGGGTACGGAACACATTTAAAAGCAATGCGTTCCGTACCCCTCTGGCAGTCAAAGGGTTAAAAATAAACTGTATACACTCAGAATTCTCCTAATCACTGTGGGAAAATTGCATTTTAAAAAGGTCTCTGCCAAGCAGATCAGTGCCACATTTTTATGCCAGCAATAATATCACATTGCTATTTGTATCTGCCCCCACCGCCATAGCAAGGAGCGTAATTTGCAAGTGCGATTTGGAAAAATCCTTTAAAGGATATAATCACAAGGAATTTACTTTGCTTTATTAAAGAATCAGCATAAGTAATAGGGACAGCACCACCTGGTGACCACAAAAGGAAATGGCAGTTTAATTAAAGTTTCAGCTGTATTAACTTTTGAATTAAACCTCTCTCAGCAGTCAAAATACCCATGAGAGGGCTTGCACAAATAAATCCTTTTCTTGTTGGGAAGCCCTGTAAAATAAAAGGCTCTTAATGTGTTTGCCGGAAAGAGTTGCCTAGTCATGTATCCTTCTTATATGAAACAGGTATATGTATAACAGTGGGGTGTCCAATGCCTTGCAAAGCACCGTGGCACTCAAAGGGCAGTATATTGAGCAGTATTCTAGTCTGTTGCTGGTGAGTGATATTTGACTATCTGAAAATGCTTACAGTGTTCTAGGACTTTTCTGTTTGGCGTATCTTACCCAGACTCATTACATGTCCTCAAAATAGAAAACAAACTAAACTGTATAGCAATTAATATATTAACCCCTTAAAGACCAGCGCTCGCACATGCGGCCTGTACTTGAGGACCACGTGGCGTTTTTTTTTGTACTTCCGGTTCAGGGCTGTCCCTGAATTCCATGACATGCCAGGACCGTCACTGGTCCTTAAGCGCCGGCCACCCGTGACGGTCCTGGCACGGCATTGGACGTAAAGGGGTTAAACTGAAGATATGAAGAAAATATATTGATTCTCATGGGAGTGAAGGGACATTGCTATCCTCTCCACAAAAGCTCTGTGTCAGCAAATCGGCCATCAATGAACATCTATGGTCACTAAGCCCTGCAAATGGAGGGAGAATGGGGAACTCACCAGATCTACCCCGGAGACTCCGGTTTTCAAAGTTCATTACTGGGTCTCCGGCATATCTGGGGACTTTTTGTTGTGGACTCCCCGTAGAGGGGAGTCCTATGGGGCGCTGGCGGAGATAAATTATGCAATTTGTGTCAAAAGGGGGCAGGGCTAACATGAGTGGGGGCGGAGCTTATAAAATTAAGAATAAGTATAATGAATAGGCTGGGGAAGGAGGAGGAGTGGGCGGGGAGTGGGAGGAGGCAGGCACAGTTTCATTAGAAACTCCCCACATCAGGATAATCAGTCTCTTCCCTGGAGACCTGGTAATCAGCAGCAAAAAATGGAGTCTCCGGGACAAATCCAAAGAGTTACCAGCTATGGTCTTCAGGGACAGAGGCTGATTCTTCTACAGTGGAAGTGAGTTTCTTATCCTTCCCTCCCACTTCCTTCCCTTTTCTTATCCTTTTCTCCCACATCCTTCCCTTTTCTTATCCTTCCCTCCCACTACCTTCCCTCTTCTTATCCTTCCCTCCCACTACCTTCCCTCTTCTTATCCTTCCCCCTTCTTATCCTTCCCCCCACTACCTTCCCTCTTCTTATCCTTCTGTCCTACTTCCTTCCCTCTTCTTATCCTTCCCTCCCACTTCCTTCCCTCTTCTTATCCTTCACTCCCACTTCCTTCCTCTTATTATCCTTCTGTCCCACTTCCTTCCCTCTTCTTATCCTTCCGTCCCACTTCCTTCCCTCTTCTTATCCTTCCCTCCCACTTCCTTCCCTCTTCTTATCCTTCCCTCCCACTTCCTTCCTTCTTCTTATCCTTCCCTCCCACTTCCTTCCCTCTTCTTATCCTTCCCTCCCACTTCCTTCCCTCTTCTTATCCTTCCCTCCCACTTCCTTCCCTCTTCTTATCCTTCTGTCCCACTTCCTTCCCTCTTCTTATCCTTCCGTCCCACTTCCTTCCCTCTTCTTATCCTTCCCTCCCACTTCCTTCCCTCTTCTTATCCTTCCCTCCCACTTCCTTCCTTCTTCTTATCCTTCCCTCCCACTTCCTTCCCTCTTCTTATCCTTCCCTCCCACTTCCTTCCCTCTTCTTATCCTTCCCTCTTCTTATCCTTCCCTCCCACTTTCTTCCCTCTTCTTATCCTTCTGTCCTACTTCCTTCCCTCTTCTTATCCTTCCCTCCCACTTCCTTCCCTCTTCTTATCCTTCCCTCCCACTTCCTTCCCTCTTATTATCCTTCCTCCCACTTCCTTCCCTCTTATTATCCTTCCATTCCAGTTCCTTCCCTCTTCTTATCCTTCCCTCCCACTTCCTTCCCTTTTCTTATCCTTCCCTCCCACTTCCTTCCTTCTTCTTATCCTTCCCTCCCACTTCCTTCCCTTTTCATTGGGCTTGTGCACTTGGTGCATGATCCATGTCCCCATCTTCATTCATTATCTGAGGAATCATATTAATGTATTACTGAGCATTCCCTCCCTCTGGAGATGAGGTCATGGTGTGCTGAACTTTTTGCAGATGCTGTCTATCAACCAACGCCATATAGAAAACTCAAGCACATCTAGGCAAGGCACTGGAAGCACCATTAGCCACACCCATGGCCATACCTCCCAGCCCTCACTTGACTCCACCCCCAACACATCTACTCATGATTTACACAGAAAAACGCAGGGCCTTATGTTCTAAAGACAAGTGAAATTCTGGGCCATCTGCACTGTGGGGACAAATACTCATAGCTGGGAACTCTTTGGATTTGGCCCAGAAACTCCAGTTTTAGCCTCTAATTACCGGGTCTCCGGAGGCTGATTCTCCAGATTTGGGGAGTTTCTAATGAAACTCTCCCCACATCCGCTCCTTCCCAGTCTGTTCCTCCCGCTCCCTGCCCACTTCTCCTTCCACAGCTTATCCTGCATGTTTTTTTTAAAATCCCCGTCCCCACTTGTGATGAAGCCCCACCCCTCTGACGCAAATTGCATAATTTTTCTTCCACAGCGGCACCATAGGACTCCCCTCTCCAGAGAGTCCTCAAAAAGTTCCCAGGTATGCAGATACTAATTCACATTGATTTCATTGAGGCTTTTAACACCTTCAATGCCAGGGAAGTCTCCAAAGCATTGTTAAGCAATGCATTGGATACCTGTCTAGCATTCAAGGGGTTACAAGTCTGATTGAAGAAGCTGGGAATTTTTGGAAAATTGTATTGCTCCCCAATGGGCAGTTGGTTTACGCCACAATGACTCAATTTGTTTGTTTTGGGGTTTTTTTACATACAGCCCTTAATGCAACATACATGCAAAAAAAAAAACTTTACCCCTTAGCAGAAAAAAAGCATTAAAAACCATTTCTTTACAATGAGTTGGAGACTTCTCTAGTAACCAAGGGGTTAAATAATATCTTGTAAACTGGTATATAAACCAGCCACCATCCACCAAGAGCAGGTGTCTGCTGTAGGGGAGTTGGTAATGCTTTGGCCCCACCCACAGTCCAGATTGTGTTAGTGGTCCACACAGCTACTGTTCTTCTCCTCAAAATATGGCCCTTCAGCCAGTGTCCTTTGAATGCCAGAGGGGTGTGCATACATTGTACACCCTTCTGACACTTAAAGGGTTAAAAACCCTTTGATGCTGGGGATGTCTGTAATGCATTGCTTAGCAGCACACTGAAGATGTCTCTAGCATTTAGGGGGTTCGTTTGCGTGGTTGCGACAAATTCCAGTAACATCCCTGCTCAATGAGTCGCACACATTTCAGTTTCTCTGCTTGTTTAAATATTTCCATGTATTGCCATCTAGTGGTTATCCCTGCTCACATCATTCTGTCACTTACAAATAATTACATTCTGGCAAGTTCCATCTGTTGTAAATGAAGTCATCCCCGGAGTAGATTTAACCACTTGCATGCTGGTGATGTCTCTAATGCTGTGCAACGTAAGGATCTGGCGACACCTCTAGCAATTCCAAGGGATAACCTGTTCACTGCTCATTGTCATATCTGGTAATAAGTAAGACTTCATCAGTGCTTATATACATGTTGTTGTTATAAGGAATGGCTATTTGTGACATTCCAGAATATAAAATGTAAAATAATAATCTGTGTATGCAGGGCTGGATTTAAATCTCAGGCTCCCTAGGTAAGGCATTCTGGGTGCCCTTAGCTCATCCCATAACCCCCCCCCCCCATCACATGGACCTTCCCCCAGACCCATCCACTGTTTCCTGGCACAGAAAATACCCTTGTTCTATAAGAAGCAAAGCCAAACAAAAATAAAAAAGCTTTAACCCCTTGATTGCTAGAGAGACCTTCAGAATGCATTGGAGATCTCTCTAGAATCCAAGGGTTTAAAAAACAGCCTATAAAGAGTTATAAAGGAGTATAAATCTGGTGCAGCGACATGTGTGGACTGCACAGCTGAGTCTCCTTTCAAACTTTGTAGCTCTAGGCTATTGCCTGCTTTACCTATTGTGTAAATGTATATAAGGTGACTAGATATCCCTTTAAAGGGATAGTAATGTTTCATAGTAAAAGCAGCTCTAATTAATCATCATAGTATTTGGACTTTGGAGAGTGTTATTTCAATTCTTTCAGAGTTGTAGTTCAAGAGTAATTCAATGACAAAGTATCCCCCTCCCGCTCCTTTTACTGATGTAACACTGTTCAGCCAGATCAGAAGGGAGGTGCCCAGGTAGACTGCAGAGAGGGACAATCTTTAATTAAGATAAGGGAAAACCTGAAAGACTTGTCAAGGGGGGCAGGGCTTTCATTGTTCTCATAGGAAGAAGATTGTCCCCTTCTGTTATCTGTCTGGTCTATGGACTGCATTCCACATCTGAGAAGAGATGGCTTACACTAGGTAAAAGGGGCGGGAGGGGAAACTTTGCTTGTGAATATCTCTCAAACCATAAAGGTTTGAGAGATAAGATTTATCTTTCTTCATGTTTTTTTTTATGCCTACAAAATAAAATAAAGATAAAAGGAAGTATTACTATCCCTTTAATTGGAGGATGCTAATGAAAATGTCATTCTACAGGACTACATAGGAATCGGTGCAACCTTGCAGTATGTATTACAAATTTATCTGATCTCCTTACTTATACTTTAACTCAGAAGTGGCCAACCGCTACCTTAGGGGGGCCGCATGTGCCCCTCAGAGGCTTCTCATGTGAACCACAGTTTCTAGTTCTATTTTTTTTCCCAGTGCCTGAACTCTGATCCCATATTAAGTCAGAATTGCTTGACTTCACAGTCATATGGTACCCAGCAGCCTCATGGGCTGCTAGGGAAGAGACTCCTGTCCTGACCAATGCAGTCTATAAGACTGTGCACGCACCTCAGATGACTTTGTAGCACAAACCTCTGGACTGCACTCCTGCTCTGCTGCCAGCCCAGGGGTCAGTTTTCAGCCCTCCCAAATGGCACAGGTCTGCCCCTGGCTTTTTGCAGGTGCAGACTTAGTAAACCATGTTAAAGGGATAGTAATACTGAAAATGTAAAAAAATATATGTCGTAGGGTTTATCCCCCTGAGTAAAACAAGGGTACTCCCTTCTGAGAGATATTTTATTAAAAAATCACAGTGACCTGAAAATTTACAGTGGCACTGTTGCTACACCATCCTATGGAGATTTATGATCTACAGACCAGAGCAGTCCATAGGATGGTGTAGCAACAGCGCCACTGTAAATTTTCAGGCCACTGTGATATTGCACCTAAAAAATTCAAGTTTGAGCTGTTATAATTTTTAATAAAATCTCTCTCAGCGGTGGGAGTACCCTTGTTTTAATGTTAAAACACTTACCATCTTTAACCCCTCAAGACCCATGATGGTCCTGGCACGTCATGGGTTGACAAGCCATAAGGATCCATGACGTGCCAGGACCATCATGGATTTCAGGGCTTCTCGTGCGGCTGCACGCCATTCGGGGAGCCCTTCATCGGATCCAAAAAGAATCGGTTGTCCTTAAGCGCTGGCTGCGTGTGCGTGCGGCCAATTCTTAAGGAGTTAAAGAAATTAGTTGCAATATGTTGGTGAATTCTCGAGCATCAGTAAGGTTAAACCATATTGAAATGAAAACAATGTAATTCATTTTCACGCCTGTATCCGACAGTGACATATCTGACCACCTTCTCAACTAAAACATGAAATCACAATCTGGACCTGTCCAACTTTCGGCAATGTTACTACGTCATTGCCTATCCCATTGCATCCCTAATTAATGCCTCCTTGTCACCAGGGTATATGCCCAAAGCCTGAAAAGTAGCTAGAGATGTCCTTATCCACAAAAGTGGTGATAAAAATATGCTATCAAATGGCAGACTAATATCCTTACTCCCTACATTATCTTGGAAAACTACGTCAACATGCAACTCTGTCAGTATTTTGGACTATCTCTCTCTACCATTCCACCCCACGTCAGTCAGGCTTTCATCCAAATCACTCAACAGTCGTGGCCCTCCTAAAACTATGCAATGATATGCAGAGTGGCATGGAAAATGGTGAGCTTACTGGAGCTATTTTTCTTGATTATGCAAAGGCCTCTCGTACAGTAGACCATAATATTCTGATAAATAAGCTCAAAAGTTTAGGATCATTCTCTAAACTGGTTCTGATCCTGCTTATCAGAAGAACACTGTGATGGGAATGGTGGTGACACTGACTATGAGCCCTGCCTGTTTTCATCAACCACCTTTGTCTAAACTGTGTTCTCATTCTTGCAAATATTAATGTTCTCTGCTTTTGCATGTATTAGAGTGTGTTGGCTTTTTACCAGCATTGAAGGGGTTATTATGTATGTTTGAAGTATAGAGTGACAAGGCCATGGAGTCAAGCTAACAAAATGCAGTCAGTATTATCATATAGCCCCCTGTGCATCACTAGCACAACTTGAGGAAAAGCATTTAATGCCTGGGCAGGTACATTGGGATAAAAACCTATGTGAGTTGAATGTGTATATATATTGTAAATGGTAGATGTGACATCAGATCCTGGACAGAGTGGGGTAGCAATAAAAGAGAGAAGTAGAGGTAGGGCCTCTCTAGAATGGAGAGAGGCCTAGGACCAGTTTGGAATTTGAGTGGTCCATGTGCTTGCTAAGGCAGTGGGGGGAAAGCTGGGACCGGTGTGTGCCTTCACCAGAAGAATTAGGATGAAAGGGCACTGAAGTGTCCGGGTTCCTCTTCCAGTTGTGTTCTGTAATCCAAGCTGTGGCAGCTGCAGCGACAGAAAGTGCCCTGATGATCAAGTTATGGCTGGTGCCTATGGTCCATGAATAAGGAAACTGTACTGTGGATGATCTCTGGGGTCGCCTTCTCCAAACTGTTTGTCAGGACAGCACCTGTAGAATGTACAATAGGTAAAATGCTATACACAGCAAGGGACAATCTTCTTCCTGTGAGCAAAAGGAAAACCCTGCCCCCCCTTGACAGTTTTATCCTTATGCTCACCGAAGATTGCCCCTCTCTGTGATCCATCCAGATAGTCTTGCTGCTCTGAGGTGAGCAGTGTTACATCAGTAAAAGGGGCAGGAGGGGTATACTTTATCATTCAATTACTCTTGAACTACAACTCTGACAGTATTGAAATAACACTCTCCGTGGCTCAAATACTACGAAGATTATTTGGAGCTGCTTTTATTGTGAAATATTACTATCCTTTTAATGCTTCGTCTGGAGACCTAGAGACAGTGCCCTAAATCCACAGTCTCAGGGTGAAACCCAGCACGTTTCCTGCTATGCACAGGAGGGGCGTCTATGATGGCCAGCCCACATGAGTGCCATCTAATATTATTGGCTAGTACCCTATGTCAGCCATTCATTAGAGGTTTCATTGAGCATCGTAGCTGCATTGGTGAATGGTCTGCAGGCGGTTCTATTGGAATCCGTGTGTGTTCCTGAGGGAACACCGTAAAGCTGCAGCATTCCGGAATGTGTTGCAAGGCGATAATCACCTTGTGAATAATATAGCATGTTTTCTTTCCTCACAGGTGACATTATTAAACCAGTATTTGTCTGGTGGTGTCTCTCGTTTGAGAAAGGCCTAAGGGAAAAATAGCAAAAAAGATCACATTAATATTAAGGGAGCTTTTATTCCCTTGAAGTCTGGTTAACCCTTTGAGTGCCAGAGGAGTACACAAAGCATTGCTCTGCAATGCGTTGCGTACCCCTCTGGCACTCAAAGGGTTAAAATACTACAGGGTATAGTGATGGTGAACATGAATTTTTCATTGGCAGACCGCAAACTCCACCCACTGGAACCTTCTTTCTTCACCCAAGGAGAGTTTTCAGGTCCCGGAGTCTGCAACAATCATGTCCACCTTAGTGGACACAATCTTCAGTGTTAATTAACCCCTTGAAGGCAAGAGGAGTGTGCAACACATTGCAAAGCAATTGTCACAGTACCTCGTTTCCAGCACCACCTCTTCAGCGACGCTCGGCGTCTTTCCACGCTTTATCTGCAGGCAAGAGGCTTCAAGGCATGCTGCAGGCCTCTGTTTTAGGTGTGTTTGTTTCCTGTAGTCTCCTCCTACCTACTTCCTCCCTCTAGCTGCTCCTCCTACCTACTTCCTGTGGAGGGGTTTAAAGGGCAGACTGAGTCCTGACTCCGTAACCCTTACGTTTTTGTTGTGAGCAGTTCATTTTCTGGTATTCCTGATTCCTGTGTATGATCCGGCTTGTCTGTCCATCCATTCTGGTGTTGACCTGTGGCTCTGTCTGAGTATTCTCCTTGGTGTTCCGATTTGGCTCAGATATCCTTTCTGGTGCAAACCTGTTGCTCTGGCTGTCTACCCGCTCCATGTATGACCTAGGCTTGTCTGACTACCCACTCTGGTGTTGACCTGGGGCTCTATCCACTGCTCATCCAGCATTCCATTGCTTCAGTGGATATCCTTTCTGGTGCAAACCTGTGGCTCTGGCTGACTACCTGCTCCATATATGACTTTGACTCATCTGTCTATCCTATCTGGTGCTTACTAGTAGGCTCTGTCTGTTCACTCAGTTTGTTGGTTCCGTTATTCAGACATCCTTCCTAGTACTGACCTGGGGCTCTAGCAGACTCCTAGCTACTGACTTCAGGCTGAGTCAGTATCTCTTGGGCGTTACCTTACCACGAGACTCCAGTAGGCTGAGGCCTAGTCTTGGACAGTGTGGTCCAGATATATATACAGTGTACTTAGATGAGCAAATGTAGACGAGACAGCACTCAGGAAATCTTCAAAAAAAACATTATAAATTTAATCAAGCATTGGTCTAACCAAACGTTTTCGGTCCACTAACGAACCTTCATCAGGGTGACCAGAAACGTGGACAAATACACGTATAAATACCTGAGTCCAAAATACACACCACCAATAGAAAAATGGCAAAGACGCCACTGCCTCCCAGCAAGGACGTGCAGCACCGGGAACTGGAGCGTGAGGTCACAGCGCCGGTAGGATGTGGGTCATCAGCGTGTAAACACAACAAAAAGTGTCATAAAAAATAAATTAAAAAAATAATATACAGAATAAAGAGAATAATAAAATAATGAGTAAATAATGTATAGGAAAACAAACTATGACACACAAAGAAAGTATATACATAACATATCTCCCAACATTTCAAATGGCGAAAGAGGGACACTTCTGTTTTAGGTGGCGTTTCTGGGGGCGTGGCTGGTAGGAGGGGCATTTCCAAGAATTTTTTAAGTTATTTCTCGACCCATCTGCACCTCTTTGTGTAACTGATAAATGATTTAGAGCAAGACCAACGTATTTTAATTGCCCATATTAATGTATAAACACATATACTGACAATTAACAACACATTTAAGTATGTTTTATTGCTGTGGAGCAATGTAATACACACCACTCATTCTGAGGTCCTAAAAAGAGGGACAAAAGGGTAGAAAAGAGGGACAGAGGGATTTGGGTCTCAAAGAGGGACACTTGGGATGTATGACACAATGAAAAGCACTTAGTACTGACTTGTCAATAGCAGGGATGCTCAGTACAATAAAGAAACTGTTGCATCAAAATAGATACAAAGTAACTACCAGCTGATCCAATCACCAAACCAACAATACGGAGCCTGATCGCTAGCTAGCAATGCTTGATTAGATTCATAATGTTTTTTTGAAGATTTCCTGAGTGCTGTCTCATCTACTTTTAGCTCAGCTAAGTACACTTGATACATAATAAGGGACGTGCACCATTCATATTATTTATTTGATTTATGTGAGTGCCACTGCCAATTCCTGTTGTGTGTGTGTGTGTATATATATATTGCACTACTGCCATTATTCTCATAATAAAGGTTCTATTAACTATACTGTCTGACTCCTGGTTTTGCTTGCCAACAGTAACAGCAATATAATGTATACACCTCTGGGCCTCAAAGGGTTAATGATTAATTTTGTTGAAACAATCCACTCAACTCATTCTTAGTGGCCATTATAATTTACCCAAATTAATATATATGGGGCTCAGTAAACTTTTTTTTTTTTTATGAAAACATATTCTTACATTTCAAATGGTCAAAGAGGCGACGCTTTTGGTTTAGGTGGTGTTATTGGGGGTGGGGCTTGTGGGTGGGGCTTTACCAAGAACTTCATGATCTACTGACACCTCTTTGTACAACTGAATAAATTATGAAAGGGTGTGCACACTTATGCTACCGAAGCATTGACAGTTTTTTTTTATTTTTCCCCAAGACCTAATCCATTTATTTTTCACTTCTATATATTGTGGGTTACAAGATCTTATTCAAGGTGAATAAAAAGGTCTGACTAGAGAAAAGACAACTAAGAGGAGATCTTATCAAATTGTACAAGTATATGAGAGGTCAATACAAGGATCTCTGCGGTGAGCTATTCATTCCAAGGTCTGATCAGATGACCAGGGGACAACCCTTGAGATTAGAGGAAAGGAGGTTTAGACTTCAGCAGAGGAAGGGGTTTTTAACAGTAAGGTCTGTTATATGGTGGAATTCCTTACCCAAGGAGGAGGTTATTTTAGATACAATGGATACAGTTAAAGGGATAGTAATACTTGAACATAAGTTTATTTTATATTGTAGCCCTTAAAAAAACATGAAAAATGATATAAGTCTTATCTCCCAAACCTTTATGGTTTGGGAGATATTCAGAAGTAAAGTTTCCCCTGGAGTGACGTCATTGTTCCACCCTTCAGATTTGGAATCCGGTCCCGGGACCGGTTGTGCCTCTCCAGAAGTGCTGAGATCACCATCTTTAAAAAGAATTTCTTAATTGGAATGGTCTACAAAGTGTGCTTTCAAGCCAGGCACACTTTGTAGATAGTTCCAGTTAAGCAGTTCTTTTCAAAGATCGTGATCTGGGCACTGCTAAAGAGCTGTCGGTTGCTCTGTGGACCGAATTCCAAATCTGTCCACTAGATGGCAGACTTGGCTGAAACAGCCAGGAAAAGAGAATTTTGCTATATTTTACAAGTGAATATCTTCCAAACCATAAAGGTTTGGGAGATAAGACTTATATCATTTTTCATGTTTTTTTAAGGGCTACAATATAAAATAAACTTATTTTCAAGTATTACTACCCATTTAAGAGAAGATTAGATACATTTCTTTAAAAAGAGAACATACAGGGTTATACTGTATAATAGTAGGCAAATCAGGAAGGTCTGATAAAGACTAACTTATTTGGTAACAGGAAAGCTATAAAGTTCACATGTCTAGGGTATGAGGCAACGGCTGAACTTGATGAACTTGTGTCTTTATTCAACCTAATTTACTGTGTTACATGATGGGGGAGGGATGCACTAAGGGGTGATAAAGTGGAGATGACTTTTCCGCTGAGATCAATTCTGTATTTCCTGATATTCTATGGATCCAATGCACTAAGTGGGAGAGCTCTTAGTACATAGGCCCCATAGAATAACATAGGAATTGGAGAAGTGATATCACGGGAGAATTATCTTCACATTATCACGTTTTTATCACGTCTTAATGCATAACCCCCGATTTGTCTTAATTTCAGTCTTTAAATCAAAAAAGTTGTAATTTCAAAAAGGTGTGTATACTTTTGATATCCACTCGTATATATAATATATATCGTATATAAAATATGTATTGCATTTTAACAGTCCATTAAAGACTAATGATCCTTATGAGTCATTCAGGTCTATGGAAGCCCCTTGTGTGCTGTGAGGATCTGTAGTCTACTTGTAGTTTTATATATATAAAAACTACAGAGTTTGTAATGATGCAGTCATGCTCAGTAGAGACTGCCCATGACGAGGCTGATACAGAGCTGGGCGCTCCGAAGTCAGAGCGTCCAGCTCTGTATCAGCTGAGGTGCAGGTAGTCTCTACTGGGCATGACTGCACCGTGACTGCCCGCCACTGTGGCCTGTGTACACAGGCTCTTCCACTAGTATATATATAAATAACAGTATACAGGAAACTGCAGCTGTAATGAAAACAAAATAGAGACGCATGACTGCTGTATTGAAAGCGGAACTTTCACCTGTAACAAACCCTGTCTCCTATTATTATTGTAGTGTAATTGTTACTAGAGCACAGGGTTTTTTTTCTTTGTAAGTCCGTAGTTAATGAGAAATTCACTGTCAAAATTAGATTCCTGTACCCACTTCCGCATTCTGAGGCCCAGGGTAATGCCAGCACAGTGGTACCGGACTTCCCAGGCCTGAAATTCTCCTCCCACCTCCCTCCCAGCTCTCCCAGGGAGCACTTTGACGCTTCCCCTTCGTACTGGTGTGTATCACGTCTATCGTTTCGTTAGAGCAAGCTCCGAGATAATGATAACCGTAGCTTGCTGTAACAATAGACGTGAAGCACACCAGTAAGAAGGGTAAGCCTGAACGCGCTCCCTGGGAGAGCTGGGAGGAGACTTTCAGGCCTGGGAAGTCTTGTGCCACTGTGTTGCCGTTACCCCGGGCCGCAGAATGCGGATGTGGGTACAGGAATTTAATTTTGACTGTGAATTTCTCACGGACTATAGACTTACAAAGAAAAAAAAAAACCTGCGTTCTACACTACACTAATAGGAGACAGGGTTTATTACAGGTGAAAGTTCCGCTTGAAGAACACCCACCTTGGTAGCTCAACCAGGCATATGTATCAGCATGTCATTTAATGAAAAATACAAATGCAGTTGACTGATTTTCCCCTAGTTATTTAACAAAATAGTTACAGAAATGGAAAATTAGTGACTCATGGGGGAGATCAATAGTGAATCAGAAAACGCAGTTGAGACCCTTAGAAACTAATGCATCAAATATATCACAAAAAAAGAGAGACAAAATAGGGATGAGGCAGTGCTGTGATTCACAATGCAATCCTGAATAGAGGCTTTTTAATGACACTTTGATTCATATGTCTTTGTACATTTCCCAGTCTGAGAAGAGACTTCATTTGCAAATTGTGACCCTAAATAGACCTTATCATCTTAACCCTCTGTGCCAGAGGGGTATGCAGCGCATTGCAAAGCAATGCGTTGCGTACACCTCTGGCACTCAAAGGGTTAAAAGTACTTTGAGTTTCGAAGAGCTTACAAATTCACCTCTGTGTTTTATCGATTTTTTTATTTATTTAGAAATCGAGTTTTCTCTTTATTTAGGTTGATTATGCTAATGACGGTATGCCATACAGACCCTGCCTCTCTGAGCTGTACATTACCTCCTATACTCATTGACACTTAAAGCGGAACTATTACCCTATATAAAGTGCCCCCCCAATAATTAGGCATATGGCAATTAGCTGTTTAATAGTGCTATTTTCCAACACAAGTACCAGGTTCTGAAGTAATCCTTTTTTTTGAGAGTGACGCCCAGGCTTCTTGCTTTAGAGTTGTCTCCACGTCTGTGCTGTCAGTCCCTTCTGGTACCTTAAGGTACAATGCAATGCCTCTAGAGGAGACCAGGACTGACAGCACAGACGTGCAGACGTCTCTAAGCCAAGATGTCTGCGTGCAAGCCTGGCTGCTGGTCTCTGTAGAAGAAGGATTTCTTCAGAACCTGGTACTTGTGTCTCATAATAGCACTATTAACCCCTTAACAACAGATGACTTACCAGGTACTTCCCGCAGAAACTATCACTTAGTGACAGAGGACTTACCTGGTAAGTCACGGAAGTCCGGGTCTCTGTGCGGCTGCATGCCTCTCGGAGACTCCGGATTCGTTTGCAAAAAAAAAAAAAAAAAAAAAAAAAAGTTCCTTGGGCGTTAAGGTGACAGCCACGTACGAACGCAGCTGTCACTAAGGGGTTAAGAAGCTAATCTCGATATGCCTAATTATTGGGGGGGACACTTTATATAGGGTAGTAGTTCAGCTTTAAAAGGGTAGTAATACTTCGTTTTAACTTTTATTTTGTAGGCATTAAAAAAATATGAAGAACGATATAAGTCTTATCTCTCAAACCTTTATGGTTTATGAGATATTCACAAGCAAAGTTTCCCCTCCCGCCCCTTTTACCTAGTGTAAACAATCTCTTCTCAGATGTGCAATGCAGTCCATAGACCAGAGAGATAACAGCAGGGGACAATCTTCTTCCTATGAGGACAATGAAAGCCCTACCCCTCTTGATGACAAGCTTTTCAGGTTTTTCCCTTATCTTAGTTGAAGATTGTCCCTCTGTGCAATCTACCTGGGCACCTCCCTTCTGCTTTGGCTGAACAGTGTTACATCAGTAAAAGAGGCGGGAGGGGGAGACTTTGTCACTGAATTACTCCTGAACTACAACTCTGACAGAACTGAAATAACACTCTCCAAAGTCCAAATACTATGATGATTAATTAGGGCTGTTTTTATTATGAAACATTACTATCCCTTTAAAGGGACAGAAATGTTTCACAAAAACAGCAGCTCCACTTAATCTTCATAGTATTTGGACCATAACGTGTGTTATTTCAATACTGTCAGAGTTGTGGTTCAACTGTAATTGAATGATAAAGTATCCAAATACCTCCCCTTTTACCTAGTGTAAGCCGCCTCCCCCCTCAGATGTGGAATCTGGTTCACAGACCAGACAGCTCACAGTAAGGGACAATCTTCTTACTGTGCGCATAAGGAAAAACCTGCCCTCTTGACAGGTTTTTCTAAATGATCACTGAAGATTGACCCTCTCTGTAATCCATCCGGACAGTCTTGCTGCTCTGAGGTGAGCAGTGTTACATCAGTAAAAGAGGCGGGAGGAGGATACTTTATTATTCAATTACTCTTGAACTACAACTCTGACAGTATTGAAATAACACTCTCCATGGCCCAAATACTATGAAGATTAATTGGAGCTACTTTTATTGTGAAACATTACTATCATTTTAACCCTCTGAGTGCTAGGGGAGGTGGGCAAAGCATTGCTGAGCAGTGTCAGTGAGTGGGGGAAGTAATGTATCACTTAGACAGGAGGTGTCTACATGGCATGCCTTAATTAGCTACTCTATCAATCAAAACACATTTACTAAATGAAAAATGGCTTATACAACATCTAAGTGATTTTGAAAGTTATTGCAAATTCACAAAAGTTGTTTTAATTGACAGGTCCCTTCAATACTGATTATAAAATTAATACATATTAAAGTCTCATATTCGCAAATAAAGAACTTTTATTTCAATAGTTTGTGAACTTTTAGCAGCCCTGTTGATACATATGCCTAGTGTGTCCTAGGGTGTAAATGTCATTTTTACCTCTGTATGCTAAAGCCATCATCACACTATTGCATTGCAGTGTTTTGGAGATGTCTTTAGCCTGTAAGGGGTGAATCTGAAGATCAGGCGGTGTTCTGGAATTCTGTGTGTATCATAGTGCATTATGGGAGCATTTTCATTGAGATTCTAATTCCTGTTTTTGCCCAGCAGGTGGCTCATCTTCAGAGAACGACTGTGCTTTTGAGCCGGATTACTCCATTACCCCCCTCCCTGTCACAGAGGGCATGCAGCATATCCGGATGATGGAGGGCATGTCCCGCTCTCTGCCCTCATCTCCGTTGCTCACCCACCAGGCCATCAGCGTGAGACTGCAGCCTGTTAAGAAATTGACTGGTAAGAGCAGATTCTGTGAAATTAATTTCATGTATTGTACTGTTGTGGGGTGTGACATGTGGGCTGTTCCATGACCATGTATCCCAGATTACCCGGGGAAGTCATGAATTTTAATTGTGTTACACGTCCCAGGCAGCCTTGTTCTAGGTCAAGACACCCACTGGAAAGGAGACTCCAGAGCACAAAGGTTTACACACTAGAGCATAGCTTGTCAATTGTCAGAACTCTAGCTTTTTGAGACTATAACTCCCATTATCTCCAGCTAGCCAGTGGCTAATGAAGAATGATGATAGTTGCAGTCCCCAACAGTTGGAAGTTAGACATTTGACTTGCCCTGCACTAGAGAGAGAACTGCCTTTTGTCTACTGTGACAGAGCTGTAAGACAAGGGCCCCCAAGCATTGGATTAAGAGGGACCTGCAGTTCCTCTGTAGTGTCATGATGGAGAGTTTGGTTCAACTTTTACTCTTGTGGAGTAAACCTTGCAACAGTCTTTCAGCTCTGTGGGGAGGTCATGTCCTTATAGGTCACTTTCTGTTTTAGACTGGTGGTGCCCCAGAAAAAATGCAGATTGCAAATTGATGTGTAGTGACATCAGAGCAGAGGCACTGGGTCACGTGATGCCAATGCACACTACAGCCAAGGAGAAGTGCTATCTCAGCAGTGTCCCTGATTGGCTGAAAGGACACGTGGTCACTCTACTGGCTGCTACATGGAAGCTGAGGACTGTGTGTGTGTGGAGGCTGAGGAGTACAGGTTGTAAGATGTAGTGTGCATGATGTGGCTGTTAGTGTGCAGGCTGTAGGCTGTAGCATGCAGAATGTAGGCTGTGATATGGATACTGAAGCATTATTGCCATTTAAATGTGCCGTGAGAGCTCTGACAAGTCTAATTTTAGCCCTTTGAGTGCCAGAGGGGTATGCAACGCATTACAGTCAAAGGGTTAAGACCTGTGCTTTCACCAGAGTGCCACAGAGTTCTAAATACTATGCAGAGAACGGCCTACTGACTGCTTTGAAAGATGGTGACACCTGTTCTGGGCTACAAGAAAATGGTCTCCACACAAGGTTCTAAACAGTAGTGAGGGGAACTGATCCTTGCTTCCTAGTGCCAAACAGTAGCTGCAGTGTCATTTTCTTGCCTCCAAACCCAAGCTTCACTTTCTGTCAAATCAGTCAGCGGACTGTTTTCTCTATAGTATGGAGAAAGACGAGGTTGTGCAGTGACGTCCAGAGGTACCACGTGACTTTGCCTGTATAGCTGCACTATGTCTGAGGAGAAACACTCTGCTTGACTTGCTTAGAAATGTCGTTGAATGGCAGAAAGGAAATATGGTCACCCTTACTAATAGCATACCTGGGAATTCCTTCCCCATGATTCCCTGGAGAGGGCGCATGTGCTGCTGACGAGGAGATGCCATTGCCGCAATTTGCATCATAAAGGCGTGTGGCTTAATAGGGTGGTCGGGGTTTACTCAGCTATGTGTCATAATGTGGTCAGGATAATGTGGGAAGGAGGAGAAATGGGTGGAAAGTGGGAGGGACAGGGTGGGAAGGAGGAAAACCCACAGCCGGAGAATCGGCCTCTATCCCCGGAGGCACGGTAATTCAGTCTGAGAACCAGAGTCTCAGAGCAGATCCCGAGAATTCCCAGGTTTGGCTATTAGTTGTTCTGTGCGACTGGGGAATGGCAAAATACTCAAATGTTTGTGCACCAGTGGCTTACAGAAATAAAAATAAAAAAATTAAATGGCCTTTAGTAAATCAATAACATCAGTAGTATTGGCAGTTCATCAATAGTATGATATCAGAGTTCTAGAACAGATAATCTTTCTCCAGTCTCCATGGAGATGGTGAGCACCAGCTTAATTTTGACCTTATCCAAAAAGGCCTTATTGTTGTGGAATCTATCCGTAAACAATGCTGTTCCCAATTCTACAAGGACTGGTGCACAGGCCTATCCCTTGTATCTATGGTACATGGGGTTGAAGTGGGAATAATCCCAGAAGCCTGGGTGCCTGCGCTCCGTAACCTTTTGTGCACCAGAGAGATAGCCAACATATTACAATACAATTTGCTGGATTCCTCTCTGGCACGCAAAGGGTTAAATGTTACAACACTGTTTAATTGTTACTTTTGGCACGGACATATTTTATATACATCTTTATTATAAATTAACTCTTCTCCAGCTCTTAAAATCTTCCACCATTTTTGTTCGCTCCTGCACGTGTCTGTGTAAAGTCAAGCACTAATCTGCAGGAAAGACAACTAGCAGTGCCCTCTAGTGGTCAGATTCCAATTAGTTATTCTGTTACATTCTATTTGAGAGGAAAGTCAATGACAAACATTCTACACAGAATGTGATAGAAACTGCTGAGTCACTTCCTGCCAGAACTTTCAGGAAGTAAACACTCTGCAGTTCACTTCCTTATCATTTGAACTGTTATAACATTTGAATAAAACAAGTGACAGCTGTGGGAGTGACCTTGATTTACTCACCAGTAAACCCCTGTAACATAAAGGATTCGATTAAAAAAAAAAAAAGTTTACTGCACCTTTAAAAGTGTCTTTGTTTTAAATGGGACTTTTAAGCCCTTGAATGTGTAGCGAGGTCCCCAATGCAATGCTTTGAATTAAAAGGGTTAACCCTTTTTGAGTTGTAGAATTAAGTGGGGTGAGCAATGCATTGTATACTGCTCTGGCACTCAATGGGTTTTAAAAAAAAAACAATTTAACACTTTGAGCGCCAGAGGGGTACGGAACGCTTTGCAATGCATTCCGTACCCCTCTGGCACTCATAGTATTATGAGAATTTAGGGGTTTCCCCTAAAGTGTAGTTAGTTTGCCCCAAAACAGCTTAAATTTGAGATCCATAATAGGTATTTGTGCAGTAAGTTAACGAGGTGCAATTCTGGAGCAAACCAACTGCACCGAAGAGGACATCCCCAAACTTCCCACTGAGTTAACTCTTTGAGTGCCAAAGGGGTATCCAGCACATTGCTTTGTAATGCATTGGATACCCATCTGGCACTTAAAGTGTTAAAGGGGACTTTTAATCTCTTGAATGATAGAGAGTTTGCAATGCTTTGGAGAACTCTATCATTCAAATGGTGAAAAGTCTCCTTTAAATCATTGCACGTTTTAATTTCTTCCTAATGGGCATAGCTGGGAACTCTCTGGATTTGGCTGATTTTGACATTACCAGGTGTCCGGGGCAGAGGCTGATTCTCTCGGATGTGGGGAGTTTCTAATGAAAATCTACACATTCCTGCCCCTTCCCAGTCTGCTCTTCCCATTCCCGCCCTCTTCTCCTCCTTCCCCAGCCTGTTCATTATTCTTTTTTTAATTGTATAAGCTCCACCCCACTCATGATTAAGCTCCACCACTTTTGATACCAATCATGTAATTTGTCTCCCCTAGCAGCACCACAGGACTCCCCTCTCCAAAGAGTCCACAACAGAAAGTTCTTAAGTATGCTAATGGAGCAGTTGGTTTGCCCCAGAATTGCACCTTTGGGGCCTATTGAATACAGGCAACATAGAGCCTTATGCAACAGTAAAAAAAGGAGGAATTCTGGAGCAAACCAACTGCACCATGTGAGGCAAATTATAACTATCACTGATTTAAAGAGATAGTAATACTTAAAGTGGAACTTTCAACACATGAATATTGAGCCCCAAAATATAAGTGCAATAGCAATATGTATAGATTTACTTGTAGTTTCAAGTATAATTGCGGCAGGCACCGGTAAACAGTACAGACATCTTGCAGAGCCGGCATCTCGTGAGTCTGCGCTGTCTGTCCACTTCAATTCCACGATTGGTGAGTTCAATGCCATTGTGCCTTAAGGGTGCTTAAGGGACTGACAGCACAGGAGCAGACAGTGCCTCCTGCAAGATCCCAGCTGGTACCTGTCTGCATAAAAGGCTCTGTTTCTCACTAATGACACAATTATACATGAAACTACAAGTAAGTCTATACATATCGCTATTTTACTTGTATTTTGGGGCTCAATATTAATGTCATGAAAGTTCCACTTTAATATGGAAAAATATAAATTGCAGGGAGTACAAACATGGATGCTCCTACTGCTGAGTTATTTTATTTAAAAGTTATTGCAGTTCAAGTTTATATTTTTTGGGGTGCAATACTTCCATGGCCTGAAAAGTTATGTTGGTGCTGTTGCTACATCAGTCTATAGACAGCTCTGGTCAGTTGACCATAAACCTCCATAGGGTACTGTAGCAGCAGCGCCACAGTACAATTTCAGGGCAGAGAGGTGTACTGCACCCCAAAAAATGCAAGTTTGAACTACAATAGCTTTAGAGTAAAGCATCTCTCTGAAGTGGGAGGATCATAGTTTGTTTCAACAGGATAAACCATCAAACGTATATTTCTTTTGATATTAAATGTTTCTATCTCTTTAAAAGGGACTTTTAACACATAAATGCCACAGAGGTCTCCAAATCATCTCTTCACAGTGCATTAGAGACCTCGCTAGCATACATGTGGTTAAAAGCCACATTTAAGTCTCAAATTTGGGAACTTTAACCCTTTGAGTGGC
This sequence comes from Rhinophrynus dorsalis, assembly GCA_037306005.1. Taxonomy (NCBI): domain Eukaryota; kingdom Metazoa; phylum Chordata; class Amphibia; order Anura; family Rhinophrynidae; genus Rhinophrynus; species Rhinophrynus dorsalis. The sequence goes on from CM074727.1 coordinate 146,435,728, forward strand.
ACTCAAGGGTTAATTTGTCCACCATGTTGGTTGCTTTGTCAAGTAATTACTCCAGTCCGTCATATTAACTCTCTGAGTGCCAGAGTGGTACAGAATTCATTGGAAAGCAAGGCTTACGGTCTGGGATCCCATTGCAGCTGATGAGGTTATCACTTGGTTTTACCTATGTATTTCCTCATAGACTTCAATTGGAATACGTGAGAGAAAACCAGCGCTAACATTTATCATCGTCAATGTAATCTAGTCCTCCATCAGCCTCATTAAGCACATACCATAAGTCAGAGCCAGCTGGCACCACAGCTTTGCCATTCTGATATATGACTGCTGTGCTAGGGGGAGCTATTTGACGTCAAGAGTCTTATGCAGAAAAGAGGACACATTCTGGAGCATATCAGTGGAATCCTAGTGGAAAAATTAAAAAAAATCCTACATTCTTATTGATTTTAAATAATTTTTTTAACCCTTTAATTGCAAAACAGATCTCCAAAGCATTGTAAGGGCTAAAAGCCCCATTATAAATCAATTGGAATTTTTCTTTCTCCTCCTATGGTTCATTCAGATGGCTTCCCCCAAAATGTGTCCCCTCATTTTCTGGGTGTAATCCTCCCAATATATATCTGTTCCATGCTGCATTAGTACAGTGAGATATGTGTCAAGGAAATATCATATTAACCTCAAAATTTGGCTTTCTGAAAAGCTGGGTGAAGATTAAGGTACTGACCCCTGAAGTGGGTATTCACAGGGAGGTGAACAATCATTGTATTGGGTTAATTAGCAGCTGATTGCCTTAATAGGCTCTGCGGGTCTGACTCATTCTAAGCCTTACATTCTACCTCTCCCGATGGACAGAGTACAGCGTGAATTCTGTATCTCAGATCAATAGAGACTCTGCAGCCTGACTTCATGTCTCCGCATCTCGTTACAGAGCACAGCCAGGCATCTCGCATCAACCTATGGCTCTGCATCTCAAATGAACTCGGGGCTCTGCATCTCACCTTAATATGTGGCTCTGCATCTTATGTTAACCCTTTATGGACCAGAGTAGTGTGCAGTGCATTGCTTAACCTTTTGAATGCCAGACAGTCATCCAACACATTGGGGGAGATTAACTAAGCGGTGATAAAGTGGACATGACTTCTTCAGTTTATCACTTCTCCAATTCCTATGTTATTCTATGAAGCCAATGCACTAAGATTTCTTAAACTCTGGAGATGTTAGTGCACAGGCTACACAGAATAACATAGGATCTGGAGAGGTGATATCACTGGAGACCTCATCTCCACTTCATCACCTCTTTATCACACCTTAGTGCATAACCACCAGTCGCTTGCAATGCATTGGTTACCTCTCTGGCATGCAAAAAGTTAACCCTTTGAGTGCCAGGGGGTATGGAATGCACTGCAAAGCAATGCATTCCGTACCCCTCTGGCACTCAAAGGGTTAAAGATGGAGTCAGAGGGGATTTTTAGGAGCCATTAAAGTGACGTATGGATCCGCATGTATGTTTAAATGAACCCAACATCTGGGAGCTAGAAGTACAATTTGGGAGCCCATGCAACAAGGCTCCAGGGATTGTTCCACTACTGGTTTAATGTATGGCTCTGCGCCTCACATTGATGTATAGCTCTGCACCTCACATTGATATATGACTCTGCGCCTCACATTGATATATGGCTCTGCGCCTCACATTGATATATGACTCTGCGCCTCACATTGATATATGACTCTGCGCCTCACATTGATATATGGCTCTGCGCCTCACATTGATGTATAGCTCTGCACCTCACATTGATATATAACTCTGTACCTCACATTGATATATAGCTCTGCACCTCACATTGATATATAACTCTGTACCTCACATTGATATATGGCTCTGCGCCTCACATTGATATATGGCTCTGCGCCTCACATTGATATATGGCTCTGCGCCTCACATTGATATATGGCTCTGCGCCTCACATTGATATATGGCTCTGCGCCTCACATTGATGTATAGCTCTGCACCTCACATTGATATATAACTCTGTACCTCACATTGATATATGGCTCTGCGCCTCACATTGATATATGGCTCTACGCCTCACATTGATATATGGCTCTGCGCCTCACATTGATGTATGGCTCTACGCCTCACATTGATATATGGCTCTACGCCTTACATTGATATATGGCTCTGCGCCTCACATTGATATATGGCTCTGCGCCTCACATTGATATATGGCTCTGCACCTCACATTGATATATGGCTCTGCACCTCACATTGATGTATGGCTCTGCGCCTCACATTGATGTATGGCTCTGCACCTTACATTGATGTATGGCTCTGCACCTTACATTGGTATATGGCTCTGCGCCTCACATTGATATATGGCTCTGCGCCTCACATTGATATATGGCTCTGCGCCTCACATTGGTATATGGCTCTGCACCTCACATTGATATATGGCTCTGCACCTTTCATTGGTGTTTGGTTCTGACCTTACATTGGTGTATGGCTCTGCACCTTTCATTGGTGTATGGCTCTGCACCTCACATTGATGTATGGCTCTGCACCTTACATTGATGTATGGCTCTGCACCTTACATTGGTATATGGCTCTGCACCTTACATTGGTGTTTGGTTCTGACCTTACATTGGTGTATGGCTCTGCATCTTACATTGGTGTATGGCTCTGCACCTTACATTGGTATATGGCTCTGCACCTCACATTGATATATGGCTCTGCACCTTACATTGGTGTATGGCTCTGCACCTCACATTAGTGTATGGCTCTGCACCTCACATTGGTGTATGGCTCTGCGTCTTACATTGGTGTATGACTCTGCATCTCACATTGATGTATGGCTCTGCACCTTACAGTGATGTATGGCTCTGCACCTTTCATTGGTGTATGGCTCTGCACCTTTCATTGGTGTATGGCTCTGCACCTTTCATTGGTGTATGGCTCTGTCCTTACATTGATGTCTGTCTCTGTCCTTACATTGGTGTATGGCTGTGTCCTTACATTGATGTATGGCTCTGCGTCTTACATTGGTGTATGGCTCTGCACCTTACATTGGCTCTGCATCTTACATTGGTGTATGGCTCTGCACCTTACATTGGTGTATGGCTCTGCATCTCAATTTAATGTATTGCTCTGTGTTTCACATCAACATATTCCTCTGTATCTCAAACGAATGCACGACTGTATTACTATTCATGTATGGCTCTGAATCTCACATCAACGGATGGCCTCTTCATTTCAGATGAACGTACTGCTATGCGTGCTAAATGAATGCATGGCTTTGTATCTCACATTCATGTATGGCTCTTCAATTTACATGAACTTGTGGCTTTGCATTTCAAATCAATGTGCAACTCTGCATCTTACATTATTGTACAGCTCTGCATCTCCTTGCTTCCCATGGCCCTGTATCTTACACTAATTTACTGCTCTGTACCGCACAGAAAAACTCTTCTGCGTCTTATAATAATGTATGGTTCTGTATCTCACAATAGCAGATGGCTCTGTGTCTCGAGCAATATATTACTCTGCACCTCATGTAATGCTGGACACGGCACATCCATGATTTTCTTAAAAGAGAGGTCTACTCATTCTTGGCTGTCAAAATGTTTTACTCTCAAGCTAGTTGACCCACTGTATGTTGTCCCCAAACTAGTATTTGCGAGTAGTGTGATTTAGGCTATATTGTATGTGGCGGAAAGACCACTGGAAGGCACAAGGAAAAGGTGGGCAATATTCCGGCACTGTACAGTAAGTTACAAGCTATAAAAGACCAGTAGTATAATGCACCATTTACATGAGAACAATATACTATTACTCTTAATACTTGAGACCAGCAGAGTATTATATGAGATCAATAATGCGATGTACCATTACATGAGAGTTACAGGTCAATAAACTACTTTTCTGTTTCTGGAGACTAGCAAAGCATTAGAGTAAACCAACAGTGCCATGAGAGTCGTGGGACAATAAACTATTACTTGAGGCCATCAGGATATTACATGAGATCAGTATTACAATTCCCCATTACCTTAGAAGAGCAGGGCTATTTATTATTACTCTGATACATGAGACAAAAGAAGTATTACTTGGTATCTCTGGCGCTGTGCAGGGTTCTACTCTATTACTATATTGTTTGAGACCAGCAGAGTATTTCATGAGATAAGTAATGCAATGCACCACTTCGTGAGAGCAAGGAGGGCAATATATTATTACCCAGTTAACAGAGGCCAGCAGAGTGTTGCATGTAATCAGTAATACAATGGACCATTATATGAGATCAGTAATACAATGCACCTTTTCAGCAGACCTGCTGGTCAATATACTATTATTGTATTACTAAAGACCTGCAGATTGAGTCTGAACTCAGTCTCTTCTCCTGGAACCAAAGAGGAAGCTTCAGGCATCTCATTTCAGCTCCCTGCTTTTCTGCTGGGGCTTAACCCTTCGAGTGCTAGAGAGGTATTGAACGCATTGCATTGCGTACAGTACCACTCTGGAATTCAAAGGGTTACAGTGCAGCTCTGGGTACATCGGCAGGTCTGCTCCTAAGAGAGCAGATCTGCCAGTGTGGTAACATTTTGTTGATAGTCTCTCTTTAATCAAGAGCCATGTATTACTAGGATATAGCTTCCCTATATGTACTTTCCTATGGAGCATTGTAAGGAATGAAATCGTGCTGCCATAAAGCAGGCATCTGAATGGAGGCGTCAGAGGCTGGAGGAGTGACGCGCACCTTCTCTCTGCGCCGCAGCCATCATTCGGTCCCAGTGACGTGCATGGGAAGGGAATACTCTTAGTGATGTAGTACCAGACATCCATCCCCTTTTCACAGCAGCTTAGCTTACAGAGAACATCCTTCCCCAGCGCCCGTCCGTGCTGCTCACCCTGCAGCTCTGCTGGTGTGTAATCCAGATGTGTCCCTTGTCTGAGTGATGAATTCTAATGAGCGGCGCTGAGCCTGGAATGCTAATAACTCCTTGAGTGCGCAGGATGGTATGCAACACATTGTAAGCAATGCATTGCATAGCTTTCTGGTACTACGAGGGTTAAACCATCCTGACTGCATTGCCGAGATATAATTAAATCATAGGATGTGTGTCCTCCTTCTCAACCTAGAAAAAGGGCAAAATACTTTGATCCCTTTTTTGTTCCTAGTAAGCTGGATTTCCTTCTGCAAGATCGGAAGAGGTCATAGGTGGAAAAAAGCCATGTGACAACTTTCTGTTTCTTAAAGGAGAAGTAACACTTCCTAATAAATAAACATTGCACATTTTATCTTTGTTCACAAGAAAATATCTCCAATCAGTCCTGGAAATCATGTCCATGAAGGGGGGGGGGCATGAAAGTTGCTGGAAAGAAGGCAGCGGTCATGAGCCAGCTTAATTCTTAACCCTTTGAGTGAAGGAGGGGTATGCAACACATTGCTCTGCAATGCATTACGTACACCTCTGGTACTCAGATGGTTACCCCTTTGAGTGCCAGAAAGGTATCCAATGCATTGCGTTGGATACCTCTCTGGCACTCAGAGGGTTAAGAGCAGAGGAGTGTGCAGCTTATTTTACTACATGTCCCAGTGGTCCTTAAAGGGCTTAGATTCCTACGTGTGAAGAGATGAGTTTGAGGTCATGTGATCCTGCCTATCTGTCATGTCCGCCTCCATAGACATTGCATCCGGCACCGAGTGAAGATATTGTCTCTTGAAACAAGCTGCAAGCGTCAAAATCATAGGGGCCATTTGGGTTTTCTGGCCATAGAAGAGCAAGTGGGGATTGTGATCAGTAAATGTTAATTCTCCTTTAAAGCAGAACTATCACCCAAATTAAAGTTACCCCCAAATAATTATGTACATAAAGATGAGTATATCTATACTAGTATTATCCGGAATAAGTCCAGAGTTCTAGAATAATCCAGCTCGTTCTGAGACGCACAGGCAGACATCTTGCTGTAGAGGCATCTGTGTGCCTGAGCAGTCAGTCCCTTCCTGTACCTTAAGGTACAATGCAGCGCCTCCTAGAGGTGACTGGGTCGAACAGCGCAGGCGTGCAGATACCTCTTTGGCAAGATGTCTGTGCTGATGCCTGCCTGACTGTCTTAGAATGAGTTGGATTTCTGTAACAGTACATAATTCCGGATAATACTAGTATGGATATGCTTATCGTTATGTGCATCATTATTTGGGGGTAACTTTAATTTGGATGATAGTTCCGCTTTAAAGAAAATGTGATGTCAAAAAGAAATGCACTGTGTTTCCTAGTTTATGAGTCTTAATTGATGGATAAGTTCTCATTATTAGCGTAGTGCTTCTATGATCATTGTAATTGTTAATACCTTGGTACCCCTAATAAATTGAATGTCATTTTGTGGGACAGGCTCACAGGTTTACCTTTAAATTATCACCAAAAAAAAAGTCCACGCCTTTTTAAATATCACATATTCCTAGCCAGCTCTTGGAAAAAATAATTTCTTAGCTGTATAAGCCTAAGGGCAGTGCTCTGCTACATTTGTGTCTCCTGTGTTCTGTACTCACCTTGTACTCCTACCCTACCCCCAGTTCCCTTTGCTGAGTTTGGCTGATGGCCGGCCTACATGAACATCAACCTAATATTATTGGCTGATGCCCATGTGGCATGGCCATTCATTGGAGGTATGGTGAACACTGCAACCTCCATTGTAGCTTGTGTTAAGCATAGAGATAAGAAAAGTAGGAATAATTAAAGGGATAGTAATACTTAAAATGTAAAAAAAAATATGTTATAGTGTTTATCCCCCTGAGTAAAACAAGAGTACTCCCACTGCTGAGCGGTATTTCATTCAAAAGTTATTAATTTTCAAAGTTGAATTTTTTAGGTGCAATATCACAGTGGCCTGAAATTGTACAGTGGCGCTGTTGCTACACCATCCTATGGAGATTTATGGTCAACTGACCAGAGTTGTCCATAGGATCGTGTAGCAACAGCGCCACTGTACAATTTCAGGCCACTGTGATATTGCACTTAAAAAATTCAACTTTGAAAATTAATAACTTTTGAATAAAACACCTCTCAGCAGTGGGAGTACTCTTGTTTTACTCAGGGAGATAAACCCTACAACATATTTTTTTTTACATTTTAAGTATTACTATCCCTTTAAAGCGGAACTAACACCATTAAGGAACTTTGTTTGTACTAATTCCCTATCTGGCGACTAGCTGCTTAGTAGCGCTAGTCGCCAGAATTATTACCTCTTTATGTAGAAATATGCAGTCATCCTCGGCTGACAGGCAGGGCGGAGCGCGGACATCTTTCCCTAGTGACGTCCGCGTGCCTTAGCTGTCAGTCCCTTCCGGAGCCGAATGGCTCCTAGCAACGCCTCCTACAGCCGTCTGGGACTGACAGAGCAGGTGCGCGAACGTCACTAGGGCAAGATGTCTGCGCTCCGTCCTGCCTGTCAGCCGAGGATGAATGCATATTTCTCCATAAAGAGGTAATAATTCTGGCGACTAGCACTACTAAACAGCTAGTCGCCAGATCGGGAATTATTACAAACAAAGTTTCTTAGCGGTGTTAGTTCTGCTTTCAGTTAGAGGATTTTTGGTATTTTTATATATCCAGTCTATGGATAATTGATTTATAGAGGATATTAGCGTTTTCTGCCCTGATTAAGGTTAAGTTGGAGGTTATTTTAGTAGGTGTTGGTGTTCATTTAAAACATTTGATAAAATATATAGAATGTGGGTTTGGTCAGCTCAGCTGTGGCACCTCACATAATTTGGAGCTATAGACCGTTGCCTACTCTGCCTATTGGGAGATCTGTCCCTGAGCACTGGTGAGTGAATTAGAATGGCTGAGCCTCTCATTACCTCTCCTGCACACACAGGGAAATCCTCACATTCTGGCCTGTTAGTGGGTCCTAAGGACATGCGTTTAGGAGCACGATTCTAGAGATACAACAGTGCGGATTTACAGGATATCCATGCTTGATTACAGGTGGATCAGTCACTGACTCAGACACTTAAATGGATGTACCTGTGTTCAACCAGGGATCTCCTGAAATCATAGACTTGGTAGCTCTTGACGATCAGAGTTGTAACGACCTGCTGTAGATCCTTTTATCATCCCAATATTTACACTGATTGCTATGAATCTTCCCAACGGAGTTTCGGAGTGAACAGTTTAGGGACAAAGGAGGGGTGGGGGGAGCCAGAAATGCAAAAATAGTACAGAGTAGGCGGAGGGTGGAAAGCGTCTTAAAAGTGGGGGGTGGGGGCCCTGCAACAGTGTGTAGTGCAGAGTCACTGTTATCTTTGTTTTGCTCAGACTTTAAATCCTCTCAGTACCAGTGTAATCCACTCTTAACCCACTGAGAGCCAGAGGGGTGTCCAACACATTGCAAAGCAGTGCAGTGGACATTCCTCTGGCACTCAAAGGGTTAAAAAGCAACTATCGTGTGGTTAGTGCCCCATAGGCAGCCCTGCTTCCCTGCGAGTGGACCTACTGATTCAATCATGCCTGGATTGTGATGGGCTTGCAGATGGGGGGGTTTGATAAGAGGCTCCCTCTTGGTCCTGTGAGAAGACACTGAATGGTGTTCAGTGTTCTGTCCTGAGTGATGTTGTCCCCATAGACCCAATGCGTCAGGCTAAAAAGCCTGACCCGGTGGCCATACCTAGGAATTTCTCTTTGGGCCTCTGAAGAGGGCTCATGTGCTGCTGGATAGCGGATGTGAATGAGGCAATTAAAGGGGAACTATCACCCCTATACAGGTTTGGCTCATAATTATCTTCATATATCTTCATGAGCCGGGGCCTTACTTCCAGTTACAACTCTGCCCCGCAGCCTGGCAAGATTATTCTGCTCCCCTCCCCACGTAGCACCTCGTTCAACCTCCTCTGATGATGGAGGATTTCTCCATATAAGCTGGAGTGCTCTCATTGGCTAGAGAACACTCCAGCTTACATGGAGAAATCCTCCGTCATCGGAGGAGGATGGAACGAGGCGCTACGGGGGAAGGAAAATTCAAAGACTGACAGGCTGCAGTTCAGAACTGTAACCACAGTCCGGAAGTAAGGCCCCGGGTCCTGTTTAAAACTTTAAATTTCACCATATCGCACACTCTATAAGAAAATAAAACAACTATTACAGCTTATCGCTATATGAAGATAATTAAGAGCTAAACTTGTGTAGGGGTGATAGTTCCCCTTTAATGTTAATAAAGGGGAGGGACTTGGGTGGGTGGGGTTTGCTCATCTGCATTTCATAAAGTGGGCTGGAAGTGGGTAGGAAGTGGGCAGAACAGGGTGGGAAGGAGGAGTTGTGGGAGGGAAGGTAAGGAGAAAAGACTCCCCTCCACTACCACCAGAGAATCAGTCTCTGTCCTTGGAGACTGAAAACCGGAGTCTCCAGGGAAGATCCAGAGAGTTCCCAGGAATGCCGTAAAGACTGTGCACAATCCATAACCTTTGAGACTGGGTGTCACAGACTTCCTTGGTTTCTTCCAGCAGAGGGCAATGGTTTCCTGACCTCTCCCTGATGTACTTATAGGAACTGTTTATGGCTGCACAGAACAGCATCAGTCCTGTTTACGAAGTCTGATTTCATAACCACAGACTTGGAAAACATAATAAGCACCTTGTAAGTGAATATTAATGCCTAAAAATGACCTGGGATTTTATACACTAAAATACCCTATCCTTCATGTTAGCGTCTGTAAATATTCTTATTTAGTTTCACAGACCTAAAATCTAGACTTACATATGTTCCAGTTGGAAACCATTCCTGCTTTTTCCAGGGGTTCTTGACTTACATTACCATTAGAGTCTTCATAGGTGTCTCAGATGTAGCAAAGGAAAGTAAGCCTCACTCAGATTCCATGAGATTTGATGAAGCAAAAACATGTTGTTTTTTTTGAGAACTATACAGAAACACCAAGTACAATATTCTAATGATTTTGCATTATACATGCTTACTCATAGGCACATATAGTGTGAAACGCGTTAGATGATTGGTGTATCTGTACTGTTTAAAAAAAAAAAAAAAAAAAGCATATCTTTACTTCTTTGAATCTTGTGGAATCTGAATGTGGCTTACTTTCCTTTGAGGCCGGTGAGATGGCTCAGTTGGTTAATGCATCAGCTGTAGAATCCATTCAAACTGCAAGGTCGCAGGTTCTAGTCCTGGCAAGGTCAGCCCACCCTTTCATTCTAAGAGGTAGAGAAAAAATTAGTCCAGGACATACTTGAAAATGAGAGACAATCTCATTATATTCTTCCTGGTAAAATAATTTCACAAAGAAAAATAAGAAGCCATGGAGGTACTACACTACAAAATAATGCAAATTTGTGCCGTAATACCCATTGTTGTATTCATCAGACAAAACCCTACAAAATATGGTCTGCTGTGTTCTACTTTTCATTTTTGTCTCTTTAAGGAATGTTCTCTTCTTGCCACCCATAAGTCGACCACCCTTGTCCCCACCGCTTCTCATTCTTTGTTTTCATTTAGATCTTTTCATTGATTACAGGAGAATTACATTCAGTTAGGTGCTGCTAATTACCTTAACTGCAAGGTAATTAAAAAAGATCTGGTAGTAAATTTCTTTTGATGTAATTATCATGATGTATACAGTGACTTTACCTCCTTTGCGTTTCAGTTTTCTTAATTAAGCCCAAGTCCCTACGGAAACAGAATTGTTATGGCCACAGATAATTCTCCATGTTTTGCTGTGTGTCTCGGTGTTTGGTTTGGATAATGGATTACTGTAACTAATAGGACTACTAGCGTCAATGCCTGACTCCTTGTACAAACTCCCTTATTGCTAATCTTTTTAATCCTGGTGGAGTTATGTTGTACACAAATCTTGGTCATTCTCTTCTTGGTCCTTTCTCATTATGAAGGCTGGACGGCAAGTCTTGGTTATAGTACCTTCAAATGGATGCGTCTTTTCTTCTTCTGATGAAGATGCCTCTGAAAAGAACACAAATGCATCCTAATAATAACCTCCCACTCACTGTAATCTGCTCAGAAAATCCTAATGGCTCCTATCAAACAATGCAACGTTGATTATTTCACCAAAATAAATATTTGAAAGAGAATTAACGTCTAATAAGAAAAATCCTGGTACCTCACTGTGGTTTATAGGAAATTTGCCATTTTGCCTTTAAGAGGTAACATTTTCAAATGTCATGTCCATGGAGGTGGCCATGACAGTTTCTGACAGTTTTTTGGGTGTTTTTTTTTTTTTCAAACTGAAGCAGGCAGTGCATGATCCTACTTAACCCTTACTTAAAGCAATGCGTGGACCTCCACTTTGGTCCTTAAAGGGTTAAGATTACAGTGTACAGCTCACAGAAGATGGAGCTCCTGTTATCCTGCTGGAAACTGTCATGTCTGCCTCCATGGACATGATATTCAGGACTGATTGATGATATCTCTTGAACAAAGGCACAAAGACAAAATTCATAGGGGCCATTAGGATTATTTAGGTAAGTGAGAGGTTATTATTAGAATGTGTTAGTTCTCTTTTAATTGGTACTGTAGTTCAGAGGTTCTCAGCCCATGCCCTCAGTGGCCACTAACAGGCCAGGACTTAGGAATTTCCCTGCTAGAACACAAGTGTGTTGATCAGAGGCTCAGTCATATTGATTAACTCACCTGTGCTTTTAAAACAAAATTCTCAAATCCTGGCCTGTTAGTAGCCACTGAGAGCACAGGTTGAGAACCACTGCTGTAGATCATGTCCACAGAGGGAGACATGAACATACCTGGGAACTTTGACTCCTGTGGTGCCGCTAGGGGGAGAAATATTGTGTGATTCATGCAAAAAGAGGCAGGGCTTAATCGTGAGTTGGGGTGGAGCTTAACATAAGTGGCCAGAGTAGGAGGAATAGGCTGGGGAAGGAGAAGAAATGGTCAAGGAGTGGGAGGAACATGGTGGGAAGACGTAGAAGTGGGCAGAGTTTCATTACAACTCCCCACATCTGGAGTATCAGCCTCTGCCCTGGAGATCCAGTAATCAGTAGCAAAAACTAGAGTTTCTGGGGAAAATCCAGAGAGTTCCCAGCTATGGACATGAATCATTGTTACAGGGTTCCAAACTCTGCCCCTGGAGTGTTCTTAGGAAGAATAGCAACAGTGAGAGAAGTTTGGAGTCTTTAGGGGGGAGATGCAATGCATTAAAGAGGTGATAACGTGGAGATGACTTCTCCTTGGAAGGATCTGCCTAATATTCTCTCCCCAATCATTTTTTCCCCACCCCCGGGGGAAACTGATTAAACTGTTTTAGAAGCCTATCAAGGTGGAAGGGGTGATTTTCTGGACATGTGATTAATTAGTTAGGCAGTTTTATCGACCAAGTTAGAGAACAAAGCTCTGCTGAGATTGCATTACTACTAAACCAAAAATCTCCAAAACTATGAAACTGTTTGTTAATCAAAAAACACAAGTTATCAGCAGTTTAAGAAAATACTTTACATGAGACAGAAAGCGGAATAGGTAACTGGACCACTTTAATTTTGGAGACCCAGTGCACGCAGATTTAATTGATAGTGGTCATTACGATTTTTTGTCCAAATTAAGTTGTGTGCGGGGGTTAGTATTAGAAAATGTTAGTGTTTCTTTAACATCTTATGATTCAGATGACCCAGTTGGAATGATGAATTGGTCCTTTAAATGGGGTCTCTAAGGGCTCTCTCTAAAGATGTTATATATCTGTAGAAGCCACCTGCAACATTTCCGTCTCCTGTGGTGTTCACTCCCGTTCTCCATTCTTAGTGTAGCAAGGTTTTTCCCAGCATCCCATGCTCTCCGTATAGACCAAAGAGATAACACTGCAGTGACAATGCAGCTACCTGTGATATTTGTGCAATATCAAAGCAATTTCATTGCAATCCATATTATGCTTTTGTAGCTGCATTATCTCACTGCCAAAGGAAAGTTGTAGCATGGTGTATCTCTGTGCTACAATTACAGAGCATGTTGCCTGTGTGAAATGTGCCGTAGGCCACAGTGATTCACAAATCATGATTTTATTTTCATGTTGTTGCTGTGACACTGTCACTTGTGTGAAAGGGGCTTTAATTTACTTTGGAAGAAGGATTTACTTATGTAAGTATATCTGTTTATAGTTAATTGCATAGAATCTGCATTTGAATATATTTGCTGATCTCCATTTCAGATCTGTATTTAGATCACACCTACTCATTAAAGGCAATAGGTTCCAAGAGCCTAAATGAGTTAAACAGAAAATAAAGCACATCCTGCTTTTTTTGCACAATCATGTAATGATTTTCAGATAGTGAAATGGTATGTCCAGCCATAGACTGCTATACCGCTTAAAGATATGCATAAAATATATAAAATACACATAATATACTGGACTGCTCTACTTATTTATATTTTATTCTTAGACAAATTAAGAGACACTTTGGGCTCTTATTAGGAAGCTTAACCCTTTGACTACCAGTTGGGTAGGCAATGCATTGCTTTGCAATTCATTGCCTACCCATCTTGCACTCAAAGGGTTAAAGAGGAGCAAATCTGGGGCAAACCTATAGTGCCACAGGGGACAAATAACAACTCCCATTGGAGGAAATCGAGGGATTAACCCACTGAGCACCAGAGACATCCAAATGCATTGCTTTGGAATGCGTTTGATACCTGTCTGGCACTCAAAGGGTTAAAAGACCCATTTAAATCAACGGGAATTGTTCTTTGTCCCCTGTAAGGCAGTTGGTTTACTCCAGATTTGCTCATCTTTAGTTTTTCGAATACGACCCCGATGTAAAAAGAGTATAGCCGTGTGGGGAGCCCTGAAATCCATGACGTTCCAGGAGGGTCATGGGTCCTTATCGCACGTTGGACCCATGACGGTTCTGGCACGTCATGGGTCCTTAAAGGGATAGTAATACTTTGTTTTATCTTTATTTTATTTTGTAGGCATTAAAAATACACGAAGAATGATATAAGTCTTATCTCTCAAACCTTTATGGTTTGAGAGATATTCACAAGCAAAGTTCCCCTCCCGCCCCTTTTACTTAGTGTAAGCCATCTCTTCTCAGATGTGGAATGCAGTCCATAGACCAGATAGATAACAGAAGGGGACAATCTTCTTCCTATGAGAACAATGAAAGCCCTGCCCCTCTTGACAAGCTTTTCAGGTTTTTTCCTTATCTTAATTGAAGATTGTCCCTCTGTGCAGTCTACCTGGGCACCTCCCTTCTGATCTGGCTGAGCAGTGTTACATCAGTAAAATGGGCAGGAGGGGGATACTTTGTCATTGAATTACTCTTGAACTACAACTCTAACAGAATTGAAATAACACTCTCCATGGCCCAAATACTATGACGATTAATTGGAGCTGCTTTTATTATGAAACATTACTATCCCTTGTAATACTCTTTTCTTCATGCAGCATCTGTAAAAATTATTTATTTTCTGAATTCTAAAATGTAGTGCATGTGTCCTGTGGTGTGGCAGGGGGAGATAAATGACACAATTTGCATAAAAAAGGGACGGTGCTTAATCGAGAGAGGGGGCGGGGCGTAACTGACATGGACAAAAGTAGGAGGAGCAGGGTGGGGAAGGAGAAGTGGGCAGATAGTGGGAGGAACAGGCTGGAAAGGAGGAGAAGTGGGTGGGAAGTGGGAGAAACTAGCTCTTATCTTTCAATACAGCTTATACCCATTGATCGTCCAGGATTATCTTTTAATGAGAGATAGGATAACAGCATTTCTGAATACAAGTGCAGCGAACACTAATCTCAATCAACTGATATTAGCTCTTATCTTTCAATACAAACACCACATACAACATTAAATAAATAAAGTGTGACTAGGACAATTTACACATCCTGGGACGTGAGATGAATAATTCATTTTTATAAATGCTAGCTGTAAGTACCTGATATTTAAAGTTATATTAACATATGTTTCAGATGTTGGTGTTGCTGTTCCTTTAAATATAGAACATCATTCAGTTTCTAGAAGCGGAGATAAATGACTGTGTTAGAGTGGATCCATACTGAGTTCAGATGATAACATGCTTTGAGTGCTAATGGTTAATTACTATATTGGAGGAGGAATCTGTCGTTTATCAGGCAACGAAGATGTGGAGCTGTAGGAACAGCTTGACGAGATCATAAATAATGAGATGTCGATAATGTACAGCAAAGCTTTTGGATATTATTTGGTTTATACAGAATAAGGTTTGGAACAGGGCTGGATTTTCCATTAGGCAGTGTAGACAAACTGCCTAGGGAGTCAGGTTTTGAGGGGTGCCTCAGCTGTGCTGGCCACACCCACATTCTGAATTGTGGGTGTGGCCACAGCAATGTCAATTTCCCTGAACCAGTTTATACACCTTTAAAGGTTATTATTTAACTCCTTGAGTGCTTTGCAATGCGTTGAAGATCTTTATAGGGTTAAAGATTTTTTTTTTTTTTTTTACCTTGCTTGTTGTAAGCCAAGGATATTTTCTGTGCCATGAAATAGTGAATAGGACAGGGGGCGGGGTCATATGAGGACTGGGGGTGTGGTCATGGGTAAAGCTAAGCCACCAAGAGTGCCTTACTTTGGAGAGTTTGAGATGTAAGTCCAGCCCTGCCTCTGAAAATAGCACGTAGATTAAACTTTATTCAGGAGAAGTTGTGGGATATAAGTCCTGTTTGGTATCGACTGCATCAGAGGCTGTGAAGGAACCAAACTGAAGGGGTGAAATCCTGGCACGAACTTCATTTTAAAGAGCTGAATATACCAATTGATTTAAGTGGGGCTTTTAAAGGGGGTCTCTCACCCTTATAAAAGTTAGGCTCATTAGGTACAGTATATAGCGATAATGTTGAAAACATTATTTATTAAAAAAAACAAACAAAAAAAAACGCGATTTTGGCTAAAATTATTGCTTACAGACTGCCCTGCACCCTTCTTCCGCATACACTGGTCTTGCCGCTCTGCCTGTGCTCCCTTCCCACTACCCAGCCTCCTCCTATGATGAAGGCTTTCTGCCTGTAAGTTGGAAGGATCTCATTGGCTAGATATTGATCTCTACCAATGAGACCGCTCCAGCTTACAGACAGAAAGCCTCAGTCATTGGAGGAGGCTGGGTAGTGGGAAGAGAGCAGAGGCAGAGCGGCAAGACCAGTGTATGCGGAAGTAGGGTGCAGGGCAGTCTGTAAGTAACAATTTTAGCCCAAAGTGCGTTTAAAAAAAATAAATAAAAAATAAAGTTTTCATAATTATCGCTATATACTGTACCTAATAAGCCTAACTTTTATAGGGGTGAGAGATGCCCTTTAACCTCCTTAATTCTAGAAAGATCAACAAAGCATTGAGTTGCAGAATTTTCTAGAATTCAAGGGGTTATGGTACTGTTTTTTAACTCTATGAGTGGCATAGGGGAGCACAATGCATTGTGCACCCCACTGGCAGGCAGAGGGTTAAAGCAGAACTATCATTTCAGATAAAGTTCCCCCCCAAATACTAGTATTATCCAGAATAAATCCAGCCTTATTAAGAAATCCTACTTGATCCAAGACTGATGGACAGGCATCTTGCTGTAGTGGCATCTGTGCTCCTGCACCGTCAGACACTTCCTGTACTTAAAGGTACAGTGCAACTCCCCCTCACCAATCCTAGAGGAGACAGGGTCGGACAGCTCAGGCACACAGATGTCTGTAAGGCAAGATGTTTGCGCTGATGCCTGCCTGTTCACCTGTGATCAAGTAGGATTTCTTAATAATGCTGGACTTTTTCTGCATAATGCTAATATTTCTATGCATATCATTATATGAATAATTATTTGGGAGGCACTTTATTTGGAGTGATAGTTCCGCTTTAAATCAGTGGTGATTTTTATATATACCCTGCGGTGCAATTGGTTTGCATCAAAATCGCCTTGGTATTTTTGAGCAAGAGGAAACGGACATAACCGTAAAAATGGCCTAAAATACCAGCTTTATGTGTAAAAAAATGACGTTACCACAGTTTCCAATAACCTCCATTATAGCTGGAATGTAAATGGAAAATTACCAGCAGCTCCTTCCCCTTGTATCCCGGTTCAAGCAAAAGGAATAAACAAGGCTTTTCTCTTCCCTCCCCCTCTACATCTATTCATATATAAAGAATTAACACTAAAAGTGCCAGAAGGCATGTGCAGCACATTGCTTTGTTCATCCCTCCTGCACTTAAATGGTGAAGAGAAAAAAATATAATGAGATTGTTCATCAGCATGGTGCATGGAACAGAGACGCATGGATGATTAGTAAAAGTGATTAAAAAGATGCTTCAGGACATATACACAAATAAAAGCAATTCTGGAGCAAACCAACTGCAACATAATGGAGAATACAGTCTAAGAATTTGTATTGCTTCTCTAGCATTCAAGGGGTCAAAGCCCCATTTATCCTTTTGGTGTGTCCAAAGGGGTGGACATGGCACTGCAGAGCAATGCACATACCTGAGAACTCCGTTCTTTTGAGCCTTCGGAGAGGGCTCATGTTCTGCAATCAGGCGGATGTAACTGATGTGATTTGCATCATAAAAGGGGTGGGACAATCGTGTTGGCAGGGCTTATCATCCTTGTGCCATAATGTGGGTGGGAAGCAGGCAGAACAGGATGGGAAGGATGAGAAGTGGGCAGGAAGTGGGAGGAACAGGGGTGGGAAGGAGGAGAAGTGGGCAGGAAGTGGGAAGAACAAGGTGGGAAGGAGCCTGGAGGAGAAGTGGGCAGGAAGTGGGAAGAACAGGGTGGGAAGGAGGAGAAGTGGGCAGAAAGTGGGAGGAACAGGGTGGGAAGGAGGAGAAGTGGGCAGGAAGTGGGAGGAACAGGGTTAGACCGAGGAGAAGTGGGCAGGAAGTGGGAGGAACAGGGTGGTATGGAGGAGACGTGGGAGGAACAGGCTGAGAAGGAGGAGAAGTGGGAAGAACAGGGTGGGATGGAGGTGAAGTGGGCAGGAAGTGGGGGGAACAGTGTGGGAAGGAGGAGAAGTGGGCAGGAAGTGGGAGGAACAGGGGGGGAAGGAGCCTGGGGGAGAAGTGGGCAGGAAGTGGGAAGAACAGGGTGGGAAGGAGGAGAAGTGGGCAGGAAGTGGAAGGAACAGGGTGGTAAGGAGGAGAAGTGGGAGGAACAGGCTGAGAAGGAGGAGAAGTGGGTAGAACAGGGTGGGAAGGAGGTGAAGTGGGCAGGAAGTGGGAGGAACAGGGTGGGAAGGAGGAGAAGTGGGCAGGAAGTGGGAGGAACAGGGGGGGAAGGAGCCTGGAGGAGAAGTGGGCAGGAAGTGGGAAGAAAAGGGTGGGAAGGAGGAGAAGTGGGCAGGAAGTGGAAGGAACAGGGTGGTAAGGAGGAGAAGTGGGAGGAACAGGCTGAGAAGGAGGAGAAATGGGTAGAACAGGGTGGGAAGGAGGTGAAGTGGGCAGGAAGTGGGAGGAACAGGGTGGGAAGGAGGAGAAGTGGGCAGGAAGTGGAAGGAATAGGGTAAGAAGGAGCCTGGAGGAGAAGTGGGCAGGAAGTAGGAGGAACAGGCTGAGGAGGAGGAGAAGTGGGCAGGAAGTGGGAGGAACAGGGTGGTATGGAGGAGACGTGGGAGGAACAGGCTGAGAAGGAGGAGAAGTGGGAAGAACAGGGTGGGATGGAGGTGAAGTGGGCAGGAAGTGGGGGGAACAGTGTGGGAAGGAGGAGAAGTGGGCAGGAAGTGGGAGGAACAGGGGGGGAAGGAGCCTGGGGGAGAAGTGGGCAGGAAGTGGGAAGAACAGGGTGGGAAGGAGGAGAAGTGGGCAGGAAGTGGAAGGAACAGGGTGGTAAGGAGGAGAAGTGGGAGGAACAGGCTGAGAAGGAGGAGAAGTGGGTAGAACAGGGTGGGAAGGAGGTGAAGTGGGCAGGAAGTGGGAGGAACAGGGTGGGAAGGAGGAGAAGTGGGCAGGAAGTGGGAGGAACAGGGGGGGAAGGAGCCTGGAGGAGAAGTGGGCAGGAAGTGGGAAGAAAAGGGTGGGAAGGAGGAGAAGTGGGCAGGAAGTGGAAGGAACAGGGTGGTAAGGAGGAGAAGTGGGAGGAACAGGCTGAGAAGGAGGAGAAATGGGTAGAACAGGGTGGGAAGGAGGTGAAGTGGGCAGGAAGTGGGAGGAACAGGGTGGGAAGGAGGAGAAGTGGGCAGGAAGTGGAAGGAATAGGGTAAGAAGGAGCCTGGAGGAGAAGTGGGCAGGAAGTAGGAGGAACAGGCTGAGGAGGAGGAGAAGTGGGCAGGAAGTGGGAGGAAAAGGGTGGTAAGGAGGAGAAGTGGGAGGAACAGGCTGAGAAGGAGGAGAAGTGGGTAGAACAGGGTGGGAAGGAGGTGAAGTGGGCAGGAAGTGGGAGGAACAGGGTGGGAAGGAGGAGAAGTGGGCAGGAAGTGGGAGGAATAGGGTGGGAAGGAGCCTGGAGAAGAAGTGGGCAGGAAGTAGGAGGAACAGGCTGAGGAGGAGGAGAAGTGGGTGAGAAGTGGGAAGAACAGGGTGGGAAGGAGGAGAAAGTGGACAGGAAGTGATACCGTTATTCTTAGGACTCACAATCAGAGACAACAAACAGCGTATTATGCATAATGATTCACATAAATATATATTAGACGCTCAACTTGAGTATTTTTGTCAAAATCTTCATGGAAAAAGTGGGGCCCGTTGCACATTAGTTGAGAATCACTACCACTGGGTTTGAGAGTAACACCAGTGGCGCTACACTTGTGCATTTGTACATTTGCCCCAATTTTTGTTTGTTTGGAAAAGTGAATTTACATTGTGTGGACTGGATTAAAAAAATACATTAAAAAGAAAAATATGTGCAGGATTTTACAGCTTAGTTAGCCAGGCCTGCAGCGCTTCATTATTAACTTAAATGGTAAAAGGCTTGACTGAACACAGGGGTCACAATACAAAGGCAAACACAAATCTCTATTTTATTAATACTCGTTAACTGGTTTCCCGTCAGCTGAAGAAAACCTCCTGTCCAGCAGCTGAATAATTTATTAAGTGCACTGTTACAGCAAAATGAGACTTGTAAGGTGTGTGACCTCCTGTGAGGAATCCGGAGTGTAGAGTGCAATACCCAGCTACTGACTCACTGAGGGGGATGTACTACTCTGCTTGTTTTATCCTGCAATGCCATTGGCTGAACCCCAGGGTGTACACTACAGTGTAGGATAACGTTAGCTCGTGCTGGTGGATAAACGCCTCTGGCGTAAACATTTTAATGCCAGCAAGCCCCCCACAGCATGCCCTGGCAAATGGAGCCATTTCCTCTATGCCTTATTTAGTACATATCATTAACTGGCACTCAAAGGGTTAAACTTTTGCTTTCCAGAAGGGTGTGCAAAGCATTGATTTGCAAGATGTTGTGTACACCTCTGGCATACAGAGAGATAAACAAGGCATAGCAGACAGAAATGTCCTCAAATGACCATAAACTGGTCAATTGTCCTTGATGCAAGCAAGTGTTAATTAACCCTTTGAGTGCCTGACGGGTACGCAACTTTGCAAACCGTCTGGAATCCAAAGGGTTAAGGAGTGAAGTTTTAGCATAAGTAGCTTAGTAAATTTGTATTAGGCATCAGTTGGGATAGAAGATTATTTCCAGCATCTGATGTAGCGTAGGATCATCCTATAATTTAAAAGGCCTGATTTATGTTTGTCTGATGCAATCATGCGCAGTAGAGACTAACCGAATGCAGGCTGATACAGTAATGCACAGTAGAGACTGCCCGAACGCACATGTTTGTCTGATGCAGTCATGCGCAGTAGGCACTGCCTGAATGCAGATGTTTGTCTGATGCAGTCACGCGCAATAGGCACTGCCTGAATGCAGATGTTTGTCCGATGCAGTTATGCGCAGTAGAGACTGCCTGAATGCAGATGTTTGTCCGATGCAGTCATGCGCAGTAGAGACTGCCTGAATGCAGATGTTTGTCCGATGCAGTTATGCGCAATAGAGACTGCCTGAATGCAGATGTTTGTCCGTTGTAGTCATGCACAGTAGAGACTGTCTGAATGCAGATGTTTGTCCGTTGCAGTCATGCGCAGTAGAGACTGCCCGAATGCAGACGTTTGTCCGATGCAGTCATGAGCAGTAGAGACTGCCCGAATGCAGATGTTTGTCCGATGCAGTCATGAGCAGTAGAGACTGCCTGAATGCAGATGTTTGTCCGATGCAGTCATGCGTAGTAGAAACTGCCCAAATGCAGAGGTTTGTCTGTTTCAGTCATGTGCAGTAGACACTGCCCGAATGCAGATGTTTGTCCGATGCAGTCATGAGCAGTAGAGACTGCCTGAATGCAGATGTTTGTCCGATGCAGTCATGCGTAGTAGAAACTGCCCGAACCCAGATGTTTGTCCGTTGCAGTCGTGCAGTAGACACTGCCCGAACATACAGAATGCTGGGAGGTGTAGTTGTGGTTTTATGCACTTTGGCCCGTGTACAAAGGCTTTTACACTTGTTTTCATATAATCCCCCCCCCCCAAGGCTGCTGTACTAAGATGAATTGGAGCTGTTCTGGGGCAAACCAACTGCACTATAGGGGACAAATAAAAATTCACATTGAGTTAAAGGATAAGTACATTTTTTAAATGAAAATAGGTTTACATAGATTTTTGATTCAAAAGTTATTACATCTCAAACTTCACAATGCATTGGAAACATCCCTAGAATTCATTGGGTTAAAAGCTTCATGTAAATCAATAGGAATTTTCTTTGTTTTGTTTGTTCATTTTTTTCCCCTGTGGTGAAGTTGGTTTAGAATTGCTCCATTTATGCTTAGTACATCAGCCTCATTGTACAGCGTGGTGGTAAATCAGACAGATGTGTCTTTCCTCTTCTCTCTGTACACTTACTGTCTGCCTGTCTTCCCTCCCCTGTCTTAGTGTCCCTGTTTCACCTCTCTATGTACGCCATTTTCTCTTACAAACTGTTATGTTCTCATGATCTCTGTCTCTCCATGATCTACTCACTTGTGCTCTCCCTGATTTCTTTCTGTCTATGTCGTCTGCTCTCACTCTCTGCCTGGTCTGGTCTATTGTACTTCCTCTTTTCTGCTCTCTCACTCTCTTCCAGATCTATTCTCCCACTATCTACCTGATCTATTCTCCCACTATCTACCTGATCTATTCTCCCACTATCTACCTGATGTATTCTCCCACAGTGTACCTGATGTACTATCCCACTATGTACCTGATGTACTCTCCCATTGTCTACCTGATGTACTCTCCCACTGTGTATGTGATGTTCTCTCCCACTATGTACCTGATGTACTCTCCCACTATCTCCCTGATCTGCTCTCCCACTATCGCTCTGATCTGCTCTCCCACTATCTCCCTGATCTGCTCTCCCACTCTTTCCTCGATCTGCTCTCCCACTCTCTCCTCGATCTGCTCTCCCACTGTGTACCTGATCTGCTCTCCCACTATCTCTCTGATCTGCTCTCCCACTCTCTCCTCGATCTGCTCTCCCACTCTCTCCTCGATCTGCTCTCCCACTGTGTACCTGATCTGCTCTCCCACTATCTCCCTGATCTGCTCTCCCACTATCTCCCTGATCTACTCTCCCACTAACTTCCTGATGTCTTCTCTCACTATGTACCTACTGTCCTCTCCCACTGTGTACCTGATGTACTCTCCCACTCTATCCCTCTCCCTCCCTGTCGCAGCCCTCTATCACTCTGTCCCTGCTCTCCTCTCTCCACATTCTTTGCCACTCTATCTCTGCTTTTTCGCTATCGCTACTCTTGCTTTGCTCCACTGTCATCCTTGTCTCCCTCTCTTTCCCCTCTCACACTCTGTCTCCTTCTGCCTCCAATTACGTTCCTGCTTCCATCTGTGTTTTCTCTCTCTTTCTTCTCTCCCCTCATTTTCACACATCTCTAGTAATGCTCTTTCTCACTCTCTGTGTGTGCTTCTTCCCCCACCCCTATCTCCCACTCTATCTAACTTCTCCCTCCCATTCTAGTCCAATCTCTCTCTTCTTTCTTTCTCTCTTCCCCACCTTTCCCTTTGTCTCTATCCATGCTCTTCCTCTCTTTCAGTGACTGCTCTCCTCCTCTTTATCTCTCTTTTCCTCACCTCCTCTCTATCCCTGCTCTTCATCTCTCTCTGTGCCTGATTTCTTCTAACTCTCTCACCCTACTTCCCTCACCCTCTCCCTCCGACTCTATCCCTGCTTCCCTCTTTATCTACCCGCTCCCTCCCACTCTATCCCTGCTTCCCTCTTTATCTACACTCCCACTCTATCCCTGCTTCCCTCTTTATTTACCCTCTCCCTCCCACACTATCCCTGCTTCCCTCTTTATCTACACTCCCACTCTATCCCTGCTTCCCTCTTTATCTACCCTCTCCCTCCCACTCTATCCCTGCTTCCCTCTTTATCTACACTCCCACTCTATCCCTGCTTCCCTCTTTATCTACACTCCCACTCTATCCCTGCTTCCCTCTTTATCTATCCTCCCACTCTATCCCTGCTTCCCTCTTTATCTACCCTCTCCCTCCCACTCTAGCCCTGCTTCCCTCTTTATTTACCCTCTCCCTCCCACTCTATCCCTGCTTCCCTCTTTATCTACACTCCCACTCTATCCCTGCTTCCCTCTTTATCTACCCTCTCACTCCCACACTATCCCTGCTTCCCTCTTTATCTACACTCCCACTCTATCCCTGCTTACCTCTTTATCTACCTGCTCCCTCCCACACTATCCCTGCTTCCCTCTTTATCTATCCTCCCACTCTATCCCTGCTTCCCTCTTTATCTACCCTCTCCCTCCCACTCTAGCCCTGCTTCCCTCTTTAGCTACCCTCTCCCTCCCACTCTATCCCTGCTTCCCTCTTTAGCTACCCTCTCCCTCCCACTCTAGCCCTGCTTCCCTCTTTATCTATACTCCCACTCTAGCCCTGCTTCCCTCTTTATCTACCCTCTCCCTCCCACTCTAGCCCTGCTTCCCTCTTTATTTACCCTCTCCCTCCCACTCTATCCCTGCTTCCCTCTTTATCTACCCTCTCACTCCCACACTATCCCTGCTTCCCTCTTTATCTACACTCCCACTCTATCCCTGCTTACCTCTTTATCTACCTGCTCCCTCCCACACTATCCCTGCTTCCCTCTTTATCTATCCTCCCACTCTATCCCTGCTTCCCTCTTTATCTACCCTCTCCCTCCCACTCTAGCCCTGCTTCCCTCTTTATCTACCCTCTCACTCCCACACTATCCCTGCTTCCCTCTTTAGCTACCCTCTCCCTCCCACTCTATCCCTGCTTCCCTCTTTAGCTACCCTCTCCCTCCCACTCTAGCCCTGCTTCCCTCTTTATCTATACTCCCACTCTAGCCCTGCTTCCCTCTTTATCTACCCTCTCACTCCCACACTATCCCTGCTTCCCTCTTTATCTACACTCTCACTCCCACACTATCCCTGCTTCCCTCTTTATCTACACTCCCACTCTATCCCTGCTTCCCTCTTTTTCTGCACTCCCACTCTAGCCCTGCTTCCCTCTTTATGTTCTCTCTCTCCCACTCTCTCTTCTGCGTGCGTTCTCTCTGTCTCTGCTCTCAGTCCCAGCATTAGAGACCTCTAGCATTCTAGGGGTTAATGCTCAATTTAAAAAGGAACATTTGTCCTTTGTCATGAAGTTGATTTGCCCCCCAATTGCTCCCAATTTATTTTCTGAACACGAGCCTTATTGTTTTATGTACTCGTTTGTCCCCCCCGTTGATTGTAAGTCAGTGGTGGGCGAGATGTTGCTGGACTATTAAACTGAGTTGTAATCTGCAGGATACCTATCCGTGTTACAGGTTCTCACTATCTGGGCCGCCTGCAGAATGGGTTTTGATTTGTAACTGTGTATCGTTTTATTTGTAATTCATCCTGCCCAGATTTTCAGTGCCACAAAGTATGTCTTCACTTTATTTATATGAAAAAAACATCTATATAGAAAATCGCAAGTGCCTCTAATAAAATTACAATTTATTATACATAATAAAACACATGGATGTATATCAAAATAATAAGGAGTCTCCTATTACATATGCATATCTACCTTATATGCTGTAGGTACCTTATAGCACTATAAACAATAAAAATTCCAGATATCAAAAAGAGTAATAGTCCAGATGGATGCTATAATGAAGGACAGGCTATATATCATGAACACCCAATGTAGCAAGGCCTTGATCTTGTGATAATAGTCATAGAGGGCCAAGTGTTTGTATCCCAAGCACAGTGTAGCAATACCTCAGTGTTGTGGTAATCTCAATATTAGCAGATCTTGTTGTGAATACCTTTATAGGCTCTAGTAGTTCATGCGGCTTCTCTCCCTGCTTTGAGTCAGGGTGGCTCAGATGTATGTTTATGTATAGCCTCCTCCTCTCGCGGGCAGAGATATATTCGCCAATTTGATCGAACAACTGTTTGTTTCACCTTGCTAGGTATATATTTCAAAATAGTAGAAAGTTCTCTGGGGTCACCGGCTAACCGACCCATAATAATGTAAAGTAACAATGTGGCAGATCTCGTGGAGAGGAACGCCGCCAGAGTCTCTGCTGTAAAGCAGTCAGAAGTGCTGCACCGGAACCGAAAGTTCTCAAGGGAGCGGGGAGGGACCCGACACTTAGTTTGCAATGTGGGACTCACAGGTCCACTTCATCAGAGGAAGGAGAGTGTTCTTACACCTTTCAGCAGTGGGAGTTACCTTTGTTTTACTTGGGAGTATAAACCTAAAACATATTTTATTTTTACATTGGAAGTGTCACTATCCCTTTAATTCATGATACATCTGTTTTATGTCGTGACACATACAGCTGCAAAATTAAAATTTATATGACATGTTCAGGAAAAACAAGTCAATGAGTGTATTTGGAAAGATGTGAGTAATTAAAAGACTAACAGTTAATAATAACTCCCCACTTACCTTACCAGAAGATCTTAATGTCCTCTATGAACTTTTTCTGTGCTCCTTCGGTCAATAGATAACAGCTTCGATTAGTCTTGTATTTCATTGCTATTTGTGTTTTTTTTAAAGGGATAGTAACACTTAATAATTACTAATCCCTATATTAAAGTCCTATTAAAAATAAATGTATTGCCCCCAGTGTCATCTCTCAAACCTTTATGGTTTGAGAGATAATCGCTCCTAAAGTTGCCCTCTCCCTCCCCTTTCCCCGAAGTCAGCGTTGTAGCCGACTGAAGGGAAATCCGGTCTTACCATCATCAGGCGGCTCTGCATCAGAGTCGCGATCACGTTAAGAAGAAGAAAATATTTCACTAGAACGGTCTTCTACGTGTGCTTGCAAACCAAACACACGTAGAAGACCATTTCAAGTGAAAGATTTCTTTTTTATTAACGCGATTTTAGCTACTCTGGGGCAAATTAATTGCACCACAAATAAATCTTCCCATTGACTGAAAAATGGCTATTAACCTGTTGAATGTAAGAGAGTGACTGGGAGACCTCAAAGCATTCCAGACGTTAAAATCCTCATTTAATCCTGCAGGGATTTGAGTTATATTTATGTGTCCCCTATAGTGCAGTTGGTTTGCCCCAGAATTGCTCCACTTCTGCTTAACCCTTTGAGTGCAACGCATTGCAAAACACTAAAAGGGTTAATCCATCAATTTCTGAGCTTCTATCTAAAATTCATGTACTCCAGCTAGAATCCACTCTCTTTTGATACATTTGACTAAAAACTTTGTTAGCTTAGTTAGTTTGTTAGCAATGACACTTTGGGGGAGATTCACTAAGGGGTGATAGGAAGGTGATGACTTCTCCAGTGATATCACTTCTCCAGTTCCTATGTTATTCTATGGACCCTATGCACTAAGATCTCCAAAGTTTAAGAAATATTAGTTCATAGACTTCATAGAATAACATAGGAATTGGAGAAGTGATAACCTGGAAGGGGGAGGGGTTGACTAAGTGGTGATAAAAAGGTGATGAAGAGGAGATAAAGTGGATATGACTTCTCCAGTTTATCACTTCTCCAATTCTTATATTATACAATGCAGCCTATTCACTAAGATATCTTCAGCTTTGGAGATCTTAGTGCATAGGCTCCATAGAATAACATAGGATCTGGAGAAGTGATAAAACTGGAGAAGTCATCTCCACTTTATCACCTCTTTATCACAGCTTAGTCAGTCAGCCCCATAAAGTCATCTCCACTTTATTACCTCTTTATCACCTCTTAGTTACTCTCCCCCCTCATATAGATCAGGAGCCAGCAAAAATGAAAAATGTTAATTCAAATTCAACTATAGGCCTACTCACTACCATACAGTGCTCTATATTAACCACTGTGATGACAAAACAGTGTACAGCAGGCCTATCTGGATAGCAAATGAGTTAACCCTTTGAGTGCCAGAGAGATATCTAACGCATTGCAATGCGTTAATTCCTCTCTGGCACGTGAAGGGTTAAAGGAACTATAAACACCTCCTGTTAAGAAGACCCCATTTATCTTAATCTGAGCAGACAATCCTAACTGAGTCAATTCTGCCGGGATTAGTTCTCATAAATGAATCTTTAATTAGGATAGCACGTCGTCAGAGGCAGACTTTATTCTGTTTGCCCTCCGACAAAGAATCATGTCTGCCTCCAATGGACATGATATCTGATACTAATGAATGAACTGGAGACGTGTCCAGTGCATTGCTCTGAAATGCGTTGTATATCTCTCTGGTACTCAGAGGATTAACCCTTTGAGTGCCAGAGTGGTACGCAACGCATTGCTTTGCAATGCGTTGCGTACCACTCGGGCACTCAAAGGGTTAAAGAATTCGTTCCAGGGATCCAATCAGCGCAGAACTGATTCACAGGATTTTCTGCTCCTATGAAGATAAACGTGGTGTTATTATTGCAAGTGTTTTTTAGTGTTCTTTAACCCATTGAAGACTAGAGGCCCTCAAGGGGTTAAAAAAAATCCTCCTTTCGCTTTGTGCCATTGGCTGACACGGTGCCACCTGTCACAGAACACTACCCCCCCTCCTTCCCCTCTCCTGCTCCTAGCAGGCCTAGCAATGCACATATTACCACACTGGGTCCTCCTCATCTCACCCTTCTTCCTTAGTCACCTCCCCCCACCCTGTACAGTTGTGCCCCCCCCCAAATAAAATTACAGCCTGGCGTGCACAGGACACGCAGCAGCCATAATCTTTTCTTTCTTTCTTTATTTTAAGGTTGTTTTTTTAATATATATATATTCTAATTTGTTCCCAGAATCCATGTCACCGCTCCTTATATGGAGATAATTTTTTCCTCTTTGGGTTTCCATGACAACAAGAGCTCTGCACCATTCATTAGATCAGGACCAAGCTGCATCTCTCTCTCCGCCGCCTCTCGCATCTCTCTCCGTGCTGTTCTGCGCCATCCCACTCCCCTCCTGTTTGTCCTCGGAGTAAAGTGGGGGGGCTGGAGGTGGGAGATTGAGATAGGGGAGAGGACGATCAAAATTGAGAGCCAGCTTTATTTCCCCCGTTCACTCCCTGAAGGAGAGGAGTTGGAATCCCAGTGAGAAGAGATTTTGGGGGGGTGGGAGAGGGATGTGTTGGTAGGCTGAACATCATTGCCTGCTCTGCTAAAGGCTCAGTGTGGACACTGAGAGGTCAGCAGTGTCAGCCAGGACTCAGCTGGACTTGAACGGAGGTCACAACATAGAGAAGATAATCACAAGCTACATCCGGAAGTGGTATTGGAGGAACAGGGGAGGTGGTTGGCCATTTTGAGCGTGGTATTCGGGAATTGTGATCTACCTGTACATGTAAGTAACCTTTCATTGGGGCGGGGGGGGGGAGGTGAACCTGAAGGAAGGTGTGAAGTGGTTCCTGTCCAGATGACCACCATCTGATCCGTCACAGCACTTAAATGAAGTAGATTTTGGACAGTGGTATATGTGTTGTGTTCCTGACAGTTAACTAGTTAAAACTGTTGTCTTTTTTATTTTCCTTTAACGCTTTGAGAGCTACAGAGGTGTGTACGTAACCTTCCATTTGGGGTTGTGGTGTTTTATCTTGTAGTGAAGAGGTTAAGTGGTAAGTGAGGACGATGACCATCTGTTGGAGCTCTTGATAAATAGTGGGATGTGTTGTATTTGTGGAAGTTAACTGGTTAAAGCTGTTTTTTTTGCTTTTGTTTTTTCATTTAACCTTTTGAGTGCAAAGGAATGAGTTGTAGAGCCCTCTAGCACTGAAGGGGTTAAAACCCCTTGTGTACCAAAGACCATATTCAGGGCATTGCTTTTCAAAACCAATGGCACAGAAGAGGAAGAAAATGTTTTTTTAAACCTATTTTTTTTTTTTTTATTATTATTATTATTCATATTTATATTCAGCGGCAACTGCATGAATTTTAGTGTTATGATAAACAAACTATAACGATTAGTGGTAAAGGAGGCCATTAAGTGAATGCTTTTCAGTCAGTCCTATGTTCCAGTTCCAGAATGCACTGGGGGAAGGTGAACAGAACCCTTGTCTTCTCTCATTAGGGTGGGTTGGCCTTGTTTTCTTAACATCTGTTTGCTTTAAAGGAATGCCAACAGCTTCTTAATAATAACCTCTCACGTACGCTAATCTGGGCAAAGCAATGCGTGGCATACCCCTCTGGCACTCAAAGGGATAATACAGGACCTGGCATGAAAGAATTATGTCTTCCTCCGTAGGCAGTCCTGTTTCAAGTTTACATTTGGAGAACCACACAATATTGACTCTTACAAGGCCATTCATTAATATCAATAATGGTTTATCAGCCCAAATGAAGGACAGTGGGGAGTTCTTTTGGATGTTTTTTTTAATTGCAAGTGTTAGTGTTCCTTTAACACTCTGAGTGCCAGAGGGGTGTGCAACATATTGCTGTTGTGCCCCTCTGGCACTCAAAGGGTTAATAAAGTGCTAGCCAATTGTTGGACTTCCGAATCTTGGGGATTGGGGATCATCCCCGACCATTCAACCCGCTTTACTACTTAGCAGCCATTTCTTGTGAGATGCCCTTGTTTCGCCCACGTGTAAGATGCCCTGTGGCACGATTAAGGCCTTGGTGGGATGCAAAATAGGTGCCATGTCATATTATAGCAAATAAATACTGTGTATAGCCATGAGACTCTGATAAAAGCATTGCATTTGCCTGTCCCTCTGTAATGATTCCTATCTCCAGATTGTCTCAAATACCTATTATCTCTTGCAGTTTGCTGCAGTTTGCTGTCCTCCCCCTCTTTGATAATATACAATATGTTGGCAAATGGTTTTTGAAGCACCAAGATCATTTATTATCTGACTGACACAAGCTGCAGTCATTAAAGAAAACAGGTATTGGGCATTATAATATAGCGGTGAAAAGGGAATCGTTAAAGAAGAATGAATACCTAATAATAACCACTTAACTTCCTAAGGCCAGAATCTCTCAATGGCCACTATGAATTCTACTCTTGTGCCATTGCTCAACAGATAACATCTTTAATCAGTCCTGGATGGAGGCGGACATGACTGTTGCTAGCGGGAATTCAGGATGCAAACTCTGCTCACTGTTCTTGTTAATATTAACGCTCTGAGTGCCAGAGAGGTATCCAACGCATTGCGGTGGGACCCCTCTGGTCTTTTACCCTTTGAGTGCCAAATTCGTTCCCAACACATGGATTAAAAATGTATTGGGCACCCCTCTGACATTCAAGGATAGTAATACTTAAAATATAAAATAAATATGTCGGGTTTATCCCCCTGAGTAAAACAAGGGTGCTTCAACTGCTGAAAGGTGTTTTGTTCAAAAGTTATTAACGCTCAGACTTAAATTTTTGTAGGCGCAGTATCACAGTGGCCTGAAATTGGACAGTGGAGTTGTTGCTTCACCATCCTATAGAGAGTTATGGTCAACAGACCAGAGCTGTCCATAGGATGGTGTAGCAACAGCGCCACTGTACAATTTCAGGTCACTGTGATGCTGCATCTAATAAAAGTAGGTTTGAGCTGTAATAACTTTTGAATAAAATACCTTTCAGCAGTGGAAGTACTCTTGTTTTATTCAGGGGGATAAAAACTACTATACATGTTTTTTACATATTGCGTGTCACTATCTCTTTAAGGAGGAGGCACATGCACTCTCCCTGCTTCAGTTGTAAAGAAAAAACTTACAGCAGCTGTAATGTCCGCCTCCATGGACATGATATCAAGACTGATTGAAGATGCTGTCTCTTGCACAAGTGTACAAGGGCTAAATTTAGAGGGGACATTAGGATTTTCTGGCCATAGTAAGGTAAGTGAGTAGTTAATCCTCCTTTAAAACAATGAACACACACATTGTGGGGGTACTAATGTATCATGATAAAATAACCACATTTTTGTGGTGCTATGCCTACCTAATGCCAATTTACTAAGCTGCTTGCTCTGAAAATTCTCCTTATTACATGGCTTGCCCCAAGGGGAAGACACAGTGCAGATACGTATGTGCTTTTTGGAATGTTTCATCCTTTGATTCTTGTTCCTTGTCTTGTTCTAACAAGGCACAGATTAATTCAAAGTAAATGTACGCCATCTTCTTGCATTTGCATTAAAGTTAATGAGTGCATATGTCCCAACATGACAAATGGCCAAAGAGGGACAATTGTGCTTTAGGGTGTATTGCTGTAGGCGTGGCTGGTGGGAGGGGCATTACTGAGAATTTTTAGATTATTTCATGACCTATTGAGACCTCTTTGTGTAACTGAATAAATTATTCAAAAAGAGGCCAACATATTTTATTTACACAGACTAATTTATAAACACATAGACTGATGTTTAAAACAAACAAGCCAAAATGTGAGTTCTATTACTATGGAGCAGTGTGAGCCACTTATAAACACACCACACAGTCGAGGGACACAGGGTTTTGGGTCCCGAAGAGGGACTGTCCTGATTAAAGAGGGGCATTTGGGAGGTATGGGATTGTGAAATTCGTGTGCGCTGGTATATACTAAAGCAATCCTACACATAATTGGGAACATCTTCTCTTTGAGCCCCCGGAGAGAGCTCATGTGATGTCGGACAGAGAATGTCAATGACGCGATATGCGTCATCGATATGCGTCATATAAGGGGCAGGGCTTAATAGGGATCGGCAGGGCTTAAGACCCCTTGTGTCATAAAGTGGGCAGACAGTGGGTGGGGAGTAGACAGGACAGGATGAGAAGGAGGAGAAGTAGGAGGGAACAGGAACAGGGTGAGAAGGAAGAGAAGTAGGAGGGAACAGGAACAGGGTGAGAAGGAGGAGAAGTAGAAGGGATGAGAGAGGAACAGGGTGAGAAGGAGGAGAAGTAGGAGGAACATAGTAGGAACAGGGTGAGAAGGAGGAGAAGTAGGAGGGATGTGGGAGTAACAGGTTGGGAAGGAGGAGAAGTAGGAGGGACATAGTAGGAACAGGGTGAGAAGGAGAAGTAGGAGGGACATAGTAGGAACAGGGTGAGAAGGAGGGCAGTGGGAGGAGCAGGGTGGGAAGGAAGAGAAGTAGGAGGGAGACATAGTAGGAACAGGGTGAGTGTATCCCAAGCCTCTTCTCCGTGTGACTAAAAGTCTATATATGTAGGTTTTCCCTGTTTGTGCGCATGAGAGTTAATCAGCGGATCAAGCCATTTAATTAACTCACCTGTGAATAATCAGTGAAATCCTAAAGACATGACCTGTTAGGGGTCCCTAAGGACAGGAGTGGGAACCACTGGTCTAGTACCATCGTTTCCAGTGCATTGGGAAGCAATAGGTTGGAGCCATCTTTAGCATCCAGTGCTTCAGTGTAACTACAGGGGGCACAGAGGCTGCATTTATGCTGGAGCGTGTTATCCAAGGGAGTGCGTTGGTTACAGGCCTTAACCCTCTGAGTGCCAGAGGGGTATGCAACGAATTGCTTTGCAATGCGTTTCATACCCCTCTGGCACTCAAATGGTTAATAGGTTCTAGTTATGCCTCTAGGAGAACGTTTTTGAGTTAAGGGGCACACCAAAAATTGTTTTCGCAGGAGTTTCCAGTAACTGGTCATGCTGCTGGGCCAAGGAGTTAACCTTTTGAGTGCCAGAAGGGTATCCAACACATTGCAACACAAGTAGCCCTCTGGCATTCAAAGGGTTAAAGGCCTCTGTCACCTGCCCTGTATTAATCTTGGCCTAATTTCATTTCAGATAATACTTTGTGAGATATTTAGCTTTTACTTATTTGTTGGTTTGTGCAAATAAACTAGGACAGGTCAGTAGGAAGTAGCAGCTGGGATGGGGAGCTGTGTTATGTTATTCCTCCCTTTCACACTTAAAGGGGAACTACCACACCACATAAAGTTAAATCCCAAGAATTACCCATCTGGTGACTAGATGATCAATAGTGCTAGTCACCAGAATAATAACCTCCTTATAGAGAAATTCTACTGCTCCCGGACTGGCAGCTAGGAAACAGCGCAGACATCTTTGCATAGTGACATCTGCGCGCCTGCGCTGTCAGTCCCAGTCCACTGTAAGAGCCACTGCTTGGTACCTTAAGGTACGGGAGGGACTGACAGTGCAGGCACACAGACGTCACTATGCAAAGATGTCTGCGCTGTTTCCTGGCTGTCAATATCGGGAGCAGTAGGAAATCTCTATAAGGAGGTAATTATTCTAGCGACTAGCACTATTGATCATCTAGTCGCCAGATGGGTAATTCTTGGGATTTAACTTTATGTGGGGTAATAGTTCCCCTTTAACACTTTTGAGTACCAGAGGGGTATCCAACGCAATGCATTGGATACTTCTCTGGCACTCAAAGGGTTAAATTATTCCACCTTAAACTTGTGTGCAAAGGGTTAATCTTCTTTCTTCAACCCCTGTTTAGAATTTTGAACCATACTGTGTGGCTCATTGGTAAAATTAAAGGAGCAGTACATTTTTTTATGAAAAAAGATATACTGTATGGCATTTCTTGTTGAGTAAAATAAGGGTACCCCCACTGCTGAGAGATGCATATCTCCAGAGTTATCACCATGTAAAGCTGTGGGTTTGTTTGTTTTTTTTTACATTAGCAGTGCCCTCTAGTGGTCAAATTCCAATTAGTATTCTGTTACATTCTAATGGAGAGGAAAGTCAGTGACTTACAGTTCGCCATAGAATATGATAGACACTGTTGAGTCATTTCCTGTCAGTTAGAATTATCAAGAAGTAAACACACAATAAATTCACTTCCTGATTATTATAACTTTTATAAATTTTGAATAAAACTGACAGCATTGAGGGTGCCCTTGTTTTGCTCAGCAAAAAAAAAGTCTACTGCTCCTTTAAGGGCCACGAGTGCAGGCTGTTAGGTGAATTTAGTTACCCGTCACTGATCTACAAAGTTTGTCCATTCTGGAGCACCATTTCATGTCCTGTGATGCACAGAGTGTTGCTGTGACGCTCGCCTTGTTCTGTATGTGTAAACAGGTTGCTGAGTGCCAAGTGCATGCCATCACAAACAGATGTATCCTACCTGCTGGATAGCTGTGTATTCCTGAACACGCAGTTCCTTTCTTCCCCGGCTCCTGCTGTTTGTTTAATCTTTCCTTATGGTGTGTTATTGTGCTACATATCCTTATCCTTTTCTTTGAATGTGACAGAGAATAAGCTCCTCATCAAACATATAGCCTGCCTTCTTCTTAAAGGGATAGTAATACTTTATTATTACTATCCCCTATATTGTAGATATTTGTAAAATAAGTTAATAGCCCCCAGGTTCATCTTTCAAACCTTTATGGTTTGAGAGATAACTGAAGGCAAAGTTCCCCCCTCCCTCCCCGTCCCTGAAGTCAGAGTTGTACTGACTGCAGGGGAAGTCTGTCATAGGACAGGCTTGTGGATCTGCAGCTGAGCTGAGATCCCGTTAGTGAAAAATAATTATTTCACTGAAATGGTCTTCTACGTGTGCTTGGTTTGTAAGCACATATAGAAGACCGCGATCGTGGCTCTGCTGCAGAGCTGCCTGATGAAAGTCAGACTGGATATCCCTGCAGTCAGCACAACGGGAAGGTGGAGAGGGGAAGGTGCATTGTACCTTAAGGTACAGGAAGGGACTGACTGTGCAGGAGCACAGATGCCTCTACAGCAAGATGCCTGCCGGTGAGTCTCCGAACAAGTTGGATTTCTCAATAATACAGGATTTATTCAGGATAATAAAAGTATTGATATGCATATCGGTATGTGAATAATGATTTGAGGGGCACTTTAATTTTAATGAAAGTTCCGCTTTAACCCCTTGAATCCTAGAGATGTGCCATTACATTAAGGCGTTAATGGCATCTCAAAGAGGAGCGGAAACCTAACCGTAAGTGCCTTTGAAAGTGGGGCTATCACCATAAGAAGACTTAAAAACCAGCTATGTGTTGTACTCACCTTCTCTTTGTAATATAAATAATTCTTGAGAAATGGGGCACTTTATGCTAATTTAGTTTGTGTACTGGGCCAATATTACTATATAATGTAATGTGAATGAATCTAGGCAAAGCCCGCACATTGGAGGCATGTCTAATAGTACAGTAAAGGATGCCTTGTACTCGAACTGAGCTAATTAGCATACTTTGCAGGAAATTACCATAACATGCTGCAACATAAAGGTTAATTTCCCAAAAATATTTTTCATAGAAAATTTGCTAGCTCAATATTTAGGCAGATTTTATTTCTGTGTAAAACAAACTATACTAGGTCAATGTAATTTGTTTATCAGGGGGACTTAGGTGTACTTCAAACAGCTGTCCGTTATAATAACCCTTTGAATGCCAGAGGGGTAGGATACTCCTCTGGCACTCAAAGGGTTAAACCACCATGAATTCCATGCTGGAATCTGAAAGAATCAATCAATCTGTTCTTGGTACAAGAGGCCTAAAATCCAATGAAACATATTTTCTGTCAAGGAACCCTTTCGTCCTTAGAGCAGAATGCGGTAGAGAACTCTTAAGACCCCATTAGCGTAGCAATCCTGGAAGGATTCCTCAGAGAGGTAGTACAGTATTGTCTGTAAATTGTCAGAGATAAGCAGCCTTTCTAAACAGAAGTGAGTTTGGTACAGGTCTCCGTAAAGCATCTGCCTTAGCCTTTGTCTGTCATTACAAGTTGCACAAACATGACTAATCAGTGACTAAATAGGACTTTCTACACATGTATTAGAAATGCAAGTTTAGAAATCAAGAGATCAAGAATTAAATATTTTTGAAAGATGCTAGCTTGGAGTACTGATAAACCCATTTTCTTTTTAACTATTAGTATGCATTTAAAGTGATAGTAATACTTAAAACGTAAAAAAAAAATATGTTGTAGGGTTAATTCCCCTGAGTAAAACAAGAAAACAAGAGTACTCCCACTGCTTTAAGGTGTTTCATTCAAAAGTTATTAATTTTCAAAGTTAAATTTTTTAAGTGCAATATCACAGTGGCCTGAAATTGTACAGTGGCGCTGTTGCTACACAATCCTGTGGAGATTTATGGTCCCGGGACCAGAGCTGTCCATAGGATCGTGTAGCAACAGCACCACTGTACAATTTCAGGCCACTGTGATATTGCACCTAAAAAATTCAACTTTGAAAATTAATAACTTTTGAATGAAACACCTTTCAGTAGTGGGAGTACTCTTGTTTTACTCAGGGGGATAAACCCTACAACATATGTTTTTTACATTTTAAGTATTACTATCCCTTTAAAGGTCAAGTATACCCTAGAAATAAGTGCACATTGACTTAGGTAGGTGTCCTTCATACAGCAGTCGGTTATCTATATATTCTGAATTATATCTGCAATTTCCTGTATATAGTGATCCCTGGTGTAGCTTTCTTGTAGACATCGGGGGAGATTCACTAAGCGGTGATAAAGAGGTGATAAAGTGACGATCACTTCTCCAGTGATATCACTTCTCCAGTTCCCATGTTCTTCTATGGAGCCTATTCACTAAGTTCTTCAAAGTTGAAGAAATCTTAGTGTATTGGCTCAACAGAATACAATAGGAACTGGAGGAGTCATCTCTGCTTTATCACATCTTAATCATTGCTTAGTAAATCTCCCCCATCATCTCATAACAAACAATAATCTTCAATACACCTCAATGGCTTGTAAGGGACAATAAATCCATACCTCCCAATGTTTCAAATGGCCAAAGAGGGACACTTTTGTTTCAGGTAGTATTTATCGGGGTATGGCTGGTGGGCAGGGCACTACCGATAATTTTGAGGTTATTTCAAGACCTATTGACACCTCTTTGTGTAACTGAATAAATTATTTACAGCAAGACTATAATATTTTATTTATACAGACTAATTTAGAAACACATATAGTGAAGATTAACTACACATTTATGTGAGATTTATAGCTGTGGAGCAATGTGATACACACTACTCATTCTGATCTCCAGAAAAGAGGGACAAAAGGGGTAGAAAAGACAGACAGAGGCAGGGGCAGATTGTAGGGGAATACCAGCCTGGGCATTTTTTTAACCCTTTGAGTGCCAGAAGGGTACAGAATGCATTGCTAGCTGCACCGACGTCCCTACCAACGCCCCCTTGTGGTCCCTGTGCGGCATCAAAGGCTGTCACAGAGAGTGCCTGTGCCCGTGGCAACACAGACCTCTCTTTCAAAATATCGTGGGACGGTGAGATCCTCTGATCTCCCCCACCGGCCCATGATCTAGCACATACCTCCCAACATTTCAAATTGCAAAAGAGGGACACTTGTGTTTCTGGTGGTGTGGCTGGTGGGCGGGGCAATATCAAGAATTTTTACGCTATTTCCTAACCTATTGACACCTCTTTGTGTAACCTAATAAATGACTTATAACGAGACCAAAATATTTTATTTACACAGACTAATTTATAAACACATATACTGATGTTTAAACAAACATTAATGTAAGTTTTATTGCTGTAGAACAATGTGATACACTTATATACACACCATGCAATCTTGTCTCCTAAAAAGAGGGACATCAGGGTGGGAAAGAGGGACAGAGGGATTTAGGTCTAAAAGAGGGACTGTCCCTCCTAAAGAGGGACACTTGGGAGGTATGCTAGCAGCCCACGGGGGGATGCCCGATCCCCCGATAGGACAATCGCCCTTGGACAGAGGGGTTTGGATTTCAAAAAGGGACTCTTCCTCTGGCACTCAAAGGGGTGAATTTCTGTTTATCTGCTATGGTGCAGTTGGTTTGCTCTGAAATGTTTCCTCTTTACTTTATGTATATGGCCTAGTGTGTGTGTATGTATGCTACTCTATGTTCTTTCAAGGGATAATTATTTATTTGTATTGTAGTATAACTGGTCTATTAATATCAGTCCTATACTATGCATTCAGAAAAATGTATGTTTTGTTATGAAAATAAGACCTAATTTAGAATTTGAGAACCTAAAACTTATTGGAAATGTTTGATGCATAGAAGAGAATCTGAGTGCAAATAAAATAACTGTCTCTTATTTTGCTACTGACATAAGACTTCGTCACCTTTGTATATTTTCATTATTTTATAATCACTTTGTCAGGTGAAAAGTGTCCTCAGGACAAGTGTGTGAAGATAATTTATTGATTGCTTTGTGATCTATGGTGACTGTCTACCAGAAGGTCATATGACCTTTGGATCTCCAGTTGAAGGAGAGACCTAGACACATAACATTGGGAATTGTATTTACTGCTGAGATAGTGCAGATGTTATGCTCATCTCTCTAGTCATTGGATCACCTTGCCTGATTTTTTTATCTCCCTATTTATGTTGAGCTTGGTTCTAAACGTCTGTCCTTCTGTCCAGCCCTATTCTTAAGCACCTCTTCTCCTAGCAGCTTTGTTCTTGATTTTCCAACTTGCTGTCCAGTCCTGTTCTTTACTTCCTCTTTTTCTATCAACCTTATTGTTGATTTCCTAACTTCCTCTTCAGCCCTGTACACCTCTTCTATCAGCTTTATTCTTGATTTTTTAACTTCATATCAAGCCCTGTATTTAGTTCCTCTTTTCCTATCAACCTTGTTATTGAGTCCCACTTCCTGTCCAGATCAGCTGTTTAGTTTCCTTTCTCCTGTCAGCCTTGTTATTGAGTCCCACTTCCTGTCCCAGATCAGCTGTTTAGTTTCCTTTCTCCTGTCAGCCCTGATATTGAGTCCCACTTCCTGTCCCAGATCAGCTGTCAGCCTTGATATTGAGTCCCACTTCCTGTCCAGATCAGCTGTTTAGTTTCCTTTCTCCTGTCAGCCTTGATATTGAGTCCCACTTCCTGTCCAGATCTGCTGTTTAGTTCCCTTTCTCCTATCAACCTTGTTATTGAGTCCCACTTTCTGTCCAGCCCTGCTCTTTAGTGCCTCTTCTCCTCACAGCCTTATTATTGAGTTCCACTTCCTTTCTAGCTCTGCTTTTTAGTTCCTTTTCTCCTTGCAGCCTTGTTCTTGAGTACGTTCCTGGCCAACATTGTGCTTTAGTTCATCCTTTCCATGGTAAATCTAGTTCTTGTACAGCCTGTTTCATAGAGTTCATTGTTTTCTCATGTCTATCCTGTTTTTTGAGTTCCCACTGTCCAGTTCTTTCTTCTCTTGTCTATTTCATAAGGTGATTCACACCAACACAGTATTCTTAAAGGGATAGTAATGTTTCACAATAAAAGCAGCTCCAATTAATCTTCATAGTATTTGGGCCATGGAGAGCATTACTTCAATACTGTCAGAGTTGTAGTTCAAGAGTAATTGAATGTTAAAATACCCCCCTTCCACCCCTTTTACTGATGTAACACTGCTCACCTCAGAACAGAAAGGTGGGGTCCAGATGACTTTCAGAGAGGGACAATCTTCAATTAGCATAATGGAAAAACCTGATAAACCTGTCAAGGGGGCAGGGTTTTCATTGTTCTCTCAGTAAGAAGTTTGTCCCTTGCTGTGAGCTGTCTGGTCTGTGGACCAGATTCCATATCTGACGGGAGGTGGCTTACACTAGGTAAAAGGGGCGGGAGGGGAAACTTTATCATTCAATTACTCTTTCACTACAACTCTATGGCTCAATACTATGAAGATTAATTGGAGCTGCTATTTTTGTGAAACATTACTATCCCTTTAAGTACATTCACTGCTGTCCACTATGTCAAACTTAACCCTTTGTGTGCCAGACGGGTATGCAAGGCATTGCAAAGCAATGTGCTGCGTGCCCCTCTAGCACGCAAAGGGTTAAATGTAGTCAAGGGCTGCATCTTAAACATTTGACCAGGGGAGGGCTGGCCTGGGGGGCAAGGGGGCCATTGCCCCCTGGGCTGGTCATATGTCTGGGCCGGTGGGCCACTGACTCTCTCAGTCTCTTGCTTGCTGTTGTAAATGGAGCTTCCTAGTGATACCACAGAACTTACAATTGAAATGAAGCTATACAAATGATGCCACAGAGCTACAATACAAATGGAGCTACACTACTAGCATAACCAATTTTCTTTGTCAGCTCTATGGTATTATTATTATAGCTTTAGTTCAATTGTAAGCTCTGTAGTGTAGCCTCTTTTCAACTGTACGTATCACTTGCCTTCACAACATTAATGCCAATTTTAAAATTAACAAAATGAGTGGACTGGGACAGTGGGCTTGAACCATAGTAGAAATGGGCCATTTGATTGTATTTGCCCCACGGGCCACATGTTGCCAGCCCTCTTCTGCATTTGACTGTATGTAGAGGGCCACAGCATTATGATTATAACTATTGGACATTTTCAACATATAAAATATGTCAAACTATATTTTAATTTAAAAAAAAAAAAAAAAAAAAAAAAAAAGGCCTAAGATAATGAAGGCCTTCATCCTGCAGTGGATGAACAATGGATGATGATGATGATGAGATGTGTGTATGTATATGTATATATAAACATTTTGTTTGTGCCTCGCTTTGATGTATTACATAATTACATTTTTGCTATTATTCAGATGTAAAGATGCTGCCTGTCTGTAACAATATGTACACCTCTGACTGACAACATGTCCACCGCTGGCTGAGATTATCATTATGTTCTTCTCTATATATTGAGAGGGTAGGCATTCAGAGGCCACATGCAGCTGTACGCTGAGAGGGTGGGATCTGTAATCAGTATACATAAAGATGGGATACGTGCTGTAAATATTTAGAGATACTAAGACAGAATGAAGAGAAGCACAGGGGAGGACAGCTATATTATACAATTGCTGTGTGGGGAATAAAGATAATACCAAGTTTTAGTAACCAATGCTCCCCTCACACGTTGAGGTCTTTGCCATTGTCCATGTTCACTTCACATTCTCTTTAATCAGTAGACATGAACAGGTGCAGTACTCTTCAAACAAAGCCCATTTTGCTAATCAGGACACTTCTGCAGTCCCATAATATTAGGCCAAGCAGGGGGAGACATGTCATGAGGAGAGGGTATGATCCATCAGTAATCACAGACACATCTATTTGGGGATAACAGACCACAGCGTTATTTAACTATTTTACTCACATTATTATTGTTCTTATTCAAAGCACCATAATCATTAATCATTAATTCATC
Organism: Rhinophrynus dorsalis; assembly: GCA_037306005.1. Taxonomy (NCBI): domain Eukaryota; kingdom Metazoa; phylum Chordata; class Amphibia; order Anura; family Rhinophrynidae; genus Rhinophrynus; species Rhinophrynus dorsalis. The sequence goes on from CM074727.1 coordinate 146,477,157, forward strand.
ATTCAATTACCCGACAGTCCTTGCCAATCTGCCTTTCTTGAAACCAAGCATGGCCAAATTGTATGTACTTACGCTAAAATCCCCACATTCTTCAGCACTACAGCTGATCCCAATGTTCGTCAGCACTTACAGCTGACCATCATCCTTCAGCACTTATAGCTGACTCCACCATCCTTCAGCACTTACAGTTGACCACCATCCTTCAGCGCTTATAGCTGACTCCACCATCCTTCAGCACTTACAGCTGACCACCATCCTTCAGCGCTTATAGCTGACTCCACCATCCTTCAGCACTTACAGCTGACTCCACCATCCTTCAGCACTTACAGCTGACCACCATCCTTCAGCACTTACAGCTGACCACCATCCTTCAGCGCTTATAGCTGACTCCACCATCCTTCAGCACTTACAGCTGACTCCACTATCCTTCAGCACTTACAGCTGACTCCCAAGGAATTATCCCATTGACCATCCACTTTAACTTCAATGGGTAACGTCACCTCACGCAACCTAAGTCTGGGGCAAAATTCCCAAAGGGCTTCCGCCCGAGGATAAAATCCCCTAACTTTACCACATCAGTTATCGATCTCTGAAAAACATGCAAGGACTATCCGCCCAGCCGAGACACACAACCACACCACAGTAGGTAGGAGGGGATGCTTCTGCTTTGTTCAATCTTCCCCCAAGTGACAATCCACTTCCACTTCAACACAGACTGTGTATCTTTTAACTTTACAGGCTATTGATACATGTGTATCAAGCTTTCTTCAGCTCAGCCTAAAGTGGATATTTTTATCTTGAAGTTCAAAGACATTTTGTGATTTTACCTGGGAACTTTTAAAATTAGCTGACCCTGAGATCTTGGGTGGCTTGGGATACTGGGAATTATAGTCCTGAATAGGAACTCAGGTTGTTCACCACTGATATACATTCCCTGGCGATTGGTTCACCCTTGCTTTAATCCAAAAAGCAATGGTCAGCACTAGCTATATAAAAGTATTGGTACGATCTTGACACCAATATGTCTGGTACCCTCATGGTCAAAGAACAATGAAGCACAAATCCTATATAATAATTCGCTAGGATGTTTGTCAGAAGCCGTCATGCGCAGTAGAGACTGCCCGAATGCAAAGAATGCTGGGAGGTATAGGAATGCTGGGAGTTCTGTGCTGGGAGCATTCTGTGCTTTCGGGCAGTCTCTACAGTGCATGACTGCATCAGCAGCAGGATGCAGAGCAGGACCGGCCTCTTAACCCTTTGAGTGCCAGAGGGGTATGCGTACCCCTTTGGCACTCAAAAGGTTAACATCACCTGGCATTTGGCCCGTGTACAGGGGCTTTTACACTAGTAGGGAATAAAGAGACACCCTAACAAAGCAAAACCCTTTAAAGAGGTGCTCAACCACAAATCATAATATAATAGTAATTCTAGTTTATTGAGACGTATACGTCAAAAATATTCACACATTTAAAACATACATAAAACAGACAAGGAGACCCAATTGGACTCTAAACATATAAATGAAGTTCACATTTTTACTCAATAAATCAAAATACATACAATAGTATAAGAGAGTGGCAACATATATTCATATTACCAAGACTCCAAAATGCAAATCTAATAAGAACCAGTAATAAATATAGAGACAAATATCAACAATTGTTATAAGCTAGTGTTAAAATGTAAAAAATGTGCATATCATAATGTTCAAAAGAAGCAAAATCACTCCACAGATAAATGGAAAACTAACTTATCTGGATTAAAACATGTACCCACCGGGTCACAGAAAATAGCATGGTCTTACTAGGCGCCTGCTCAACCCACACAACCCAACATGTATCGCCGGAAGACTTCGTCAGGGGATGTGAGCAATGCATTGTATACCTCTCTGGCACTCAGAGGGTTAAGGGCCAGAGGGAGTGTACAACACGTTGCACAACCTGCTGGTCCTTATTCCTTCGAGTAACAGAGCGGTACTTCTGTAGCACTCACTGGGTTAAAGCTTAACATACTTTTTTTTTAGGTAAGTGCCCTTCATAAAGCAGCCCAGGTTAGGTTTGTGTACATTAATACCTGTGACCTATCTAAGTTATCTGACTGATATCTTTGAAATTTTAACCTCTAATGTTTCCCTAAATGTAGATTCAAGGTGACATGTTCCTGGTCATTTCTAACCCAGAAGTGCTCCAGTCCTCACAGAACCTTTAAAATGTTACTATTTCAAGATCACTCACACACAGCAGGACTTCGCCCTATGCCTTTCTGGTAGAAACACAACAATTTAATCACCAAACAAGTTGTTAATTGGCGTGATAACCAATAAGATTTGAAATGTTGATGAATAAACCTTTATCCAGTTCACCAATCATTATATTTATTCAGAGGAGTAACTAGAAGTCACCGGGCCCTGGTGCAAAAATTGCCATGGTCCCCCCCTGACCACATTGCCCCCATTGGGTATCTCCACGTTGCCCCCAGTGTTCTCCTCTCCACATTGCCCCCAATGTTCTCCACTCCACATTGTCCCCAACTCTCCACATTGCCCCCAATGTTCTTCTCTCCACACTGCCCCCAATGTTCTACTCTCCACATTTCCCCCAATATCCACCTCTCCACATTGCTGCCAACTCTCCATATTGCCCCCAATGTCCACCTCTTCACATTGCCACCAATGTTCTCCTCTCCACATTGCCCCAACTCTCCACATTGCCACCAACTCTCCACATTGCCCACAATGTTCTCCTCTCCACAATACCCCCAATGTTCTACTCTCCACATTGCCCCCAACTCTCCACATTGCCCCCAACTCTCCACATTGCCCCCAATGTTCTCCTTACTACACTGCCACCAATGTTCTCCTCTCCACATTGCCCCCAACTGTTCACATTGCCACCAATGTTCTCCTCTCCACATTGCCCCCAATGTCCTCCTCTCCACTTTGCCCCCAACTGTCCATAGTATCCCAATATCCACCTCTCCACATTGCCCCCAACTCTCCATATTGAACCCAATAGCCACCTCTCCACATTGCCCCTAACTCTCCTTATTGCCCCCAATATCCACCTCTCCACATTGCCCCCAACTCTCCACATCTTCACATTGCCCCCAGTGTCCATCTCCTACCTCCCTGGTGGTCCAGCGGCGTGGCAGGAGAGATCTGTGCCTCCTTCGGCACAGACCACTATTATGACCTGGCACTCCCACACAGACCTCTTTCCGTGGCACCGGGCGGGGGAGGGGATCGCAGGGGGCGGCCGGGCCCCTGGAGTGATGGGTCCGGTCATAGGTGCGACCACTATTGTTACACCACTGTATTTATTAACCTCCATTTCAATCTGCCTTCAGTTCACACTTCATACTAGGCATCACCTGACTAAATGGGAGACTGTATGAGGATAAGTCCCAACCATGGTTCTTTACAACACTGTCCACATTCTATTATAGTGAAATGTTTTTATTCAAATATAGAAAATAGGATTCCCGAGGGGGGTGGGTTGAATCTATAAATACACTAGACCAGGGCTCAAAATTTCCACTCATCACTAGCCAATGGCGAGTGAAAATTTAGCCCTGGCGAGTAGAAATTCAGCCCTGGTGGGTATGTTATGACTTGCAGTGGCGAGTAACTTTTCAGGTCTGGCTAGTAGCAAAGGACTTCATACTTTAAGACCTGCAATAGACTATCCTTTGAAGGGTCCATACCTAGGTATTGCCTTTTGTTAACCATCTGAGTGCCAGAAGGATGTCCATTGTGAAGCAACCCGGTGGCGTTCAAAGGGTTAACCCTTTGAGTGACAAAGGTGTGTGCAACGCAATGCATTGCATACCCCTGTGGCACTCAAAAGGTTAAACAAATTAACAACCTCTTATTCCTATAGGGGTAGTTGCCCTTTAAATCCTGTAATCCTCAGACTTGCCTATCACAATATATACCTTGCCTTGTATGAATGAGTTCATATACAGAGTCTTCCTCCCCCCCCCACTCCCTGATATAGGTCAGGGCATGACTGAGGCCGTATGTGTGTGGGGGAGGTAAGTAGAGAGAAAATCACAAGGGAGATGTAGGTGGAATCAGTGGTGCAGGGAAAGCAGTGTGTGTGTGTGGGCAGAAATTACATTAACAAGGGATTCTTGCTGCAGTTCCTTTGTGAATTGGCTTTATGTGTTGTGACTGCTAGATGGATTAGATTCTAAGTTCTTTAGGTAAGGAATACATGGGTCATTCATTACTGTGCTGGTACGGATCAGTGTCGGGCAATTATTTTTGCCAGAGGGCAAAATCCCTGTTCAAAAATGTTCTGAGGGCCATAGTTGTGCTGTATCCAACCCCTTCCTGACATATAATAGAGATATTTCAGATGTGAATTAAAACAGTAAAGAGTTATATCTTGTTTGGTTATCACTCAGTTCCAACAGCTTTGCCATAGAGAGAGTGTCAATTATGGGTCTCTACACTGAAGAATGATACATTGGGGGAGATGCAATAATGGGCGATAAAACAGAGATGACTTCATCAGGGTTGTCGCTTCTGCTATTCCTGTTATTGTATGATGCCCATGCACTTAAAAAAAAAAAAAGCAGCTCCAACTAATCTTCATAGTATTTGGGCCGTGGAGAGTGTTATTTCAATACTGTCCGAGATGTAGTTCAGGAGTAATTGAATGATAAAGTATTCTCCTCCCGCCCCTTTTACTGATCACCTCAGAGCAGCAAGACTGTCCAGATGGATAGCAGAGAGGGACAACCATCAGTGAGCAAAAGGAAAAACCTGTCAAGGGGGGCAGTGTTTTCCTTATGCTCGAAGTAAGAAGATTGTCTCTTGCTGTGACCTGTCCGGTCCCAGGACCAGATTCTACATCTGAGGGGATGTGGCTTACACTAGGTAAAAGGGGTGGGAGGGGCATATTTTATCAATCAATTGCTCTTGAACTACAACTCTGACAGTAGTGAAATAACACTTTCCATGGCCCAAATACTATGAAGATTAATTGGAGCTGCCTTTATTTTGAAACATTACTATCCCTTTAAGATTCCTCAATTAGGAGAGATCTTAGTGCATAGTCTCCACAGAATAACACAGGAACTGGAGAAACTATATCAATGGTGAATTTATCTCCACATTCTCACCTCTTTATCACCCCTCAGTGCAGCTCTCCCATTGTATCACTGTTATGCTGTGTGATAATATGTATCACTCTTCTTTGGCAAGCAAAGTGATATTTTCTGTGCAGCAGAAGTTGCAATCTCCAAGAGCTAGAGAGCCACATGTTGCCCACTCCTGCTCTGGAAAAACATCTCTCTTGCTTTAACTCCGAACATGGGCATGTGTTTCTGAAATCTAATCCATAGAACATGCTGGGATTATCCTCTTCGGGAAGGCGAAGTCAGGAATTAATAGGATTTAAGGGAATGTGTCCAGTTTTAATAGCATGTCAGGTAGAGTAAAAACTTGAATTGGCTCTAACTGACATGCATTTTCCAGATTATAATTATTCTGAACCCACGCAAAGTGGTGATTATGTATCAAATTAAGGATATCCCTTAGCTGAGAAAAGCCAGGTCAGCCAAACGACTGACTCACCTGTTCTTAAAGGGAAACACTCATCACATTGTGAACCTAATGCACCAAGGAAAATAACAGCAGTTCTGCAGCAAATCTACTACACTGTACGTGAGAACTAAAAATAAAAAAAAAATCCTTCAAACTCCCATTAATTTAAATGGGTGTTTTAACCCCTTGAATGCCAGTGAGGTCTCCAATGCATTGCTCTGCAATGCTTTGGAGTCCTCTCTAGCATTCAAGGGGTTAAAAACCTTATTTAAATCAGGGTGCATTTTCTTTTTACCCCCTATGTGATAATGGGTTTGCCCAGAATTATTCCCATTTTGTTTTATGAATCAGGCCCTATTTCTTTTTTTTTATAATATATTTTAAATTCTTTAACCCTTTGAGTACCAGAGGGGTACGCAACGCATTGCTCTGCAATGCATTCCGTACCCCTCTGGCACTCAAAGGGTTAAGCATCATGAATGCTTGCACCACTCTCTGGCACTCACAGATTAAAAACAGCCTTAACCCTTTGATTGACGGTAGACTGTGCAATGCTTTTGCAGAGCAATGACACAATCACAGGGACGTTGTTGCCGTGGTGACTGGGCCCAGCATCCAAGGGAGCCTATGGACTCCAGGAACCAATAGATTCTAATCAGACCCTTGGAGGAATATTTTTATTAGGAGGCCCAAAAATTGCTTAAGGGTTTAAGGGGATTTATTACCTAAGACTCGGTAGCTTTTCATTTATTAGGAGGATTTACCTAGGAAAGTGTCATTCTAACAGCAGTAAGTTATTTCTGTTTTTTTGTTTTTATGTGCATTTGATCTCTCTTGTAGTCTGTTGCTAATTGTTTCAGTTTAACCCTTTGGGTTGTGTTGCGTACTCCTGTGGCACGCCAAAAGGTTCATTAAAGAGATAGTAACCTATCCTTTTTACTTGACATATTTTGCTATTGCAGATTATGTACAGTCAGATTGCCTGTACTTGTTGTTTGTTTATTTATATCTTTACCAATTTTATTTTATTTGTTTTTTTTGTTACAGTTTTGTCGTTGACAGTGAGCTCTCTACATTTGTTTCCAGGGATCTCTCTTTCGGGGTCTGTGAAAGTGATACTGATACAAGTTGAAAAAATAAAAACATAATGCAATGTAAAAACGATAGCATACAGCTCACTCAGTGCTGCAGGGATATATTGTTACAGTGTAGCACTCAGTGCTGCAGGGATATCGTTACAGTGGGTTACAGTGTAGCGCTCTGTGCTGCAGGGATATTGTTACAGTGTTGCGCTTGGTACTGCAGGGATATTGCTACAGTGTTGCACTCGGTACTGCAGGGATAATGTTACAGTGTAGCACTCGGTGCTGCATGTATATCGTTACAGTGTAGCACTTGGTGCTGCAGGGATATCTTTACAGTGGGTTACAGTGTAGCACTCGGTGCTGCAGGGATATCTTTACAGTGGGTTACAGTGTAGCACTCGGTGCTGCAGGCATATCGTTACAGTGTAGCACTCGGTGCTGCAGGGATATTGTTACAGTGGGTTACAGTGTAGCACTCGGTGCTGCAGGGATATTGTTACAGTGTAGAACTTGGTGCTGCAGGGATATTGTTACAGTGTAGCACTCGGTGCTGCATGTATATCATTACAGTGTAGCACTTGGTGCTGCAGGGATATTGTTACAGTGTAGCACTCGGTGCTGCAGGGATATTGTTACAGTGGGTTACAGTGTAGCACTCAGTGCTGCAGGGATATTGTTACAGTGTAGAACTTGGTGCTGCAGGGATATTGTTACAGTGTAGCACTCGGTGCTGCATGTATATCGTTACAGTGTAGCACTTGGTGCTGCAGGGATATTGTTACAGTGTAGCACTCGGTGCTGCAGGGATATTGTTACAGTGGGTTACAGTGTAGCACTCGGTGCTGCAGGGATATTGTTACAGTGTAGAACTTGGTGCTGCAGGGATATTGTTACAGTGTAGCACTCGGTGGTGCATGTATATCGTTACAGTGTAGCACTTGGTGCTGCAGGGATATTGTTACAGTGTAGCACTCAGTGCTGCAGGGATATTGTTACAGTGTAGCAGTTGGTGCTGCAGGGATATTTTTCAGTGTAGCACTCGGTGCTGCATGTATATCGTTACAGTGTAGCACTCAGTGCTTTAGGGATATTGTTACAGTGTAGCACTCGGTGCTGCAGGGATATCGTTACAGTGTAGCACTCAGTGCTTTAGGGATATTGTTACGGTGTAGCACTCGGTGCTGCAGGGATATCGTTACAGTGTAGCACTTGATGCTACAGAGATATTGTTACAGTGTAGCAGTATCCTGCTTTGATCGACAACTGACCAGACATATGTTAGAAATCCAGGGAACTCCCTTATATAATTTTATAGAAATGTGTAAAAAAAAAAAAAAAAAAAAAAAGATGAAGATAAAAAAAAAAGCCTAGTCAGTTTAACTTTGCATTTTATGAATTTACAGAAAAGTACATTAAACAAATTGATCATAGAAAACAAAAGGATGAGAGTTTACAGTCTGGAGGGTGGTAGGTGGGTCACAGAAGGAGTAAGCGCTATGGGGTGTAAGTGCCCCCTTCCACATGAACTACCGATCAGTGGGTGGGAGACAGAAGTGCTTTTGAGTGCAGTGGTCCAGGCAAGTAGTGTGTCTGTTTGGGAGAACAAGGCTATGTGAATAATGAGGTCACGATGGGGTTGGAGGTGGGAGAGTGATTGTAGAAAGGAATGTAAATAGAAGTTGAACAGGCTGTTGATCTGACCTTGCTCATAACTGGGTATCGAGGTAATTAGTAGGCTGCCCTGAAGAGGTGAGATTTCAGGGAGGGTCTGAACATGTGAAGGCTGGGGGAGAGTCTGATGGATGTGGGAGGGAATTCCAGAGCTCAGGTGCAGCACAGGAGAAGTCTTGTAGGTGGGAATGGGAGGATGTATTAAGAGCTGCTAGCAACTGGCATGTCCACCATGGACATAAATTTAGTAAAGTTGATACTTTTATTGGCTAACTAAACAGATTTAAAATGCAAGCTTTCAAGACTTCTTAGGTCTTTTGCTTGGGCATGTTATACAGATAAATATGAATACTTCTCTCTTAAAGAGATAGTAATGTCTCATAATAAAAGCAGCTCTAATTAATCATCATAGTATTTGGGCCATGGAGTGTGTTATATCAATTCTGTTTGAGTTGTAGTTCAAGAGTAATTCAATGACAAAGTCTCCCCCTCCCGCCCTTTTTACTGATGTAACACTGCTCAGCCAGATCAGAAGGGAGGTGCCCAGGTAGACTGCAGAGAGGGACAATCTTCAATTAAGATAAGGGAAAAACCTGAAAAACTTGTCAAGGGGGGCAGGGCTTTCATTGTTCTCAGAGGAAGAAGATTGTCCCCTTCTCTTATCTGTCTGGTCTATGGACTGCATTCCACATCTGAGAAGAGATGGCTTACACTAGGTAAAAAGGGCGGGAGGGGAAACTTTGCTTGTGAATATAAAGGTTTGAGAGATAAGACTTATATCGTTCTTCATGTTTTTTTAATGCCTACAAAATTAAATAAAGATAAAACGAAATATTACTATCCCTTTAATTGGGGGTATATTATTAGGAGGTGTTACTTCTCCTTTAAATTGTAGAATGGGTATTTATTTTTCTTATTTCCATTTAGTTCCATTTTTCTTAGAAGACCAGTCAGGATTGATTTGATTCTCTCTCTCTCTCTCTCTTGGAATGATCCTGTATCCCCCATCCCTCAGCTGTGTGACCGCGGCCCTCTCGTATCCCAGGCTGCTTGGTTTACAAATGACAGAATGACAAAGTCCGTGTCCTGTACATGACGCGTGACAAGCCTCATTAAACTACAGGAGAGTGACATCTCAATCTCCTTCCAGTCGTACCTTTCTACGGGGTCGGTGAAGTGGATCTGGGGGCCGCGGGTTTCTGTCAGAGCCTGGCAGAGACTGCTGTCACGTCTCAGCCTGATTTTGGGAGGAGAGTGGCTCGGAGGCGCCCAGGATGATGTACTAGGTAGAGATTGCAGCAATTCTCGGTCAAACCAACTGCAAATCAGGGGGGCGGGGGCAAATAAAAATCCCCTTTGACTGAAATGGGTCTTTCAACCACTTGAATATTTGTGGGGACTGAAACACGTTGCAAAAACACGGGAGGGGGGGACGGGGGAATTAAAAGCCTGGTTTAACTGAATGGGATCTTGCAAATTTTCACACACACACCCCTCCCCGATGTTGCATTTGGTTTGCTCCAGATTGTTCCACTTTAGCTTTCTGCATAAGGTTGTATGGCCAAGATTTATAAATGCAAATTGAGTTATACTGTGTATTAGTAGGCAGTAGGTAGATCTGATAAAGACTACAGTAACTTATTTGGCCGAAGGAAAGCTTATATAATTCTAATTTTTCTGGGTTATAAGGAAAAGGTTGAAATAGTTAGACTTGTGTCTTTTTTCCACCTAATTTACTATGTATCTATGTACTATGTAAATATATTATGTAACTGTGTACTGTGTAAATTTACTATGTATCTATGTACTATGTAAATGTACTATACAACTATGTAAACTGGAGTTAAAGGGATATTAATGCTTAAAATTTAAAACTAAATATGTTGTAAGGTTTTATCCTCTGAATAAAACAAGGATACACCCACTGCTGAAAGGTGTTTTATTCAAAAGTTATTAGAGCTCAAAGCTGAATTTTTTTGGTGCAGTATCACAGTGGCCTGAAATTGTACAGTGGCGCTGTTGCTACACCATCCTATGGAGATTTTTGGTCAACTGACCAGAGCTGTACATAGGATGGTGTAGCAACAGCGCCTCTGTACAATTTCAGGCCACTGTAAAACTGCACCTACAAATTTCAAGTATTACTATCCCTTTAATCTGGAGCAAACCAACTGTACCATGAGAACAAATAAAAAAAATCTAGATTCCCTTGTGCTTGAATAGAGCTTTTTAACCCCTTGAATGCTAGAGAGGTGTCCAAGCAATGCATCGGACACTTCTCTAGCATTCAAGGGGTAAAAAAAAGCCGACTTTAATTTAACAAGAATGTTTATTTGACCCATACGGAGCAGTTGGTTTACTCCAGAATTACTCCAGTTTACGTGTATAAATATGGCCATAGAGTCTTATTCAATAACGTAAAAAGGTGCAATTCTCCACCATAAGGGATGAATAAAAAATTTCAAATCATTTATATGGGGATTTTAACCTATCACCTACTGGAGACCTCCAAGGGTTTAAAAGGCCCATTTACATTAATGTAAATATTTTGAAATGTTTATTTTTTCCTCTATGGCGCAGTATTGCTCCATTTATGCTTATACGTCAGCCTCATTGCACAGCGTGGTGGTAAATCAGACAGATGTGTCTTTCCTCTTCTCTCTGTACACTTACTGTCTGCCTGTCTCTGCCCTCCCCTGTCTTAGTGTCCCTGTTTCACCTCTCTATGTACGACATTTTCTCTTACAAACTGTTATGTTCTCATGATCTCTATCTCTCCATGATCTACTGCAGGGCTGTCCAAGTTCAGTCCTCAATGGCCACCAACAGGCCAGGATGTAAGGATTTCCCTGATTAATCACAGGTGAGTTAATCAGTGGATCATTCATTGTGACTGACTCACCTGAGCTTAATCAGGGAAATCCTTACATCCTGCACTGTTGGAGGCCCTTGAGGATTGAACTTGGACAGTCCTGATCTACTCACTTGTGCTCTCTCTGATCTCCTTTCTTGCTGTCTACATCATCTGCTCTCACTCTCTGCCTGGTCTGGTCTCTTGCACTTCCTGTTTTCTGCTCTCCCACTATCTCCCTGATCTACTGTCCCACTATCTCCCTGATCTACTCTTCCGCTGTCTCCCAGATCTACTCTTCCACTATCTCCCTGATCTACTCTCCCGCTGTCTCCCAGATCTACTCTCCCACTATCTCCCTGATCTACTCTCCCGCTGTCTCCCAGATCTACTCTCCCACTATCTACCTCATCTACTCTCCCACTATCTACCTCATCTACTCTCCCACTATCTCCCATATCTACTCTCCCACTGTCTCCCTGATCTTTTCTCCCACTATCTCCCTGATCTACTCTCCCATCTTCTTCCTGATCTACTCTTCCACTCTTCCACCATCTCCCTGATCTACTCTTCCACGCTCACACCATCTCCCTGATCTACTCTTCCATGCTCACACCGTCTCCCTGATCTACTCTTCCATGCTCACACCGTCTCCCTGATCTACTCTTCCATGCTCACACCGTCACCCTGATCTACTCTTCCATGCTCACACCGTCACCCTGATCTACTCTCCCGCTGTCTCCCTGACCTGCTCTCCCACTATCTCCCTGATGTACTCTCACACTGTCTCCCTAATGTATTCTCCCACTATCTCCCTGATCTACTCTCCCATCTTCTCCCTGATCTACTCTTCCATGCTCACACCATCTCCCTGATCTACTCTTCCACGCTCACACCGTCTCCCTGATCTACTCTTCCATGCTCACACCGTCTCCCTGATCTACTCTTCCATGCTCACACCGTCTCCCTGATCTACTCTTCCACGCTCACACCGTCTCCCTGATCTACTCTCCCGCTGTCTCCCAGATCTACTCTCCCACTATCTACCTCATCTACTCTCCCACTATCTCCCATATCTACTCTCCCACTGTCTCCCTGATCTTTTCTCCCACTATCTCCCTGATCTACTCTCCCATCTTCTTCCTGATCTACTCTTCCACTCTTCCACCATCTCCCTGATCTACTCTTCCACGCTCACACCATCTCCCTGATCTACTCTTCCATGCTCACACCGTCTCCCTGATCTACTCTTCCATGCTCACACCGTCTCCCTGATCTACTCTTCCATGCTCACACCGTCACCCTGATCTACTCTTCCATGCTCACACCGTCACCCTGATCTACTCTCCCGCTGTCTCCCTGACCTGCTCTCCCACTATCTCCCTGATGTACTCTCACACTGTCTCCCTAATGTATTCTCCCACTATCTCCCTGATCTACTCTCCCATCTTCTCCCTGATCTACTCTTCCACGCTCACACCATCTCCCTGATCTACTCTTCCACGCTCACACCGTCTCCCTGATCTACTCTTCCATGCTCACACCGTCTCCCTGATCTACTCTTCCACGCTCACACCGTCTCCCTGATCTACTCTTCCACGCTCACACCGTCTCCCTGATCTACTCTTCCACGCTCACACCGTCTCCCTGATCTACTCTTCCACGCTCACACCGTCTCCCTGATCTACTCTTCCATGCTCACACCGTCTCCCTGATCTACTCTTCCACGCTCACACCGTCTCCCTGATCTACTCTTCCACGCTCACACCGTCTCCCTGATCTACTCTTCCACCATCTCCCTGATCTACTCTTCCATGCTCACACCGTCTCCCTGATCTACTCTTCCACCATCTCCCTGATCTACTCTTCCACCATCTCCCTGATCTACTCTTCCATGCTCACACCGTCTCCCTGATCTACTCTTCCACGCTCACACTGTCTCCCTGATCTACTCTTCCACCATCTCCCTGATCTACTCTTCCATGCTCACACCGTCTCCCTGATCTACTCTTCCACGCTCACACCGTCTCCCTGATCTACTCTTCCACGCTCACACCATCTCCCTGACCTACTCTCCCGCCATCTCCCTGACCTACTCTCCCACCGTCTCCCTGCTCCCGCCATCTCCCTGATCTACTCTCCTACTATCTATCTGATCGTCTCTCTTGCTGTCTCCTTTATCTGGCCTTTTGCAGTCTCCATGGTCTGATCTCTTGCTGTCTCCCTGATCTATGATCTTCTCTTTTTCTCCCTCTTTCCCTCTCTCTATCTCTGCTCTCTCTTCCTCTATATCCGCACTTCGGCAGTTTATCCCCAACCTCTGTCTTCCACTCTGTCCCTCTCCCTCCTTATCTCTGCTCTCCATCCCATCCTGTCCCAGCTCTCTAGCATTCAAGGGGTTAAATACTGCATTTAAATCCCTCCCTATTGTTCAGTTGGTTTGCTCTGGAATAACTGCAGTTCTTATCAGTGCATTGGTCTTAGTGAAGCACCGTTTAGACCAGGGACAGGACTGTTTGGCCTCCAGCTGTTGGGCACTACGACTGCTATCATTCCCTATCAGACATCATCTGGTTTGGAATGGCAGGACTTGTAGTCTCTAGCAGCTGGAGCACCAAAGATGTCTTATTGCTGCTTTAGGCTGTGGCTAGGCAGCTAATAGCAGATTGCAGGCTGGTGCTGGGGGTGAGTCAGTCTAAGGATGGAGAAACTGCCAGTACTCGCTGGGAGGGGGCACCGTGTCCTTCTGTGACCTTCCCATAGCAACAGGCAGAGATTTAGTGATAGACCCTCCTCCCTCGTTCTTATCAGCTTGGTACTGGAACCTTGCCATCTTGTTACTGAGACCTTCACAGCTGTAGTGTCACCACTAACCATGGCTGGGCCTTATCCCTGTGGCAGGACTGTTATCACACCCCCGCCAGCTTCACTTGTACGGCCTTTCACAGGTACAGGCTGGCAGAACCTGTTTCCCCTGCAATGGAATGTTCCACTCTTACATGTCGCATCTTTCACTTGGCACAACAGGCAGAAAACAATTGATGAGTAACCGGATCAATCCAACTGCACACCATAGGGGACTGTTGGAAATCCCCATTGATTTGAAGGGAACTTTGCACTTGCAATAATGCCTCTTAGGTCCTTAAGTTCAAGAAGAGAAAAAATGTTCCATAGGGGACAATACCAAGTCCTTACATTCCCATTGATTTAAATTGGGGTTTAACCCACTGAAAGCTAAAGAGGTCTCTTTGCAATGCTTTGGTGAACTCATTAGCATTTAAGGTGTTAAAAAGGCCCAGTTAACCCTTTGAGTGCCAGGGAGGTGTCAGACACATTGGATACATCTCTAGCACTCAAAAAATTAAATCAGAGGGAATTTGGAGATTTTTGTATTTGTCACCTGTGGTGGACAGTTGGTTCGACCTATAATTACTCCTCCTTTCTTTGGCGCATAAGGCCCTAAGAGCTACGAATTTGGATGAAAACAGTAGCACCAAAGGAGGAGAACTGAAATGTTCCACTGACTTAAAGGGGAATTATCACCCCTATACAAGTTTGGCTTAAAGGGATAGTAATACTTCGTTGTATCTTTATTTTATTTTGTAGGCATTAAAAAATCATGAAGAATGATACAAGTCTTATCTCTCAAACCTTTATGGTTTGAGAGATATTCACAAGCAAAGTTTCCCCCTCCGGCCCCTTTTACCTAGTGTAAGCCATCTCTTCTCAGATGTGGAATGAAGTCCATAGACCAGACAGATAACAGCTAGGGACAATCCTCTTCCTGTGAGAACAATGAAAGCCCTGCCCTCATTGACAGGTTTTTCAGGTTTTTCCCTTATCTTAATTGAAGATTGTCCCTCTCTGCAGTCTACCTGGGCACCTCCCTTCTGCTCTGGCTGAGCAGTGTTACATCAGTAAAAGGGGCGGGAGGGGGACACTTTGTCATTTAATTACTCCTAAACTACAACTCTGACAGTACTGAAATAACACTCTCCATGGCCCAAATACTATGAAAATGAACTAGAGCTGCTTTTAATATGAAACATTACTATCACTTTAAAGCAGCTTCAATTAATCTTCATAGTATTTGGTCCATGGGGAGTGTTATTTCACTACTGTCAGAGTTGCAGTTCAAGAGTAATTGAATGATAAAGTTTCCCCCTCCGCCCCTTTTACCTAGTGTAAGCCACCTCCCCTCAGATGTTCAATCTGGTCCTGGGACCGGACAGATCACAGCAAGGGACAATCTTCTTACTGTGAACATAAGGAAAACCCTGCCCCCACTGACAGGCTTTTCAGGTTTTCCCATATTCTAACTGAAGATTGTCCCTCTCCACGATCCATCCGGACAGTCTTGCTGCTCTGAGGAGAGCAGTGTTACATCAATAAAAGGAGTGGGAAGGGGATACTTTATCATTCAATCACTCTTGAACTCTGACAGTATTGAAATAACACTCTCCATTTCCCAAATACTATGAAGATTAATTGGAGCTTCTGTTTTTGTGAAACATTATCATCACTTTAAAAGGTTAATGATGGATGCCTATCTTAGCAAATACAGCAGAATTCCTCCTTTAGCTTCTATACAGGTAATATCTTTGTTGATTCTTACAGTCTCTACAAGGAATCTTGTCTGTTCACAGCCTGGATCCAGAATCCTTTGCAGGCTGAGCTTTAATTTTTGTGTGTATGTGTAGTGGTTATACCTACTACCTGCCCCCACAGACACAAGCACAATGCAGATGTCATTATTTTGACTCTAGCGTTCACGCACGCCCCCTCCCTCCCCTGCAGACGCAGCATGCATCAAAAGTGGCTTTTTATGTCTTCATCATTACCCTGGATCTGTTTGTCTTTGTCACAGTGGTTTTACTGGATATTTGTTTGTCTCTGTGGTGAGAGAGGCAGCTCTCGCAATGTCACGGGGTCTGCAGTTGTCTCTTTCTTTTACAGTGAGGTCTAGAGAGGATGCAGATCTCTCACAGTGCTCTGAGCTCGTCAGGAAGCTAAGATCATGGAACAAACCGACTATACCATAGCCGTCCAAATGCAGATTCCCTTTTATTGACATTGGAGAGGTCTCATTCACTGCAAAGCAATGGATTGGACACATATCTACCATTCAAAGGGTTAAAAGCCCCATTTAAACCTTTGAGTTCTGAGATGTATCCAGTACATTCTGAGATTCAATTGTATTGACACCAGGGGGAGATTCACTAAGAGATGATAAAGTGGAGATGACTTCTCCAGTGATATCACTTCTCCAGTTCCTATGTTATTGTATGGTGCCTATTCACTCAGATCTCCAAAGCTGAAGAAATCTTAGTGCATTGGCTTAGATTAACATAGGACATGGTGAAGTGATATAACTGGAGAAGTTATCGCGTCTTTATCACCGCTTAGTGAATCTGCCCCTTGTCTGACCTTTCACTTGTACACAAAATCTCAGCATCACAGGGTGTGATCTCCAACATACTCATTGTACAGTACAGGGTCTATCTCCATCATACCCACTGTACAGTACAGGGTCTATCTCCGTCACACCCAGTGTACAGTACAGGGTCTAGCTCCATCATATCCAGTGTACAGTACAGGGTCTATCTCCATCATACCCAGTTTACAGTACAGGGTCTATCTCCATCATACCCAGTGTACAGTACAGGGTCTATCTCCATCATACCCAGTGTACAGTATAGGGTCTATCTCCATCATACCCAGTGTACAGTACAGGGTCTGTCTCCATCATACCCAGTGTACAGTACAGGGTCTATCTCCATCATACCCAGTGTACAGTATAGGGTCTATCTCCATCATACCCAGTGTACAGTACAGGGTCTGTCTCCATCATACCCAGTGTACAGTGCAGGGTCTGTCTCCATGATACCCAGTGTACAGTACAGGGTCTGTCTCCATGATACCCAGTGTACAGTACAGGGTGTGTCTCCATGATACCCAGTGTACAGTACAGTACAGGGTCTATCTCCATCATACCCAGTGTACAGTACAGGGTCTGTCTCCATCATAGTGTACAGTACAGGGTCTATCTCCATCATACCCAGTGTACAAAACAGGGTCTATCTCCATCATACCTAGTGTACAGTACACGGTCTATCTCCATCATACCCAGTGTACAGTACAGGGTCTATCTCCATCATACCTAGTGTACAGTACAGGGTCTATCTCCATCATACCCAGTGTACAGTATAGGTTCTATCTCCATCATATCCAGTGTACAGTACAGGGTCTATCTCCATCATACCTAGTGTACAGTACAGGGTCTATCTCCATCATACCTAGTGTACAGTACAGGGTCTATCTCCATCATACCCAGTGTACAGTACAGTACAGGGTCTATGTCCATCATACCCAGTGTACAGTACACGGTCTATCTCCATCATACCCAGTGTACAGTACAGGGTCTATCTCCATCATACCTAGTGTACAGTACACGGCCTATGTCCATCTTACCCAGTATACAGTACAGGGTCTATCTCCATCATACCTAGTGTACAGTACACGGTCTATCTCCATCATACCCAGTGTACAGTACAGGGTCTATCTCCATCATACCCAGTGTACAGTACAGGGTCTATCTCCATCATACCTAGTGTACAGTACACGGTCTATGTCCATCATACCCAGTCTACAGTACAGGGTCTATCTCCATCATACCCAGTGTACAGTACAGGGTCTGTCTCCATCATACCCAGTGCACAGTATAGGTTCTATCTCCGTCATACCCAGTGTACAGTACAGGGTCTATCTCCATCATACCCAGTGTACAGTACAGGGTCTATCTCCGTCATAGTGTACAGTACAGGGTCTATCTCCATCATACCCAGTGTACAGTACAGGGTCTATCTCCATCATACCCAGTGTACAGTACAGGGTCTATCTCCATCATACCCAGTGTACAGTACAGGGTCTGTCTCCATGATACCCAGTGTACAGTACAGGGTCTATCTCCGTCATACCCAGTTTACAGTACAGGGTCTATCTCCATCATACCCAGTGTACAGTACAGGGTCTATCTCCATCATACCCAGTGTACAGTATAGGGTCTATCTCCATCATACCCAGTGTACAGTACAGGGTCAATCTCCATCATACCCAGTGTACAGTACAGGGTCTATCTCCGTCATACCCAGTGTACAGTACACGGTCTATCTCCATCATACCTAGTGTACAGTACAGGGTCTATCTCCATCATACCCAGTGTACAGTACAGGGTCTATCTCCATCATACCCAGTGTACAGTACAGGGTCTATCTCCTTCATACCCAGTGTATAGTACAGGGTCTATCTCCATCATACCCAGTGTACAGTACAGGGTCTATCTCCATCATACCCAGTGTACAGTACAGGGTCTATCTCCATCATACCCAGTGTACAGTACAGGGTCTATCTCCATCATACCCAGTGTACAGTACAGGGTCTATCTCTATCATACCCAGTGTACAGTACAGGGTCTATCTCCGTCATACCCAGTGTACAGTACAGGGTCTGTCTCCGTCATACCCAGTGTACAGTACAGGGTCTGTCTCCATCATACCCAGTGTACAGTACAGGGTCAATCTCCATCATACCCAGTGTACAGTACAGGGTCTATCTCCGTCATACCCAGTGTACAGTACAGGGTCTGTCTCCATCATACCCAGTGTACAGTACAGGGTCTGTCTCCATCATACCCAGTGTACAATATTGTGTCTGATGAGACCAAAGAAGCACTTATGAGTCAGAGTATTTTTCTACAGAATTAAGAAGAGATGTATTTATTTATTTTTCACCCTTATAGGAGGCATCATATCTAGTACAAGAGGGGAAGGGTTTGTGTCACAGACATAGTAATATACCTAAGCTTTAAACAACCAGAGGGCTGTGCAGTGCATTTCACTGAAATGGGTGTGCACATCATCTGGGCAGAGAAATCAGTTGACCCTTATGATCCAGTTCTGGGGGAGCTGGTTCATTAAAATGAATCTGTAATAATTCTAGAAATCAGGTCTTCTGTCTTCCCTAAGATTGTTTCAGTGGGAGGAGCTTGGGATTCTGGAGTCCTTCAAAAAAGAAACATGTCTATCTCCATGGACATAATCATACTGGGAAATCTCCAGATCTGTTCCAGAGACTCCAGCTTTATGGCTTAACCCTTTGAGTGCCAGAGGGGTACGCAATGCATTGCTTTGCAATGCGTTGCATACCTCTCTGGCACTCTGAGAGTGATTCACAGGGTAAACAAGATCCCTGGTAACCTCAGCCCCTTTCTCACTTGTTCTGCACTCTCCCCATCCTGTTCCACCCATCATCCCAGCCCCACCCACCTCTATGAAGCCACACCCCCACACTGTGTGATGAATCGTGTCATTTGGACACACCCACATGGCCAGAACTTCAAGTACTAATTTAGTGATTTATTCTGAGGAACAAAGTCATACAGAATTGATTCCTAGTGGCCATTAGGGTTTTCTGCACAGATTAAGACAAATAGGGGTTTATTGCTAGGAGATATTGGTGTGTCTTTAAGTACAAATTGTAGTTGAAGAAATCAACCACAGGGGAGATGCAATGGGCCACGTATACAAATAAAAGGTAGAGTAATTCTGCTGAAAACCAACTGCATCATTAGGACAAACTGAATTACCATACTTTTAACCCCGTGATTTCTAGAGGCCTTCAACACATTGCTTCTAGTATTCAAGGGGTTAAAGGACACAAACCATTTGAGTGCCAGCGAGGTATTCATCGCATTGAGATGCAATGCGATAGATACCTCCCTGACACTCAAAGGGTTAATTGAATGGATGGAACGACCCTCCCATTGGTATGAGCGGTAATAGCTGGCTGGTGGTTTATAACGAGCAGAATATGGCCTGGTTTCTGAGTGATGTCCTTGTAGTTTGACTGCAGGAACAGTACATTCATCATTTTTCATTATGTCTTTCCTCCTTGGAATGGGGGTGGAGGATGCTGCGGAGGCACCTTGGTCATCAGTATGCAGAGACGTATAGTCTTGCACTTAACTCCTGGGGCTTTAACAGTAACTTCCCGGTGTAGTCTTTGGCAGCTAGATTGATAGCTCTGCCTTTCGAACTTCCCTAATGCACTGCACTTGTAGCTGGATGGTCCCTTCGCCCGCGCAGATGTACGTCACGCTGATTAATCACAGCTCCGTCACTGAAGCCAGGGATGTGGGGAGCTTAGAGATTGGCAGAACCCATTAACTGAGGAGAACATCTATTTGCAATATGAGCTTTACCATTACACAGATGCTAACCCTTCTGGCGATGGTATCTCATGCATGCAATCTCTAGATAATACTATTATGTGTACATTTACATACTGTATAGTTTGGCAGGCTTGTACCTCATTGAGCATCTCTGGCCATTATTGAAACAGATCAAAGCAGAGAATCCAAAGGTTACAGTGATTCCATGGCTTCCCCAGAATTCCATGTGGCAACAAGGAATTGAAGACACATGTAACACTGAGTCTGATGTTCTTTCTAATAACATTATAGGGCAATGCACCTGTAATATAAGGGATAAACAGAAATCCCAATAGATTTAAATAGAGCTTTAAGCGCCAGTGAGGTCGCTAACACATTTGCTAAGCAATTTGTTGGAGACCCCTCTAGCAATCAAATCTCCTTTTAATTCAATAGGAATTTGTGTTTGTTCCTAATGATGCAGATGATTTGCTTCAGTTCATCTGAGTATGTCCGCCTCAAAGTCTCAATCCTACGTGTAAAGAGAGGCCTGAGGTTTTCATCATGTAGGGAAATGGCAAGCTGCACCAAAAGGGTCTTGTTTTATGTTGATTTCTGAGAGTCATATGACCAAGTAAACGCCAATTGGCTTCTCTGAACAGAAGAATATAAATAATAAAGCACTGAAGACATCTAGCGTTCATGGCTTTAAAAGTGACTTTTAAATAAAGGGGATATTTATTTGTCACCTATTGTGCAGTTGGTTTGACCCAGAAATACTCAGGGGTGGGGGATGCACTAAAATTGAATGATTCAATGTGCTGTCAATTTTTTTTTTTAGATGTGATGTGGCCATTTCATCTTATGTCAGAATAGCCAAATAACTAGATCACAGTCTACCAGTAGATCACCAAGTGGTTATTGGTGCAACAGGAGAAGATTTGTCATGAGAATTGTTTGCCAAATTCGTCCTTCATTGAACGACTTAAAGGGATAGTAATGTTTAAAATTAACTGTAGTTAATATTGCAGGCATGAGAGATATAACTCGCTAGAGTTCCCCCCTCCAGCCTGTTTCACACAAGACTGCCATCTAGTGGACAGCAGGATCAGCCTGCTGCTTTTCAGCAGAGCCGAAATCTCGCTATTTAGACATAAATACTTGATTGAAACGGTCTACAACGTGTGCTTGCAAACCAAATAATATATTAAATAGTGCGATGTGCTGTGAGGGACTGTGAATGTGTCCTAGACATAACTGGGAACTCTCCAGATCTTCCCCGGTGACGTCGGTTTTCAGACTGCCTTACCGGGTCTCCGGTGTCAGAGGCTGATTCTCCGGCGGTGTTGAATTTATTCTCCTTACCTTCCCACCCTGTTCTGCCCACTTCCCACCCATATTATGATATGCATATGAGCAAGCACTGCCTACCTGATTAAGTCCCACCCCTTTTATGACATGAATCCCATCATTGACATCCCCTGTCCAGCAGCACATGAACCCCCTCTGGGTCCTAGCTCATAAGTCACTAAAGTCTGGACAGGCCTGCCTTAAGCCATATCCCCTAAGAATTATATATTCAAGGGTAGGTACAGACATTTGTCATTAGCATAGGCAGTTGGAGTAAATCTCGCCTACCAAGCTTAAGTCAAACTACTTCATAGCAGTGTGATTCAAAGTCCTCCATAAGAGTCATTTTCAGATATATCGTAGAACTTCGAAAATATGTAGAAGTTTGCAATACACCTCATTGGCAGACACAGATTTACATCCCAGGTGCCTCCAGACAAGGCACTCTAGGTGGCCTTAGCTCGACCAATTGCCACACCCCCACTCATTCCTATCCACTGTTCCTGGCACAGAAAATACTCTTGTCCTATAACAAGAAAGGGCAAAACAGCTTTAACCCCTTGATTGCCAGAGAGAGATCGCCAATGCATTGCAGACCTCTGTAGCATCCAAAGAGTTAAAGCGGAACTACCATCGCTCCAATAATTCCCCATCTGGTGACTAGCTGCTCAATAGCACTAGTCGCCAGAATTATTACCTTTTTAAATAGGATTATCCATTCTTCCAGGGCTGACAGGCAGGACGGAGCTCAGACATCTTCCCATAGTGACGCCTGCGCTGTCAGTCCCTTTTCGAGCCGAACGTCTCCTAGCAACGCCTCCTAGAGCCGGCTGTGACTGACAGCGCAGGCGTGCAGACTTCACTATGGGAAGATGTCTGCGCTCCGTCCTACCTGTCAGCCCGAGAAGAATGGATAATCCTATTTAACAAGGTAATAATTCTGGCGACTAGCGCTACTGAGCAGCTAGTCGCCAGATGGGGAATTATTGGAGCTCAAGTTTTTTTTAGCGGTGGTGGTTTCGCTTAAAAAAAATAGCCTGTGAAAGGGAATGTAACCAGATCAGTGACATTAACATTGCTCTGTTCACACCCACAGTTCAGAATGTGGGTGTAGACTGCACAGCTGAGGCACCACCTCTCAAAATTTGGAACTCTAGGCAGTCGCCTGCTTTGCCTATTGGTAAACCTGTACCTGCTCATAGGTGAACTGTTAATTATGACAATTAAACCAATATCTTAAGTCTCATGTGTGGCGGTGTACTGGAGTAAGTGTAATGTAAAGACTACAAAGGAGCAATGGCAAAATCAACATTTCTCCAGCTTCAGAAAGGCAATGTTGTTTCTGTAAGCTCTGACGCTGTTGTCAGTTATTTGACATGAGTACAAATAGCGAATCATCATATTAACATAAAATCACTCCCCTCAGAAATACAAAAATGGCTTATTAAGTAGAATTTACCAATTCAGATTAGAGATTGGTGAAGAATACTCTCTTATATCATAACTGCGGTGATATCAGTGTGATAAGGGTGTATCTGAAGAGGAATCAATATGGTCAGTGCAGCTTAGTGCATATACAGTAGCAAGGTAGACTCAGGTCAAGTTCGCCTTTAGTGCATTGTACACCTCTGTGGCACAAAGGGTTAAAGGGATAGTAATACTTCGTTTTATCTTTATTTTATTTTGTAGGCATTAAAAAAACATGAAGAACGATATAAGTCTTATCTCTCAAACCTTTATGGTTTAACCCCTTAACGACCCTTGACGGTCATAGTACGTCAAGGGTCGATTTGACTTAATGACCGATGACGTACTATGACCGTCATCGAGTTCCGGGCTCCTCCCGCGGCTGCACACCGTTCGGGGAGTCCGGAATGCAACGGAGCAATAAAAAAAAATTGCTCCGTGGTCGTTGCGTCACGTCCGCGTCCGGATTCCCCGGTCGTTAAGGGGTTAAGAGATATTCACAAGCAAAGTTTCCCCCTCCCGTCTCTTTTGCCTAGTGTAAGCCATCTCTTCTCAGATGTGGAATGTAGTCCATAGACCAGATAGATAACAGCAGGGGATAATCTTCTTCCTATGAGAACAATGAAAGCCCTGCCCCCCTTGACAAGTTTTTCAGGTTTTTCCCTTATCTTAATTAAAAAATTGTCCCTCTCTGCAGTCTACCTGGGCACCTCCCTTCTGATCTGGCTGAGCAGTGTTACATCAGTAAAAGGGGCAGGAGGGGATACTTTGTCATTGAATTACTCTTGAACTACAACTCTGACAGTATTGAAATAACACTCTCCAAGGTCCAAACACTATGATGATTAATTAGAGGTGCTTTTATTATGAAACATTACTATCCCTTTAAACTCCGCCTAAAGGATCCTGTCAGAATATAGTTATTCTTATGTAAGTGATAGACCGATGTGCATTTGATATTTTAACCTTAGAACCCTTTGGTTTCACAATGTGTTGTGACATCTGTAGCATCTATGGGTTAATCCAAGGGCCAGTGTTACTAGTGTCATTTGATTCACCTCACAGTAGGATTTCACTCTTTCTGGCAAATGTTTTGTGACCCTGGGGTCCCATGGCTTACCAAGCCCTCTTCTCCATTACAAACTCATTGAGTCAGAGACTGTTCTAGCATATAAGCATAAGGCAGGGATGGGCAATTTGAGGCCCTTCAGATGCACAGGTCACCCCCATCATTTCCCACCAGCTGTTGGGAGCTGTAGTCTAGCAGCAGCTGGAGGGATCCCGTTGCCCACCACTGACATAAGGGATCTCCAGTGAGTTTCTATATCTGTTCCTCAGTTCCGTCATCTTCATTAGTATGTTCTCCCTTCCCGGCAGCCATCTTTGGCGTGAGCATGAACGTTCTCTCTTCTCCCACACGTTCTGGACTTGCTGGAATCTTCTTAGGTGTTTGCTGTAGAAAAGATGATACTCCTGGATCCATGCACCTTTAGGCCCTGTTAGGGTAACACTGCTCTAAATGCAGCCTTGTCCAACCAATTACTCCCCATAGTCCTGTCTACCCAGGAGATTTGTACTTTGTGTAATGCAGCATGCTACAACTTAGGTGTCTGCTTGCACTGAGCTTATACAGCTTTCAGCATGCCTAATCTGCAGAGTGGCCTATGGGAGATCATAAACACTGACAAATTGGATGTTCCCCTGTGTCCTTGCAACGTTCAATAATTGGCCACCCAACGTGAGCATCAACCATTGATATATGGCTGGTGCCCACATGGGCAGGCCTTGTGATACACCTCTGCCACTCCCCCCCTCCATGCAAGAAAATTGTCAGGGGAATGCAGGACATTACCAGGTGCTAAACTGGGATCAGCCAAATTACCCGTGTAACCATAGCTCTATGCACCATAAAGAACTGTATAATGATATGAATGTAAATTTCCCATTGGTTTTAACTCCTTCAAGTCTAGCGAGGTCTCCAATTCATAATAGCCCTTTTTAAATCAGTGAAGAATTGTATTTTTTCCCTATGTCACAGTTGATTTGCCCAAGAATGACTCCAGTGGTAAGATGTAGTAAAGTACAATGTAATGGCGATGTATGAATAGCATGATTAGGCTTTCAAGAAGAAGCAGAGAGTCACTGATCATTAGCATATGATGTTGGAGTAATGCTGGTGATGTGTTTGGAATGGTGTGGGGCGGGTCAGACATAAAGTGTTCACACTCAGACTTCAGCACCAAGAACAGCAGCCGGTCTCTCTTAAGGGAGGGCTGATGTTTTTGGTGCTGAATTTTTTGCTGTCTGAAGGTGAATGCAGTGTGTTTTTTTGTGGCTTGTGATAAAGCAACAAGGAACTCTGCATGTTACTTCGATCTTCAGTACCATAGGTCTGGGACTTAAAAATTTTGATCACTCCTCTTTGGAAGTAATTTGAATAGTCATCTGGAAGTTTTATTTTAATATCCTATATAATAATTTGGTAGAAAGGTTGTAACGACGCAGTCATGTGCAGTAGAGACTGCCCGTGAGAAGGCTGATACAGAGCGGGGAACTCCGAAGGAGCATCCAGCTCTGTATTAGCTGTGGCGCGGGCAGTCTCTACTGCGCATGACTGCACCATGACCGGCTGGCAATGTATCAGCCGTGGCGTGGGCAGTCTCTACTGTGCATGACTGGCTGGCAGTGGAACTGTGGCCTGTATAACGGGCTCTTCAACTAGTATATAATGAGGAAGGTACTAGAATGCTATTGTTATGTCTTGCAGTTAATCCTTTCTGTGCAAGGCATTTCTTACATCTCTGGCACCCAAAGGGTGAAGGGAGTAGTGATGCTGTTTTTGGTGCTTCCACCCTCAGACACCAGCCCTCGTCTGCTCTCCAGTGAAAGGTGGCAGTGTGTAATCTCAGGCTGCATAGTAAGCTAGGCCCAGATCCCTAATTCCTCAGAAGGAAGGAGGCAAATTTGTTTCTGTGAGTTCCAACATCATCACCCACTACTGGAGCTTTGTGCATGTGGCGAAAAGCACATTACCATATAAACACACCCTCAGGAATACAAAAAATGGCTAATTAAAGCAGATTTCAATATGCAAATGAGACATTGGTGAAGTAGACATTGAAACATCATAAACCGGACAAAACCACAGAGTAGACATAGAGATGTAGGAGTTTTTGAGGTGTAATCACAAGGATAAGATGGTAATGTATTTTTTAGTGAAAACCATGAGAATGGATTAGGGTCCATATCATCTCCACATCTCCCAGCCTGGATAATTATCTAAGTTTAGCATGGGGTTCTGGAGTCCTTCAAAAAGAAACCGGTTCAGTGAATTGAGGTGGATGTCCATCATTGTCTGTCTATTGAATTGCAGGTGGCAAGTTGATTGTGGTCTGTACCATAAAATATTTAAAGGGATAGTAATGTTTCACAAAAACAGCAGCTTCAATTAATCTTCATAGTATTTGGGCCATGAAGAGTGTTATTTCAATACTGTCAGTGTTCAAGAGTAATTCAATGATAAAGTATCCCCCTCTCCCCCCTTTTACCTAGTGTAAGCTGCCTCTCCTCAGATGTGGAATCTGGTCTTGAGGGACAGTCTTCTTACTGTGAGCATAAGGAAAACCCTGCCCCCCTTGACAGTTTTTTTCAGGTTTGTCCTTATGCTCACTGAAGATTGTCCCTCTCTGAGATCCAGCCAGACAGTCTTGCTGCTCTGAGGTGAGCAGTGTTACATCAGTAAAAGGGGCGGTAGGGGGATACTTTATCATTCAATTACTCTCGAACTACAACTCTGACAGTACTGAAATAACACTCTCCATGGTCCAAATACTATGAAGATTAATCGGATTTGCTTTTATTGTGAAACTCTAATAATAATCCTTTATTTATATAGCACACACAGATTACGCAGTGCTTTACACTCATATTGGTCTACTATCCCTTTAAGTGGTTTCTTTGTCTGTATTCTGATTGAGCTTAAGACTTACTTTAATAATGCAACATTGCTCTGATCCCAAACTTAAAGATGAACTCTAAATTAACCCTTTGAGTGGCAGAGGGCTGTATGTATGTATGTATCTTTGTTTATATAGTACCATACATGTATACAGCACTTAAAGGGATAGTAATGTTTCACAAAAAGAGCAGCTCTGATTAATCTACATAGTATTTGGGCCATGGAGAGTGTTATTTCAATACTGTCAGAGTTGTATTTCAAGTGTAATTGAATGATAAAATATCCCCCTCCCACCCTTTTACCTAGTGTAAGCCATCTCACCTCAGATGTGGAATCTGGTCCCTTGACCGGACAGCTCACAGCAAGGGACAATTTTCTTACTGTGAATATAAGGAAAACTCTGCCCCCCTTGACATGTTTTTCTTTATGCTTACTGAAGATTGTCCCTCTCTGTGATCCATCCGTTACATCAGTGTTATTCAGCAGAAAAAGTGCTGCAATATAAATATTTTCATAATTTTGGTTTGATGCCCCTTTAAAGAGCTTCACATTCCTACGACATAGTTCCTCTTTCATTTCTACCCTTTTTCATTCCTTTGCCTTTGCACAAGTTCGAGCTATTTCTCATATGGTTAGCGTGAATCCTGGAAATGTCCTCACGCTGTAGACTGGGCTCATTTCCATATACCGAGTATAGCTGTCCTGCGGAAGGAGGAGGATTGTTGTGTTTCCAATCATTTGTCTGTAGCAGTAGCAATTAGCCGTCCAACTTGTCATTGAGTTGCTTATAATTATATGGACTGGTTCATTAGCTGGTAGGAAGTCAAAGTGGAATCAAGCTGTTCCTGTCTGTCCGTTGCTGAACAGGATAGAGATAGGTTGGTCATAACAGATTAGCCAGCGTGTCCATGTCATCCCCTTTTCGCTGTCTGCTGGAGCACATGTAACAGTGCTCAGGAGATTACATATGGAAGCATCTGCATCGATAAGGACAGGCGAGTAATGATAGAACACATAAGCATATTCTATAAATGAAGAAAACCTTGACAAACAAGGGCCCCTAATAATTTTTCAGCTTGTTTGCTGATGAGGTCTAATGAAGGTTAACCCTTTGAGTGCCAGAGGGGTACCCAATGCATTGCGCTCAAAGGGTTAATGCTTTAACTTTTTAATTACCACATAGGTGTACAGAGCATTGGGAAATTCCTCTGGTCTTTAAAGTGCTAAAGGAACAGTTCACTGTATGAAAAGAATGTTGCAGAGTTCTGAGTAAATCAGGTGTATACTCCTACTTCTAGAAAATGTTTCATTCAAAAGTTATTACTGCTCAAACTTTTTTTTTTTTTTTTTTTTTTTTTTTTTTTTTTTTTAACATTCCTATTCTGTTGTGGTCATCACATATACCAGGGCCGGATTCCCCTATAGACAGAGTAGGCAACTGCCTAGAGATCGAAATTTTGAGGGGCGCTTCAGCTGTGCTGGCCACACACACATTCTGAATTGTAGGTATGGCCAGAGCAGTTTCAATGCCCCTTTATCAATTCTATACCCCTTTACAGGCTGTTATTTAATCCCTTGGATGCTAGAAAGATCTCTCAAGCAATCAGTGGATTCAACTTTTTTTCCCCTTTCTTGCTTGTTTTAGGCCAAATATATTTTCTGTGTCAGGAAACAGTGGATGGGACTAGGGGGGGTGTGGGTGTGCCCATGGGCGGTGCTAAAGGTGCCTTGAGTGCTCTGTCTAGGAGCACTGGGGATGTAATTCCGGCCTTGGCTCTCACCATCACTCACTATGGAGACTTTTAGTATTTGACTTAAATTTTTCACAGAGCACATTATAAACAAAAATCTAATTAGACACTAGTTGGCTTTGTTGCTATCATTTTGCTATTGAAAAATAAATAATTCTGTTCTGTAATAACATTTGAATGAAACCTATTCCGACATTGGGAATACTGTTGTTTTACTCCGCAAGTAAAGCCATATATCATGTATTTTTCATCAAAATATTACTCCTACAGCATTTTTCACATGATAGTGTTAGTGTTCTTTTAAAGGAAACCCCCTACTTGCCTTACTATTGCCAGAAAATCCTAATGGCCCTCAAGAATTTTGTGCTTGTGCCTTGGGAGGTTTTCGTTTTTTTTTTTACTGAAGCAATCAGAGTATATGAGCCTACTTAACCCTTTTTTAACCCTGTGAGTGCCAGAGGGGTACACGACGCATTGCTTTGCAATGCGTCGTGTACACCTCTGGCACTCAAAGGGTTAAGGACCAGAGGGGTACAGAATGTATTGTACATCCCTCTGGGTCATGAAAGGGTTAAGATTTCCATGTGTGGTGAGTAACGTTTGTCTTGTGGTCCTGATAGCAACCGTCATGTCCGCCTCTATGGATGCGACATTCAGGACTGACTGAAGGTGTTATCTTTTTAACAAAAGCACAAGGGAAATATACATAAGGGCTGTTAGGATTTCCTGGCAGTTGTAAGATAGGTGGAGGTTTTTATATAGTAATAAAAAAAAAAAAGTTCAAAATTCCTATTGATTTAAATAGAGCATTTAGCATTCAAGGGTTAAAAGTTCAATTTTAATCAATGAAAATTTGGAGGTATATGTATTTTTTCCCCATGGTTTGCTGCAGACCCCAGAATCATACCATTTTTCTTATGTGGATAATATATATATATATATATATATATATATATATATATATATGTCATTAGATTAACCCTTTGAGTGCCAGATACGCGTCGCACAATGGGTTGCTTACCCCTCTGGCACTCAAAGGGTTAAAGGGATACTAATAAACTAGATCGCCGAGTCTTCTTTATAGTAAATGTAACACATTGCGCTGTGTTTAGCTACTTACTTTTATGTAGTTCCAATTATATTAAATGTAAAAAGATCCCCCCCATCCGCCCCTTCTGGCCGCCTCCCACTGAATCTGCAATCTGGTCCCTGGATTGGACGGATGAAGCGAGGGACAAACTTCAGTCAGTAAGTAAAAGGAAAACCCTTTCCCCCATGACAAGGAGCGCAGGATTTTCCTTTGCTTACTGAAGATTGTCCCTCGCCTCATCGGCCCGGACCAGACAGTGATGCAGCATGACTTGGCCAGAAGGGGCGGGATGGGGATCTTTCTACATTTAATATCTTTTGAACTAAAGAAAAGTAAGTGGCTAAACATAGCGCAATGTGTTACATTTACTATGAAGAAGACTCGACAATCTGCTTTATTGCTGACATTAGTAGCCCTTGAAATAGGAGGTTAATCTGGTAAATAATCAAACTCACATCTTGTAGTTGTTGTCTCCAAAAGCTGTAGTGCCAGCGGATGCCTATCTCTGGTCTGGTGTTTATAAGGAAAAAATCTCATGGGAAATACATTGTACTGTATGAAGTGTTTCAGCCTTCCGCACATCCACTGGTAGACACTTTATCAAACACAATGGTCTCCCTAGTCTTCTTCCATCATTATTTACTTTTGTTTTTTTGAACTGTTTGTACTCTAGGTGTAACTAGAAGCCACTGGGCCCTGGTGCGAAAATTGCCATGGACCCCCCCCCGACCACATTGCCCCCATTATCCACCTCCACATTGGCCACCTCCACACTGCCCTCATTGTCCATCTCCACACTGTCCACCTCCACAATAACCCCATTGTCCATCTCCACACTGTCCGCCTCCACATTGCCCCCATTGGCCATCTCCACATTAGCCACCTCCACATTGCCCCCATTGGCCACCTCCACACTGCTCTCATTGTCCATCTCCACACTGTCCACCTCCACAATAATCCCATTGTCCATCTCCACACTGTCCACCTCCACATTGCCCCCATTGTCCATCTCTACAATAGCCACCTCCACATTGTCCCCATTGGCCATCTCCACATTGCCCCCACTGTCCACCTCCACAGTGCCCTCATTGTCCACCTCCACAATGCCCCCATTGTCCACCTCCACAATGCCCCCATTGTCCACCTCCACAAAGCCCCCATTGTCCACCTCCACAATGGCCTCCATTTACCACCTCTACATTGTCCTCCTCTACATTGTCCTCCATTGTCCACCTCCACATTCTCTTTCATTGTCCTTCTCCTACCTTTGCTGGCTCAGGAGAGGGGGGCTTATCCCTGGTGGTCCAGCAGCATTGCAGGAGAGGTCTGTGCCACCTTCTGCACAGACCTCTATTAGTAGCTCCCGCGCAATTCTCTCCAGTAATGTAGAGCTTGGGGAGATTATGTCATATCCCAGCACTCTGCATTACTAGATGGATGGGGACAGTGAGGGAGCTGCTAATAGAGGTTTGTGCCAAAGAAGACACAGACCTCAGCTTGCCGATGTCTGGAGTGATGGCCTGGTGAGCAGTTGAGACCCCTGTGACCACTATAGTTACACCACTGTACAGTTTGTACTTCTTCAGAGGGAACATTGGGGTCTTTCAGAACATTGTTTGAGAACCACTGATTTAGTTTGTTTATATTATTGGTAGGAATCTTCTTCAGAGGATCAGAAATGTATCACTATTTGTAAAGAATTGAATAAATAACAGGAGCAAGACACTGATAACTCACAAATTACCAGCGGACCTGTGTGGTGTTTGGCTGAGTCTCTGTAACAGTGGCTTTTAATGTACAGCTGTTTGTCTGAGAATATGAAGAATTGATGACATTGCAGCACTTAAAACAATTTGGCACTAGGAAAAAAATCAGTATATAGTGCTGTTGACTGAATAAGAGTAGACGTTGGGACAGATCCAGAGCATGATTCAGTAGCTGGCAAGGTGATTGTTATGTTAATAAATGAGAAGGGGACTGAGATTCGGTTGACATGCATCCAGAATGCTTTGCTGTAGTGCATTGGGGTCAAAAGAGTATGTTTTCCATATAGAGCCATCAAATGAGCAATACACATATTTTTAGGAGAAAAATAATTATATATTTCCTTGCTGTTTAAAATAAGGGTACTTCTACTGGGACACATTTTATTCAACGGTTATTTTAGATAGTTTCTTTTTTAATTAAACTGCAGTTTCCTATTGCAGTCACTAGGTGGCACGGTTCCTATCACTTATTATGAAGAGTTGTAATCAGTAACTCAAGCTTTCCCAAATAGTGCATTAAAACCAGATGCCAATGGTGTGATCTGTAATAACTTTTGAATGATTAATCTGCCAGCATTGTGGGATACCATTTTTTTGCTCCACAGGAAAAGTTCTATAACCTATTTTTTTTTTTCATTAAAAAAGTTGATTACTACTTTAATCTATTTTTTATTATGATCCAAATTGAATTCATATAGATGCGGAACGCCCTAAAATATTCATTGCAATGGTGTATCTATAAAATAGTTTTTTGGAAAGGATTTGATGCTCTTGTACAATGGGTCTCATATAAACACAAGGTGGATCAGTTTTTGATTCAAGCAACTGCACTTTAAGGAAAAAATAAAATGTCCTCTAATTACCCTTGTTGTGTTACATGTGGCTTTAATCCCGTTAACATATATCCCAACATTTCAAATGGGCAAAGATAGGCACTTGTGTTTTAGGTTGTATGGCTGGTGGGTGCGGCATTAATGTGAGTTTTATTGCTGAGAGCGATGAGATACACTTATATACACACACCACACAGTCTGATCTCCTAAAAAGAGGGACATCAGGGTGGGAAAGAGGGACAGAAGGATTTGAGCCTTAGAGAGAGACTGTCATTCTAAAGAGGGACATTGGGAGGTATAAGTTAAAGGGATAGTAATGTTTAATTTTAACACCCTTTAATATTGTAGTTATTAAGAAAATAATTACATGGATGTAAGTCCTGTCTCTCAAACCTTTATGGTCTAAGGTCTCCAGTTCAGGCCGTTTCCCAGAAGTCGGCGCTCTAGCTGACAGAAGGAGATTCCGGTTATTTGACCGGCTGGTGGCTCTTCAACAGAGCCAAAATAGTGCTATGTAGAAATAAATGCTTCACTGGAACGGTGTACGAAGTGTGCTTACAAACCAGGCACACTTTGTAGACCGTTCCAATGAGGTATTTATTTCTAAATAATGCTATTTCGGCTGTGCTGAAGAGCCACCGGCTGGTCAAATGACTGGAATCGCCTGCTGTCAGCTAGAGCGCTGGCTTCTGTGAAACGGCTTAGAGGGAGGAACTTTAACCAGTTATATCTCTCAAACTATGAAAGTTTGAGAGACAGGACTTACATCAATGTAATTCTTTTTTTAATAGCTACAATATTAAAGGATGATAAAATTAAGCATTACTATCCCTTTAATCCATTGCTACTCAATGCATTGGAGACCTCTCTGGCACTGAAAGTGACATAATAAATTAGGTTGAAAAAAAGCAAGTCCATCAAGTTCAACCCTTGCCTCATAAACCAGAGATATGAACATTATATAGCTTTCCTTCTGCCACTTAATTTAGTCTATCAGACCTTCCTGTTTTGCCTACTAATATACAGTATAACCCTGTATGTTCCCTTTTGAAAGAAATGTATGTAATCTTCTCTTAAATATATTCACTGTATCTGCCATAACACCTCCTTGGGCAAGGAATTCCATAATCTAACAGACCTTACTGTAAAAAAATCCTTTCCCCTGCTGAAGTTCAAACCTTCTTTCCTGCAACCCAAATTCTCTATTTAAATAATTGTATTTTACCTTACACAGGTTTTCCCCAGAATTTTTAGCTTGTCATATATATATATATATATATATATATATATATATATATATATATATATATATATACCCTGTTAATGTGTCACTGCTTTTGTGTAGAGTAACCTTGTGTTTCTCCCAGCCTGTCACTAATACCTGATTGATAATTCATTTCGAATGCCTGTTCAGCTGTAGTGTTCGTGCATCACCATATAGCTCTTTAGAAATGGGTTTCTTGACTCTGCTCTTTGTTATCTTTCCCTGAGTGATGCATCAGGCAAACTAAATGGCCATATTCCAATAGTAGGTTTGTAAATAAGAATTCACAGCTAGTTTTACACAATTTCCTTTATAATTGTGTAAACAGCTGTTGAAATGGTTTAACTTATAGTAAAGTATCACATAATAGGGACAGTTTGTGTTTTGTAGAGCTTTGCCTGAAGGGATATATTTCACTAAAATGTTATTCCATCTCAAAGACATGTTGAATGTGGCAGTTCAGTGGCCTGGCATTTTAGGGTGGTAATGTATCTACAGCCGGTTATGTAACAACAGTACCACTCTATAATGCCAGGTCGTGTAGTACTACAACCATAACAAATGCAAGTTTGTGTAGTAATGACTTTTGAAAGAAGCACAGGGAGTAATCATAAAGTGCTACAAAAAATAGATTTTCTATATGTCTTACTTGCAATTTAACCCTTTGAATGCCAGAGGGGTACGCAACGCATTGCAAAGCAATGTGTTGCATACCCATCTGGCACTCAAAGGGTTAATGTTTTGAGTTCCACACGGTACCCCTCTGGCATTCAGAGGATTAAGATGTGTCACAGTTTTCCTTACTTTGGTTTTAAAGTGACAGTAATACAGCTCTCGTCAGCTGACCATAAATCTCCATAGGATGGTATAGGAACAGCGCCACTGTACAATTTCAGGCCACTGAGATACTGCACGTAAAAATTAAAGTTTGAGCTGTAATAACTTTTGAATAAAACATTTTTCAGCAGGGGGGTACCCTTGTTTTACTCATGGGAATAAACCCTAAAACATTTATTTTTTGCATTTTAAGTATTACTATCCAATTAAACTTCCTAATGGTAGGATACAGTCATCAAGTCAGAGATGATAAGTGAGAATTTAGTATTTTTGTGGCTTCACAATGCATTTGAGACTTCTCTGGCATTCAGAGGTTAAAAGAGCTCTATTCAAGTGCATGGGAATATTTATTTGTCTCCTATGGTGCAGTTGGTTTATTAGTGAATATCTCCAGATTGCTTTTATAAATATGGGCCATTGTCCTTAAAGGGATAGTAATACTTTGTTTTATCTTTATTTTATTTTATAGGTATAAAAACATGAAGAACAATATAAACCTTTATGGTTTGAGAGATATTCACAAGCAGAGTTTCCCCTCACTGACCAAAAAGGTCAAGTCTGCCATCTAGGTGTCAGATTTGGAATCCGGTCCGCGGACCGGCTGTGGCTCTACAGCAGAGCCGAGATCGTGAGATAAAAGAACTACTTCATTCAAATAGTCTACCAAGTGTGCCTGGTTTGCAAACTATTTAGACCCTTCCAATGAAACAGGTATTTTTATATCTTGCGATCTCGGCTCTGCTGAAGAGTCACTGGCTGATCTGCGAACCGGATTCCAAATCTGACAGCCAGATGGTAGACTTTTTATATAAAATCAACAGTATGAACTGTAATAATGTTTCATTGAAGACAAGTAACTCACAGCAGCGGGTGTACCCTTATTTTACTCATTAGGAAAGATCATACAATGTATATTTTTCTTAATAAAACTTTACTGATCCTTTAATCTCTGGCTGCATCAAGTTGATGAACACCATGCAGTGGTCTGTTACGGTGGATACAAAGAAATGAAGTCACTTGTGAGTGTATTTACATCTCGAGTAGGTACAAAGTGTATGATGGCAAAAAGGTGATTTATCTTTGCAGTAGTAGCAGATTGTACGTTACTACCCAGAATCCCCATCTATAGTATGTGGTCTGTATGTGTGATTCTGCTAGAAGTTACGTATTGAACATCTCCGATTATTTAAAGAGATAGCAATGGTTCATATTTTTTTCCCTCTCAATTACTCTTTTAAATATTAAAGTGTTAGTAATGTCCAAAAAAAGTTTTTTGCATATAGAAGAGCTTAAAAAGCTGAGCTATATGCAAAAAATGTATCTCTCAAACCACTATGGTTTAAGAGATACAGGTGTTTAAAGTTCGCTGTCTCCTACTGACGGCTGTAAAGCTGTCAGCAGGAGATTCGTGTCAGTCGACACGGTGGCACTTGAGAAGTGCCGCAATCTTGTTACTTACAAGGAATCCCATCATTGGAATGGTCTAAAAAGTGTGCCTGGTGTTCATTGCCATGACTCTTATTCATACTGAGACATTTGTCTCCATGTGAATAGATAAATACTTTGTGAGCTCTGACTAAAAGCTCAGTCAGTGCACAGGGGGCATTAAAATTACTCACACAGAGACAAATGTCTCTTTGTGAATGAGAGCATGGCAGAATGCCATGGCAACCACACTATCTTGTGGGTCAGCCCCCTTACTTGGAGAACAGGCTAATGTCAGGGAAAAGGATGGGAGGGGGTATATTATGTTATTAAATAACTCTTAAACTAGAGAGCTTTAAAAAGTGCGAATAACATTTACATTCCGTTATATTTTGTAGAGCAATGAAAAAATAAAATATATTAGCCATTACTATTCCTTGAATCACTTTTCTACCCACCATGGCTGTTTCGTGAATCTGAAATAATGACCCATTCAGACAACAGGGCAGGAGCCAGAAACCTCCCTCACAATGATGAGACTCAGTTAGGAGGGAACAGCTGCTTGTGAGTAGGTTTCCTGGCTCT
The DNA here is from genome assembly GCA_037306005.1 of Rhinophrynus dorsalis. NCBI lineage: Eukaryota > Metazoa > Chordata > Amphibia > Anura > Rhinophrynidae > Rhinophrynus > Rhinophrynus dorsalis. The sequence continues at coordinate 146,513,849 of CM074727.1, forward strand.
GTGCTCTTCCTCAGGCTGTGTGTGTGTGTCAGAAGCTTCCTTAGAACTGGATGCATTTGCCTGAAGATTCATGTAAATAAATAGGGTTTATAACTTAACACACTTTGGACTAAGGCTGGGCAATATGAGGCCCTCAAGCTGCTGTCTGAGTACAGCTCCATCATCCCCTCCAGCCAACAGCAGTTGTGCTACATGTTTGGATTGGTTACTAGAGTCAAATCAAAACTGTCATGGTCTGCACTAGACAAAGTAAGCAGTTACCTAGGGTGGCAGAAGGAGAGGGGCTGCTTGCTGCAGAGTATATATAGGTGGGTAGACCCTAGGTTTTATCACCCTGAGTAAAACAAGGGTACTCCCACTGCTGAAAGGTGTTTTATTCAACAGTTATTACAGCTCAAATTTGAATATTTTAGATGCAGTATCACAGTGGCCTGAAAATGTACAGTGTCTCTGTTGCTACACCATCCTGTGGAGATTTATGGTCTATGGACCAGAGCTGTCCATAGGATGGTGTAACAACAGCGCCACTGTACAATTTCAGGCCACTGAGATATTGCGCCTAAATAAATCAAGTTTTAACTGTAATAACTTTTGAATAAACCACCTTTCAGCACTAGGAGTACTCTTGTTTCACTCAGGAGAATAAACCCTACAATATATATGTTTTTACATATTAAGTTTTACTATCCCTTTAACTATTATCATTATTGTAATTTTTTTATTTCTACTTAGCAATGTTATTTTTTTTAATCTGAAAGCCCATTAACGCTTTGAGTGTCAGAGGGGAGTCCAACTCATTGATCCTAATGAGTTGGATGCCCTTTTGGCACTCAAAGGTTAAAACTAGGTGGGATGTAATAGGCGGTATGGGTGGGAGGGGCATCACCTTGGAAACTCTACAAGGTCCCAAGTACCCTTGCACCTGCCCTGCATTCAGTTTGAGAGAATGACATTGTGCACGAGCCACACAAGCCAGCACGACAAGCCTGCGGGAACACAGAATCTCACACTTTCTCCTTGTTCCACTTTAGAAGGTGATGACAGCGGGTGTGGCAAGATGAAGACTAGCGTTACCATTTATCTTAATCTCTTGATAGTCAACGTGATCTGAAAATAGCCACAGTGGTCACACGAGAAGGCCAGGAATCTAGAAAGGGAGAGTAGGTTACAATAACACTGTCAGTAACATAGGAGTCTCTCCCACACCGCGGAATGTCCTCTATCTAACATCAAAGGGACAGCAACAGATGAAGAATTCTGAATCAAACCAACTGCACACCAACAGGGGAGAATACAAATCCCTGTTGATTTAAATGGGGGGTTTAACCCCTTGAATTCTAGAGAGGTCTCCAACTTGCAATGTGTTGGAAACCTCTCTAGCATATAAGGGGTTAAAAAGCCCCATTCGAATCAATCGGGAGTATTGGGAAGCTGCTTCTGTCCCCTGTGGTGCAGCTGGTATACTCCAGAATTGGTCATCTGTTGCTTTCTGCACAAGGCAGGGAATGATGATGACATTGCGCAGGTGCTTGGGGCCAGGACACTGAGGATCTTATTCAACAAAGAAAAGATGGGACAATCTGGAGCAAACCAACTACACTACGGGGCGGAATAGGGATACAAATTTCAATTAAGTGGTGTTTTTAACTCCTTGAATTGTAGCAAGGTCACCAACCTCCTTAAATTTAGTGTCACAGGAGTTTAGGGATCTTTGATTTCTCCACTATAGTGTTGTTGGTTTATTCCATAATTTTTCCTCTTTTCATTTTTTTGCAGAATGTAAAAGATGAGCAGTTCTGGAGCAAACCAACTGCACAATGGGGTGGGCTCGAAGAAAAATCCCCATTGATTTGAATGGGTTTTGAAGCCCTTCAGTGCTCAAGAGGTCTCCACTACATTGTCTCTCAATGCCTTGGAGATCTGGAACGTTTAAGGAATTAATATCCCAGTTTAAAGGGATAGTAATAGAGGAATAAAAATACAGCTTCGTTTGATCATCCTCTAATGTTGGTCATGTAGCTCTGTATTTCAATAGTTTATGTTTTGTAGTTCAAGAGTAATTCGATTCTAAAGGATCCCCCTGCTGCCCCTTTCACTCACGTCATGCTGTCTCTCTGAGCTGGTCGGAAGGAGCACAACGAGGGACAATCTTCACTGAGCATAAGGAAAATCCTGCCCTCCTTCATCAGTGGGGAGCAGGGATTTCCTCAGTGGATGAAGATTGTCCCTTGCTGCTCGCTGTCCGGTCCCAGGACCAGATTCCACATCTGAGGGGAGGTGGCTAAGGATAGGTAAAAGGGGCAGGAGGAGGATCAATTACAATTGAACTACAAAACGTAAACTATTAAAATACAGCGCTACATGACCCACATAGGAGGATCAATCAGAGCTGCATTTTATTAGAGTGGATGTATCACCTATGTACAACATCCTCTAAATAGTTAGGTGACACATCCAATAGCATTAAAACCTTATTATTATGTTTTTTTAAGCTTCCGTTTGGTTTCAATGTAACTTATAAAAGTCTGGGCTGCAGCCACTTCCATATAGACTGCAGCCCATCGCTCTGCCTCTGCTCTCCTCCTTCCTCTGATGACGAAGGCTTCTGTCAGTAAGCTGGAGCGGTCTCATTGGCAAAGATCGATATCTAGCCAATGAGACTGCTCCAGCTTACAGACAGAAGCCTCTGTCATCAGAGGAGGGAGGAGAGCAGAGGCGGAGCTCTGTATCCGCGGAGAACTGCAGTCACCCGGAAGAGGCTGCAGCAGATACTTTTGTAAGTTACATTTAAACCAAACGGAGGCTTAAAAAAAATAATACCATTTTAATGCTATTGGATGTCACCTAACTATTTAGAGGATGTTGTGCATAGGTGATACATCCACTTTAATCTATAACTATCCCTTTAAATCTATGGGAATTAGAACTCTTTGGTGCAGTCGGTATAACCAAGAATTGCTCATCTTTTGCGCTCAGTATAAGGCATGCAGTGTTTACGAGCATACTCAGGGACTTTTAACCCTCTGAGTGCCAGAGAGGTACCCAACACATTGCATTGCAATGCTTTGGCTACCTCTCTGGTAATCATAGGGTTAAAATGATTCGAACCTGAGATCTTCCTCATAATAACACTTTAGGGTCCATAGAAATATGCTTATGATACAATGTGCTGCACAGCCCTCTTGTCCTTAACGAGTAAGTATCCCCCTTATACAAGTTTGGCTCATAATTCTCTCCATATAGTGATAAGATGTAATAGTTCTTTTATTTTCTTATAGAATGTGTGCCCCCCTCCCCACATAGCTCCTCGCTCCAACATTGGCTAGAGAGTGCTCCAACTTACATGGAGAAATCCTCCATCATCTGAGGAGGTTGGAACAAGGTGCTATGTGGGAGGGAACATTCAAAGACTGATAGGCTGCAGTTCAGAGCGGTAACCACAGTCTGTCTGGAAGTAAGGCCCCGGGTCCTATTAAAATGTTAAATTTCGCCATAGCACGCATTGTATAAGAAAATAAAACAACTATTACAGCTTATCGCTATATGAAGATAATTATGAGCCAAACTTGTATAGGGGTGATAGTTACCCTTTAAAATGTATTGATATTCCCAATATTTCTGACAATATGTCTCTGCCTATTGTAATAGAGCTGCTCCAGTAAGGATGGGGGTGCAACACATTTGCTTCACAATGCGTTCCAGCCTCCTTTGGAACTCATCTTTTTTTTTGCTGCTTCTTGGAGCGATCACTGCATGATAATTTACACACAAGGCAAACGGAGAGTTTGTGCACTAAGGGATAATAAAGAAGGGATGAAGAGAAGAAAACTTAGTGATATTTCTCAATTTCCTGGGGGAGATGCACTAAGGAGTGATAAAGAGGTGATAATGTGGAGATGGCTTCTCCACTGATATCTCTTCTCTGAGTCTTATGTTTTTCTATAGAGCTTATGCACTACGGTGTGATAAAGAGGTGATAAAGTGGAGATGACTTCTCCACTGATATTGCTTCTCCAGTTCCTATGTTTTTCTATGGAGCTTATGCACTACGGTGTGATAAAGAGGTGATAAAGTGGAGATGACTTCTCCACTGATATTGCTTCTCCAGTTCCTATGTTTTTCTATGGAGCTTATGCACTACGGTGTGATAAAGAGGTGATAAAGTGGAGATGACTTCTCCACTGATATTGCTTCTCCAGTTCCTATGTTTTTCTATGGAGCTTATGCACTACGGTGTGATAAAGAGGTGATAAAGTGGAGATGACTTCTACACTGATATCTCTTCTTCAGTTCTGATGTTCTTCTATGGAGTTAATGCACTAAGATGTCTCCCACTTGCGAAATCTTTTTTTTTTTTTTTTTTTTTTTTTTTAAATTAACATTTTATTGAAGAAGTTTAGACATACAAATACAAGCAAGATCATGGTTTGTGACCATCCCAGGTACACTGATCAAGGTACAAAAGAAAAAAGATTAAAACAGAAACATGGACATACAGGTCCAGGGTGAGAACACAACACTAAGCTGTACATCTCTGCGATAACAACTGAGCTTACACAATAGGAGAGGATAACAGAGACATCCAGGATCCGAGATTAAACACCCCGAGCCTACTAATAGTAGAGTACCACTAATCTGTTAGTGGTCACCAGCAGGTCTAAGTTCCTACGATGGTCCATATGCACTGATAAGGTAATCGTGGAAAAGAGGGAGAGGAAACCACTTGCGAAATCTTAGTGCATAAGCACCCTAGTATCAGAGGCGTAACTAGAAGCCACCGGGCCCTGGTGCAAGAATTGCCATGGGCCCCCCCGAACACACTGGCCCCCTCATCCACATTGGCCACCTCCACATTGCCCCACAATCTCCACAATGCCCCCATCTCCACAATGCCCCTTCCATAATGCCCCCATCTCCAATTAATCTCCACATTTCCCCTTCCACAATGCCCCCATCTCCACATTGCCCTTCCACAATACCCCTGGCCCTACCTCCAGTCCCTGGTGGTCTAGCGGCGTGGCTTGACAGATCTGTGCCTCCTTCGGCACAGATCTCTAGAACTGAAGCTCCCGCGCGCTGCTGTAGTAATGCAGAGGCTGGGAGATGATGTCATCTCCCAGCGCTCTGTATTACCAGAGCGGCGTGCCGAGTGGGAGAACAGCTAAGCGACTGCTGCAGGCGAGGGGGTTGCAGGGGGCGGCCGGGGCCCTGGAGTGATGGGCCCGGTCGCAGGTGCGACCCCTATTGTTACGCCACTGCCTAGTGTAAAAGGAACTGGAGAATTGGTTTTACTGGAGAAGTCATCTCCTCTTTATCACACCTTAGTGCATGTCTCCCACTAGGACCACTCCCTGTGCCTTTTTGGTAGAAATGTCAGTAATTTAGATGCTAAACAAGCAGTCTGTTGGTGCACATTGCGCAGAACTGTCTCACCTACAGTTGGGATCAAAAACCCGAGTCTTAGGATCAAACTGTAAGTGACCCCAGGTATGTTGATGGCACTGCTCAGATGCTTTTGGACAGAACACTTGGTCTATGCATTATCTGCTGTGTGCGTTAGACAATTTTATTTTTATTTTTGTACCTAGCTCCTAGGATATTTTCTGTGTGTACCAAGAGACATCTTCTAACGTTTCATCTTGAGTGAGAAAACAGGGACACCATCTGTGCGCAATGTATCTAAGAAAAGAAGGTGTGAAAACACATTGGTTTAAATGCATTCCTCTGTAAAAGTTTGTTACACGTGACACAGATTGGCCGTTAGCAGAGTTAAGACGTGCAGTACAACGTAACATCAATCCATATTGTAGTCTTTATGTCAGTGACAGGCAGGATTAAATTGGCTCCTTACTGAAAACTGGAAAGCTGTGAACACTCGGGTGCACCCATCTATTAAAATACCTCTCAAAGTCTTTAATCCTTTGAGTGGAAGAGAGGTATTCAGCACAGTGCTACGCAATGCGTTGGATTCCTGTCTAGCACTCAAAGAGTTAAATTAATGTGTTTCATAATGTAGGTATAGTGTTTTAGTACTGGAGCTCTTATATTCTTATATCAAGGTCAACTGATAGTTTTCACTGAACATCAATAGTGCTGTTTTATTAACCCTTTGAGTCCTAGAGGGGTATGCAATGCATTGCTTTGCAATGCATTGCATACCCCTCTGGCACTCAAAGGGTTAAAACGAATGCGAATGTCTAAGAAGTGAACTAGGGTTATGTACACTTAAAGGGATAGTAATGTTTCATAATAAAAGCGGCTCTAATATTTGGAGTTGTAGCTCAAGAGTAATTCAATGACAAAGTATCCCCCTCCCGCCCCTTTTACTGATGTAACACTGTTCAGCCAAATCAGAAGGGAGGTGCCCAGGTAGACTGCAGAGAGGGACAATCTTCAATTAAGATAAGGGAAAAACCTGAAAAACTTGTCAAGGGGGGCAGGGTTTTCATTGTTCTCATAGGAAGAAGATTGTCCCATGCTGTTATCTGTCTGGTCTATGGACTGGATTCCACATCTGAGAAGAGATGGCTTACACTAGGTAAAAGGGGTGGGGAGGGGAAACTTTGCTTCTGAATATCTCTCAAACCATAAAGGTTTGAGAGATAAGACTTATATCGTTCTTCATGTTTTTTTAATGCCTACTAAATAAAATAAAGATAAAACAAAGTATTACTATCCCTTTAATGTCTCTGTACTCCATGCTAGCTTCTGTATAAATCCTCTGTTTTCTGAGGCCTAAAATCTAGTCTTTCACATGCTCTGAGGGAACAGACACTCCTGCCTTTTCTAGAGCTACCGTTGATTGACAAGGATTATTTGTTAATTGAGCAAATAACAGCCTTTCTGGATACAAGAACAATGGGCACTAAATGTTATTTCTCAATACAAACTGCAGAAAAAGGGTTAATTTCTGTGTGCAGTGCACACAATGCATTGCAAAGCAATGTATTCAAATATGCAAAACTGAATTAAGGGGAAAGTTACACTTTTAATTTTAATCAACAGATTACATTTTTGAGTGTTATAGCTATAGCCCCTACATTTGAAACTTGGTGGAATAGACTAGGGGCTGGATTCCAATGATAACATTTATCACAAGCAGTGCAGGGCTCAAAATTTCCACTCGCCACTAGCCAATGGCGAGTGAAAATTCATCCCTGGCGAGTAGAAATTCGGCCCTGGTGGGTATGTTATGGCTTGCAGTGGCGAGTAACTTTTCAGGCCCTGAGCAGTGGAAACCAGATCTTTGTGCCCTTCATTCCACTTCACTTCAAATATAGCTCAATTTCTCCTTTGTGGTTTGTGTGAAAGGTGAAGAAAGGCCAAATATTTCCCTTTTCTAAATACATGGCGTTCACGTTCCTTATCAGAGCCTGAAATTATTCCTTATGCACAGATATAAAGCTAAATGTTTTAGAAGCAGTAAACAAGAATAATAATTATAATAAAAACATATTGTAGGGTGTACTCCGCTAATAGATACATAATGTGTGTTTCTGTGTGTGTGCATATAGGTGTGTGTGTGTATATATATATATATATATATATATATATATATATATATATATATATATATATATAGTCCAGTTTATCTGGTATACAGAATGTTGCATTCTGTGGGAGAGGTGAGCCTTTGGCAGCATTGCAGCTAATTACCGGGTCTCTGGGGCACAGGCTGTTTCTGCGCACTTCTGCCCCCTCCCACCCTGTTCCACCCGCTCCCCACCCTCTTCTCCTCCTTCACCAGCCTATTCTCAAAAGTTTATGTTTAAGCCCCACCCCACTCACGATTAAGCCCCACCCCTTTTTAACACAAATCGCGTCATTGATCTCCCCCAGCAGCACCAGAGGACTTCTCTCTCTGTGGAGTCCATAAATCAAAATTCCCAGGTATGGCCATCGGCCACAGTTCTCCATAGAATGTGTACAAACAGCTTCATCACTTTATTTATTTTTTTAGAACAACACTTTATTGATTATATTGATTATATTCAAGACAATGTTAAAAAATGGCTATCTGGAATTGATTATCTCAATTTAAAGGCACTACTTTCAAATAGATATATGTGGCAGTAAAATTAGCGATGATATACAAAGTTACAATATCTCTGAATAGTTATGGTAAATATTTTGGCACTAATAATTTATACTTTAACACAACTTTTTTATATTTTTTTTAAAAGATCGAGTCCTTAGTGCGTCATGTTCCTATACAGTGAAAATATCACGTATGGCTTTCTCTGCAAAGGATGAAAGATACATTTTTCACGCAGCAGAAGACTGATACAAATGATCATTGTGCTAGTGCTAGAATTTATACATTATTTTGCAGTAGCACAGCTGTTAAATGGAAGCACAATAAAAAACCAGACATAATCCTCTGTCATTTTCACTCATGTTTCAGTCAGGAAGAGGGATTACTAATGGACTAGATATATTAGCCAGTGATTGGCCAGGGGTTATGCATATACCTGCTTGAGACCTACAGACTGCCCTAAAATGTCTTGGTATTGCATAGAATAATGTGACAGTAAAAAGGGGGCCTTAATCTTACCCCTTTGAGTGCCAGAGGGGAATGCAATACCTTTCTAGCACTCAAAGAGTTAACGTTTGTCCACCTCTGACCTAGAATGCCATTAATTAACTTGCTAACACGATAAATATCCTTACTGTGAGACTGCACCTACATACCATTCATCATGTGATTTTCTAATGTCAACCTTCTTCACGTTTCAGTAATCAATAAACTATGAGAGCTCTGAACCTTAAAGCGGTGCTGTCACCTTAAAGTGATATTAATATTTAACATGTTAAAAATATATATTGTAATATTTATCCCCCCTGTGTAAAAACAAGTTTACTCCCAATGCTGAGAGGGGTTTTATTCAAAAGATATTGCAGCAAAAACTTGAATTTTTTAGATGCAATATCTCAACGGCCTGAAATTGTATAGCGGCGCTGTTGCTACACCATCCTAAGGAGATTTATGATCCACTGAGCAGAGCTGTCCATAGGATGGTGTAGCAACAGTGCCACTGTACAGTTTCAGGCCACTATGGTACTGCATCCAAAAAAATTCAAGCTTGAACTATAATGACTTTTGAATAAAACACATTTCAGCAGTAGGAGTACACCTGTTTTGCTCAGGGGGATAAACACTACAATATATATTGTATTACATATTAAGTATTACTATCCCTTTAAACAAAATGAGCCAGTCATTACAAAATTATACTTTGTCTATAAAGGAAAATTAACACCTCCTAATAATATCCCTGCACCATACCTTTCTATGCCCAGAAAATCCTAATGGCTCCTATGAACTTTGCCATTGTGCCTTTGTTCCAGAGATAAAACCTTCAATCAATCTTGAATGTCATTTGCCTGGAGGAGGACATGACAGTGTTTTTCAAATGGAAGGAAAGTGCACGAGCCTACTTAACCCTTTGAGCTCCAGAGTGCACGGAACACATTTCAAAACAATACATTGCGTACCACTCTGGCACTCAAAGGGTTACTCCTCTAAGGACTACCGTGTGTTGTGCACTCCACTGTTACTTAAAGTGTTAAAGGGATAGTAATACTTCATTTTAACTTTATTTTATTTTGTAGGCATTAAAAAAACATGAAGAATGAGTCTTATCTCTGAAACCTTTATGGTTTAAGAGATATTCACAAACAAAGTATCCCCCCCCTGTTCAACCAGATCAGAAGGGAGGTGCCCAGATAGACTGCAGAGAGGGACAATCTTCAATTAAGATAAGGGAAAAACCTGAAAAACTTGTCAAGGGGGGAAGGGCTTTCATTGTTCTCATAAGAAGAAGATTGCCCCCTGCTGTTATCTGTACTGTCATACAACCAGATTCACATCTGAGAAGAGATGGTTTACACTAGGTAAAAGGGGCGGGAGGGGAACTTTGCTTGTGAATATCTCATAAACCATAAAGGTTTGAGAGATAAGACTTATATCATTCTTCATGTTTTTTTAATGCCTACAAAATAAAATAAAGTTAAAACGAAGTATTACTATCCCTTTAAGATAAACATGTACAGTAAGCAGAGTTTGAGGTCCTGTGGTCCTACTAGCAACCGTCATCTCTGCCTCCATGGACGTGACATCCAGGTCAGATTGAACAAAGGCACAAGGCCAGAAATCATAGGGATGCTATAATACCAGTGTTTCCATGCCTTCTGGGCCCACTAACAGGCCAGAATTTGAGACTTTCCTTTTGAAGATCACATGCAATTTAATCAAACTCACTTAGCCTCTAATTAAAGGAATAGTAACACTTAATATGTAAAACAATATATATTGTTGGGCTTATCTTTCTTAATAACACAAGGGTACTCCAACTGCTGAGAGGTGTTTTAATTCAATAGCTTTTGCAGTTCAAACTTGAAATTTTTAGGTGCAGTATCACAGCAGCCTGAAATCTTAGTGGCGCTGTTGCTACACCACCCTATGGAAAGCTCTGGTCAACTGACCATTAATCTCCACAGAGTGGTGTAGCAACAGCGCCACTGTACAATATCAGGATACTGTGATATTGCACCTAAAAATTTCAAGTTTGAGCTGCAAAAGCTATTGAATTAAAACACATCTCAGCAGTTGGAGTACCAAAAAAAATTAAAAGTTTGAGCTGCAATAGCATTTGAATTAAAACACCTCTCAGCAGTGGGAGTATCCTTGTTTTACTCATTAACCTTGAGTGCCAAAGGGGTACACAATGCGTTGCGTACACCTCTGGCACTCAGAGGGTTAAGATAAGCCCAACAATATATTATTTTACATATTGAGTGTTAGTATCCCTTTATCTTGCCTGTGTTCTAGCAAGGAAATCTAGGCCTATATGTGGGCCAAGGGTTGGGAACCAATGTGTTAGAGGGTGTTTATTCTCCTACTTTCATCCGTTTCATTTGATCAGTAAATTGGATATTTCACAATATAGGAGCATTATGCAGATTCCATCTCTGAATGACTCATCTTAGCCACTTCAAGACAGAATGAGCACACGTCCCTTTTGTAACCCTTCGCAATGCCTAGGATGCCCCCTGGCACTCAAAGGGTTAAGCTAGTGATCCCATGCTCTGCTAGGCACAGTCTCATTGCCCTGCAGCTGAATGTGTTACATCTCACTGGTGAGAGAGAATTCCCCTGGATTCTGAGGGCTCAGGCAAAAAATGATTGAGCTTCATCATTAGCTGGAAGGCTTCAAAATCCACAGCCAGGATAAAACAGCAGTTTTCCATTGCTGTAGGTATCTAATGATTTGTCACCTCTATAAATTGCAATGAATGACACCTCATTCTGACACCAGTCACGGGCAGATACATTCCAGCTCAAATCACACACACCCCCTCACAAGGGAATAAGTTGCTGTATATAGCAGAGAAGATATGATTTTTATCGACTGTGGAGCAAGGGTTTGCCCAAGCTCCATTTAAACCCTGGCAAGAAAAAAAACTGAAGGGCCAGTTAACCATTTACTGACCAGAGAGGTGTGTAACACATTGCTTTGATTAAAGGGATATTAATGTTTCAAAATAAAAGCCGCTCCAATTAATCTTTGAGCCATAGAGAGTGTTATTTCAATACTGTCAGGGTTGTAGTTGAAGAGTAATGAATGATAAAGTATCCCCCTCCCGTCCCTTTTACTGATGTAACACTGCTCACCTCAGAGCAACAAGACTGTCTGGATGGATCACAGAGAGGAACAATCTTCAGTGAGCATAAGGAAAATCCTGTCAAGGGGGCCAGGGATTTCCCTATACTCACAGTAAGAAGACTGTCCCTTGCTGTGAGCTGCTTGGTCCCAGGACCAGATTCCACATCTGAGGGAAATTGGTTTACACTAGGTAAAAGGGGCGGGATGGGGATACTTTATCATTCAATTACTCTTGTACTACAACTCTGACAGTATTGAAATAACACTCTCCATGGCCCAAATACCATGAAAATTAATTGGAGCTGCTTTTATTTTAAAACATTACTATTCCTTTAAAGCTTGAAATGACTGCACCAAAGGCTTTTGCACATACAAGTGTAAAAAACAAAATACAAAAACTGGAGGGGGGATGGTCTGTATCTTGCTTATTGATAGTGTTCAAATACACATGTGGATCCTTAGGAGAGCAACAATGGCTATATCTTTGTTACATATACAGGAAATGAACAAGAGAGAAAATCTGCATATCAGAACCTGACATTTGCAAATAAATATGATATTCACTGGAAAAAAGATAGTATTTGATGCCATGGTCAGATTTCCTTTTCTGTTTACATGTACGTGTAGACTGAACCACTATGATAGGGGAGCTCAAACTTGTCCTCAGCCGCTCCCCCAATTGCTGCAGGTTTTCAGGCTCTCCTCTCATGGTTGATACAATGGGTACAAGTCATGGGGGAGGGTGGATTGATTTGACTCCAAATTAAAGGGATAGTAATACTTCATTTTATCTTTATTTTATTTTGTAGGCTTTAAAAAAAACATGAAGAACAATATAAGTCTTATCTCTCAAACCTTTATGGTTTGAGAGATATTCACAAGCAAAGTTTCCCCTCCCGCCCCTTTTACCTAGTGTAAGCCATCTCTTCTCACATGTGGAATACAGTCCATAGACCAGACAGATAACAGCAGGGGACAATCTTCTTCCTATGAGAACAATGAAAGCCCTGCCCCCTTGACAAGTTTTTCAGGTTTTTCCCTTATCTTAATTGAAGATTGTCCCTCTCTGCAGTCTACCTGGGCACCTCCCTTCTGCTCTGGCTGAACAGTGTTACATCAGTAAAAGAGACGGGAGGGGGATACTTTATCATTGAATTACTCATGAACTACAAGTCTGACAGTATTGATATAACACTCTCCAAGGTCCAAATACTGTGATGACTAATTAGAGCTGCTTTTATTATGAAACATTACTATCCCTTTAAAATTGGCACTGGAAGTATTTTATTTAGTGCTGCCCCTGCCTGATGGCAATTTACTATGCTTCTTACCTCATGGTTTTCAGTACTCCTCTTGCACCAAGAGTAGAACAGTTTATGGGTATGTTTACCCATCGTTATGCAAATAAGTATTCTTCTTAAAGGGATAGTAATGTCTTAATTATATTGAAAGTTATATTGTAGAGCATAAAATAAGAAATCCATCGATGCAATTCCTATCTCTCATTTATGGTGTGAGAGATAGAGCGTTCTAAAGTTCCCCACTCCCTGATATCAGCTGTAAAGCTGACAGAAGGAGACCCGTGTCGGCCGACATTAGGCGGCTCTTCAGCAGAGCCGCAGTAATGCAATTTAAAAAGAAATACTACTTTGGAACGGTGTAAAAAGTGTGCTTGCAAACCAGGCACACTTTGTAGACAGTTCCAATGAAGTATTTCTTTTTAAATCGTACTATTGTGGCTCTGCTGAAGAGCTGCTTATCAGTCCCCGGTATAGGAACTCCTGCTGGAGAACGGGAGAGAGGGGGATCTTTAGAATGCTCTCTCTCACACCATAAAGGTTTGAGAGATAGGAATTGCACCCATGGATTTCTTATTTTATGGTCTACAATATTACTTTTTATATAATTAAGACATTACTATCCCTTTAACCCTTTGAGTACCTGAGAAATATGCAGTGCTTTTACCTCTCAGGCACTCAAAGGGTTAAACACACATACTCATTTGCTTGATAATTTTAATACAAAAAAATTGCAAAAGCTGTGATTCACTTTGGAAAAGTTGTATCGCTAGCAAATTATAAAATAATTCTACATTATTTTACAGGTCAAGAAAGCTTTTTTTTTATTAAAAACAATCAAACGCATATTGTAGAGCTTTTCCAGCTAAGTAAAACAAGAGTACTTCTACATTTAGGAGATGCTTATTTCCAAGGTTATTACAGTTTAAACTTGTTAATTTACATTAACAGTGCCCTCTACTGGCCAGACAGCCCATTTACAGTTCACCTGGTGATTGGACAATTATTCTGTTGCATTCTATGGGGGAGTTTTTTCTAACTGCAGTTTTCCATAGAATGGATTAGTAACGATTCATCACTCCATGGTCATAAATTGAATAAAATAACTTCTAGTAGTACCCTTGTTTAACTCAGCAGGAAAGCCCTATAACAAATGTTTTCATAAAAAAGTACTGCTATTTTGATAAATATATTTGTAAAAATTCTAAAATCCATGAAAAAGGGTTTGTAGACTTCTTTCAGGATTGATAAATATTTGCTAATGTTTCCATATCTAATAGAAAACTAACCCATACCAAAGAAGTTGAAGCAAGGTAGGATTTCCCATTGGGTAAATTCTTAGGGGTGCCTCAGCCTCACTGGCCTCACGACCTTTGTGGGTGGGGTCAAAACATTGGCATTACGCTAGCAGCAGATTCCTACTTATATTTTATGATGGCTGTATAATTTATCAGTGTATATGTTGCTGTAATGTATCCACTAATCTGACCAGTTCATGAACCCATGTAGTGCCCAAGTAGGAAAACAGCAATTATATGAGCAGTAAGGTTTTTGAATAAAAAGAAAAAAACATATGTTATAGGTAAATTTCAGTAGTTATTACAGTGCAAACTTGTTTTTTTATTATTATTTAAATTGCACTTTCCTCTTGTGGTCACCAGGTGGTACTGTTACTATCATTTACTATGGAGAGCCATAGTCAATGACTCAAGATCTCTCTTATGGTGCATTACTTAAAAAAGTGCTTTTTGCACAATGGTTGGATCTGTTGCTAACAGTTTCATGTTAAAGAAAAATATGTTTTACTTTTAACGATTTCAGTGTCAGAGAGGTAAGCAATGCATTGCAGAGCACTGAAAGGGGTAATAAATTTTAATGAAAAAAGCTTCCAACATTGGAACTAGCAGTTGACCTAGAATTGGGGCAGATCTTCCTTGGTTTACTCCGTAATAAGTCTTGTAAATAAAAATAAAAAAAACTTAAAAAAAAAAAAAAAAAAGTTTGCTGCTCATTTAAAATGCTCATATATATGTTAAGGGCGTTATGTTTAACCCCTTAAGTACCAGTGACATGTCCTTGCCTAAAAGACTGATGATTGTCCTTGCAGGCCACATCCTTGTGGGAGCTCTGTGAGCACTACTGGGGTCTGAAATTGACCGCTCCAAGAACTGAGCAGTCACTATCAGACCCCCGTTCAGCACATCAGTGCACGTTCATTAGTCGTGTGTGCCAACTCGCCGACCAAGATCAAATAGGTCCTTATGGTGAATCCACTTCCCAAACTGCTGGTCATTAAAGGGATAGTAATGTCTTACAATAAAAGCAGCTTCAGTTAATCTTCATAGTATTTGGGCCATGGAGAGTGTTATTTCACTACTGTTGGAGTTGGAGTTCAAGGGTAATTGAATGACAAAGTATTCCCCTCTCTCCTCTTTTACTGATGTAACACTGCTCACTTCAGAGCAGCAAGACTGTCCGGATGGATCACAGAGAGGGACAATCTTCAGTGAGCATAAGTGAAAAACCTGTCAAGGTGGGCAGGGTTTTCATTGTTCTCACAGTAAGAAGATTGTCCCTTGCTGTGAGCTGTCCGGTCAAGAAACCAGATTCCACATCTGACGGGAGGTGGCTTACATTAGGTAAAAGGGGTGGGAGGGGGATACTTTATCATTCAATTACTCTTGAACCACAACTCTAACAATATTGAAATAACACTCTCCATGGCCCAAATACTATGAAGATTAATTGGAGCTGCTGTTTTGTGAAACATTACTATCCCTTTAAGGGGTTAAAAGAAACTTGGATGAATTATGGAGTAAACCACCCGTACTATAGGAGAACAAAGAATCTCATGATTTTAATGGGGTTTTTAACCCTTTGAATGATAATGAGGTCTCCAAAGTATTGCTCTGCAATGTGTTGGCGACCTTTTTAGCATTCAAGGATTTTCAAACCTCCCCTGAATCAATAGGAAAGTTGGGGATTTTCATTCCTTCCCTGTGATGCAACTGAAGTGCTCCACAATTCATAACCTAAGGCCATAAGTGTATTTCTGTGCCTGATGAGTGCTTTGGGCTGGAAGAAGTGTGAGTGCGTGTTCTGGGAATGGCGCTAGGGACACCAAGGAAGTTTGAGGTGTAAATCCCACTTCCTTTCAGAGGTCAGAAACATTTCACTTACCCAATTATCGCAGTTATGATGGCGCGTTATAAATAAATTATATTTTGTTGAATGCATTTTCTATTTCATAGCAGGAAATTGGGCTGTCTGTCATATAAACTAGAAGTGCAATATTCTCTTCTTTGGTCTATTGCCTGCATGACCTTGCTTATCAAACATAAACAGGAGCAGATGGAAACTGGGATCTGACTGATGAAATAAAATAATTAATGTATATACTTTATAGGGGGGCTAGGAATACGTTTTTCTTAATTTGTTTAACCCTTTGATTGCCAGAGGGGTACGAAACGCATTGCAAAGGGCACGCAAAGGGTTAACGCTTTAAGGATCAGGGATGTATGCAACACATTACAAAACATAAGGGTTAACACATTGACTTATCTAGGTAGGTATCCTTCATATATACTAGTCTGTTATATATGTATATATTTTGCATTACATTTGCAGTTTCTAGTATATAGTGATCTCTTATTGAAGTCTGCACCTCCTCACAACAATGGGCAGCACAAGACCTGAATGGCTCGTAAGGCTACTAGGCTTTATCAGAATGTAAATTGAAACAATTAGTAATGGATTACAAAGAGAATATTAGAATACGAAGACATTAGCTAAAGCAGGGGTGTGAAACTCAGTTGAACAGAGCGCTGGATTGGATTAAAATGAACCTCCCAAGGGCCACACAGTCTGGCCTATGAAAATGGCTATAAAATGATGGTATTAATGTAGATGTGTGCGAGTGTGTTTGTGCATGTACACACACATCTACATTGTCACAGAATGTAGGAGCTTCACAAAATACCCCTATGAGTGACCTTGCTTGTCTGGTGGAAGTCTGGACTACCTCCACCTACATACCTAAACAGAGAGCCTTCCTACCTTTAAGGCACAATGAAGATTAATGTGGAAAGTTTTCTAACTTTAATTGTCCCTGTGCTATATTCATAGGAGGAAAAGGCTTGGTGGTTTGGATCCATACCTCCCAAGTGTCCCTTTTTAGGAGGGATAGTCCCTCTTTATACCCAAATCCCTTTGTCCCTCTTTCCCATCCTGATGTCCCTCTTTTTAGTAGATCAGACTGGTGAGGTGTATATATAAGTGTATCATACTGCTCTACAGCAATAAAACTCACATTATTGTTTGTTTAAACATCAGTATTTGTGTTTATAAAATAGTATGTGTAAATAAAATACTTTGGTCTTGTTATAAGTAATTTATTAGGTCACACAAGGAGGTGTTAATATGTCATGAAATAGCCTTAAAATTTATCGGTAGTGCCTGGCCTACCAGCCACGCCCCCGGCAACACCCCCTAAAACACAAGTGTCCCTCTTTGGCAATTTGAAATGTTGGGAGGTATGGTGATAGCCTGATGGAACAGAGTCACAGAGGAAGTGCTAGGGTATAACACAGTAATGGAATTGAAAATACCTGACTTAGACATGTCTGTTCTGAGAACAATGTAATAGTGTTCATTTTATCTACATAGGAAAACGGGCAGACGTTATGGACCAATTGGTTCTTATCTGCCATCAAAACTCTGTGCTTATACATTTAGTGCAGTTTAAAGATTTTAACACTTTGAGTGCCAAAGAGGTGTACAAAGCATTGCAACGCAAAGGGATATAGATATAACTAACTGCTATATGAAGGACACCAACCTAGCTAAGTCCTTTTGATAAACAAATGATCAACTTCTTATTTATAGGGTACTAGTTGAAGAGCCTGTTACATGGGCCACAGTGCCACTGCCACCCGGTCGCGGGGCAGTCACGTGCAGTAGAGACTGCCCGAGCCATGGCTGATACAGAGCTGGATGCTCCTTCCCATGACTGCAGCACGCGCAGCCATACCTCCCAACATTTCAAATGGTCAAAGAGGGACACTTTGTTTTAGGTGGTGTTTATGGGGCGTGTGGCTGGTGGGTGGGGTATTACCGAGAAGTTTTAGGATATTTCATGACCTATTGGCTCCTCTTTGTTTAACTGAATCAATTAATTAGAGCAATACCAAAGTATTTTATTTACACAGATTAATTTATAAACACATATATTAAAGATTAACTACACATTTATGTGAGTTTTATTGCTGTGGAGCAAAGTAATACACAATATTCATTCTGATATCCTGAAAAGAGGGACAAAAGGGTAGAAAAGAGGGACAGAGGGATTTAGGTCTCAAAGAGGGACTATCCCTCCTAAAGAGGGACAGTTGGGAGGTATGCACGCAGCAGTGTCTACTACGCATGTCGCGGCGTTACACACGATTTAGGGAATTATTATAAAGGATAATCCCATTTAACTGCAGACATACCTTTCAATAAAAGAGAACAGCAGTCTTACATATTTATTAAGAGACTGCTGTTCTCTTTTATTGCATGATTCGTCTGGGATTTGTTCCATAAACAAGGAACAAAAAGAAGAGATACAAACAAAAGACTCTTGAACTTGATACGAGAACCAAGTGAAGTCACTATTGCTACATGTGATATTGCTATACAAGCCTTACTCCAGGTCTGATCTTTAGATACAATAGTTAAGACTGTTTACTTATATCCAGTTAATACTATTACTATTACAATAATGCATGTTGTATGATATTGTTATAACGTTTTATCACACGCTTTTGACATATTTGAATTATCTATATATTAAGAGGTTTTCAATATTGCACTATTAATATAGGCAGGTTAAGTAATCATTTATAAGGACACCTCAGCGCCATTATAACCCTTTGTGTTTTTGGCATGGGCTGGACTTGATGGACTCGTGTCTTTTTTCAGCCTCATCTACTATGTTACTGTGTTACTATATTTATGCATCTGTTCATTAGGCAGTGGAATTGTCTTATGTTTTGTTTTTTTTGTTGTTTTTTTTTTTTTATTTTACCCCAGGACCCTTAACCCATTGGGTGTCAGAGAGGTTGGATACTTCTCTGGCACTCAAAGGGTTAAGAAAGGTGTAGCAGAAGGACCATGCTCCTGTCCTCTCGATTACCTTTGCTGTGAGAATAAACAAATCCAATTAGAACACAAAGGCCAACTGTACACTGTTCCTTTACAGTCGGGCAAATGTTAACAAGCCTCTTATACCTTAATATATTTAAATCAAATGCTGTACCCAGAGGGATTCAGTGACGTCAGAACTGAGTTTGTTTTTTTTATTTTTTTTTTCAACCGGCTAAATTAATAACACTACAAGACATAACTCCACAGTTAACCCATTCAGTCCCCAGTGGTTGGCAGGAACTGTAGCGGAGATGTAGGGGATTCAGTTACTATGGCAGGCAGGAAGGCTGATGGACTAAAATAAACGGGGTAGGGGGTAGACCAACTGTACCACGGGTAGGCCAACTGTACCACATTTTTGTTTTGTTTTTTTGTACATTTGTGCAGTATGCCAAGTACCTGCCCTCCTCCCATAACCAGGACATCAACTGGACCATGGGGCCATATTCAGAAAGAGAAAGAGAAGGTATTCTGGAGCAAACCAGCTGCACCATAGGAGAAAAATAAACTCACGTCACTTATTTAAATGTGGATTTTAACCTCTTGGTGGTTATGCACTAAGGGGTGATAAAGAGGTGATAAAGCAGAGATGACTTCTCCAGTGATATCACTTCTCCATTTCCTGTGTTCTGTTGTGGAGGTTATGCACTAAGATCTCATTCCCATTTGAGAAATCTTAGTGAATAGGCTCTATAGAATAACATAGGAACTGGAGAAGTGATACCACTGGAGAAGTCCTCTCCACTTTATCACCTCTTTATCACGCCTTAGTGCATGACCCCCATTGTATTCTAGGGAGGAACCCAGTGCTTTTAAAGTGGAACTATCACCCAAATTAAAAAAAAAATCTTGTTTTGTAGTGTTTTAAAAAAATTATACGGCACAAATCTTATCTGTCACACCTTTATGGTTTGAGAGATATTCACATGTAAAGTTTCCAGTGTTGCAATTCCGGTTCTGCTGAAGAGCCGCCTGCTGGTCCACGGACCGGGATCTCCTGCTGTCAGCTAGACACTGACGTCAGGAGAAGGGGAGGGAGGTGGGAACTTTACATGCGAATATCTCTCACACCATAAAGGTTTGAGAGATAGGATTTGTGCCAAATAACTTATTTTTTAAACCTCTACAAAGCAAGAAACATTTTTTACGGGACATTAGTGTCCCTTTAACCACAAGAATGCTAATGAGGTCTCCATTGCATTGCGTTGGAATGTCCTCCTAGCATTCAAGGTGTTAAATGTCCCCCGTGGGAATTTTAAGGATGTTTATATCTTCCCTAGCGTGCAGTTGGTTTGTTCCAGACGTGCACAGCCTAGTACATTGGTAGCAAATTGTTGTAGCTCCAGCTCCCCTCATCCCCCGCCAGTCAATTCATATTGATGTAAATGGGATTTTTAACCCCTTGAATGCTAGAGAGGTCCTGCATTGCAGTGGATTAACCCTCTGAGTGTCAGAATGTGCTGAATACCTCTGGCACTCAGGGGACTAAAAACCAAACTTGAGAATTTTTATTTGTCCCCGGTGGTGAAGCTGGCGTGCTCCAGATGTACACCACTTAAGCGATACATTGCGCACCCCTCTGGCACTCAACAGGTTAATACATCAGCCTTGCTAACTGCGGATAGGACCCATCTTCCCCATACAGGAATGCAAGACAGGCAGAGAGTTTTTCCAATGCACAAAAGCAGACGGCAGAAGAATGAGTGGTAACTTGATCTAGGACGGACACTGTGTGTGTAGTTAACAGTTTCCATCTGCTGACTGTTTGTTTTAGCGACTCACAACCCTTTCTTTTCTCTTCTTCCTTTTTCGTTTTCTTCCTCTCTCTCCCCTCCCTCCCTCTTGTTTTACCATTTTATTCTATTTACCTCTCCCCTTCTCTCTTCTTATCTCCCTTCATACCCTGTCTATCCCATTCTCTCTCTCCTTTCGTTTCCGATGTCATTTTCTTTCTCTGTTCCCCCATACATTCTACTTAACCCATTGCTGTGTCTCGTCCTTCCTCCTGATTCACTCATTCCCTGCACCCCCCTCTATTTCCACCCCTCTCAGCCCCACTGAGAAAAGCAAAGTTTGTGGAGAGCCCCAGAATTCCTGAGTCTGAATTAGGATCCCCGACTCTCGGCTCCACCCAGAAACTGGACGCTGATGCATACCTGCTGGGTAAGTGTGTATCCCAAGCCACAGCAGGCTGTATGTGTAAAGCCAAAGTGGAGCAATTCTGGGTGCCGTAAACACTGTGGTGTAGTTATAAAAATATCAAGTAACTCCCCTGTTACTCTTTTTAACCCTTCCATATAACTCCTTTTGATTTCTCTCTTTAATTCCTCATATTGCTCCATAAAACGCCTTCCCATACCTTTTACCATTGTTCCACAATAGCACTCCCTATAACTCCACCTATTGCTCCATATAACCCCTCCCATATTGCTCCATATAACCTATCCCCATAACTCCGCCTGTTGTTCCATATAAACACTCCCTATAACTCCACCTATTGCTCCATATAACCCCTCCCATATAGCTCCTCCTATTGCTCCATATAACCTCTCCCCATAACTCCTCCTATTTCTCCATATAACCTCTCCCTATAACTCCTCCTATTGCTCCAGCTAACCCTTCCATATAACTCCTCGTACTCCTCCGTATAACATCTCCCTATAACTCTTGTTATTGCTTAATTTATTATATCCCTAGAACTCCTCCTATTTCTCTCTATAACTCCTCCTATTTCTCCATGTATCCCTGCCTATAACTTCATATATTGCTCCATATGACATATCCTTAAAACTCCACCTATTTCTTCAAATAACTTTTTCCTATAACCCCACCTATTGTTCCATATACCCCTCCCTATAACTCCTCCTATTGTTCCATATAACACCTCCCCATAACTCCTCCTATTGTTCCATATAACCCCTCCCTATAACTCCTCCTATTGTTCCATATAGCCCCTCTATATAACTCCTCCTATTGTTCCATATAACCCCTCCCTATAACTCCTCCTATTGTTCCATATAACCCCTCCCTATAACTCCTCCTATTGTTCCATATAAACCCTCTATATAACTCCTCCTATTGTTCCATATAACCCTTCCCTATAACTCCTCCTGTTGCTCCATTTAACTCCTCCCTATAACTCCTCCTATTGTTCCATATAACCTCCCGTTATAACTCCTCCTATTTCTCTATATAACCCCTCCCTATAACTCCTCCTATTGCTCCATGTAACTAATTCCTATAACTTTTCCTATTGCTCCATATAACTCCTCCTTATAAACCCACCTATTGTTCCATATAACCCCTTCCTATTACTCCTTCTACTGCTCCATATACCTCCCCCTATAATTCCTCCTGTTGCTCAATGTAACGCTGCCTTATAACTTTTCCTATTGCTCCATATAACTCCTCCTTATAAACCTTCCTATAATGCCTTCTACTGCTCCATATACCTCTCCCTATAATTCCTCCTGTTGCTCAATATAACCCTGCCTTATAACTCTTCCTATTGCTCCATATAACCCCTCCCTATTACTCATCCTATTCCCATATAACTCCTCCTATTTCTCATATAGCCCCTCCCTATAACCCCTCCTACTGCTCCATATAACCTATACCTATAACCCCTCCTATTGCTCAATATAACTGCTCCCTATAAACACACCTATTGTTCAATATAATTCCTCCCTATACCTCCTCCTATTGCTTAATATAACTCCTCCCTATAACACTAATGTCCATTGATATATAGTGACCCTCTCTCACATAGCTGCCGTAGAGGTGAGGACCAGTACTCTGCACCTCTTGTCTCCACTGTGCCCCTGAATGGCAGAATGGAAATGTGGTTATCCTACCTGTTCCTCCATATAACTCACCCATATATATCTTTCTATTGCTTCATATAACCCCTCCCTATAACTCCTCATATTTCTCCATATAACCATTCCCTAGAACTCCTCATATCACTCCATATAACCTCTCCCTATAACTCTTCATATCACTCCGTATAACCTCTCCCTATAACTCCTCATATTGCTCCATATAGCCTCTCCCTATAACTCTGCCGATTGCTCCAAATAACCTCTCTCTCTTTATTATCAACATTATCTATATAGTGATATAATTACTGACAACTACATGCAATGCACTTTGTTGTGTGCGTCTACAGATCTCACAATTATTCATTTTCTCTCCTCCTTTCATTATGCCAACTGCCCTCCTCTCTCCCTTTCACCCTTCATCCTCTGTCTATTTCCCCCTCCTCCTCCTGCTGTTAAGTCTGACATTAATTCGGAGCACGTGTGGCAACAGAAGGGAGATACAGTTATGGTATGAACTGTAGCGAAGCTATGGCAGAGCAGCCGGATTAATATTGGGGTCAGAGGTGGGACAAGAGGAGGGGAACAGTACGAAGGGTGAGAGAACATCACAGTTTGCGTTCTGCTTTCTGGGCTGGCTTAGTCTTGTTCTTTACAAAGGCAGGGTGAGGGGAGCCATTTAATCAGCCCACATAAAGGAAAGATGGTCTTGTTAGGCTGTAACATATGAATGGTGTTTGTCTCAGGACGGTGGGCTGCCATGTCAGGAAGTTAGAGGTGCCGATCTGGGACAAACCATAGGGGATAAAAATGAAAATTCCCATTGATTTAAATGAATTGGAGACTTCCCTAGCATTCAGGGGGTAGGGCTAAAAGCCCCATTAAGTGCCAGAGATGTATCCAACACATTGCAATGCAATGAACGGCATACCTCTCTGACACTCAAATATTTAAAGTGGAACTTTCAAGTTTGCATGTGTATTAGCCAAAAGACCAGCAAATGCACAGTTAAGGAGATATGCAAACTTGTTACTATATGCTAATGTATGCTAATTGCAGTACGCTTGCAGTATGTGATGTTTCGTATGCTGATTATGCTTTTCAGTTACAT
This sequence comes from Rhinophrynus dorsalis, assembly GCA_037306005.1. Lineage (NCBI taxonomy): Eukaryota > Metazoa > Chordata > Amphibia > Anura > Rhinophrynidae > Rhinophrynus > Rhinophrynus dorsalis. Next base: position 146,537,925 of record CM074727.1, read on the forward strand.
TCATATGCTAATGGGGTCTTTTCTGTGAAGTGTCATATTCTAACGGGGCCGGATTTCCCAATAGGCAGAGTACGGGCGCTCTCTCCCCTTCTCTGCGTGCTGTGCTCCTCCCTGTCATTTTGCATGCAGGGAAGGAGAGAGACAGCCCGGTGCACCACTCACCAACATGTAGCAATCAGATTGCGGTACATTATTAATTAATTGCTGCTGGGGTAGCACAGCTGAATACTCTTTCTTTAGCTGACTACAGCTCCCATCATCCCCAGTAAAATATTGCAACTCACACGTAATCTTCCCACATTTGTGCTGATTCCTGCCTCTTTGGGCTGAAGGATTGAAGTGACGTTTAATGCTGCAACATGAGAATCTTGGACTTTTGATGAAGGGCAAGATTCTCATGTCACCCTTTTCATCATGGTGACATGGTTATTGCACCTTTATGTCACAAGCTCTTTTGTGTGCAGCATTTTCAAAGAATACCCTGTGGTCATGTCCTTCTCCATTGACATAATATTCAGGACTGATAGGAGATGTTATTTCTTGAACCAAGGAGCAGGGGAAAGATTCATAGGGAGCATTAGCATTTTCTGGAAATAGCTAAGTAGGAGGTTATTATTAGAAGGTGGTCTCCTTTAAGAGAGTCCTTGTTTTTTGCATGTTACAGGCTACACTGGTTTTTATTGATTGATTGATTGATTGATTGTGTCAGGCAATAGATGGAGGCAAGTGAGGTGAGGCTAGGGCTATGGGTGGAACTAAAGACACCTAGGTTGCCAAGCCTGCCTGTGTTTACTTCATCATTTTTCATTTGGCAGGGAGAGATTATTATAGGTGCCCAGCACCCTACACCACCTCTCCTCTCATCCTCACTTGAATCCCTTGCAGGCAGTACTCCAGCAGCTTGCAAAGTGATTCAGCATGAAATGTGTTTCCATAGCAACCAACCGGCTGCCTGGTACCATGAGGCTGCTCTTTGGTATAAGCCCAAGTGTATTCTGGGTGGTGGCCTCTAGAGGATGTTGATACCCAGCAGCTGACCTCATTCACCTTTATTGGCAAGAAGTTCTCGAGCACAAAAAGACAGAGAAAGTGGAATTAACTAAAACAAACTTGGCCTCATATGGTGTAGGCAACCTTTGGCTCTCCAGCTGTTTGTGACTATAATTTTCATCATCCCAGTGCTGAGTATTGTGTTCCTGAACAGCTGGAGAGCCAAAGATTGTCTACCCCTTGACTAGAAGAAACCATAAGTGACTGACTATAAGAGAGTGCAGCATACTGAGTGAGGTGTGAGGGATTTACAGCAGGTAGAAACAGTTAATCCTGTTCTCTAGGGTTTTTAGAGACTGACAAGTCTTCTGTTGGAGATCTATCTCGCATTCGAAGAGTTAAAACCCCATTTTGAATGGAGTTTCCAATCCCTTGGATGCTAGAGAGGCCTTCTATACATTGCCCAGCAATGCTTTGGAGACCTTTCTAGCATTCGGGGGGTTAAAAGCACCATTTCAATCAGTGGGAAGTCTGGGAAATGTTATATGTCCTCCAGGGTGCAGAATTGCTCATATTTAGAAGATTGTATTGCCTCCTCCTTCCATTCTTGTTGGTGCATAAGAGAGACATTTCTTCCTATGGTGCATAATAAAGGGTTAGGTGAGCCTCAGTGCGGAAGAGCTAGCGGTGGATCAGGCACTTGGCCTGCAACTACTGCAGAATTGAGTCATCTTCCCCTGTGAGCATTCAGGATCCACTGCACAAGTGTCAGATGGATGGAAGATACTTAATCCGGGCAGACGTAGCCCTGTAACCTGTTACAGCAGAGTAAATGTGATCCATGGCACATCTTTAAATTAACCCTCTGAGTGCTTCCTTGTGTTGCGTACCCCTCTGGCACTGAAAGCGTGAAGGCCTTTGAGTTCCAGAGGGTTGTGCAATGCACTGCTCCTGCCTCTGGCATTTCAGGTTTTAGGACATTGGTATTCTTTAGAATGATTGCAAAAGGAGGGTCAAGTGATTGTTCAAGTCCGTGTAGGTTGAGGACATTAAAAATGTGGCTTTTAACCCCTTGAATGCTAAAGAGTTCTCGAATGCATTTCTGCGCAATGCATTTGAGACCTCTGTAGCATTCAGGAGGTTAAAAGTCCCATTCAAATCAATGGGTATTTTTATTTCTTCTGTATAGTACAGAAGTATTACTCTCCTCTATCTGCGGGCATAGGGTTCATAATCTGCTCTTTCCTTTCCTATTTCATGTATTACATACCTCTTAGAACAGACCCTCTTTGAGACCCAGATCCCTCTGTCCCTCTTTCCCACCCTGTGTTTAGGAGATCAGACTGTGTGCTGTGTATAGAAGTGTATCACTCTGGTGTCCCTGTGTTTAGGAGATCAGACTGTGTGGTGTGTATATAAGTGTATCACCCTGGTGTCCCTGTGTTTAGGAGATCAGACTGTGTGGTGTGTATAGAAGTGTATCACCCTGGTGTCCCTGTGTTTAGGAAATCAGACTGTGCGGTGTGTATAGAAGTGTATAATCCTGGTGTCCCTGTGTTTAGGAGATCAGACTGTGTGGTGTGTATAGAAGTGTATCACCCTGGTGTCCTGTGTTTAGGAAGTCAGACTGTGCGGTGTGTATAGAAGTGTATAATCCTGGTGTCCCTGTGTTTAGGAGATCAGACTGTGTGGTGTGTATATAAGTGTATCACCCTGGTGTCCCTGTGTTTAGGAGATCAGACTGTGTGGTGTGTATATAAGTGTATCACCCTGGTGTCCCTGTGTTTTGGAGATCAGACTGTGTGGTGTGTATAGAAGTGTATCACCCTGGTGTCCTGTGTTTAGGAAGTCAGACTGTGCGGTGTGTATAGAAGTGTATAATCCTGGTGTCCCTGTGTTTAGGGGATCAGACTGTGTGGTGTGTATATAAGTGTATCACCCTGGTGTCCCTGTGTTTAGGAGATCAGACTGTGTGGTGTGTATATAAGTGTATCACCCTGGGGTCCCTGTGTTTAGGAGATCAGACTGTGTGGTGTGTATAGAAGTGTATCACCCTGGTGTCCCTGTGTTTAGGAGATCAGGCTGTGTGTTGTGTATATAAGTGCATCACCCTGGTGTCCCTGTGTTTAGGAGATCAGACTGTGTGGTGTGTATAGAAGTGTATCACCCTGGTGTCCCTGTGTTTAGGAGATCAGGCTGTGTGTTGTGTATATAAGTGTATCACCCTGGGGTCCCTGTGTTTAGGAGATCAGACTGTGTGGTGTGTATAGAAATGTATCACCCTGGTGTCCCTGTGTTTAGGAGATCAGGCTGTGTGTTGTGTATATAAGTGCATCACCCTGGTGTCCCTGTGTTTAGGAGATCAGACTGTGTGTTGTGTATATAAGTGTATCACCCTGGTGTCCCTGTGTTTAGGAGATCAGACTGTGTGCTGTGTATATAAGTGTATCACCCTGGTGTCCTTGTGTTTAGGAGATCAGACTGTGTGGTGTGTATATAATTGTATCACCCTGGTGTCCCTGTGTTTAGGAGATCAGACTGTGCGGTGTGTATAGAAGTGTATCACCCTGGTGTCCTTGTGTTTAGGAGATTATACTGTGTGGTGTGTATATAAGTGTATCACCCTGGTGTCCCTGTGTTTAGGAGATCAGACTGTGTGGTGTGTATATAAGTGTATCACCCTGGTGTCCCTGTGTTTAGGAGATCAGACTGTGTGGTGTGTATGTAAGTGTATCACCCTGGTGTCCCTGTGTTTAGGAGATCAGACTGTGTGGTGTGTATAGAAGTGTATCACTCTGGTGTCCCTGTGTTTAGGAGATCAGACTGTGTGGTGTGTATATAAGTGTATCACCCTGGTGTCCCTGTGTTTAGGAGATCAGACTGTGTGGTGTGTATATAAGTGTATCACCCTGGTGTCCCTGTGTTTAGGAGATCAGACTGTGTTGTGTGTATATAAGTGTATCACCCTGGTGTCCCTGTGTTTAGGAGATCAGACTGTGTGGTGTGTATATAAGTGTATCACCCTGGTGTCCCTGTGTTTAGGAGATCAGACTGTGTGGTGTGTATATAAGTGTATCACCCTGGTGTCCCTGTGTTTAGGAGATCAGACTGTGTGGTGTGTATATAAGTGTATCACCCTGGTGTCCCTGTGTTTAGGAGATCAGACTGTGTGGTGTGTATATAAGTGTATCACCCTGATGTTCCTGTGTTTAGGAGATCAGACTGTGTGGTGTGTATAGAAGTGTATCACCCTGGTGTCCCTGTGTTTAGGAGATCAGACTGTGTGGTGTGTATATAAGTGTATCACCCTGATGTCCCTGTGTTTAGGAGATCAGACTGTGTTGTGTGTATATAAGTGTATCACCCTGATGTCCCTGTGTTTAGGAGATCAGACTGTGTGGTGTGTATATAAGTGTATCACATTGTTCCACAGCAATAAAACTCACATTAACCCCTTAAGGACCCTTGACGGTCCTGGCACATCATGGGTTGGGGAGCCATAAGGGCCCATGACGTGCCAGGACCTTCATGGAATTCAGGGCTCCCACACGTGGCTGCACACTGTTCGGGGAGCCCTGAACCGGATTCTAAAAAAAAAAAATCTGGTCCATTCAGTTATTCAGTTACACAAAGAGGTGTTGGTAGGTCATGAAAGCACCTAAAAATTCTTATTAATGCCCCGCCCACCAGCCTCACCCCCAGTAACACCCCAAAACAAATGTGTCCCTCTTAGGCCATTTGAAATGTTGGGAGGTATGGTATTGTCATTGTTATTTATTATGAAAGATTTATATTTATGAACGTCCTTAGCGGTATTGTATTGCTTAGTTGTATTAACCCCTATCAGTGCTTGGGAACAGTCAGAGTTTTACCCTAATCTCATGGTTAAGAGCCAAATTCTTAGGTTGAGAAAGTCCAGTGTTACTTACTATATGATTTGTACCAATTGCAGTGCTGGACTTACATCCCAGTCACTCTATGGCCACACCTCCACTTCATACATGATCCAGCCCCCAGTCCCATCCACTATTTTTTGGCACAGAAATTACTTTTGCCTTGTAACAAGAAAGGACAAAAAAACTTTAACCCCTTGATTACTCCACAATGCACTGGAGATCTCTCTAGCATCCATGGTGTTAAATAATAGCTTGTAAAGGGTTATATAACTGGTGCAGGGACTTTAACCCCTTAGGGACCGTTGACGTACCAGGACCGTCACGGTCCTTGAACTACTCAAGGAACGATGACGGTCATGGTACGTCACGTACTTTTTACTTACAGCGATCTACCGGGAGCGCTGTAAGTAAAAATAGGGCATGAAATAGACCGCTCCAAGATCGGAGCGATCTCTTTCAAGCCCCATAGTGACGCGCCGATACACGTGACCGGTCACGTGTACCGGCGCGTCAAAGTGCCCCTATGCGGTCGTTATGGGACGGAAATGTCCCATAACCTCCGGTCCTTAAGGGGTTAAGATTGTTCTGGCCACACCCATTATTCAGAATGTGGGTGTAGTCTGCACAGCTGAGGAGCCTCAAAATTTGGTGTTCAAGGAAGTTGCCTGCTCTGCCTATTGGGAAATCTGTCCAGGACAAATTGTCTAGTCTAGTGCCATTTTTATCAGACATCAAGCAGGGATGTCTCTAAGATGTAGCCTGTTAAGGCTTCCCTGTGGACTGATTAGAGGACCTCTGGGTTAGAGAAAGTAGGGAGATATCATCTAGAATCCATGTTCTAGGGAACGTTAACGGTTAATATTTCAAAGGTCCTAATGTTAGCTCATTTTTGGAAGTTCCCAGCTATATCCTTACCAACTTTCTACTTTGTCAGCTTACAACGGTTTTTGAAATAAGTTAATTTGAATGCATTTCAGATGGCCAAAGAGGGACACTTTTGGTTTAAGAGATTTTGCTGGGGACGTGGCTGGTTGTCAGGGTATTACTGAGAATTTTGAGATTATTTCTTGACCTATTGACACCTGCTTTGTGTAACTGAATAAATTATTTAGAATAAGATCAAATAATTATATTTATGCAAACTAAAGCATAAACACATATACTGATGTTTAAGCAAACATTAATGTGAGTTTTATTGCTGTGGAGCAATGTGATACACTTACAAACAAACCACACAGTCTGATCTCCTAAACAGAGGGACACTAGGGTGGGAAAGAGGGACAAGGGGATTTGGGTTTCAAAGAAGAACACTTGGGAGGTATGTAATACATGTAATAGAAAAGGAAAGAACAGATTATGAACCAAGCGGTCCCAGGAAGGTGCACAGAGAGGACTCTGGTCCGAATTTGGAGCGCCCCTTTCCGTATCATCTGCGGTGTGTTCGGGCACTCTGTACTGCGCATGACTGCAGCGCGGGCAGTCTGTACTGAGCATGACGGCTTCTGACAAACATCCTAGCGAATTACTATATAGGATGTGTTAGATTTACAATGAAGAATACTCAGCGATCTACTTAATTGCAAACGTTGCTATCACTTTAAATCTCTTGTGTGGTAATGTGAACAGAATTATGTTACAGCAAGTCATGCCATGCCTGATCTAGAACAAATTCCCGACAATTCAGATAAATGATGTTTGTTAAAGTGATGGTAATACTTAATATTGAAATATATATATATTGCCTCGTTTACCCTTCTGATTAAAACAAGGGAATCTCCACTGTTGGGAGATTTTTATTCAAAAGCTGTTGCAGCCCAGACTTGTGTTTTTTCAGTGCAGTACTTCCACAGCCTGTGAATTTTGATACAGTCTATGGACAGCTTTGGTTAGTCGATCATCATACCTGGGAAATTTTCTTCTAGAGTCCCAGTGTGTGTGTGTGTGTGTGTGTGTGTGTGTGTGTGTGTTTGTGTACTCAAGTGGTGCTGGTGGGAGCATATAAATGACGTTATTTGTGTCACAAAGGGGTGGGGCTTAACGGGTTGTGTCATAAAGTGGGCGGGAAGTGAACAGAACCGGGTGGGGTGGAGGTGAAGTGGGAGGGTAGTAGGAGGAACAGACTGGGAAGGAGGAGAAGTGGGACGGTAGTAGGAGGAACAGACTGGGAAGGAGGAGAAGTGGGAGGGTAGTAGGAGGAACAGACTGGGAAGGAGGAGAAGTGGGACGGTAGTAGGAGGAACAGACTGGGAAGGAGGAGAAGTGGGAGGGTAGTAGGAGGAACAGACTAGGAAGGAGGAGAAGTGGGCAGGAAGGGGGAGGAACAGGGTAGGAAGGAGGAGAAGTGGGAGGGAAATGGGAGGGACAGGGTGTGAAGGAGGAGAAGTGGGCAGGAAGTGGTAGGAGCATGGTAGGAAGGAGGAGATGTGGCCAGAGTTTCATAAGAAACTCCCAACCACCAGAGAATCAGCCTCTGTCCCCGGAGACCTGATAATTCACTACAAAAACCACAGTCTCCGGGGCAAATCTGGAGAGTTTCCAGCTATATCAGTCATCAACCTCAGTAGGATACTGTAACAACTGCACTAACATGTAATGTCAGGTCATGGAAGTACTGCACCCAAAAAGAGCAAGTTTGGGCTGCAATAACCTTTCAATAAAACATCTCGTCAGTGGGGTTGCCCTTGTTTTACTCAGCAGGATCAATTCTGCAAAATATATATATTTATTCATTATTAAGTCTTACTGTTCCTTTAACGCCTTCAGGACACATGACATGCCAAGACCGTCACAGCTGTCCTGCACTTAAGGACCAGTGAAGGTCCTGACATGTCATGGAATTTAGGGCTCCTGCGTGGCTGCACTCCACTCAGGGAGCCTTGAATACATTAGTGAAAAAAAATGCCCCATGGTCCTTCACTGCCGGGTCCTTAAGGGGTTAATCATCTGAGTGCCTGAGGGGTGTGCAGTGGTTTGCTTTACAATGAGTTTTGTAACCCTCTGGCACTCAAAGGGTTAATCTGACATTAGCTAGTGACTGAGATCTTGAATTGTAAGGCCTCAGTACTAAATAAAGATGTAAATGGATATTCTTGTACACACTGTGAGACTGATGTACTAAGAGGAACTGGAGCAATTCTGCAGCAAAGGGGACAAACACATACTCCCAAAATCTGAATTTATTTACACTGCCTTTTTTTTCAATAATATAAGCTTTATTAAAGGGACAGTAATGTTTCACAATAAAAGCAGCTCCCATTAATGTTCATAGTATTTGGGCCATGGAAAGTGTTATTTCAATACTGTCAGAGTTGTAGTTCAAGAGTAATTGGATGATAAAATATCCCCATCCCGCCCCTTTTACTGATGTAACACTGCTCATCTCGGAGCAACAAGACTGTCCGTATGGATCACAGAGAGGGACAATCTTCAGTGATCATAAGGAAAAACCAGAAAAACCTGTCAAGGGGGGCAGGGTTTTCCTTATTTTAACACTGGGAACTTTGGGAATGTTTGCTGCCCATGGTGTGGTTGGTTTGCTCCATATTACGTGTATACATAATACCCTTGGCTGCAGCAAGGCCTCCACACAGTGGTGTAACTAATCATTGGAGGGTTCCCGGTGCAAACATTTTTTTGGGCCGTCTAACACGAAAATATTATTCATGGGGCATAACTGGAACCTATTTGGCTCTGGAGTCGACAGACCACCTTGAATTATGGTTTTCATCACGATTGCGCCCCCTGTAGGTTTGTACTGTCTCCTCCAATGCATTGTGAAAAGTTCTCATAGGCAGGAACAACAGGTGGCATATGGGGTGTAACTGAGACAAAGCCCAGAATTTTAATGTGTCTCCAGTAGTGTACTTGGTTTGGTTTGCCCCTGAATTTCTTCAATTCCTCTTAGTACATCAGCTTCACTACCAATGTGCCATGCTTCCTGCATTTGTAGAGTGAGAAATGTAAAATCACTAGTGTTGAGTAGGTCTGATCTCCTCTGATGCAGCATGAACGTACAGGTGTCAGGTGAGGAGACTGAGGTGATATGGGAGGTAGAGGTATGGAGGTCTTCTATCTAACATGGACAGATACTGAGTTACTAAGAAAAGTGGTACAATTTCTGTAGCAACTGCTCTGCACCGTAGGGGACAGATAAAAATTGCCGTTGATTTAAATGGGGCTTCCACCACCTTGAAGACCTTGTTGGAGACCTCACATTATAATGCGTTTGAGACCTCACTATCATTCAAGGGATTAAAAGTCTCATTTAACCCCTTTGAGTGCCATAGCGGTATCATTGCATTGCCATGCTTTGGAGAATTTCACTACTTTTCTTTGTTCATCAGCCTCACTGCCCCTAAGTTCTTTGTATGATGTGTGTATGAGCTGTGTAGTGTGGCAAGATAATAATGAGAGAGAAGATTTCAAGAATATTTAAGTGGACCTGTCGTCATGGAATTACAGTGGACCTATCACAGTGGGGATTGTCATTCTCCCCTTTGATGCAGTTGGTTTGCTCCAGAATTGCTCCTCTTTTGGAACATAACAGCTGTACCATAGGTGACAAATTATAATTCCCAAGTTTAAATGGAGCTTTTAACCTTGTGGTCATGATGTCTTCTATGTTCTTTTTTTTGCAGGGGAAGAGGAGTCTGTTCTGGGTCCTCCTCCATCTGTTGATGAGGCTGCGAACACCCTCATGACCCGATTGGGCTTCCTCCTGGGAGAGAAAGTCAGCGAGGTTCAGCCGGCTGTTCCCCAATACAGCATGGAGGGGCAGGAGGAAAACCAGGTGAGGGAGGACTGGCAAGAAGACAACCAGGTGAGGAGGGAAAGTAAGGAGTTAGGGGTCAATCAAAGAAATGGGAGGGTATTCAATCACTTAAATGGGACCGGAGAAGAAAGGTTTCAGTCAGATAAATAAGTGTTGAGGAGCCATGATTGAACCAGGTAAAAGGGAGGGTAGAAGCCAGGATTCAGCCAGATAAAGGAGAGGGGTGAAGACGAAGATTCAGTCAGCTAAAATAGAGGGAAGGAGGCTTCAGCCATTAAAACTGGGTGGAAAGTGTCAGGATTCAACCATTTCAATTGGAAGACAGGAGCCAGGCTTCAACCAGATAAACGTGAGGAGAAGAGCTTGAATTCAACAAGGTAAGAAGAATGGGATGCACCAGGTTCATTGTAGGGAATGAGCCATGACTAAGCCAGGTAAAGGGTATGGGAGAAGTCAGGATTCATTGAGATAAATGGGAGGGTAGGAACCAGAATTCAACCAGTTGAGTAGGTGAAGAGGAGCCTCCAGATAAATGGGAGGGGAAGAACAGTGACTAAACAAGATAAATGGGAATGAAGAATCCCAGAATCAATGAGATAAATGGGAGAGAAGCTGGGAGTCATCCGACTAAATTAAAGTGGGAGGAACCAGGATTAAGCCAAATAAATGGGAAGGGAGGAGCTAGGATTTAACCAGATACATGGTAGAAGTGTAGATGAGGCTTATCAAGATACATGGGAAAGAAGAAGCCAGAATTCAGCCAAATAAATGTCTCCCCATCCCAGCTGCCACTTCCTGCTACCCTGTACTGCATTTGCATAAACTGATTAATAAATAAAAATAAATATCTCCTAAACTATGTTTGAAATAATAAATGGAGCAAAATGAGGGAGAGGGGATGGAGTGGAAAAGCACAAGAGAAGATTAAAGTGGAGCTACCACCTCTAAACAACTTGAGCTCAAATAATTCCCTATCTGGCGACTAGCTGCTTAGTAGCGCTAGTCGCCAGAATTATTACCTTGTTAAATAGTATTATCCATTCTTCTTGGGCTGACAGACAGGACGGATCACAGACATCTTCCCATAGTGACATCTGCACGCCTGCACCGTCAGTCCCTTTTGGAGCAGAACAGCTCCTTGCAACGCCTCCTAGAGCCGGCTGTGACTGACAGCACAGGCGTGCAGACGTCACTAGGGAAAGATGTCTGCGCTCCGTCCTGCCTGTCAGCCCGAGAAGAATGGATAATCCTATTTAACAAGGTAATAATTCTGGCGACTAGCGCTACTAATCAGCTAGTCGCTAGATAGGGAATCATTTGAGCTCAAGTTGTTTAGCGGTGGTAGTTCCACTTTAACCCTTTGAGTGCCAGAGGGGTACGCAATGCATTGCTTTGCAATTTATTTTGAAAGAGCTTTCAAAAGCACCTATTTTGTTAGACTTCTTAATTTAAAACAATAGTTTATGAGATATTCAGCTATTTTTATTTGTCAGTCAAGGCAAACCTGACATGCCTGTAATCCAGATATTAACAATGCTTTCGGCTCTCCATCCCAACTGCCATTTCCTGTTGTTTTGTACTAGATTATTTGCATAAGCTGTAGAGTAAATAAATCTAAACATTTCATAAACTTTAATTTAAAATAAAATATGGCTAACATACACACAGGTGATTTTGATATCTCTTTCAGTCATGTATTTGTTAGAAATTGACACTTGAGCCATCTCTTGCTCCACCCCTCGCTCTCTGGCCCCTCTGTTTGCTTCCTGTCTTCACCCAGTATTTATTATCTCTACTGTGTTGCTCTCTTCTCTTTGTTTGTCGCTCACTAACTTCTTCTGCATTGTGCTGCTGTTTATTCTTCCAATTCTCTCTCTTTATCACTATTTCTGTCTCCCCCGCCAGTTTTCCTCATTCTCTCAAAAAGTGTATTCCATCTTTAGGGCACTACGGTGACCCAGCGGATCAGTCCATGTTCCACACTGACCAGCAGTACGGCTTCTCCACCCGCCAGCAGTCCTTGTTCCACACTACCACCGCCCAACACCACTGCCCCTGCCAAGGACTGCAGCCCCACCTCCACCCTGGAGAGTAGGGACAGTGGTATCATCGGTGAGTAGCCCTTCTCCTGGGTCGAGCTGCAGGGAGCATGCTCTAAGGTATTGCTGTTAAGAGCATGCACTTAGTTCAAATTGGGGCGAAAAGACATTAAGATCAAGTTGTGCCGAGCATGCTTTAGGCAAGGGTGGGCAATCTGACTCTCTTCAGCTGTTGTGGACTGCAATTTCCATCACTGCTATCCAGCCTCTGACTGGTTATAATGGGAGCTGCAGTCTACAACAGCAAGAAGTCTTCAGGTTTTCCACCTCTGCTCTGGGGTCATATTGTACCAAACTTACTTTAGGGTCAAACTGTAACAAGCTTTCTCTAGGGTCAAATTGTAACAAGCTCTGGGGTCAAATTGTACTACAGTTGCTCTAGGGTCAAATTGTAACAAACTTGCTCTAGGGTCAGATTGTGCCAAGCTTGCTTTAGGGTCAAATTGTGCCAAGCTTGCTCTGGGGTCAAGCTGTGCCAACTATGCCCTAAGCTTAAGTGGTGCTGAGAATGCACTAGGGCCTAACTGTGCTAAACATATGAAATTAATGTATGTAAATTAAACTTATTTGAATACAATGCCAAATGCAAATAGGCATGAAACTAATTTGTGTGCCCACTGTTTATGTCTTGTAAAAAAATTGATTGAAGCTTAAAATGGTCCTAAGTGAAAGGTTTGGGTAGTGCCATTGTTAGGAGAAGGTGACAATTTGTTTCCTGCTATTTGGGTACTAGTAGGACATGACTGCTGTGGGCTCTTATCTGTGTGCATAAGCAGGTGTTGAACGGTTTGTGTTCTTTATATCAAACAGTGTGTTAGGCAGAAGTGAGATGTATACATTCTTATGTCCCTGTACGATGAGATGTTAAAAAATATATGACTCCAATTCTGGAGCAGATCAGCTGCACCACAGGGGAGGTATGAGATTTATCCAAAACCAAAAAGAACTTGCACAACCACAATCATATAATGTACAATGATAAAACCAGTATAGCTTTATTACGGTAAACAAAAGTTATAAAACCACAATGTACCTCCGTAGTGGACCTTCAAATAATACAAGGAGAGATTTCAATCATGGAGCAGCAAATAGTAGAAGCATTCTAGTGGCATCTGACCAATCAACGCGTTTCGCGTCTAAGACACTTAATCATGATCATAGGATGAGATGTTAAAAAATATATAACTCCAATTCTGGAGCAGATCAACTGCACCACAGGAGAGATATGAAACGTCCCAATGACTTGAATTATACTTTTAACCCACTGTATGCTAGAGAGGACTCCAGTGCATTACATTGAAGACCCCACTAGAATGAAAGCCAGTGGTTCTCAATGTTTCTTGCTCAAGACACCCCTAACATACAGTCAAGAATTTTTGGGGCACATCACCATTTTATGTCATTAGTCAAAACTGCAAATAAATAAATATACGGTTATTATTGGATCTCACCATAATATGCATAACAGTTTCCATAAATATACATCTGTAACTCAACATTCACATTTATGCCAAAGTTGTAATAGATAAAAGGGGGACCCTACGTAGATGTCTGTTGCACCCCAAAGGTAAACGCCCCACTTAAATCAATTAGACTGTTTTTGTCCCCTGTGTAAAATTGGTCTGCTCTAGAATTGCACCTCTTGAGCTTGATAAATAAGGACCGGAGTGTATTAGAAAATAATATCCTGTTCTGTTGATGAGTCTCTTAGAAAGGGAAGACCTTTCCTACTGCCTGTGTAGTATCATACCTCCCAACATTTCACAAGGCCAAAAGAGGGACACTTTTGTTTTAAGGGGGGGGGGGTGTTGCTGGGGGTGTTATTTCATGTCTTATTGACATATCTTTGTGCAACTGATTACTGATTTGGGGTAATAACGATTTTATGTACACAAACTCATGTATACACACATATACTAAATTCAAACAAACATCATTGTGATTTTTTTTTTTTTCTGTTGAAAAATGTGATACACTTCTATACACACCGCACAGTCTGATCTCCTAAACACAGGGACACCAGTGTGATACACTTCTATACACACCGCACAGTCTGATCTCCTAAACACAGGGACACCAGGGTGATACACTTCTATACACACCGCACAGTCTGATCTCCTAAACACAGAGACATCAGGATGATACACTTCTATACACACCACACAGTCTTGTCTCCTAAACACAGGGGCACCAGGGTGATACACTTATATACACACCACACAGTCTGATCTCCTAAACACAGGGACACCAGGGTGATACACTTATATACACACCACACAGTCTGATCTCCTAAACACAGGGACACCAGGGTGATACATTAATATACACACCACACAGTCTGGTCTCCTAAACACAGGGACACCAGGGTGATACACTTATATACACACCACACAGTCTGATCTCCTAAACACAGGGACACCAGGGTGATAAACTTCTATACACACCACACAGTGTGATCTCCTAAACACAGGGACACCAGGGTGATACACTTATATACACACCACACAGTCTGATCTCCTAAACACAGGGACACCAAGGTGATATACTTATATACACACCACACAGTCTGATCTCCTAAACACAGGGACACCAGGGTGATACACTTATATACACACCACACAGTCTGATCTCCCAAACACAGGGACACAAGGGTGATACACTTATATACACACCACACAGTCTTTTCTCCTAAACACAGGGACACCAGGGTGATACACTTATATACACACCACACAGTCTGATATCCTAAACACAGGGACACCAGGGTGATACATTTATATACACACACCACACAGTCTGATCTCCTAAACACAGGGACACCAGGGTGATACACTAATATACACACCGCACAGTCTGATCTCCTAACAACAGGAACACCAGGGTGATACACTTATATACACACCACACAGTCTGATCTCCTAAACACAGGGACACCAGGGCGATACACTTATATACACACCACACAGTCTGATCTCCTAAACACAGGGACACCAGTGATACACTTATATACACACCACACAGTCTGATCTCCTAAACACAGGGACACCAGGGTGATACACTTAAATACACACCGCACAGTCTGATCTCCTAAACACAGGGACACCAGGGTGATACACTAATATACACACCGCACAGTCTGATCTCCTAACAACAGGAACACCAGGGTGATACACTTATATACACACCACACAGTCTGATCTCCTAAACACAGGGACACCAGGGCGATACACTTATATACACACCACACAGTCTGATCTCCTAAACACAGGGACACCAGGGTGATACACTTAAATACACACCGCACAGTCTGATCTCCTAAACACAGGGACACCAGGGTGATACACATCTATACACACCACACAGTCTGATCTCCTAACAACAGGAACACCAGGGTGATACACTTATATACACACCACACAGTCTGATCTCCTAAACACAGGGACACCAGGGCGATACACTTATATACACACCACACAGTCTGATCTCCTAAACACAGGGACACCAGGGTGATACACCTATATACACAACACACAGTCTGATCTCCTAAACACAGGGATACCAGGGTGATACACCTATATACACACCACACAGTCTGATCTCCTAAAAAGAGGGACATCTGGGTGGGAAAAGGGACAGAGGGATTTGGGTCTCAGAGGGGCTGTCACTCCTAAAGAGGGACACTTGGGAAGTATGTTCATACTTGGGAACTCTCTGAATTTGACCCTGAGATTCAGGGTTTTGACCAAAGTCTCAGATGAACGGCCAAACTCTCATGGTGATAGTGTTCACTGTTTCCTACTATCTATTCTGCTCCAATTAACCACTTCTTTAGTACCTAAATTTATACCAGAAAGGCAAAGGGAGAGGTCCTTCTCATCTTGTATGTGTTGAAGCGTTAATATCTTTAAGTTGTTGCATGTTAATGGCTCACTGAGGACTGATTAAAAGATCTCTCGATAGAGCCAGCAGGGACCTTTTGCCGAGAATCTGTATTATGGGGAACATTAAGAGTTAGAATTTACAAGATCTCAGAGTGGGCTCATTATGAAAGTTCCCAGGTATGGGTATGTTATATGAATTTATTAGGATTTGAAATATGTGTTCGTGTGTAAAAAATAAGGAGGGGGGAATTTGGGATCTTAGACTTTATGATAAAAAAAAAAAAGGTATGAGTGGTGTAACATATCTGTGTGGTCTTAGATGGAGAAATGTGTACACTGCTGTGTATGTGTCTCCAAATGTCTCTGTAACTGAGCAAGAGATTTTTGTGTCTTCTTCTCTGTATGTTTTAAAGTGATAGTAATGTTTCACAAAAACAGCAGCTCCAATTAATCTTCATATTATTTAAGCCATAGAGAGTGTTATTTCAATAAAGTCAGAGTTGAATTTCAAGAGTAACTGAATGATAAAGTATCCAGCTCCCACCCCTTTTACCTAGTGAAAGCAGCCTCCCTTTAGATGTGGAATCTGGTCTTGGGACCGGACAGCTCACAACAAGGGACAATCTTCTTACTGTGAGAACAATGAAAACCCTGCACCCCTTGACAGGTTTTTCAGGTTTTTCCCTTATGTTAATTGAAGATTGTCCCTCTCTGCAAGCCACTTTGCCACCACCTTTCTTTTCTGAGCCGAGCAGCAGTACATCATAAAAGGGGCGGGAGGGGGATACTTTATCATTCAATTACCCTTGAACTACAACTCTGACAGTATTGAAATAACAGTCTCCATGGCCCAAATACTACGAAGATTAATTGGAGCTGCTTTTATTATGAAACATTACTATCCCTTTAAAGTAGCCCTGTTACCTACATAGTTTTTAGTCTTATTAAAGGGGATCTATCATCCCTACACAACTTTGTTTAATTTATTCTGTTATATATTGAATGTAATGAAAAGTACATTAATTTTTATTTTTAAAATGCTTGTTTGACGAAATTAAAAGAAGAAATACAGCCGTGCCCCTAATTCTGGGCAGACTGCGGAGAGCTGATCTAAACTGCAGTCTGCCGCTCTGCCTCTCTCTCTTGCCAGCCTCCTCCGATGACAGAGGATTTCTGTGTGTAAGCTGGAGCGCTCTCATTGGCCAGAAATCGATCTCTGCCTATGAGAGTGCTCCAGCTTACAGACAGAAATCCTCCATCATCGGAGGAGGCTGGCTAGAGAGAGGCAGACTGCGGTACAGATAAGCTGTCCGCAGTCTGCCCGGAAGTGGGTGCAGGGCTGTATTTCTTCTTTTCATTTTTTTCCAAACAGATTAACTGTTGTAGAGATATTTGATTTAGCAGTTGGGGAATGAACTTCCATTCTCAGCAGAGCTTTGTTCTCTGACTTGGTTATATAAAGCTACACAATCACTCACAGGTTCAGACCTGTCTCTGCCTTCTTAGGCTGCTAGAACCTATCCTTTTGAGCCAGAGGGGTGGAATAAATTGGTAAGGAGGAATAGTCAGGTAAATAATTTCAAGTTGGAAGCTCCCACTGAGCAGTGGGATTGAAAAGTTAAAATGTTCACTTAAAAGGAAAAGCTGCATCCTGCTAAAATAAAAACGTAATGTAAAGTTAAGCATATGTTTTTAAATTAAGAGACAAAACCGTTTTCAAAGTGCTAGGTCCACTTCATGTTTGTATTTGTATCTAAGGTGAGAGTAGGGGTAGACAAAAATATGAAGGACTTTGGAGTCAGACAACATTTTTTAGAAACCAGCAGATAGTTTTAGGAGGCAGGGAAGAGTTCTTGTAATCAGGTGTATATGTAAACTACCTCCAAAATATAGGAGCCAACAGTTTTAGGAGCCCGGGTTCACAGGCTTCTGGGATTCTTCTGTGCACTAGACAGTGAGAGGTGTGTACCAGAAGGTAAGAGGTGATTGTCCAGATTTATGTGTACTAGAAGGTGATAAGTGTATATCCAGATATCGGTTTACTAGAAGGTGAGAGATGTTTATTCAGGTGTCTGTGCACTGGGCCATGAGAGGTGATTGTCCAGATATCTGTGTACTAGAAGGTGAGAGGTGATTGTCCAGATGTCTGTGTACTAGAAGGTTAGAGGTGCTTATCTAGATGTCTGTGTACTAGAAGGTGAGAGGTATGTATCCAGATGTCGGTGTACTAGAAGGTTAGAGGTGCTTATCTAGATGTCTGTGTACTAGAAGGTGAGAGGTGAATATCCAGATGTCTGTGTACTAGAAGGTGAGAGGGGTTTATCCAGATGTCTGTATACTAGAAGGTGAGAGGTAAATATCCAGATATCTGTGTACTAGAAGGTTAGAGGTGACTATCCAGATGTCTCTGTACTAGAAGGTGAGAGGTGTTTATCCAGATGTCTGTGTATTAGAAGGTTAGAGGTGTATACCCAGATGTCTGTACTAGAAGGTGAGAAGTATATATCCAGATGTCTGTATACTAGAAGGTGAGAGGTAAATATCCAGATATCTGTGTACTAGAAGGTTAGAGGTGACTATCTAGATGTCTCTGTACTAGAAGGTGAGAGGTGTTTATCCAGATGTCTGTGTATTAGAAGGTTAGAGGTGTATACCCAGATGTCTGTACTAGAAGGTGAGAAGTATATATCCAGATGTCTGTGTACTAGAAGGTTAGAGGTGTATACCCAGATGTCTGTGCTAGAAGGTGAGAAGTATATATCCAGATGTCTGTGTACTAAAAGGCGAGAGGTGGTTGTCCAGATGTTTGTGTACTAGCAGGTGAGAGGTGTATTTCCTGTGTACTAGATGATAAGAGAGGGTTATCCGCATGTGCGCTTACTAGAAGGAGAGTGGTGTTTATCCAAATGTCTGTGTACTAGAATGTTAGAGGGGTTTATCCAGATGTCTGTGTGCTAGAAGGTGAGAGGTGATTGTCCAGATGTCTGTGTACTAGAAGGTGAGAGGTATGTATCCAGATGTCTGTGTACTAGAAGGTGAGAGGTGTTTATCCAGATATCTGTGTACTAGAAGGTGAGATGTGTTTATCCAGATGTCTGTGTACTAGAAGGTGAGAGGTGTTTATCCAGATATCTGTGTACTAGAAGGTGAGATGTGTTTATCCAGATGTCTGTGTACTAGGTTAGAGGTGCTTATCTAGATGTCTGTGTGCTAGAAGGTGAAAGGTGCTTATCTAGATGTCTGTGTACTAGAAGGTGAGAGGTGCTTATCTAGATGTCTGTGTACTAGAAGGTGAGAGGTATGTATCCAGATGTCTGTGTACTAGAAGGTGAGAGGTGAATATCCAGATGTCTGTGTACTAGAAGGTGAGAGGTGCTTATCTAGATGTCTGTGTACTAGAAGGCGAGAGTTATGTATCCAGATGTCTGTGTAGTAGAAGGTTAGAGGTGAATATACATATGTCTGTATACTAGAAGGTGAGAAGTGTTTATCCAGATGTCTGTGTACTAGAAGGTGAGAGGTGATTATCCAGATGTCTGTGTACTAGAATGTGAGAGGTGATTATCCAGATTTCTGTGTACTAGAAGGTGAGAGGTGATTGTCCAGATGTCTGTGTACTAGAAGGTGAGAGGTGTTTATCCAGATGTCTGTGTACTAGAAGGTGAGAGGTGATTGTCCAGATGTCTGTGTACTAGAAGGTGAGAGGTGATTGTCCTGATATCTGTGTTCTAGAAGGTGAGAGGTGATTGTCCTGATGTCTGTGTACTAGAAGGCGAGAGGGGTTTATCTAGATGTCTCTGTACTAGAACGTTAGAGGGGTTTATCCAAATGTCTGTGTACTAGAAGGTGAGAGGTGATTGTCCAGATGTCTGTGTACTAGAAGGTGAGAGGTGTATCCCCAGATGTCTGTGTACTAGAAAGTGAGAGGTGTATATCCAGAAGGTGAGATGTGTTTATCCAGATGTCTGTGTACTAGAAGGCGAGAGGTGATTGTCCTGATATCTGTGTACTAGAAGGTTAGAGGTGAATATACAGATGTCTGTGTACTAGAAGGTGAGAGGGGTTATCCAGATGTCTGGGTACTAGAAGGTGAGAGGTGATTATCTAGATGTCTGTGTACTAGAAGGTGAGAGGTGATTATCTAGATGTCTGTGTACTAGAAGGTGACAGGTGATTATCTAGATGTCTGTGTACTAGAAGGTGAGAAGTGTTTATCCAGGGATCTGTGTACTAGAAAGTGAGAGGGGTTTATCCAGATGTCTGTGTACTAGAAGGTGAGAGGGGTTTATCCAGATGTCTCTGTACTAGAAGGTGTGAAGTATATATCCAGATGTCTGTGTACTAGAAGGTGAGAGGGGTTTATCCAAATGTCTCTGTACTAGAAGGTGTGAAGTATATATATCCAGATGTCTGTGTACTAGAAGGCGAGAGGTGATTGTCCAGATCTTTGTGTATTAGCAGGTGAGAGGTGTATTTCCTATGTACTAGAAGATAAGAGAGGTTTATCCACATGTGAGCTTACTAGAAGGAGAGAGGTGTTTATCCAAATGTCTGTGTACTGGAACGTTACAGGGGTTTATCCAGATATCTGTGTACTAGAAGGTGAGAGGTTATTGTCCAGATGTCTGTGTACTGGAAGGTGAGAGGGGTTTATCCAGATCTCTGTGTACTAGAAGGTGAGAGGGGTTTATCCAGATCTCTGTGTACTAGAAGGTGAGAGGGGATTGTCCTGATATCTGTGTACTAGAAGGTGAGAAGTGATTATCCAGATGTATGTATACTAGAAGGTGAGAGGTGTTTATCCAGGGATCTGTGTACTAGAAGGTAAGAGGGGTTTATCCAGATGTCTGTGTACTAGAAGGTTAGAGGTGTATATCCAGATGTCTGTGTACTAGAAGGTGAGAGGGGATTGTACTGATATCTGTGTACTAGAAGGTGAGAAGTGATTATCCAGATGTATGTATACTAGAAGGTGAGAGGTGTTTATCCAGGGATCTGTGTACTAGAAGGTGAGAGGGGTTTATCCAGATGTCTGTGTACTAGAAGGTTAGAGGTGTATATCCAGATGTCTGTGTACTAGAAGGTGAGAAGTATATATCCAGATGTCTATGTACTAGAAGGCGAGAGGTGATTGTCCAGATGTTTGTGTACTAGGAGGTGAGAGGTGATTGTCCAGATGTCTGTGTACTGGAAGGTGAGAGAGGGATTTATCCAGATCTCTGTGTACTAGAAGGCGAGAAGGGTTTATCCAGATGTCTCTGTACTAGAACGTTAGAGTGGTTTATCCAGATGTCTGTGTATAGAAGGTGAGAGGTGATTGTCCAGATGTCTGTGTATAGAAGGTGAGACGTGTTTATCCAGATGTGTGTGTACTCGAAGTTGAGAGGTGTATATCCAGATGTCTGTGTACTAGAAGGTGAGAGGGGTTTATCCAGATGTCTGTGTATTCGAAGTTGAGAGGTGTATATCCAGATGTCTGTGTACTAGGAGGTGAGAGGGGTTTATCCAGATGTCTGTGTAGTAGAAGGTGAGAGGTGTATATCCAGATGTCTGTGTACTCGAAGTTGAGAGGTGTATATCCAGATGTCTGTGCACTAGAAGGTGAAAAGTGTATATCCAGATGTCTGTGTAGTAGAAGGTGAGAGGTGTATATCCAGATGTCTGTGTACTAGAAGGTGAGAAGTGATTGTCCAGATGTTTGTGTATTAGAATGTGAGACACTTTTGTCCAAGTTTGTGTGTGTGTGTGTGTGTGTGTGTGTGTGTGTGTGTGTGTGTGTGTGTGTGTGTGTGTGTATTAGAAGGTGAAAGGATTTTGTCTAGTTGTTTGTGTATTAGTTGTGTGATGTCTGTGGAGATGTCTTAATATTAGTAAAAGTTGTGGTACATGCCTTGTGTATTAGGATTAGTTGATGCTGATGCCTATATTGGGAAGGTTTGTGTGCTGATGTTCTGCTTACTCTGTTCTGACGTACTTGAACGAGATCTGTGGAAGCTGTTAAAACACTTTTGTGGTCTGGAATACGAATAACGTCTGATTATCACAAGCTGCTGTCTTGTACTTTGCACAGACCTTCCAGTAAGGATCCTGCCTGCAGCTCCAATTGATCTGGCTTCTCTCCTTTCATGCCTGGCTGTTTGGGGAGGGGGGACTATAGGCTGAAAACTCAAAGAATTTTGGAGGAAACAAACTACACCATGGGATGGGGAAGGAATAAATAATTCCCATTGATTTAAATGTTTTTGAACACCTTGAATGCAAGAGATGTCTCTGACGTTTGCAAACCATTGGAAATTTGGGGAATCATTTGTGTTTGATCATAGTTGTTTGTCTTTTGCTATGTGAGTACAGGCCTAAGGGTCTCAAGTAGAAAGGAAAAGATGAGCCATTATTCAACAAACCATCTGCACTATAGGGTGACGCAACATAAAATCCAATTGATTTAACTCTTTGACCGCCAGTGGTGTGGGTAACATTGCCCTGTAATGCTTTACATACCTCTCTGGCACATTAAAAACTATGGAATATCCTACTGTACACATTAGCTACTGCTCTCATGAGAAAAATGGCACCCAGTGGTATGAGGTGACTTGCTGTAGTGGGTACCAGAAGCACAAAACTACCCAACTACAAGCTTGCATTTTTCTTACACTTTTTTCAACCATGACTTGCCTGTACTAAAATGAGCATCCAAAATGTGAGAGGCTTCTGAGGACGAACAACAGCACAATGGCCTGTTCTACAGCTAGTCACTGCTCAGAATCATCACATTTTAGCTCTCTAGTGCCATTACAGAGGAGAAATTTCCACATACATATTAGACTAATCACGCCCAAAAGGGCTGGCCAGTTCCAAACATGACGGGCAAGTCCCCCCTGCATGGGAACACCAGCTAACCCCCGATGTACGGTTCGGCCTTGTTGGGCCTTGTCAAGAGGGTGCAACTGGATTCCCTAGGCACTGAGAGCAAGGGGTCCATGTCTGGATTACCCTTCACTTACTAAAATGGTTGTACCAGCTACAGAAATGAATAAAATGTAGACAAAGCCCATCATCAGATTGGAAGGAAGATAACCCACTACATCAGATGGGGGATCGTTTGCCTTTCTAGCCACAACCTGGTGTGCACAATTGTTTCCAGAAGGTGGATCTAAAGGGAATAATAGGCATTTATTTTACATTTCCACCCCTTTAAATGCTCTACAGTTTTTGAAAACTGTCATTTCACATTATCTGCTACTTCTCCTACAAAAATGATACCCCGTTGGTATGGCCTGACATATCGTAAAGTATGCCAGAGGTAAAAAAAAGTTGTTGTTTTTTTTTTTTTCAAACTGCCGCTTGAACTAAAATGGTCCTAACTGATGGAGATATGGTGGAAAGGTATGCAAGGCATACCATTTTGACAAATAAACATTAATTTGCATCAAATTAGGGTATCTTAGCCTTTTTACCCCACTCTGGCGTGCACAATTATTTCCTTTTTCTGGTGCTATAAGTAATATTTTCTTTTTTTGTGTGTTTTTTTTTTTTTCTTTTTTTTTCATGTCCACCACTTCAAAGATACTAAAAACATTGTATTTATTCAGCTTCGTTTATCTTTAGCTATGTGAGTACAGCCCTAAGGGTCTTAAGCAGAAAGCAAAAGATGAGAAATTATTGAACAAACCAACTGCACTATAGGGCGAGGCAATGTAACATCCATTGATGCATCTCTTTGAGTGCTAGTGGTGTGGGTAATATTGCCCTGTAATGTTTACATACCTCTCTAGCACTTTGAAAACTACAGAATATCCTACTGTACATATAAGCTCCTGCTTTTAAGAGAATAATGGCACCCAATAGTATGAGGTGACATACTATATGGCGTACCAGAAGCACAAAACAACCCAACTAAAAGCTTGCATTTTTCTTACACTATTTTCAGCCATGACTTGCCTGTACTAAAATGGTTGTACCAGTTACAGAAATAGTAGACAAATCCCATCATCATATTGGAAAGAAGAAAACCCACCTCATCAGATGAGGGGACATTTGCTTTTTAAGCCCTAACCTGGTGTACACAATTATTTCCAGAAGGTGGATCTGAAGGGAGTAATAGGCATTTTTTACATTTCCATCCCTTCAAATGTACAAGAGTTTTTGAAAATATAATTTCCTACTGCATTCATTAGCTGCTACTCCTCCGACACAAATGATACCCCATTAGTATGGCTTGACATACCACAGAGTATGCCAGAAGCACAAAATTTCTTTTTAAAAGTCTGTCTGAACTAAATTGGTCCTAACTGATTGAGATATGGTGGAAAGGTATGCAAGGCATACCATTTTGGAAAATAGACATTAATTTGCATCAAATTAGTGTATTTTAGCCATTTTACCTCAGGCTGATGGGCACAATTGTTTTCTTAAGGTTGTTCTATAGGGAATATTTTCTTTTCTTTTTTTTTTTCATTTCCACCACTTCAAAGATACTAAAACTTTTAAATACATGGCATTTACTGCTGCTTTACCAGACCAAGAAAAATGGCACTCCGTTGGTATGGGTTGACATACTGTAGGGGGTGACAGAAGCCCTAAACTATATCTGGCAATTTTCTTTTTTTGAAATTACCGGAATCCTCTAAAATGGTCATAATGATAGAGACAGTAAAGGGATAGTAATACTTGATTTGAAGAATGTTTAATATTGTACATATTAAAGTGGAACTAACACCGCTAACAAACGTTGTCTGTATTAATTCCCTATCTGGCGACTAGCTGCTTAGTAGCGCTAGTCGCCAGAATTATTACCTCTTTATGTAGAAATATGCATTCATCCTCGGCTGACAGGCAGGACGGAGCGTGGACATCTTGCCCTAGTGACGTCCGTGCGCCTGCTCTATCAGTCCCTTCCGGAGCCAAATGGCTCCTAGCAACACCTCCTACAGCTGTCTAGGACTGACAGCGCAGGCGCGCGGACGTCACTAGGGCAAGATGTCCGCTCTCCGTCCTGCCTGTCAGTCGAGGATCACTTCAAATTTCTCCATGAAGAGGTAATAATTCTGGCGACTAGCGCTACTAAGCAGCTAGTCGCCAGATAGGGAATTAACACAGACGACGTTTGTTAGCGGTGTTAGTTCCGCTTTAAAAAAATAAATTAAATGATGGAAGTCCCGCTGCTCACAGTTTGATCGTTTTAGAGTTATAAGCTTCTAAAGTTTCCCCTCCCGCCCCTTTTACCCACATCAGCACTGTAGCTGGCAGACTTAGATCCTGGTCCTGGGACCGGACGGCTCATCCGCAGAGCCAAAATAACATTGTATACAAAGAAATTCTTCATAAGAACAGTCTACAAAGTGTGCCTGGTTTGAGGCAGGCACACTTTGTAGACCATTCTAATGAAGAATTTATTTGTATACAATGGTATTTCGGAGCTGCAGACAAGCCGACTGGTCCTGGGACCAGGATGTAAGTCTTTCAGCTAGAGTGCTGACGTGGGTAAAAGGGACGGGAGGGTGAACTTTAGAAGCTTATAACTCTAAAACGATCAAACTTAGAGCAACAGAACTTCATTTATATCATTTAATTTATTTTTTTTAATATGTACAATATTAAACATTCTTAAAATCAAGTATTACTATCCCTTTAAAAAAAAGTCAGTATGGCATGCCATTTTGGAAAGTAGACATTCACCTGCATCAAATGAGAGTCCACTTGCCTTTTTATCCCTAGACTAGTGTGCACAAATCTTTCTAGAATGTGGTGCTGTAGGAAAAAATACTTTTATTTACACTTAGTCACTTCAAAGATACTAAAATCTTTCAATACCATGGAATTTCTTGGAATTTTCAGTACCTAATACCAGCCCAAGAATAATGGTAATTCATTGTTATGGGTTGACATACTTTAATGGGTTCCTGAAGCATGGTTACTTGGGAAACAGGCAGTGTATGTAAAATTCCATGAATACCAATGGACCAAGGTTGGGTTGGTAAAAATGTGTGTGTAAGGGTCTGTGACTAGTACTGTTAAGAATATGTGAGGATATGTTACTTCCAGTGTGCAGTAGAATCAACCTTAGGTGTCTGGCAGTGTACATGGTGATCTTTAATGGAACCAAGCAGAGGGTTAGATAGTGTATTTGAGGGGGAGTGGAGAGTAGATCAAAGGGACGGTGCCCTGGAGGGTATATCTGTGAGATTCAAAGGGGGTGTCCAACACAATGCAAAACAATGACACCACTCTGGCAGACGTTTTTTTATATAATTTTTTTCCCTTCAGATATATTTTTAACCCTTTGAGTATCAGAGATTTATCCAGTGCATTGAGGCGGATTGGATTCCTCTCTGGTACTTAATGAGTGATGACCTTAACCCCTTGAATGTTAGAGTTCTCCATGAAATGTTTTGCAGTGCAATGGAGAACTCTATCACTGAATGGGTTAAAAGCACCATTTCAGTTAATGGGATTTTTCTTTGTCCCGGACCTACTCCGTTTTACATAAGGCCCTGTGCTACCTCCTTCATCTCTTTTTGGATACGAGAGATCGATCACTGTGGATCGATGCTGCCGTATTCTGCCAAGGCCTGTTATTTCTGCATGTAAATGTGTCACTGATGACAGCTCGGCATGAAATGTGTATTTATTCCTCTGTACTAAATGCCTATGATTGTACAATTCATTATCAGACTCTGCAGGTCCAACACCCCCTCCTGTCCAGTGATTTACAAGCAGAGGCAGAGTGGTTATTGCAGTATCTTTCTAGAAAACGAGAGGCTGCAATCAGAAGGAAAAGCTGTACTGTGGCAATTTTGAATAACAATGAGAGAGGCTAAGACGGGGTTGCCGGATCCTCCCTTTAACCCTTTGAGTGCTAGAGGGGAATGCAACGCATTGCGGAGCAATGCGTTGCATACCCCTCTGACACTCAAAGGGTTAAAACGAGGGGCACACACGCACATAACTGCATGTTTCAGGGCTGCAGTGATTACTGCAGTTTCCATGTGTTCCTTTTTTAACCCTTCAAGTACAATAATTTGTGTAGCCCTCTGGCATTCAGAGGGTTAAAATGGTGATTTGGCAACCTTACTCGAGAGATGATTGCTGCCAGAACATAAAATGGGCCAAGGGAAATGGTATTGCTTATGAAGTTAAAGGCCTTTTAGGTGCTAATATTTTTATATTTGTGTACCATAGATGGGCAACATGCGGCCTTCATTGGCTTCTCCAGCAGTCCCCTGGTGAAATAGGAACACAATCAATTACTCTCTTTCTCACGTTATATACCTTTAAATGCCCTGTACTTCATGCCAGTATATGTACTTTTCTGAGGTATAACATCTAGTCTTATATATTCTCTGGAAAGCAGTCATTTCTGCCATTTCCAGGGCTCATTGACTCCCATTATCATAGTAGTCTTGATAGCTGTCTCAGAAGTGGAAGTGCTGTATTGTCATACCTGCGAACTTTAATTTGTGGAGTCCCCAGAAGCGACTTCTCTGATGCCAATGGGGAGCGTAATTGCCACAAAATGTGGCAGAAAGGGGGAGGAGTTTACCCGTGAGTGGGAGGTGGGGCTTTCTGGGGCAACACACAAGTGGACGGGAAGTGGGGGGGAACTGGGTGGGAAGGAGCAGAAGTGGGCAGAAATTTAAAGCAAACTCTCCACATCTGGAGAATAAGCCTCTGCCCCCGAGACACCCAGTAATGCAGTGTCAAAAAAAATTCCGGAGAGTTCCCAGGTATCTGCAAGAGAGAGAGAAGGGTACTTACCTCAATAAATTTACTGTTTTTATCTCTTATCTTTCATTGCCAAGAACTCAGAGAACAATAACCATACTGTCTTTGTAAAGACAGTCTACACATGAATTAAAATAAGCAAATTTAGCATTAGATTTTAGGGATCTGATATAAATTAACACATTTTTACATCTGCTACCTGGAAATATGATATTTTAAATGATCTAACCTTATTTAAATTTCTGTTTTAATGTTCTTTAACTCTTTGGTTGCTTATGTCTCCAGAGCTTTGCAAATCAATAAATGTCATGTGCGTTCAGGAAGCATTTGTAAAAATGTGATCTCTCACCTAAATACGTGTAATGCTCCTTAGTTAGAGCATTTATCTAAAACACTTAAAATATTGTTCACTGTATTAAAAAAGTAGTTAAATGCGCAAAAAATAAAGTTTAAAAAGTGTCCGTCAGCCTACTTCCAGCTTGCCGAACTTTGCCGACCAGAGGCAGCTCCGTCCCACTACCCATCATCCTTGCACGACGGAGGCTGTCTGTCACTAAAGTGGAGCGATCGCATTGGCAGAGATCGATATCTAGCCAATGCGATCGCTCTACTTTAGTGACAGACAGCCTCCGTCATGCGAGGATGATGGGTAGTGGGACGGAGCTGCCTCTGGTCGGCAAAGTTCGGCAAGCCGGAGGTAGGCTGCCGGACACTTTTTAAACTTTATTTTTTGCACATTTAGCCCTTTCAGTGCCAGAGGGGTACGCAACACATTGCTTTGCAATGCGTTGTGTACCCCTCTGGCATTCAAAGGGTTAACTACTTTAATACAGTGAACAATATTTTAAGTGTTTTAGAAAAATGCTCTAACTAAGGAGCATTACACGTATTTAGGTGAGAGATCACATTTAATGTTAAATCCCTAAAATCTAATCCCAATTTTAATGTACGCTGTCCTATGTAGACACTAATTAGTGACTAGTGTTTGTGCAGAGAGAATACTGTTAACCATTTGAGTGCCAAAGGGTTACACAACGCATTGCAATGCGATGCACCGCATACCCCTCTGGTATACAAAGCATTAATGAATTTGGATTAGCATCTCACTATCCTCATAGTCAAAAAGGCTTTTACCATATCACAGTCCATTTACAGCCAATAAAACACTACCACTTCTAAGATACCCTATCAAGATAATCGGGGCCTGCGATCCCTAGTAAGGCAAGAATGGATGCCCCTGCAGAGACTATTTAAAGGGGAACTATCACCTCTTTTCAAGTTTGCCTCTGTGTACTGTTTCTATAGCGATAATGTAATCTATTTTTTTTTCTATAATGCAGGGTGTGGCAAAATTTACCGGTTTAAAAATGAGCTGGTGATGTCACTTCAGGACAGCATGCATGTCAATCTTCGTTTGTTCCTTCCCCAAATATTGCCTCGTTCCAACCTCCTCTTATGACGGAGGATATCCACATGTAAGCTGGAGTGATCTCTTGCGAATGAGAGAGCTCCAGTTTACGTGGAAAAGCCTCCGTCATCAGAGGAGGTTGGAATGGGGCAATACTTGGTGAGGGAACAGACAAAGATTGACAGGCTGCGGGGCAGAATGAACCGCAGCCTGTCCTGAAGTGACATCACCGGCTCATTTTTAAAGTGGTAAGTTTCTCCATAGCCTGCATTATAGAAAAACACACACACAGATTGCATGTTATCGCTATAAGAACTGTCAATACTGTCAGAGTTATAGTTAAAGACTAATTCAATGACAAAGTGTCCCCCTCCCGCCCCTTTTACTGATGTAACACTGCTCAGCCAGATCAGAAGGGAGGTGCCCAGGTAGACTGCAGAGAGGGACAATCTTCAATTAAGATAAGGGAAAAAGCTGAAAAGCTTGTCAAGGGGGGCAGGACTTTCATTGTTCTCATAGGAAGAAGATTGTTCCCTGCTGTTATCCGTCTGGTCTATGGACTGCATTCCACATCTGAGAAGAGGTGGCTTACACTAGGTAAAAGGGGCGGGAGGGGAACCTTTGCTTGGGAATCTCTCTCAAACCATAAAGGTTTGAGAGTTAATGCTTATATTGTTCTTCATGTTTTTTTAATGCCTACAAAATAAAATAAAGATAAAATGAAGTATTACTATCCCTTTAAGACTAGATATTAGGCATCAGAAAACAAAAAGAGAATATTTACAGGTATTAGCATGAAAAGTACTAGGTAATCTAGAATATATAACCCCAGATAATTTTTTAGGTATTAGTGTTTCATTAATCTACTTTTTTAACACTTAGAATTTTTATCCATCATTTTTGGCCATTTGGTGAACTTGAGGACCACATATGAGGCTGTTGGGGGATGGAATTTGATTGTCATAGTTTATACACCGTTTGTATCTAGCGATACTGTATATACTCTTATACATATGAGATTATTAGTATGGTTTAATGCAAAATAAATGTCATGTGGTTGTGTTTTTCCACATTATAACCTCTAGACCTGACATTACTGGGGTCTCTTCCTGGATTGGGATATGAAAAAAGTAATCACAGTGCCAGTACTTTCAGCTGGAGAGCCAAAAAAATATTGTCTATCCCTGTACTACCCCAAGGCTGCTCAGGTCAAGTAGGTTTTATGTGATTATCCTTCTTTGTTTATTGTGCTGAAGAATTTATTGCCAATAAAGCTGCTTCAGGTCAACTTCTGGGTGTCAGTATCCTCTAAAGCCCACCTCCCAGAATCCTGCTGGGTTCCTGGCAAAGCCTCATGCTACCAGGTTGCTATGGTTGGTTGCTATGGACACATTTCATGCTGATTCACTTCACAAAATGCTGGAGTGCTGACTGCTAGTGAGAATATGAGGAGAGGTGGTGTAGGGTGCTGGGTCAGAGGATGCCTACCCCTGACATAGGCTGTCCAGGTAAATATTCCAAAAGTGCTGTATCAGCATCAGAGGAAGCAATGTTTTACTTTGACTATACATATTCTGCAAGTATATGTCAGATTGCCTGTACTTTTTATGTTTCTTTTCTTCATCTTCACCTATTCGTTTACACTTTTATGTACCTGACAGTGAGCTCCCTAGTTATCTGTTGCCACATAGCTTCCTGGTGAGTGACTGTAATACAATGGAACACTGTCCCTTCAGCACTGTGTGCTCTCTATGCTGCTCTTTAATCCTCTAGTAACCAGATGGGTGCATAATGCATTACAAAAATGAATACAGAGAGCTTTCTTGAAACAGAGTTTCATTGAGCTCCGTGTCATCAACATACATGTGTAAAACATAGGTGAAGATGATGAAAACATCAGAATAAAACATATAGGCATTTTGACTTTACATATTACGTGCCTGAATATGTATCATCAAAATAGAAGTTTGTTAGCTCTAAAAATATATATATTAGTATCTAACAGATCTATCACCACATAAAAAATATGTATGTATATCTGCTTTTCCCTGTGCAATGTCCCTCACAGCTGAAAGGGAGAATAACAGAAGGTAAATATATATAGATGAGCGCCATTATAGCAATATATTTTGCTGTGTATAAATATGTGTATATATATATATATATATATATATATATATATATATACACTCCAAACTATATCAGTATAATGGTGCTCACCTACTAGAGTGGGCTCTATAAACTGGGAGAATATCAATAATATACCTTTAAGAAATAGGGGGCAATCTGTCGCTCAATCGCTAGCCCTGTAGTGAGCTGGGCGAAACTGTAATATGGAAAAAATAGAAAACAAGCGAGAGTGCTAGATAAAACCCCCTTTATAAATCCATGGATATACACTGAAAGCTGTATAAGAGACAATAATATTTATTATCACAGTTAGGGTTTCCACCCAGCCGGTATTTTACCGGCAGGCCGGTAAAAAATTGGCTTCTGTCCAA
This sequence comes from Rhinophrynus dorsalis, assembly GCA_037306005.1. Classification (NCBI taxonomy): domain Eukaryota; kingdom Metazoa; phylum Chordata; class Amphibia; order Anura; family Rhinophrynidae; genus Rhinophrynus; species Rhinophrynus dorsalis. The sequence continues at coordinate 146,569,192 of CM074727.1, forward strand.
TGTTAAGTCTATGGCCGGTATTTTTTTAAAGAAAAGGTGGCAACCCTAATCACAGTTAATACAAATAATCTTAAAAAAATATATAAAAACAAAAATAAAATAACCCCCAAGTGGACTAAAATGTATCCTATATAATAATTCGCTAAATCGTGTGTAACGCCGCGACATGTGCAGTAGACACTGCTGCACGTGCTGCAGTCATGCGCAGTGGAGACTGCCCGCACCACGGCTGATACAGAGCTGGGCGCTCCGAAGGAGCGTCCAGCTCTGTATCAGCCGTGGCGCGGGCAGTCTCCACTGCGCGTGACTGCCCTGCGACCGGGTGGCAGTGGCACTGTGTCCCGTGTAACGGGCTGTTCAACTAGTAAATCTATATAAAGCACCGTGATATCGCTGGGAAAAAAAGAGCTCTTCTCATTCAAAAATGTTCATGGCTGCTTTTTAGATACATGGTACCTGATGTACTCAGTGCTGTAATGCGGGCAGGTGTGTGGCTCAGTCCAACACGGCTCTTTTCCTTTGTGAGTGTGCGTCAATGATAATCACGGACAGAGATCTTATGGTGTAACGATACTGGCTGTCGAATTATATTCACCGTTATTGCAGCCTCTCTCCCATCCTTGATGTTTATAGACAATTCCCGCACTGTTCTCACTGATTCAGCTGGATGCTGGTTTCTTTGTAGTCCAACAACTACACCTCCCATCTTTAATATATAGTCCAAGTGATCACAGTTGCTGAAGTGGTGCCCACTCGTGGGGTCCCCCCAATCCTACGCGTTTTGTATCCTTTATGGATACTTCTTCAGGGATATTTTCTGGAGTTTTGATAATTGTAGAGTCCTTTTTTCAGACGCTTCTTTTGTATCTGCCAGTGTATGGATAATGATGCACCTATTCTCAGGTGTGATAGACAGGAAGTCCATAGTCAGAAGAGCTATAGCGCAGCTTCCGCTGTAATAGATTGTTATAAAACATTCTCTGTATGGGGCTATTAACCCTTAGTTACAAATACATTTTCATATGCTTAAATAAGTTGATATGGAACATAATAACATGTATCAGCAAAATGGACATATAACTACGGTGACTTACATATACTCAATGCTACCTACCCAGAACTATTTAACCTAACAATGTTCAAAGATAAATATAAATGAAATAAAATAATAAATGCCTAGATCCTAAAAATAAATACAAAAATAACCCTAAATAATTATAAATAAAAAACAATGAAATTAAATTAAAAGTATAAAAATGAAAATAATCATAATATTAAAAATAAAAATATAAAGATAATATATAATATAAAGTAAAATAAAAATAAATGAAAATAAAAATAGTGCTAAATGTAAATAAAAAAGCAAGGGAATATAAGTGCCTATATAATAGAAAATCAGAATAAATAAAAAAAATTGGTATTAATAAATAATATGTATATATAGTAACACCTAGCGTAGAATCCTTTGACCAGCTAATGGTCAATGAGACTAGTCCTGGGAGTCAAGGGAAGTTCCAATCACCTAACAAAGGTATGCACATCTATTCTCTCATTATGACCTCTGCGGGCCAGGGTATCCATTGTGTAAATCCAGTAGGGTTCTCTCTGGCATAGCCTCTGGAACCTCTGGCTCCCAGCTGACTCAGGAATATGTTGTAGGGGGCAACAAAACAGTACCCTCCTTACTAGTAGAGTGATGTGATTTATAGTGCATAACTAAAGGACATTTCTATGTTCCAAAAAGCAATCTTTAATTCTGCGTGTAGTGCGTCCTATGTATGTTTTAAGACATGGATATTGGATGCTATAAATGATAAAGGTAGAATTACAAGTAATGTGTTGTGCTATACTGTGACTATTCCCTAATGAATCCTTAATTAGTGATGTGTTATGTTTAATAAAGTGACATGTGATACACCTCGTCATACCACAGCGATATGCCCCCTTCTTTACCAAAACATTGCCTTGGTTGTTATCCATTTTTTCTCTTGGTCTCTTCTTTTAGATAATATATATTTATATAGGTTTATCCTTCTGAATAAAACAAGGGTGCTTCCATTGCTGAGAGGTGTTTTAGTCAAAACTTATAGCAGCTCAAACTTGATTTTTTTTTTTAGGTGCAGAATCTAAATGCCCTGGAATTTTATAGTGGAGCTGTTGCTATACCATCATCTGAACAGCACTGGTCAGTTGCCCATGAACCTCCATAAGATGGTTTGGTTATAACACCGCTGTAACATTTCAGGCCATTGACATATTGTACCTAAAAAATGTAAATTTGAGCTATGATAGGCTGAACATATGTCCTTGAGACAAAAACGAGATGGGGTGTGGGACAGACGGACAGTGGGACTCCGTCACTCCGAGTCTGATTATAGTAAGCTGCAAGAAGCAGGAATGCATTTGCTCCATCTCTTACTAGCGGTGTTCTCTCTCTCTGGCCAAAAATCCTGCCCCTGAAGTAAATCAGAACTACATCTCTTCGGCACTTACACTAGTGGTTTTACTGTGTTTACTGTACACAGTGATTACCATAGAGTCTTATGACTCGTCGTCATATCACTGTCTAAGAGACTGTATGGTAATTTACCATAGACTCGAGAGTCTTAGACAGTTATGAGTCACCCGAGTCATACCACTCTATGCTAATCAATGTGTACAGTAAAATCACTAGTGTGACGAAAGGAAGTTCCGATTTACTTTATCTCATGAGAAATAAACAAGCCACGTTCAGGTTTTTACAAAAAATTAAAAACTATATATAAGTTATAGTTAAGAACGGGACAAAACTGACATATTAAAAAGAAGGGACGGTCTGGAAATATGAAAAAAATGGTACTGTCCCATTTATAACGGTACATATGGTCAGCCTAAGCTATGATAACTTAATAAAACATCTCTCAGCAGTGACAGTACCCTTGTTTTACTCATGAGGATAATCCCTATAATTGTGTGTGTGTATATATATATATATATATATAATACATCCTATATAATCGCTAAATCGTGTGTAACGCGCGACATGCTCAGTAGACACTGCGGCGCGTGCTGAAGTCATGTGCAGTAGAGACTGCCTGTGCCGCGGCTGATACAGAGCTGGACGCACCAAAGGATACAGAGCTGGGTGCTCCGAAGGAGCGTACAGCTCTGTATCAGCCGTGGCGCGGGCAGTCTCCACTGCGCGTGACTGCCCCGTGACCGGGTGGCAGTGGCACTGTTGCCTGTGTAATGGGCTGTTCAACCAGTATATATATATAATATTAAATCTAGATATATATAATGTCAGTGTCTTACATATGCTCTCCTTTCACTTGCAGCCACCCTTACAAGCTACTCTGAGAACATGGACCGTTCCAAATATGGGGCGGAGAGCAGCAAGGAAGGGAGTTCCCGTGGGGGCGTGAAGCAGGCCCAGAAATCCATGGATTCATGTCTGTACCGGGTGGATGAGAACCTAATGGCCTCTACTTTCAGCCTGAACAAGATCCCTGAGAAAGGGCTGGACACGGCGCTCTCCCAGTCTGTGCAGTCCATCCCGCTCTACCTCATGCCTCGCCCCAACTCTGTTGCAGGTGAATAATGCTAATCGGGGTACAGCAGTCTGCTTGGCATGCCTTGCACCGGATCTAGTGACTGGGAGCCTTATTTTTAAAATCAAAGTGGGGATGTTATGTTGCAGACCAATTGCACCAACCCAAACTAATAAAAAAACTCCACTAATTCCTACTGAGTTAAAATAAGGCTTTTTTTGAAGGCCTCTCTAGCATTCAAGGGGTTAACAAACTCCCCCCCCCCCAATTAAAACTATGAGAATTTGTATTTCACCCCTAAGATGCAATTGGTTTGCCCCAGAATGCTTTTATACATAAGGTCCTGTATTCCAGAACATAAAGACGTACAATTCTGGGGCTAACCAATTGCAGTGTAAGGGACAAATTTCCCAAAATGCCTTTGATTTAAATGGAGATTTTTAGCCCTTTCAGTGCTAAAGAGGTCTTCAAAGTATAAATGAATGTGCTGGAAACTTCTCTAGCTTTCAAAGGGGTAAAAATCAACTATAAGGTGGATAGTGACTTATCAGCAGGTCTTTTTTCCTTGGCGCAGACCTGCAGACAGAACCACCATCATAAATGATGGGGCCCAGGATAAGAGACTAACTGGTGGGGACCACTGGTGTTTTAGTGTCCGGCCCATCTGGCTGACCATGCCCAATATTGCTCTCTCAGCGGCATTAAAGGGATAGCAAAAAGTTATGAAGAGATAAAGATCCCCTGCCTGCCCCTTTTCTGGCCCCCTCCCACAAAATCTGTAATCGGGTCATGCGACTCGACGGCTGCAGTGAGGGACAAACTTCAGTGAGTATAAGGGAAACCCTGCCCCCACCTTGACGAAGGAGGGCAGGATTTCCATTTGATTACTGAAGATTGTCCCTTGCTGCCTCCGTCCTGACCAGACTGCATCTTCAGTGTGACGTGGCCAGAAAGGGTCGGGTGGTGGATCTTTATCTCTTCAAAACTTTTGAACTACAAACAAGTATACATTTTTTCCATAATAAAGCTTTGCTGATCCTTTTTAGTTAACTGTCCTTATGTCCTTCAGCAACCAGCACTGCACATCTAGAAGACCTTGCGTACCTGGACGAACAGAGACACACACCCCTACGCACTTCACTCCGGATGCCACGTCAGACCCTGGCCGGTCCACGCACTCCACAGGACCTACGAGGTGAGAGCAAGCGGGAGGGAGGAAAAAGGCCTTCTAATGAAGGTCCTTCACCCCTAGATTAATGTGCAACTGTACCTTGCACATCAGAGATCTTCATCAAGAGACGCCTTTAAGAGACTTTAGTGAATTTCCCCTATAATGTTTGGAAAAAATGTTCTGTTCTTCTCTGTGTGGTCTGGAAGTAGAGGGAATCCATGTGAATGGTAGAAGGAGGAGTCATTGCTGTACCTAAGTGGGGATTGGTTTGGAAATCTCTATACATTTGCGGTTTTCCTCTTGACTTTGGCGTGAGATCTATCCCGTCATCTCCATAATAACTCTTCTTAATATTTACCCACTCTTTCTGCTAAATATTCACCTTCCTTCTGATTCTTAATATTTCCCCCTATATCTCCCTCTTCCCAATAACTATAGCTGGTTGCAGCCTCAGTATAATGCTAACCGGAGCTTGATATAACGATAGAATCTATTCACAGCACACCAAAGGGAACTGTGAACGTGCTTCCTGGGGCAGATGGGAGGAGAATATCTGCTTGCTAAAGCACAGTGAGAGGTGTGAAACGCATTGCTGTGGTTGTTCGTGGTACGAGTTATACTATTTCCCGGCCGGGTGTATAGCTTCAAACTATTCTCTGCATTGTTGGCTATTTATGGCTGTGTGGAACCCATGAGCGCCAAACTCTAATTTACAAGCAATAGGTCTTGAATATATGTGTCTCACCTTCTCAGATATAAACTGGACTTGGTGGCTATATTAGAGTGGGACATAGTCTTACAAGGTTGTCATCTATTAAAAAAAAATCAGAATATAAAATTAGGGAAGTGGTATGTTTATATGAAGTGCATCATAAAATATTCTTTTAATACAGAATACAGAGGAAACATTAGGTATCATTTGGTTATGAAATGAAAGTGGAGAAAGAGTAACTTAGAATTATATAATTTTCCCTTTCTGCATTTTTCCTTTTTCACCTTTTGCTCACTCTCCTTCACCTCTTGACTCTCTCCACTTTCTGACTTGTCCATATTTCCTGAATTTCCTCCCTTTTTCTCCATTATTCTTGTATTACCTTATCTCTGGTCTCTCCTTTCTTCCTCCAGTTCGCTTTGCTCCTTACCGGCCTCCAGACATCTCCTTGAAGCCACTGCTGTTTGAGGTTCCAAGTATCACCTCTGACACCATGTTTGTGGGTCGTGATTGGCTCTTCCATGAGATTGATGCGCAGCTGCAGAGCGAGGACAAGAATGTGAACCAGGGTGTGGTGATCTGTGGCAATATCGGCTTTGGAAAAACTGCTATCATTTCTCGACTTGTAGGCCTGAGCTGCCATGGGACACGCATGAGGCAAATCACATCTGACAGCCCCCACGCTTCTCCAAAACGTGAGTGCCCCAATGTTATTTTGAAAGAAGAGTGTGCGTGTGTGCATGTGCAATTTTCTTTTTTTTGATATACAAGGGTGTTGTACAAGAAGGCTAAATGGACCAACCAACTGCATTATAGGGAACAAATGGAAGTTTCCTTAGATTTAAATTGGGTTTTTAACCCCTTGAATGCTAGATAGGTCTCCAACACATTGTGAAGCAATGTGTTGGAAACATCTCTAGTATTCAAGATGTTTAAAGCCCCATGGATAATTTTCTCCTGTTGTGCATTTGGTTTTCTCTAGAATGGGTCTTCTTTTAAAAGTTAACCTTTACAAACTTAATATAATCAGTCACATATCCTTTTCTAACAAGAAAACAAAAACTTTAAATTCCAAATTAATGTTCAATTTATAATCCTCAATGTCACAGCCCTCAGTTTTATCAGTTGGTATGATGTTTTCCGTAGGGTGACCACATTTCTGTTCTGCCATTCCGGACATGTGGTCACCCTAGTGTGTCCCATGGCTGAGGCTCCGTGCGACGCTGACCATCTTTCTGAGGCTGACACAGAGTACGAGTTGCCCAGTGGGAACTCTTACTCTGTGTCAGCCTCAGAAAGATGGTCATCGCCGGCGGGAGCCTCAGCCGTGGGTCTCACTTGCAGCAGCAGCATACCTGCTCCATCCCAGCTGTCTCGCATGCACCAGTCCAGCCAGCCAATGAAATGTATTTGCTATATGGTCCTCATTGGCTGGCTCAGCCAGCCAATGAGGACCATATAGCAAATACATTTCATTGGCTGGCTGGACTGGTGCGTGCTTCGCTATGTAGGTAGGCTGTGGGTGCCGGCTTTGTTGCTCCATTCCAGGACTCTTTGTTGTTCCGGTGGGGAGTGAACCGGGACGCGGGACACAGACCTACAATAAGGGACAGTTCCGGGCACTCCGGAACGTGTGGTCACCCTAGTTTTCTGCATATTTATTTCTCCCATTTTCTCTCAGAAACCAGATTTGTAATGATTTGTTTGCTGTACAGACAAAATCTATGTATTGATAAACATTCTTTGTTAATTGCAAATGTTTCCCATGTGCACTCTTCAATTATGTAGACAGGATCTCTCTGAATTTATGTTTTTTGTTCAATCAATTACAGAAATTAATTTATTCAGATCTGTTTTATTCTAAATAAAGCTCATTGCCAGCTGAACTAATGTGATTTCATCTAGAAGGAACATACATGTATACTCCCACACATACGCACTCTGTCAGTATGTCTCCTTTGTTAATGGCTCCAGTTTTCTGCATATTAGAGCTTCCCAAATAGTCAAGAGTATATTTTTCTTACAGAGCAAATTTAAAGAGGATGTATCACCCCTATACAAATTAGCCTGTGTAGTATCATTACATAGTGAATATGTGTAAACGTTTATTATTATTATTATTATTATTATTTTGTTTTTAACCCCTTAAGAACCGGGAAAATCTGAGGTCGTTTTCACTTAAGGATCGGAGCAGTTATGACCTTTGTTCAACAGTGTTTTCCCTCTTAGGATTTTATTCCACCCCCATAAATTATATACTGTTATTTACGCACAAATAGGGCTTTCATTTGATACCCCACTTATATGGATAACCCACCATTTACTTTATTATAATTAAAAAAAGGTTACAAAAAAAACACCATTTTTGTTTTTTCGCTTAGGATCAATTGGGCTCAAAGGGTTAAATTTTTATGGAGACTGCATGAAAGGTATGACCGGTCAGTCGTACCTACAAAATGCGCAGTTTAAAGTGGCCACTGTCCCCCCTGGGTGAAAATCCCCATGTCCCTTTTTCCCACCCTATTTTCCCACTTTTTTATCTATGACATTTGGCGGTGTGTGTATAAGTGTATCGCATGGCTCCACAACAATCACACTCTCAGTTTTGTTTATTGAGATCTTTTTTTTTTTTTTTTTTTTAACCCCATCCCGACAATTGACTTACCAGGTACGTCCCGCAAAAACTGTTACTTAGTGACAGAGGATGTACCTGGTAAGTCAGGGTCTCCGTTGCACGCCGTTTGGGGACTCCGTAATCATTTTAAAAAAATAAATTAAAAAAATGTTAGCCGGGCGTTAAGGTGACAGCCGCATACACACGCGGCTGTCACTAAGGGGTTAAATAAAATATTTTTTTGTTTAAAAAAAAAAAAGTGTTTTTTGTTTTTTTTAATAACTGTTATCATTGCGGGTTAGAAATTGACCTGCATTTAGCCAGCCTCCAGTACCATCAGTGAAGGGGTTAAAACCCCCAGCTGCTGTATTTTCTTTTTCCACTAGGTGTCTCCTTTCTGCTTTTCTCTCCCTTACTTTGATAGTAAGGGAGACAGAGGCAGAGAGGAGACATAGAGGCAGTATGCTTTGCGTACTGCCTCTATCACTCAGAATGCTGGAACATGTGATCGCTGCTACGGCGATCACATGACCCAGCACAAGCAAGAAGGGCTGAGAATGAACACCCCGGTCTCAGAGAGTTCAGTCTCCACCTGGAATTAATGATAGCAGCGTTCACGGAGGCACGCTGCTATCATTTAAGCCATGACTGTTCTGGACTGTCATGGGTCCTTAACTGAATTCCACCCATGACGGTCCTGGACCATCATGGGTCATTAAGGGGTTAAAGCTCTATTTCAACGAAATGTAAGTAATAAATGCTGCCCTGTACCTACTTCCACATAGACTGCGGTTGCCTGCTCTGTAACTGCAGTCCATCACTCTGCCTCTGCTACCCTTCCTCTATCCAGCCTCCTCTGATGACGGAGGCTTTCTGCCTGTAAGGTGGAGCGGTCTCATTGGCTAGATATCAATCTCCACCAATGAGAGCGCTCCAGCTTACAGACAGAAGCCTCCATCATCGGAGGAGGCTGGATAGAGGGAGGGGAGCAGAGGCAGAGTGACATACTGAGGTACAGAGCTGGTAACCGCAGTCTGTGCAGAAGTAGGTACAGGGTAGCATTTATTACTTCAATTTTTACAAGCTAGAGCTTTAAAAAAATAATAATAATAAACGTTTACACATATTCCTACGTAATGAAACTATACAGGCTAACTTGTATAGGGGTGATACATCCTCTTTAAAATGGAACTATCATCCTCTATTGAAACCCACCCCAATGTTTAAAAGAGGTTATAGTTGTCCAAAACAGACTGTTTCACCATTGCAAAATGTATCATGTGTCACATATTTTTCCAGATAGAGAGTGGCATTGGTGAGGGAGAGCGCTGCCATCTTGACAATGTACAGCATGATTGGCAGCTGTCCCCCACCCTAATCTTCATCTATGCCTGCCCCTTCTCTCTGATGCCAGCGCTCAGCATGGACATGGCATTCTCTATTGTGTGGTGGTCGTGCATCAGAAGCTAGAGGGCATGGCAAGCACTGGAAATTCAATGTATGCGGTACAACTTGTACTGCAGAGACGCTCATGTTGATGTCGCCATCATAATAAGTGATATTTTCACAAAGGACAGCAATTTACTTAAAAAAAAAAGGCAACTATGACTTGAGTTACCATCCTCTCACCTGGGAGGAGGAATCTCTCAGGTGAAAGTTCCACTTTAAAGCAATACTGACCAATATAGATATCCCCCTGGCTCTCTGACACTCCCACTATTATTATTATTATTATTCTTTATTTGTATAGCGCCAACTAATTCCGCAGCGCTGTACCATATGTGAATGAAAGTGCCCTGTTCAGGAAAACCTCTAAACCTCTCACTTGTGCACTGAGACAGAATTTTGCAATTTTTTTTCTGATACCAGACAAATTGATTGGGAACTTTATATCTCTGTTTTCTCTCTCTTTCACCCTCTCTCTCTCTCTCTCTCTCTCTATCTCTCTCTCTCTCCCTCTATCTCTCTCTGTCTCTCACACACACACACACACATATATATATATATATATATATATATATATATATATATATATATATATATATATATATATATATAGACAGGGCTCAAAATTTCCACTCTCCACTAGCCAATGGCGAGTGAAAATTTAGCCCTGGCGGGTAGAAATTCAGCCCTGGTGGGTATGTTATGGCTTGCAGTGGCGAGTAACTTTTCAGGTCTGGCTAGTAGCAAAGGACTTAAAATTAAAAGCCTTGATAATATATATATATATATATATATATATATATATATATATATATATATATATATATATACATATACACACACACACACACATACAGACAAACACATATTCTCACATAAAGAAAACGTACACACACACGCTATTTAGTTATCGGACATATTATTTTTCATCTAGTATAGTTCGGTTTTGCAGGATGGGTGCATAGTTCCTGGATCTCACCCTCGAGCAGATGTTATTTTTCTGTGTTGAATATCAGCCCTACTCTTTATTCCATGCAGATTCTGATGCTAATCGGGAGTTGACTCAGCCGGGGCAGACTCACTCAGGCATCTCCAGTGGAAGCTGTCCAGGGACCCCCGAAATGCGCAGAAGGCAGGAAGAGGCGATGAGAAGGATAGCAGCACAGGTAATGGGGAGAGGGTGGCTGTCATAAACCTGATTGTCCCTCTTTTGAGGGTGGAGGAATCTCTCCCTATTAATAGAAGGAGGTTGTCTTTATGAATCTAAAGAGGAGCAACTAAACCTATATTTCACAACATTATGCCTCGGGGTACACCAACAGGTCATCCTATCCTATCCTATATAATAATTCACTAGGATATTTGTCAGAAGCCTTCATGTGCAGTAGAGACTGCCAGAATGCATGGAATGCTGGGAGCACAGAAAGCTGGGAGTTCTGTGCTGTGAGCATTTTGTGCTTTCAGGCAGTCTCTACAGTGCATGACTGCGTCGGCGGCAGGACCGGCCTCTTAACATCCCCAGGACCTTGGCCTGTGTGCACGGGCTTTTATACTAGTATATAATAATTTGCTAGGATGTTTGTCAGAAGCCGTCATGTGTAGTAGAGACTGTGTGCGTTCGGGCAGTATCTACTGAGCATGATTGCATCACATGAGTGAGGCGATGGAAGACTGCATTGTGTGGAGCAGTGAGGTAGTGACCGCTTAACCCTTTGAGTGCCAGAGGGGTACGCAACACCTAACGACTAGAGTTGAGGATCCCTGAGCTACACCATAAAGGACATATTATCATTCACACAATCTCCACAATAAAATCCCACAATATAAAAAAAATCTTCTTGATTTAATTGATGCTTTTAACCCTTTGAGTGCGTTGCATGCCCCTCTGGCACTCAAAGGCACTCAGAGGGTTAACTTTTGACTGCCCTTTTCGCTTTCAAGGTTTTAAAAGCTCCATTTAAAACACTAGGAATTGTCATTTGTCTCTTATGACACAATTGCTTTGCCACAGAACTGGTCTTTATTTGGATTCCTGAATACGACCCAGCGTTTGATGAGAAAAGTAACTGCACACCTTGCACAGACAATGCCATCCTATCGGGCATTCTTAGGGTGGCCACATTTCCATTCTGCCATTCAGAGACACTGCGAAGACAGAAGCAGCGGGTTGTTGTGCTCGGTTCTAGGGCAGCTATGTGGGAGGGTTCACAGTGCATCACTGGACATCAGTGCGCAACTCGCTGTTTATCTGGCAGCTCTTAACACTAGAGAGAGAACTGCCCATTGACTGTTGTGACAAAAAGCGATGACTGTGGTGGACATAAGAACATGTATTTCATGCCTAAACCCTTAGACTAGTATTACACTACAACAAAATTGCACTGCAGCTTCTGTTTGTCATCTGGATCAAGGCTCAGTTCTCCCTTTATTTATTAGAGATCTGTCTGGAAGCCATTTTCTTGTAGCCCAGCAGATGCATCACTCTCTGTCACAGTAGGCAATGAGCAGTTCTCTCTCTAGTGCTTAGAGCTCTGTCTGGAAGCCATTTTGTTGTAGTCCAGCAGAGGCATCACTTTCTGTCACAGCAGGCAATGGGCAGTTCTCCTTCTAGAGAACTCTGTGCTCTGGAGTCTTCATTCCAGGACTTTGTATTGTCCCAGAAAGGGGCTGTCTGGGACAAGGGACACATGTTTAAAATGCAGGACTGTCCTGGGAAATCCAGGACATGCGGTCATCCTAGGCAGTCTGTACTGGAGACTGAAGCCCAGATTATGGGACCTATGCAGAAAGAAAGAGAGGAACAATTAGAGAGTAAACTATCAGCACCATACTGGGCAAAAAAAATCTCATTGTTTTAAATGGGGAATTAACCCTGTGTTGGCCAGGGGGTGATTAACTCATTGCTGAACAATGCTGTGTTTCCCCCTCTGGAACTTAAAGGGTTAATTAACCCTCTTGAATGCTAGAGAGTTCTCCAACACATTGCAAAGAGACCTCTCTAGTATTCAGGGGGTTAAAAGCCCAATTAAATCACTGGTGATTTTGGAAAATGTTAAATTCCTCTCTCTCTCTGTGTTGTGTGGTCTGCATGCTCTAGAACAGGGGCGTCCAAGTCTTTTAATTGGTGAGCCAGCTAATCGGAAATCTGTGCTTGGGGGGCCACTTTTCATTACAGTGATGAATTATAAGCTGTTCGCTTTTGCTCAACTAAATGAGAATACTAGTATGTAACATACTGACCTATCATGGAGAACTGTAGTATGAATTACACTGCTGTTGAGATGGATAGATGATTTAACCCTACAACTTAGGTTAAAAGAAGTTTTAGTTAAAATTCTCAGGTGGGATGTATCCTAGGTTCAAGCGGGCTGCATTTGACCCATAAGCCGCATGTTGGACACCCATGTTCTAGAATTTTTCTTCTTTCTTTTTGTATAAGGCCTTGTGGATCAACTTGCTTCTGTGAGGGGCAGTCTCTTGTTCTCTTTTCTTATTTTGTGTGTGTCTCTCTTTCTCTCTCCTTACTCAGGTGGTGGCCTATCACTACTGCCAGGCTGACAATGCCTACACCTGCCTAGTACCTGAATTTGTGCACAATGTGGCAGCCCTACTGTGCCGAGCCCCACAGCTTGTGGCTTATCGGGAACAGCTTCTGCGGGAACCACACCTGCAGAGCCTGCTCAGTCTACGATCCTGTGTGCAAGACCCAGCTGCATCATTCCGCAGGGGTGTCCTCGAGCCCCTTGAAAACCTGTACAAAGGTAGGCCCCTGACATGTTTCTGCCCGTTTGTACTCGGCTCTGTATAAGCTCATAGTAACATAGTTGACGAGGTTGAAAAAAGACATGCGTCCACCAAGTCCAGCCCATTCCAAAACACCCCTATTGAGAAGGCAAAAAAACAAAAAAAACAAAAACAAAAAAAAAAAACAGAAGCCATTTCCAATTAAGCCCCAAATGGGCAAAAAAAATCCTTCCTGATGCCAAATGGCAGTCAGATAGTTCCCTGGATCAACAACCTATCTGCTCATGAAAGATTGTTGGACAAGCCCCATAAGTCTTCGTGCAGGTCACCTCTGCCGGATCATCATTGTGTACTGCAGGGATGCATGAAGGATCCAGTGGGCCTGAGCTGAAACTTATGATATGATGATCCTTTTTGCTGGAAGGGTGTATAGTGTAAAAGACTGCAAAATACAGCACTCCAGCGGCTTGCCTAAGTATTCATTTTTTTATTCAGTTTGTCAAAACTAAGCAATATAAATAAATCTGAATAAAATCTGTGACTTCTGTGAGGTATTTTGCCATTTACCATTTATACACAAATGAACACAAGCTCATACCCATGTATAAAAAATTAAGATGAAGGAAGTCATGCCAGACCTTAGCCGATAGTCTCTGAGAGAAGCAGACCTGTTCAGCTGCCGGGTGAATAGCGGATCTCACTGTTGGATTAGTAGTGGCCCGCTCGACTCACTCGATACTAAAGAGAATGGGCCAGTTGTTTTCCATGGTGCCCAGAGCTACAGCTCTATCAGCCAAACTTCTAATTTAGGCACAAGTATTCTGTGGGGAATGTAGTAAAGATGCAGCATTCTGTATTTGGGCTCTGACATGTAAGGTGATGGTTGCCCATTTGAACGACTCCATAGATAGCATGCTGATCTAATATTGTGACCATAGAGCAATGTTAGAGATATTGTGATAATTTTGCCTATATGGACCTAACCTAAAGTAAATTAAAAAGTCACCAAGGTATGATTCTCACTTTAAACTGATGGTAGTCCTCCTCTTATATACCCAGCATGATCTCGGTTTCCCTTACTGTTATTTTAGATTGCTTGCCTTCCTTTGTGTCACCATTATAAAATGTTAACTCACTACCTTCTCCTTGCTTCTCTCAACTCCAGAAAGGAAGATTCCAGATGAAGATTATATTATCTTGATAGATGGGTTGAATGAGGCTGAATTCCATAAGCCAGATTATGGAGACACTATTGTGTCTTTTCTGAGCAAGATGATTGGAAAGTTCCCACACTGGTTGAAGCTAATTGTGACTGTGAGGACAACCCTGCAGGTGAGGGGATTGGCTGATGGGTGAGAAGCTTGAGGCTGGGGAGTTGGCTTTGAAGAATCTTATCTCTACGGGGCCACATTCATTAAGATGAAGTGGAGCAATCTATCTGCACCTTTGAGGACAAATGAAAACTGCCTTTGGTTTAAATGGGGCTTTCAACCTTTTGAATACTAGAAAAGTCTTCTACGTATAGCTTCTCAATGCACTGAAGACCTTTCTAACAATTAAGGGGTTATAAGCCTCATCTAAATGAGGCTTTGCATGTGTCCCGTATCATGCAATTGATTTGTTGCAGAATTACTCTGCTCATCTTTGTTCGCCATCTAATTGAGGGTTTGTATGTGTCTGGTATCATGCAGTTGATTTGTTACAGAATTACTCTACTCTCCTTTCATCGCCCCATCCCCCCCCCGATGTCTGCTATTTCTCTCATCTCCCTTACACACTCTGTTAATTTTACCCTCAGGAAATTACCAAGTTGCTTCCCTTCCACCGCATTTTCCTGGACAGACTGGAGGAGAATGAAGCAATAGATCAAGACCTTCAGGCCTACATCCTGCAACGCATCCACAGCAGCTCTGAGATCCAGAACAACATCTCACTCAATGGCAAAATGGACAACACTACCTTTGGCAAACTTAGTTCCCACCTCAAGACATTGAGCCAAGGCTCCTACCTGTACCTGAAGTTGACCTTTGATCTTATAGAAAAGGGCTACCTAGTACTCAAGAGCTCCAGTTACAAGGTGGTTCCGGTGTCCCTGTCTGAGGTCTACCTCTTGCAGTGCAACATGAGGTTCCCCACCCAATCCTCATTTGAGAGAGCTCTGCCTCTCCTTAACGTGGCTGTGGCCTCTCTCCACCCACTGACTGATGAACACATCTTCCAGGCCATCAATGCAGGCAGTGTGGATGGAGGACTGGAGTGGGAAGACTTCCAGCAGCGCATGGAGAACCTTTCCATGTTCCTGATCAAGAGGAGGGACCTGACTCGCATGTTTGTGCACCCTTCCTTCCGGGAGTGGCTTATCTGGAGGGAGGATGGGGAGAAGACCAAGTTTTTGTGTGACCCCAGGTAAGAGAGAGAAGTCTTTCTACATTAATCTTTTAAGGATCAGAGGGGTGTGCAATGCATTGTACAACCCCCTGGTCTGTTAATGGTTAGTGTGGAGGTGCTGCTTTGCACCACAAAGGTGATCTTTCAGAATCACCAAAAATATGTTAGTCATGTTTTATTTAAAACAGTTTTTGAAATATTTAGCTTTATTTGCAGCTTATGCAAATTAGCTTATCCTGACTGACATACTAACCAGGTACTAACATTCCACACTGCTGTCTCTTCCACATGCCCCTCTCTGTCAGCCAGATGCTAACATTACATTATACAGCAGTCAGTTGTATCTATTAAAGTGTTAGTAATGTCCCTGAAAAAATATTTATAGTTTTGTAGTGCTTAAAAAATGCAACTATATGGAACAAGTCCTATCTCTCAAACCGCTATGGTTTGAGAGATATCATCTGCTAAAGTTTGCCTTCTCCTGCTGTCAACAGGAGATCCATGTCGGCCGACACGAGGAGGCTCTTCAGTAGAGCCGCAATCGCGTCATTTAAAACAAATTACTTAATTGGAATGGTCTACAAAGTGTGCTTGCAAACCAGGTACACTTTGTAGACCTGTTCAATGCAGTAATTATTTTCCAATAACGCAATTCTGGCTCTGCTGCAGAGCCGCCAGTTGGTCCCCGGACAGGATTCCCCTGCAGTCAGCACAGCTCTGACGTCAGGGAAAGGGGAGGGAGGGGGGAACTTTGAATACGAATATCTCTTAAACCATAGCAGTTTGAGAGATAGGATTTGTTGCCTATAGATTCATTTTTTAAGCACTACAAAATTATAAAGATTTTTTCAGGGACATTACTAACCCTTTAATATATTGTTTGCATTTTCCTGTAAATTAAACCCTGTTGACATCTGCGTAGAGGTCATACTGCCTCACAATAAGCTTCTGTACACCTGAATGGCTCATAAGGGTCACTAGACTTTATCAGATTGTAAAGCAGTAGCAGTAGACACCAGCAAAGCTCAAATGCTGATAAAAGTACTTAGACATAACTGACTGCTGTTTGAAGTACACCCACCTGCGTAAGTAAATGTATTCTTATTTCATAAGAAAGTTTACTGCTCTTTCAGGGCTGTATATCCAAAAAAAGTGGAAGAACTCGTGTGCAAAGTAACTGCACTAATAAAAAATTACCAGTGATTTAAACTAGGCTTTTAACCCTTTGAATGCCAGAGGGGTACGCAATGCATTGCAGAGCAATGCGTTGCGTACCCCTCTGGCATTCAAAGGGTTAATAGGTCCTAGAATGCAAGCGAAAATCTCCCAATTGTTTCTCAATTCGTTGGTGACCTCTCTCTCATTCAAGATGTTAAAATCTCAGTTTAATTTGGTGTCCTTTTAAAACGGCGCAGTTAAAATATCGTGGGGCTGCACGCCACAATCAACATGTCTGGATGAAAAGAGCGACATGAGAATCTCACCCTTCATATAAGCGCGAGATTCTCATGTTGCCCCCATAAATGCCACATCATTGCCAGCATACTTGAATCTGGATTCAGACGTCTTTAAATCCCTCTGTGTACTGCTGCTCTATAATCATTACAAGGGACTTTTAGATGGCTCATGGACTGCCTGTCATCTCCTAGTGCACAATATCATTTTTTGTGTGGCACTCAAAGGGTTAAGCTACAAATGGAACAAAGGACTAAATATCCTACATATGTTTGTTCGATATGTAGCTGGTCCCAGGACCAGTCGACGGCTCTTCAGCAGAGCTGAAATAGCGAGATATAGAAATAAATACTTAATTGGAACGGTCTACATAGTGTGCCTGGTTTGCAAGCACCCTTTGTAGACCGTTCCAATTAAGTATTTATTTTTATGTCATGCTATTTTGGCTCTGCTGAAGAGCCACCGACTGGTCCCAGGTCTAGAATCTGCTTCTCTCAGCTAGAAGGCAGACTTCTTTGAAACGGCCAGGAGGGGGGAACTTTATGTGGTTCGATCTCTCAAACTATAAATGATTGAGAGATGGGACATAGCTCATTCTACTAATATTTTTAATGTCTACAATATTAATATTTGTTAAATAAAAGCAATACTATCCCTTTAAGGGCCATTGACAGTCACTTATTTTTTACTTACATCACTCCTTCGGGAGCGCTGTAAGTAAAAACTGGGTCTGAAATTGACCGCAAAAAGACTAGAGCAGTCTCTCTCAGACCCCAGTTCTGGGCTCCGGTACACTTAATGGGTCACGTGTACAGATGTGTTGGCAAGGTGGTCCTTAAGGAGTTAAAGGAGCAGTAAACTTTTTTTTATGAAAACACATATTTTACAGAGCATTTCCTTCTTAATAAAACAAGGTCACTCCCATCGCTGTCAGATGTTTTATTCAAAATGTATAGCAGTTCAAATAATCAGAAAGTGAATTTACTGTGTTTACTTCCTGATAGTTCTAACTGACAGGAAGTGACAGGCAGTTTCTATCACATTCTATGGAGAACTGTATGTCTCTGACTTTTCTGACTTTCCTCTCCATTACAATCTAACAGGAAATCTAATTAGAATCTAATTAGATTTAATCTAATCTAATTAGAATTTGACCACTAGAGGGCACTGCTAATGTAAAAAAACATGGGTTTAACTGTAATAACTCTGGAAATATAAATCTCTCTGCAGTGGGAGTACCCTTATTTTACTCAATAGGAAAATCACTACAATATATATTTTTTCATAAAAAACGTTTACTGCTCCTTTAAAACCTCATTTAAATTGTTGGGAATGTTCATTTTGCCTCTGTTATGCTGTAGTTTTTCTCCAGAGTTTACACTTGTACTTTATTCACACAACCACTTATTACCTACGGCGCTAATGCGTAAACACAACAATATTATAAAAGAAAATAATGGAATACACCTAGACTGGGCAGGAAGAGTTCTTAGGGACTCATCCGCTTGTTGTTGTTGCTGATTCTCCCGTGATCCTCTGGTTTCAGCTCCCCACCAATATATGCAATAAAATACAAAAAAGAGAGAAGGCACACACAATCTAAGTGCAGACTGCTTAAAATTAAACAAAATTAGACCTCCACCTTGCTGACTGGACAGTTGTCCCCTTCACCTTGCTTGAAACACCTCTTTCTGTGGTTAACACTCCCACTCACATTTTCTTGAGGCAAGATCCTGCCTCAAGTTATCAATGCCTGTACTTGATAAGGCCCAGTAATGGTATACTCAATGACCTCTCCTCCACTTGTCTTCCTTAGTCTCCAGTCGTCTTGGCTCTTCCAATTGGATCCACAACAATCTCCCTCTATCTAGGTACTACAGGACCCTCCACACCTTAGAGGACCTGACTTATGTTTGAAGATCCTTAGCCTCAGTGTCCTGTTAGCAGTGTACAGGTTGGAAGATCAAGAAAGCTATAACTCCTCAGTAGTTGTAGTTTTCTTGAAGACAAGTGGGGGAGAGGTTGTTGAGTATACCATTACTGGGGGTTATCCGCAGCAAGAGGAGTTGCAAGCACGGTGAAGAGGACATCTGTCCAGTCATCACGGTGGAGGTCTAATTTTGTTGAATGTGAAGCAGTCTGCACTTGTACTTTATTGAATGTGACACTAAGGACCTTGTACCAGGAAGCATAAGAGTAGACGTTATGGATCAAACCAACCGCTCCAATGGGGACGGTTACAAAGTCACAAGTACTTAACCCTTTGTGTGTCAGAGGGCTCCTAAAAATGGCTCCTTTTTTTGGAAAGTTCTATCTATTATAATGCATTTATTTTAATTATCTTTTTTTTTCATATATATATATTCCTGGGTTTATGGTGCCAAATAAAAAAGGGTACCCCCACTACCTTTATTCAAAAGGTTTTACTTAGAATTTATTCCATCTATGAGTACATATAACAGGGATAGGCATCTGGTGGCCCCGGGGCTCCATGAGTCTCTTAGAGGCTTCTCCTGCTTTCTTCTCCATGTATTTCATTGCAATGGAAATCAGAGATGATTTTTCTAAAGTAGCCCCTACACCTAGGGTTGCCACCCAGCCGGTATTTTACCGGCAGGCCGGTAAAAAATTGGCTTCTTTCCAATGTTAAGTCTATGGAAGGAATGCCTTGGCTGGTATTTTTTTGAAGAAAAGGTGGCAACCCTACCTACACACTTCATGGAACCCAACAGAATACAGCCCATCTCTTTTCCCCTGCGACCAGAGCTGATTTTCAGCTAGGGTCATTGTGGTGTCTTTTGCAGGTAACCAGGTACCTTCTATCACTGACTATTTGGCACTTTTTGCACCAAAATCAGGGTGGTACCTTTCATATTAGAAAATCACCCCTGCCCACTACAAGTCACCATTTACATATATACAGTACTTTTGTCACTTAGGAGTGCCACCTGGCTGCAAACTATCTTGAACTGAAGGCATCCGAAAATGCCAAATTGTCTTTTTAATAAGATATCTCAAAGTTTTGGGAGAATCATTGCTTTACACTATAGGAAAAGTCTTACATTTTTTCTCTCATAATTAGGCTATGCTGCCCATTGAAACTGTTTAGTGCAGTGATTCTTAACCAGGGTGCCATGGCACTTTGGTGTGCCATGGACATCAGTTTAGGGTGCCGCATGATTTCTAGGCCAACCCTCCCCTGAGCACTGGCCCAAATACTAAGAAGATTAATAGGAGCAGCTTTTTTGTGAAACATTACTATCCCTTTAAGCTCCTCTAGGTAAGGCATCCTGTATACCTTTTGCCCCTCCAATGGCCACACCCAACTCACCAAGCCCCATTCAATGTTGCGTGGTACAGAAAATACCCTTGGTCTATAAGTATGCTAGCTCTGAAGTAGTTCTTGTACCCTTGGTTGTTAGAGAAACCTTCAGTGCATTTGTTTCCAATGCACAGTAGACTTCTCGAGAATCCAAAGTGTTCAACAATAGCCAGTAAAACGTTAAGCAGACTATTAACTAAACCAGCCACAATCACACCTAAGAACTCTCTGTAGCTGCCCTGGACCCTCTGGTTTTTATATTTAATTACAAGTTCTCTGGGGACAAGGCTGATTCTCGGGGGGGGGGGGGGGCAGTGAATTTTCTTGTAACTCCACCCACTTCACTGACAGTTCAAGTCACTCTCTGCCCTGTTCTTCACGCTCTCCACCCATTTTAAGGTTAAACCCCACCTCCTTGCCTTCCAATCCTGCCCACCCCAGTGAAACCCTACCCACTCAATGATGTGAATCACATTCATTTGGACAATGCCACCTTCCACATCTTAGTGGACCTCTGGAGGCTTATGAAGAGAAGGTTCCCAGGTATGGCTGTCATAAGACAGGAGCTGCTGTCTGTTGAGGGGATGGAGCTGCTGTCTGTTGAGGGGATGTTGGTTTTCCTTTGGCTACACCCCAACTCAGATTGTGGGTGTGGCCAGCACAGCTGAGGCACCATTCTTCAAAATTTTTTACTTTTGGCCAGAGATGGACAAAATGTAGCTTGCGGCCAGTTTTATCAGGTCCTTAGGTCTGGCTCTACACAGCATTGCTGCTATCCAGAGGCAATATCACTTCTGATGATACATATATTACACAATATATATGTCATTCTACCAGTGCAGACAGAGACGGCAGATGAAATTGATGCATTCTGTTTGTTGTAGCACAGCTGTCTATCTGAAGACATATCCTGATATAAACTATGTTAGTTACATTCACAGCTCAGACAGGAAGGTCATTGTGTGTCCATCAACATTACACACTGAGATGTGGCCCTCAGGACAACATAACTGCCCACCCCCTGCTCTAGTCAGTCACCTACTTTACCTAATGGGTAACCTGGTCCTGTTACTGTTTTTCCCTATATTGTTTAAAATGATTTGGATTAGATAACATATCAAACTGTCACTAAAACTTTGGTTTTCAGTAGATTATTGTAACTATGACAACCTTGGCTGCTGTTAATTTCTATATGTATTTATTGATTATTTATTGCATTATATTTCATTTGTTTGCTGCTTATCTGTGAGTTAACATCTGATCTGTCAGGGGTTGCTAATTTCCCATCTTCTGCTCTTTTGTTTAAAGGGGAAGTAAAGGGTTAGGGGAATGGGCTTTATAAGTGTAGGAATTACCAGACAGCTATGGGAATCAAGTTCCATTGTTTTAAAGGGATAGTAACGTCTATAGTAAAGTGCAGCTCTGATTCTTCTATATGTTTATAACACGTAGCGCTATATTTAATTATTAAGGTTCTGTAGTTCAAAAAATATTCAAGCTGAAAGGTTCCCCCTCCCACCCCTTCTGGTCACCTTCCCTTAGAGCTGTAATCCGGTTGTGGGACCGGGACGGATGCAGCGAGGGACATTCTTCAGTCAGTAAGTATAAGGAAAGCCCTGCTCCCCCCCCCTTGATGAAGGAGGGAAGGATTTTCCTTTTGATTACTGAAGATTGTCCTTCACCGCACTCTACCTGGACCAGGCTTGGAGGAAGTGGGATGCAGGGAAAGGGGCGGGAGGAGGAGCCTTTCAGCTTGAATATCTTTTGAATTACAGGACTGTTAGTGATTAAACATAGCACTACTTGTTATAAATAAACTTATAGAAGACTCTGAGCAGTACTTTAATATAGACATTACTATCCCTTTAACTATCCCTTTAAATTCTATTCTGTAATCTACATGGCTGGGTGATGTCAGTGCTTCTGGAAGATTTCTGTCCTTTCCATTAAAGCCTGTTGTCAGTGAATTGATTTCCTGTCCCAGAAGCACCAAGTGATCCACTGTGTCACTCTGCAGGGGGAATACCATTCCTGAAGTTGCCATATATGTTCCTATTGTGGCAAGCCCCTTTCCCTGACCCTTTTCTATCACTTTTAACCCTTTAAGGACCAAAGGTGGACCCAACATGCTGCTATGCACTACAATGCACTGCACAACCCTTTGGTCCTTAAATGGTTAATAACTAGGTACAAATCATTCCCAGTTGCAGTTGTAACCAGTGTTTAATTAGTGACAAGTTGATTACATATGTCCCTTTGTGTGTGTGTTGTCCTAGGAACGGACACATTCTGTTGGCGTTCTGGTTCTCTCGTCAGGAGGGGAAGCTGAACAGGCAGCAGACCATCGAGCTGGGCCACCATATACTGAAAGCACATATCTTTAAGGTACTTAGCAGGCAGGGGGAGCACTTCTGTCTGTCTCTATGTCCCCATCGTTGTCTGTCCCTCATTTTCTCTTCCTGTTCTTTCATTTGTTGCCTTTTCTTCCCTCTAATTCTAGTAGTCTTACCCTGACCTCATTCCTTCTCTATTTCCCTTCATTCCTTCTCTATTTCCCTTCATTCCTTCATTCGCTAATTCACAATCTGTCCCTTCCTCTGTTCACTTCTCACTCTTTCCTGTTCTTCACACTCTAGTTCTCACTCTTTAAACCCCACCACTATATAGTTCTCACTCTTTCCTGTTCTTCACGCTCTAGTTCTCACTGTTTAAACCCCACCACTATATAGTTCTCACTCTTTCCCTTCTTGTGTTCACTCTTTCTCTTCATACACTCTCTAGTTCTCGCTTTTGTCCCTTCATTAATTTTCTAGTTCTCACTCTTTCCCTTCCTGTCTTCACTCTCTAGTTCTCACTTTTTTCCCTTCATTTACTCTCTAGTTCTCAGTCTTTCCCTTCTTCTTTTCCACTGTCTAGTTCTCACTCTTTCCCTTCTTTTCTTCACTCTCTAGTTCTCACTCCTTCCCTTCAATCACTCTAGTTCTCATTTGTTCCCTTCATTTATTCCCTCACCAAACTCCTGTTTCCCTTATCAATTTTCCTCTTCCACTCACCTCTATTCCCCTTTCTTTCTCTTCCTGCCTTACTTCCCTACACTACCCCTCCTCCTTTTTTTGCCCCTCTAACATTCAGTCATCTCTTCTTTGTATCCTGAAGGGTCTCAGTAAGAAGGTTGGTGTTTCTTCATCTATCCTCCAAGCCCTGTGGATATCATACAGCACAGATGGACTCTCAATGGCCCTGGCATCTCTGAGAAACTTGTACACTCCTAACATCAAGGTATATGTCAGTCACTCAGCTGCAGATATCCAGATGCCATACCACGCTGTTTAGTCCCAATGTAGGATTCATGTCATGTACTCTAAGCTAATATCAGTGTGCATTCTTTCTTTGGTACTGAAGGTCAAAAATATAATCATACCCACTTTAAAGACCTCAGGGGTGTGCAATGCATTGTGAAGCAAACACCACCTGTTCCATAAAGGTTTAAAGAGGACATTTCACCCTACTATAGCCAGATCTATAGACAGTTTCTAATGAAGCATTCAGATATGCAGACTTGATTTAAAGGTGACAGGTCCTCCTTATTGGTTACCCTTTGTCAGCTTGTAAACAAACTAGCCTGGACAAAAATAAAGAATACTGTAAAATATCATGTATTACTCACAATTTTGCCCCTTTTCACCTTGTGTGAAGTGGGGGGGGGGGTGTATTATATACGAGAGAGAGAGAAAAATAATAAAAAAAAGAATATATATATATATATATAGTAGTGGGCACTCCAGTTAACAGAATAATGCAGGGTCTTTTGCATCGGTGCTTCATAAAATAATATAAATGTAGTCAGTCCATAGTCCGAAGACTAAAGTAAAAGAAGCACTCAGGGGACCTATTACAAAACTAGATGAAGATTTATTGATTTATATCATCGGATTGTCAACGTTTCAGCCCTCATTGGGGCCTTTCTCAAGACACCATACCAAAGAAAAATAGTGACCATATATACAGTGTGAATTACAGGTGTAGGGCGACAAAAACGCTTAATGGGGTCAACCATGATGTAAAACGATGACCTCTAACCTCTCCACATGTCATGTACTATGATTAACTCATATGCTGCCCATATTCAGCAAAGATAAGGCTCATATTGGTACCAAACAATATTTTTGTGCCATTGCCATTGATTTAAATGAGCTTTTAACTCCTTGAATGCCAAAGAATGCTCCAGCCCCATTGAAATATATTGGAAGTTTTATTTGTCTCTTATGGTTGGAGATGTCCTTTCCTGCAGAGATTATGGGCAGTATGCACAATGAAAAAAAGTGAGCAATTCTGGGGCAGACAGATTCCCCTCTTTCATTCTCCCGTCTGTCCTGCTCTTTCACTTTCTTTCTCCTCCCTCTCTGCCTTTTTGGATGCTACGTTCAAAAGAAAAGTGGTCATTCTGAGGCAAACATTCTGAGTCATTCTGGGGCAAACCAACGAAACAGCAGGGGTCAAATACAATTTCTTACAATTCCTGTTGATTTAAATGGGGCCTCTCTAGCAATCATGGTTAAAATCCCCCTTTAACCCTTTGAGTGGCGCTCAAAGGGTTAAATCAGTAGGCATTTATATCCCCATCCCCTCAATGATACAGTTGGCTTACTCCAGAATGTTTCATCTACTGCTTTCTGGCTAAGGCTTTGTTTTACTGTATTCAGGAAGTTAGAGAAGAGCAGTTTGGGAATAAACCAACTACATTGTGTGGGAGAAATACAAATTTTCAAAATCCTGATTCATTCAAAGTGGGGCTTTTTAACCTCTAACATTTTACAGAATTTTCAAGGGGTTCAAAGCTCAATTTAAAGCACAACTTTCACTCAAATTAAAGTGCCCCCCAAATAATTATTCATATAGCGATATGCATACCAATACTTTTATGATCCTCGAAATCTTCTCAGAGAAGGCGCTCACTATAATTAAGTTTACAACTTTTCAAACTTAAGGATTATGGGACTGAAAGGGAACCCAAACAAGTCACAGGTGCTTCAACGAAAATATTGCATCGCCTTTAGCTTTCCAAGGTGTCACAACCGCAAGCACCTCTACCACACCGTAGAATAGATAATATCACTTTAAATTTCAACCTTGGTGCTGGTGAAACCTTTTCAGCCATAAATAGCAGACAGTACAGATCTAGTTCAAAGTTATGCACCCGGCCAGGAAACATACAACTTGTAGTTCAAGCAACCTCTGCAATGCGTTTCACACCTCTCACTATGCTTTATCAAGCAGTCATAAATAAAGCACCATGAGGGTTGTGAAACGCGTTGCAGAGGTTGCTTGATCTACAAGTTGTATGTTTCCTGGCCGGGTGCATAACTTTGAACTAGATCTGCACTGTCTGCTATTTATGGCTGAAAAGGTTTCACCAGCGCCAAGGTTGACTTCTATGATCCTGAATAATTCCAGCATTATTGAGAAATCCGTCTTGTTCTGATGCACAGGCAGGCATCAGAGCAGATAGCTTGCCTTAGAGACATCTGTGCATCTGCGCTGTCCATCCTAGTTTCCACTCTGATTGGTGAGGGGGGAGTTGCTTTGTACCTTAAGGTACAGGAAGTGATTGACTGCACAGACGCACAGATGCCGCTACAGCAAGAAGACTGCCCGTCTCTGAACAAGGTGGATTTCTCAATGATGCTGGACTTATTCAGGATCATACAAGTAATGGTATGCCTATCGTTATATGAATAATTATTTGGGGAGCAGTTTAATTTGAGTGAAATTTCCACTTTAAATCAATGAGAATGTTTATTAGACCACTGTGGTGCAGCTGGTTTGCTCCAAAATCGCTCCTCTTTAAGTTTCTGCAGTCGGCTGTAAGTGTCGAATGCTAATAAAGTGGTGGTCATGGTGTTACACATCTCTGTATTGCTAGCGTACTGACGTCCTTCAGCCCACACTGTGCCTGTTCTATGCACAGGTGAGGCCAGGCTGTGCTACAGCAATTGTTCCTGAACAGCAGTGTTCAGCTCTTTCCCACCCGCTGATTCATCCTTCCAGCACGACCAGTTTCGCCCACTCATGGGCTTTCTCAAGTACTGTTCCCATGGGTGGCAGCTTGTTCCAGTTCCATTAACTCCTACTCTTCCAACAGTTTGACTGGTTGATTCAGTTTTCTACAAAGGACGAAAAAAATATGTAAAAATTAAAATAAATAAATAAATAAATAAAAAAAAATATATATATAAAAAAAAAAGCTGAATTACTCACTGATATACACACCAGGCATCTGCCCCGGAGACCCACAAGTTTTTAGAGTTAATTAGTGGGTCTCCAGGGACCAGAAGCTAATTCTCTGGCTGTGGTCAGATTCCACCCGTTTCCCATCCACTTCCCTCCCACCTCCCAACCCAATCCTAGTTAAGCCCCGACTGATAAAATCCCAGCCACTTTGCCTCTAATGTCATCGTTAGCATAAGCCTGGTCACAGCCCATGAGACTTCTCTGGGGGCCTCCACAGGAGGAAGTTTCCAGTAATGATGATATATTTAGTACTGGTCAAAAGTTTTAGAACACCTCCATTTTTACTGCTTTTAGTTATTGCCATATAACTTGGCAAAAACATTAGAAAAACATGTAAACATTGGGTATTTCTAAACTCAAGAGAAATATTATAATCTATTTAGCAGGGGGACTTTTTAGCGTTTCTAGATGTGTAAAAGATTTTTCGTGTAAAAGCTAAAAAAAAGTGCTTTTGTTAATTTTTTTTCATCATATTTTTTTATAGTAAATTATATGATTGTAGTAGTAAACAACCCTTAAGGACCGGAGGTTTGGAACATTTTTTGTCTTTCTGGACAATGGCTGTTTTAACACTTCTACTGTGTTTGTGTTTAGCTGTAATTTTCCTCTTACTCATTAAATGTAACCACATATATTATATATTGTTTTTCTTGCCATAAGATGGACTTTCTAACGGTACCATTATTTTCATCATCCTATATAATAATTAGCTAAAACGTGTGTAATGATGCAGTCATGCGCAGTAGAGACTGCCAGTGACGAGGCTGATACAAAGCGGGGCGCTCCGAAGGAGATTCCATCCTATTGGTTGTCCTTTAAGACTGCTTTTATCGTTAAAAAAACTAGACTTTTTTAATTTTAATGTTTTGGTTAATGGGTTTCGCATAATAAATTTCAAAAGATGCCTTATACTGCCGCTTAAATGTTCCCTTAGCTATATATTGTCCTATATATTGTTTACCATTTTAGAACTGTTTGAGATCACTAGGTCCGGGAAAGCCTCATTTCTATTCAGCTCCTTTATTAGCTGGGACATGAAATTGTCATTAAATGGATAGTAATGTTTAATTTTAAGTTGCTTTAATATTGTAGGCATTAAAAAAAATTAACATGGATGTAAGTCTTATCTCTCAAACCTTTATGGTCTGAGAGATATAACTTGCTAAAGTTACCCCTTCCTGTCTGTTTCAGAGAAGTCAGCCCTCTAGCTGACAGCAGCAGATTCCAGTCATTTGACTGAACGGTGGCTTTTCCTCAGAGCCGAAATTGCACTATTTAGATATAAATACTTGATTGGAAAGTGTGTCTGGTTTGCAAGCACACTTTGTAGACCGTTCCAATGAAGTATTTATTTCTAAACAGCACGATTTCTGCTCTGCTGAAAATCCGCCGTCCGGTCAAATAACTGGAATCTGCTGCTGTCAGCTAGAGGGCTGACTTCTCTGAAACAGACATGAAGGGGTAACTTTCGCAACTTATATCTGTCAAACCATAAAGGTTTGAGAGATAAGACTTACATCAATGTTAATAGTTTTTTAATGCTTACACTATTAAAGCAACTTAAAATTAAATATTACTATCCCTTTAACCATACTGGCCACACCCACAACTCAGAATGTAGGTGTGGCCAGCACAGTTGAGACACCACCCCTCAACATTTAGAGCCCTAGGCTGCTGCCTATGCTACCAATTGTGTCCTGGTTGCTTCATTTTCTAGGAGACCTCTGTCGATCTTCCCTTTTTTTATTTACATCAGCCTAACTTGAGACTGTTGCTTTTCTGTACCCGCAGGTGAGCCGACTTTTGATAATGGGTGGAGCTAATGTGAATTACCGGACAGAGGTACTGAACAACGCCCCCATCCTGTGTGTGCAGGCACATCTGGGCTACACAGAGATGGTTGCTCTGCTGCTAGAGTTCTCAGTCAATGTGGACGCCAGTTCAGAGAGTGGTCTTACCCCACTCGGGTATGCCGCTGCATCTGGACACCTGACCATCGTCATGTTGCTGTGCAAGAGAAAGGCTAAGGTGAGAAGGGAGACACTTCAGGAGTGGAGTTATTGTACTGGGTCCCTAGGGAGCCTCATGCTGAAAGGAAAAAAATGAGCCATACTGGGGCATCCTAACTGCATTATAGGAAAAAAATTACAAATTCCCAGTAAAATAAGCAGGACTGTTAACCCCTTGAATTCCAGAGAAGTCACTAATTCATTGATTGTAATACGTTGGAGATCTGTCTTTAGCACTTAAGGTGTTAAAAGTCCCATTTAACTCAATGGGAATTTGAGAAATGTTATTTGTCCCCCTATGATGAAGTTAGTTTGCTCCAGAATTGCTCCATTTCTTATTAAATCAGGCTCTCCAGCCGTTGGACTTCAATACCCATCATTCTCAGCCAACAGTGTGTACTAAGGTATGTACTAATGTGGTTCAAGAGTTAAACTTCCTACTATAGCTATAATTTGACGGAACTTTGCATAATGCTTAACCCTTTGAGTGCCAGAGGGGCACGCAACGCATTGCTTTGCAATGCGTTGCGTACCCCTCTGGCATTCAAAGGGTTAAATATCTGGCAGCTCGGAGGTGATGCTGGAATCACAGCTGGAAGGCTGGAAATGATGGGTGCTGAAGTCCAATGACAGCTGGTAATAAAATATAAAAATGAAAAATACTTTAGGGACAAGGTTCCTGCCACTGCTGTGGTATATACTTCATTCACGTTATGGCTCACACTGTCATAGAGTGGTGGAACTGTTACCATCACATTCTATGGGGAATTGTTGTTGACAGTTACTTGTCAGATAGAATGCAGAAGCACCAAATGGCACTGTTCTAACAGTCTAATAAAGCAACTTTGAGCTGCAGTAACTTTGGAGGAGCGGAGGAATGCATTAGATTTACTCAGCAGA
This sequence comes from Rhinophrynus dorsalis, assembly GCA_037306005.1. Taxonomy (NCBI): domain Eukaryota; kingdom Metazoa; phylum Chordata; class Amphibia; order Anura; family Rhinophrynidae; genus Rhinophrynus; species Rhinophrynus dorsalis. The sequence goes on from CM074727.1 coordinate 146,598,774, forward strand.
AAAAAACCCTACAATGTATATTTTGCCATAATAGCTTTACTGTTTCTTTAAAGCGGAACTTTCACTCTCTATACAGTCGTCCTCCAATAATTAGGCATATGGGGACCAGTGCTCATAAGTACCCAGTTCTGAAGTAATCCTTAATCTACGGAGACCAGAAGCCAGTAATCAGAGCAGACATCTTGCTGTAGTGCCGTCTATGTGCCTGCGCTGTCAGTCCTGGTCTCCTCTAGGAGACAGTGCACTGTGCCTTAAGGCACTGGAAACGACTGAGGGCGCAGACGTGCAAACGGCACTAAAGCAAGAATCCTGGCCGTCAGTCTCAGAAGACTAAGGATTACTTCAGAACTGGGTACTTATGAGAGATAATAGCACTATTATGAAGCTAGTTGCCACATGCCTAATTTTTGGATGGAGACTTTATAGAGGGTGAAAGTTCCGCTTTAACTCTTTGTAGGCCAGTGAAAATGTTGTCATTTGAAAAAATAAATGGGTAACGTATAAAAGAAAAAGGATGCAATACTAGGGCAATCCAACAGCACCATAGGGGGGAAAAACATTAAAGCGGAACTACCACCCGACACAATCTTTACCTTCACTAAGTCCTCATCTGGCGACTAGCTGCTTAGTAGCGCTAGTCACCAGAATAAGTACCTTATTTAGTAGATTTCTGCTCTCTTCCATGGGTGACAAGCAGGACGGCGCGCTGACATCTTGTCATTGTGACGTCCGCGCGCCTGCGCTGTCAGTCCCAGCTGGGTCATAGGAGGCATTGCTAGGACCCATTTGTCTCCGGCTGGGACTGACAGCGCAGGCGCGCGGACGTCACAATGGAAAGATGTCACTCTCCGTCCTGCCTGTCACCCATGGAAGAGAGCAGAACTCTATGAAATAAGGTAATTATTCTGGCGACTAGCGCTACTAAGCAGCTATTCACCAGATGGGGACTTAGTGAGGGTAAACATTGTGTCGGGTGGTAGTTCCCCTTTAACTCCCTGAATATGATAGAGGTCTTATCGCATTTCATTGGAGATTTCTGTAGTGTTCAGTGGTTTAACCCTTTGAGTGCCAGAGGGCAGTGCAACACCTTCAAAGGGTTAAAAGCCACTTTTAAATCAATAGGATTTTTTTTTTATATACCCTTTGTAATTACATTGTTTTGCCCCAGTATTGTTCCAGTTCTCCTTTGTACATCAGCCTCAGTGTGTATATGTGTGTGTGTTTGTGTGTGTGGGATGGGGGGCTCAGGTACTAATAAGATTCCAAGCAATAAAATATGCTAGAAATGATCACTTACACTATTTCTGCCTTGCGGTAATTTACTAAGCGGCTTATCTTGGAAATTCTCCCATTAACCCTTTGAGTTACAGGGGGCGTATCCAATGCATTGCTTTGCAATGCGTTGTATACCTCTTTGTCGGTCAAAGGATTAAAGGGATAGTAATGCTTCAAAATAAAAGCAGCTCCAATTAATCTTCATAGTATTTGGGCCATGGAGAGTGTTATTTCAATACTGTCAGACTTGTAGTTCAAGAGTAATTGAATGATAAAGTACCCCCCTCCTGCCCCTTTTATTGATGTAACACTGCTCACCTTTGAGCAGCAAGACTGTCAGGATAGATCGCAGAGAGGGGCACTCTTCACTAAGCATAAGGAAAAACTGTCAAGGGGGGCAGGGTTTTCCTTATACTCACAGTAAGAAGATTGTCCCTTGCTGTGAGCGGTCTGGTCCCAGGACAAGAGCGTTCCTGGAGCAAACTAATTTCATCTTAGGAAAAAAAACGATATTCCTCAAAATCCCATTGATTTAAAGGAGACTTATAACCCCTTAAAGTGAAACTTTCCGCTTTATAGTATTGCCCCCCAATACATCCTATATAATAATTTGCTAATGTATGTTTGTCAGAAGCTGTCATGTGCAGTACAGATGGCTGCGCATGCTGCAGTCATGTACAGTACAGACTGCCCATGCCGCGGCTGATAACAGAGAGGGGCGCACCCAATTCAGACCGTAGTCCTTTCTGAGCACTTTGGAGCGCCCTGCTCCATTATCAGACACGATGCTGGCAGACTGTACTGAGCATGACTGCACTGCGGCCGTTGCTGCCTGGCATTGTGGCCCATGTACACGGGCTGTTAAGCTAGTTACTAATATAGCGATAGCAAAGGCATACTTGTATTATGTTGAATAAGTCCACGTTACTGAAGTAATCCATCTTCTTTGGAAGGCATCCAGGGCACAGAGCTTACAAGAGAAGCTCTGTGCGCCTGCTCAGGCAGCAACTTCTGTTACCTTAACCCCTTAACGACAGAGGAATCCGGAAGCGGAAGTGAGTTAATGACCACGGAGCAATTTTTTTTTATTGCTCCGTTGCGTTCTGGACTCCCCGAACGGCGTGCAGCCGCGGGGGGAGCCCGGAACTCGATGACAGTCATAGTACGTCATCGGTCGTTAAGTCAAATCGACCCTTGACGTACTATGACCGTCAAGGGTCGTTAAGGGGTTAAAGGGATAGTAATACTTTGTTTTATCTTTATTTTATTTTGTAGGCATCAAAAAAACATGAAGAATGATATATGTGTTATGTCTCAAACCTTTATGGTTTAAGAGATATTCACAAGCAAAGTATCCCCCCCCTGTTCAGCCAGATAAGAAGGGAGGTGCCCAGGTAGACTACAGAGAGGGACAATCTTCAATTAAGATAAGGGAAAAAGCTGAAAAACTTGTGAAGGGGGGAAGGGCTTTCATTCTTTTCATACAAAGAAGATTGTCCCCTGCTGTTATCTGTCTGGTCTTACAACCAGATTCACATCTGAGAAGAGATGGCTTACACTAGGAAAAAGGGGCGGGAGGGGAAACTTTGCTTGTGAATATCTCTTAAACCATAAAGGTTTGAGACATAAGACTTTTATCATTCTTCATGTTTTTTTAATGCCTTCAAAATAAAATAAAGTTAAAACAAAGTATTACTATCCCTTTAAGGTAACCAACGAACATCAGCACCAATCCGGGCAGTGCACGGGACAGACAGAACAGACTCAGAGGTAACTTTCCTCTAAGATGTCTGCACTGTTGTCCACTGGATGCCTGCAAAAGAAGCTGGATTACTGGATTACTTCAATAACGTGGATTTATTCACCACAATACAACTATTACTTTGCCTATCTCTATATTACTAATGTATTGGGGGGGCAATATTATAAAGATGAAAGTTCTGCTTTAAATGCTAAGGAGGTCTTGCAATGCATTCCTACAATTCAAGGGGTTAAAAGCCACATGTAACTCAACTGTGAGTTTCCGTTGTCTCCTTTTCTGTAGTTGGTTTACCCCAAAATTGCTTCTTTTGTGCAGCAGGTTCACTACTGGGGAGGTGATCTGTGCTTGTTGGCTTTATAGTCTTACCAATATGTGTGCTAATACGCACTAAAGTAATCTTCCACTCTAGTTCATGCCCTGAAATGCAGCTGTGGCTGTTGGAGGCTGACGCTAGCGAAGCTGCAAATGTGGATTGATACTCCCCCCCCCCCCATATGTTTTTTAAAGAGGTTCTCATTGTAACAAGTTGGATTTGTTCTTTATTGTTAATCTTAGCCCAATTCATGTGCCTGTCCCACACCTGTAAGGAACCAGAAGATGTAATAAATACAGGTTCTACTCCGTGATCGCAGGAATTAATTAGATGGTTCAGCGTTCTAATAGGATCCCCACATATTGAAAGAACGCCTCCCCCCCTTCTCCCTGCTGCAGGGGGTGGGACGCATGCCGCAGACATTGTATTTTCACCCCCGCATGTCACAGTGTCTGGGAACCTGCCCAAACCAGCAGATTGTTCTTTGTCAGTTAACTATTTGGCTGCCGAAGTGGTTGATAGTGGGTTATGTGCTTATCCCTTTGAGTAACATAAGTATGTGTGTCATCTGGCACTTAAAGGTTTCACCGTTTGAGTGCCAGAGAAGTATCCATCCCAATGCGTTGGATACCTTTCTGGCACTCAAAGGGTTAACACAATTGAGCGAGATTCTACAGGCTGCATGGACGCAGAAAAAGAGGAGTAACACTGGAGAAAACCAACTGCACAACAGGTGAGAAATATACATCCCTCTACATTTAAATGTGGCTTTTAACCCCTTGAATGCTAGAGAGGTATCTAATGCATTGCTTCACCTTCAGGGGGGTTTTGTGAACTCCAGAAGTTTAAAGCCCCTTTTAATTCAGTGTTCATTTGACCCCTATGTCACAGGTGGTTTGCTCCAGAATTAGTTTTCTTCCATAATGAAATAAAATTCCCGTTGACTTAAATGGGGTAATTAATCCTTTGAGTGCCAGAGAGGTACGGAATGCATTGCAAAGCAATGTCACTCAAAGGGTTAACCTCTTGGATGGCAGAGATGTCTTCAAAGTGTTGCTTTGCAATGCTTTGAAAACCTGACTGGTATTCTGTGAGTTAAAATCCCCATTCAAATCAGCAGGGATTTGGAAAATATTTGTTTGTCTCACAATTGCTCCATTTCTACTTAGTGCGTATGAACCTAACTCAGTGTAGTGTAAACATGATCAATCTGTGATTACTGCCCCTCATGCTAATTCTATCTGCACTTCTCTCTCTGCACTACTTGCCCCCGCCCCGCTTACCCCGCCTCTTTCTGCTCTCCAACACGCCCCCATCTCTCTCTCTCTCTCCCTCTCTCTCCACTCTCCCAATCTTTATTTCTTCTCCCTCTCTACTCCCCTTCTCCTCACATTATGCTGGCAGGTGGATCTCCTGGATAAGAACGGACAGTGCGCATTGGTTCATGCTGCTCTACGGGGCCACCTGGAGGTAGTGAAATATCTTATCCAGTGTGACTGGACAATGGCTGGACAGCAGCCAGGGATCTTGAAGAAGAGTCAAGCAATCCAGCAGGCTCTGATTGCAGCCGCTAGCATGGGATACTCTGAGGTGAGACTTGATCTGACCCTTAGAGATTGCAAAGTAACCCCCTTGGATGCTGGAGACAGCTCTAATATCAAAGAGGTTACAGCACTCTCTGTCTTATAATGTTTAATTTTGTCATACTGGAGTTGGATGAAGGAGTTAAAAAATACCCCAGTGTTCTGTAACCTACAGAAGGCTGTTGTGTATTGAAATTGCTAAGATAATAATCAAGTCTGAACAAGACCTGTGTTTCTGCCTGTATTGATGCTGGCAGTGTTGGGACATGTAGTGTATTTAGAGACTGGAGCTTAAAGATGATGTTGGAGTTCTCATGTTGAAGACTCAAAAACCGAAGATTAAGGATATCAAGCCTAGAGGTTACAGACATGACTTGTGTTGCCTCCACCAGCCAACAAGTAATTAAATTAACAAAGTAGGAATTAGACTACCTACTTCTGGTTTTCGATGCAAGATCTGCTGTGCTAATATATGAAATGTCATGGATCTTATGGGCAGGAGCAAGGTAGTGTACCATTGATAAGGACATTGACGTTTCCTGCTCTTTGTGGGTGATTATGAGATTGTTTATCTCTTGAGACACAAGGTCTACTGACCTATGTGAATGGACAAGAGTTGTTTTCAACCTGGTGGGTGTACAAGAGGTCTCTTGACCTTTCCTGGGTAGGCAAAAGAGGACTCCTGATGCTGTTGGGTATACACATAAGAAATGATGTCCCTGGATGGTAGACACGCAAGGAATTCTGAACCTGGTGGGCATGAAAAAAGGAACTCTAACCTCGGTAGGTGGACACAAGTAATACTGACCCTGGAAAGTAGACATCCAAAGGATTCTCACTGTGATGGTTAGACACAACAGAACCACTGACTATAGAGGGTAAACCCAAAAGGATTACTGACCCTAGTGAACAGACATGCAAGGATTACTGACTCTGTTGGGTAGACGTACAAGGATTTCTCATCCTAGTGGATAAACACACAGGTGCTTCTGACTTTGATGGGTAGACATGCAAGGACTTCTGACCTTGGTGGGTAGACACACGTGGACATCTGACCCTGGTGGATAGACACACAAATTGTTTCTGATGGTGGCGGGTTGAACCACAAGGACTACTAGCACTGGTGGGTTGAGACACAAGGACGTGTGACCCTGGTGGGTTGAAATACAAATAATGTCACTGGTGGGTAAACATAGAAGGACTACTGAGCCTTTTGGGTACAAAAACAAGGATTTCTGACCCTCGTGGCTGGAAACGCAAGAAATACTGACCTTGGTGAGTAGAAACACAAGGATTTCTGACCCTGGTGGGTAGAAAAACAGAAGGGCTTCTGAACCTGGTGGGTAGGTACACAAGGACTCCTGATTCTAGTGGGTAGAAACATAAGGGCTGCATAACCTGTAGGGTGCATATAAAGTTACTTGTATTTGTGAAATAAGTGGCCATCTGTCCCAGGTGCTAAATGTAAGGTTTCATGTGTCTTAGTAAATTCAAGTGCTCCCATACCCAATGTGGTATATGTGGACATCATACATTCAGGTATGTGGGAATGTTGCAGTGGTTTTCTAGGATTTCTTAAATTAATTTTTCATTTTTTTATATAAAAGGCAGGTGTCTCTAGCACCACTCAGTTAGGAAAGTTCTCCAAATGCACCCCTGGATGATGGGAATTGTTGTCTTCAGGCATGAGGGCCTCAGGTTACCTCGTCCTTTCTTAGACTGTGCTTTGCAGTGAGCTTACCCAGATTGAGTCCTATACATTCTGCTTTT